>OX451738.1:1036732291-1037332291 GCA_948472305.1 Vicia faba | reverse complement strand
TCCCTCGATGATGCTATCTAAGTTGCCTTTCATAGATCTTAGTCCCTAAAAGAGAATGCTAAGATACCTTGCAACATTGCTAATCATGGTTATACGATGACCCATGCCCGTCCCGTTTACATCCAAATATAGGGTTGTTTACCAAATCAATGGTAAGACAACAATGTCAAAGGAAAAGAAAATGAACAAGAAATACTTTTGAATAGGTAGAATGCTCCTAATTACTTGCTCAATTTCAAACAAACATCCTTGCTATTTTCAAAACAAACACCTACACTTTCAAACATCTTACAAACTTGAAAATATTTTCAAAAGATCAAACATCTTTGTATACATTCTTACAAACAAGAATCATTACAAAGATTGCCTAAATAATGGCCTGTTTACAAAATACTTTCAAAAACCACACCAAGTACAATTTCAAACAAAAGCAAGTGATCTAGCGAGTAACTAAGAGCCCATGGAAAACCATGGATGAAAATGGTTTTAATACCTTCCCTTTTCATAATCTACCCCCGAACTCAAGAAATAATCTTAAAGGTCTTTCCTGTGCTTTTTCACCTTTCCTTTTGGATAAAAGAAAAGCCGGTGGCGACTCTTGTTAACTGCAACATTTGCAATAAAACGCAAAACCTTTAAGTCAGTTCTCCCACCGTATCACATCGGTCGTCTCACTATGTCCTAATGAGCAAGTTGGTCAAGTAAAGGTTCTAAAAGTTCATTAGTGCTTCATGACATCACTCAGCGGCCCCGTATTCTCCTTGACTACTCAAGGGCTACCGGTACCCCCAAATATGTCGCACTAACGTAGCTATTGCTTAGACCATGTCGGTATATCCCGCATAATTTCCACAAAGTATTGCTACTTACCTATAAGGTATCCCAAATCCGGGTAGAGGATTCAAACCCAAACAAAGAACCATAATGTAAAGCATATAAGTCAAACAATGAAAGCAAGTAAATCTGATCTAACCCTAAGGTAACCCAACTTTTAGAATTCTCCCCAGCAGAGTCGCTAGTTCTGTGATACGGTGGAAGAATTGACTTGGGTGTTTTGCGTTTTATCGTATATGTTGCGGTTAGCAAGAGTCGCCATCAACTTTTCTATTATCCAAAAGGAAAGGTGAAAAAGCACAGGAAAGACCTTTGAGATTGTGTCTTGAGTTAGGGGGGTAGATTATGAAAAGGGAAGGTTTTAGCACCCTTTTCATCCATGGTTTTTCATGAGCTCTTAGTTACTTTCTAGGTCACTTGCTTTTGTTTGAAATTGTGCTTTGTGTGGTTTTGAAAGTATTTTTGAAAAGAGGCCATTGTTTAGGCAAACTTTGTAATGATTCTTGTTCGTAAGAATGTATACAAAGGTGTTGATCTTTTGAAAATGTTTTCAAGTTTTGAAAGATATTTTGAAAGTATTGGTGTTTATTTTGAAAATAGCAAGGATGTTCTTGTTTTGAAATGGAGCAAGTAACTAGGAACATTTTACCTACTCAAAAGTCTTTCATGTTTATTTCCATTTTCCTTTGACATTGTTATCTTACCATTGATTTGGTAAGTAACCCTATCTTTGGATGTAAAAGGGACAGGCGTGGGTCATCGTATAACCATGATTAGCAATGTTGCAAGGTATCTTAGCACTTTTCTTTAGGGACTAAGATCATTTCGAAAGGCAACTTTGGATAGCGTCGTCGAGGGACTATGATCTTGTATTTTGCTTATCTTTGCTAAGATACCTCACATGCGTAATATGGCCATTTTTGTAAGGCAACCAAGTGGATTTACCCTAGGGGTGCTTGTGTGCAAGTGTGTTGATTTCATGCTTTGTTTTTGTCTTGATTAGGGTTTGCTATTTTGTTGGTTTTAGTCTTTCCATACAAAACCCTAATTACTAGCATTTGTATATAAAGCGATAAATTACGGAATTTAAAATTGCTACGCTATTACATCATTTATGGGAGGGGGTATACAAATTACAAATGAGGAATATTGCAAGAAAATTAAACCTAATTATCTATTACAACCATATTGAATATTGTACAAAATTGAAAATAAAACGCAAGGATATAAATGGAAAATAAATGATTTTTGGTGTTTTTATGAAAGGGGTTTGACCTAATTAAGAGAGATGATTAATGAAAAATAAACAAAATTTAAACCTAAATTAAGAAGGAAATTAAGTTGAAAAATGTGTTTTAGGGTTTTTTATGAAAAAATGTTTTAAATTGATAATAATAATATGAAAATTAATTAATTAAAATAAACCTAAATTCTAAATTAATTTTAATTAAGAAAATAAATAATTAAACCTATGTCTAGATATTAATTATTAAAAAAGAAATTAATTATTAAGAGAAATGTTTTTTAGTCTTTTTGTTTTATAGAGAAAATAAAATATATAAATGTAAATAATAAATAAAAACATTTTTTATATTTTTATTAATAAAAATAATAATAATAATAATAATAATAATAATAATAATAATAATATTAAGGAAGAAAAGAAATTAAAAAAATATATAAAAAAAAAAGAAAAAAGAAAATAATAAAAGAAATTTGGGCCAGGGGTGCACAAGCAAATCAGAGTTAGTAAAAGAAAAAAAATAATAGGCCCAAAGACAAGGGAGCCCAACGCCTGTTGGTGGATCTAGTGATGGGGGTCCTTTGAACGTCCATCATGGTTATGGCCTGTGGTGCATTGGATATGGCCTGATGATGATCAAATGGTTGAGAAATGAAGCACACCACGCGCGCTAGGGTGCTGCTTGCACTGAATCTGTGAAAATAAAACAAGAAAAAATAAAAGGGTACCACTGGGGCTCGAACCCAGGTCCCTATAGTCACAGGCGCGCGCTTCTACCACTAGGGTGTCTATACATCCGTTTATTAATACAAAACCATAAATATATATATTTGAAACACATTCCTAGGTCGGTATCTTCTTCAACCTCGCGCCAGACCATTCAATACAATTTTTTTGAAATTGTTATCTCTCTCATTTCTCAACCATTTTCTAAAGTACAAATATGAAAGTTGTTGGAAATTTCATCACAAATCCAACCATGTAAATAACTTAAGCTAATAGTCAAAGATGAGTGAG
Source organism: Vicia faba (assembly GCA_948472305.1). NCBI lineage: Eukaryota > Viridiplantae > Streptophyta > Magnoliopsida > Fabales > Fabaceae > Vicia > Vicia faba. Next base: position 1,037,329,197 of record OX451738.1, on the reverse strand, counting down.
AATTTTTCTGGCCCTAATTTAAAACCTAAAATTTTCATAAACTTCAACTCTAAAATTCTCTAAGTCCAGGCCATATAAATGCAAACTATGGATATGTATAGCTTCGTGGCAATGGTATCTACATTTTATCTTCACAAATAAGAATCAAATGATGCTTGTATGAAGAGATAGAAGTTTGAAAACTTACCTCTTGTAGCTGGAGTCGTGTGTGGATTTTGAGCAACCTTTGTGATGGCCTGATGAATTTTGTAGCTTGCCTGGACCTCCTTGAGTGTGTTCCAACTCCTACTTTGCTTTGAGGATGGCTGAAACTCCCAACTCAAGTTAAGTTGCAAGCTTCAGTTTTGAAAATGGTGGATAGTGATGGAGGAGTTACAGTCAGGAAACAGGGGCCTGGATCACTTTGATATGATGTATATTAAGTGTTTTGATGGTTAAAACTTAATACGCACGAGTGGATTTGGAGATGGCTATGTGAGATTCAAAACTGTTAAGTTATGGCAGATTCTGAGTTGCAGAGTGTTTGAGAGTGTTTTGGGGTCTTAGCATTCGTGTATTATGTTGCAATAGACTTTTGTATGTGTATGGAAAAGGTTAGAGATCAAATTCACTCAAGGTTTCTGAGTTCTAGCCTTTTGGCTCTATAACTTGCTTTTGAAGAAAAGTGAGAAGACAAATCTCAAAGTGTTGTACAAGCATGTTCTGAGTTCAATAGAGGCTTTAGACACATTTCTTTTGGTTTATAGGGGTTGTGTGTGCAGAAATAGCAAGTGCAAAGCTCAAGAAGTTGACAATTGCAAAAGTGATGCTTTATCAAAATGGAAATGGCACCTTTGTGCCATAAATGGAAATGTAACTTGGATAAAAGCTCAAGTGCTTGGATTAAAGCTCTAACAGTTATGTAAACATTTAATTATGGAGTGACAAACAAGTTTGAGGCCTGAAAAGCGAAGATTATGCAGCCTAGGCTTGGATTTGAATTTTTGTTCATCATGAAATGGCTTGTAATCTAAGTTTGAAAACCCTAACTTCATCTTTTCGATTCTCCTTGCTCACAAATGATCTCAAGGAGTTCTATGACATTTCGGGAATCTTGTAATGTTCTCTACAACCCCTCTTTGAATCACTTTTCAAAATTCCCCTTGGAACTATATGAAAAAGTTCCATGAAGTTAAGTCAATATCCTGACCAAAACTAGGGTAAAATTTCACTAAGTGTTCAATTTCAAGACCATGAATTTATGAATTAATAAGTTGAGATATAAGAAATTTTAGAAGAAGTTGTGTAAAGAAATGTTGTATATATCATGGATATATACAAATTTCATGTTGAAAGTTTCTTTTGAATCATCTTGCATCATGGTAAAAAATTGGCTCAAAGTTGTGAGAAAACATGAAGTTTTAAACACTTAGAAAATTTTCTAAGTTAGAAAACTTTGACTTTTCAAAATAAAATCTTGAATTTTTGATTTTTTGATGAATAAGTTTCATATTTTGACATGTCTTGATGAATTGTGATCTTTAACATTGGATTTTGACCAAAAAGTCAAAGTTTGACTTTTCAATGTACAGTTGACTTTTAATCAGTTGACTGAAAATTCACCATCAATCCAATTGATCTTGAGAAATGTTTTGGGTCATGCTATTAGGTCAAAATGATGCAATTGAAATATTTAGATCATGCTTCAAACCAATTGGTTAGTTGCTTGGTCAGAAATCAAAAATTGGCTCTTCTTAGTCAAAACCCTAATTTTGACTATTTTGCCCTTTTGATGATTTGATCAAATTTCTTGAGGAATTATGGTCCAAACTTGATCAAATGATACATATAAGTTTATAATGTTGATGTAGATCAAAAATTATGAAGTTTGACTGTAAATTGGCCACAATTGACTTTTTCCCCAATACAACTGATTTTTAGGTCAACTGCTCAATTGACTGAGCAAAAGTATGATCCAAAGCTTGAAACTTGACATGAGTCATCTTGGGGGTCCATAATGATCCATGAAAGTCATATGAGGCATTGAAAGTTCAATTATCCTTGTGTAATCTCAAACCCTAATTTTGATCGTGCTCAAGGAGGTGTCTTAAGCTGATCAACCCTAGTGCAGTCTTGAACCAAGAGAGATCTTTGTGAGAAAATGATTGATAAGTGAGATGGAAAATTTTGGGGTACAACACAAGGCTTGTCCATCACATCTTCAGTACCGATATCGTGACAGTATGCTGGCTCGTCCATCCTATCAATGGTGATTTGAGGAGCTTCATTATCCCACCTGACCTTGAACATGGATGACATAGTAGCTAGCGCGTCCGCTAGTTGATTTTCCTCTCGTGGAAAATGCTCAAAGGTGATTTCTTTAAATTGTGGAATCAGTGTCAACACATCCTCTTTGTAAGGTATGAGATTAGGATGCTTCATGTCCCATTCTCCTTTGATCTAACTGATTACCAAAGTCGAGTCTCCAAACACACTTAAGAACTTAATCCTTAAATCGATTGCGGCTTTGAGACCCATGATACATGCTTCATACTCATCCATGTTGTTGGTACAGTTGAAACATAGCCTAGTAGTGAAAGGAGTATGACAGTGTGATACGGTGGGAGAACTGACTTGAGGTTTTGCGTTTGTATTCGCACTTGTTCGGTTTAGCAAGAGTCGCCACCGAATTTTTATTTTATCCTAAAGGAAAGGTTAAAAAGCATAGGAAAAACCTTTTGAGATGTTTCGTGGGTTCGGGGGGTATATTATGAAAAGGGAAGGTATTAGCACCCTTTTCATCCATGGTTATCCATGGGCTCTTAGTTACTTGTTTTAGATCACTTGCCTTGATTTTCAATTGCTTGAAATGGTGGTGTGTGTGTGTTTGAAAATGTTTTGAAAAAGAGGCCTTGTCTAGGCAACCGTTGTAACAATTCTTTACTCGAATGTTTTACAAAGGTGTGTATCTTTTCGAAAAGATGCTTCAAATGTTTTTGGAAGTGGTTGTGGAGTGGGTTTTGAAAAGTAGGCAAGTGTGTTTTGCAAGTTTGATCAAGTAACTAAGAGTTGTCTACCACTAAATTTACTCAAAGGTTTTTCTCATGTTTTAACCCTTTTAACAGTATTGTTCCACCATTGTATTTGGTGGACAATCTTGTGTTAGGATGTTAACGGGACAGGCGCGGGTCATCGTATGGACCATGAATGCAATGGTGCCAAGTGTCTTTGGAAATTTTACTTGAAGGGACTATGATCATTTTGATTAGGCAACTTTCGAAAGCGTCATCGAGGGACTATGATCATTTTGATTTGTTTTGTTTTGCCAAAGAAACTCAACGTGCAAGCATGGCCCATTTTGGAAGGCAACAAGCGGGATTACCCTAGGGGTGCAAGTGTGAATTGTGTATTGATTTCATGTATTTGTCTTGTATTTAGGTTATCTAGCGTTTGATTTTATTTACATACAAACCCTAGGTCTAACCATGGTATATTTGAAAGCGATAAATTGCGGGAATTTAAAGTCTATGCTATTACAAATAAGTATCCGGGAGTGGGGGTACAATTATTTACAAATGGGGATGAGACTTTAATAGGAGAGTAGTGTCCAAATATATTTACAACCAAATCGAATCAATCGCAATGTAAAATATAATGTATAGCAATGTATAAGAATAAAGCAATGTAAATGTATCAATGTATTTGTGTAAGTGTAGGTGAATATTTATAAGTGAAATGTTAACTTAATGTAAGATTAAGTATTTATTTATTCTTTTTGTATTTTTGTTAAGTATGTACAAACAAGAAAATTTAATAAAAGAAAAGAAAATGTTTTAAGTTCTATTTTTTATGTATTAATATTAATGTATTTTAATTAGTATTTTTATGTACAAAGAAAAGATTTTTAAGAAAAGAAAAAGAAAATGTTTATGTATTTAGAGAAAATTATCATTTATACATTTTTGGTTTATGTACAAAAGGGTATTAAATAAAAAACTTAAAAAAGAATATTATTTAAGTTAGAAAAAATCTTATTTCTATATACTCCTAAATATATAAAAAAAAGTATTAATAGACATTTTAAAAAAAGAATTTTAATTGTATCATTCTTTTTATTTAAACAAAAACATTAGTGTGAGTTAGTTTAAAAAGAATTAAATGGGCCTAGGTAGAATTCTGGCCCAAACAGAAATTGCATGAGAATCAACAAAAAGGGGGTGGGCGCCTGATTCTAATGGGCTTAGGCTTTGTTGGACAGGGCAAGGCCCAAGTGGTTTAACACATTTGTTTTAGGGTTCAATCAGTTTTGTTCCATTTGGATGTTAGGGTTACAGCGACAAACGGCGCTCATCTTCTTCGTTGTCTTCTCCTCTTTGTTTGTTCTCATGTCAAGCGTCTGAACACCTCCTCCTCGCCTAAGGCCAACCAGCGCCATCATCCCTCTCTCCCTCCTCCACAGTCAAGCACGGCGACATTACGAAAAAGGTTTGATTTGATGCTTTATATGTTTTACGCTTTGCATGTTTTTGATCTTGACAAATCCTGATTATTTATGTTATCATCGTTTGCATGAGGTGTGAAAGGAGGGAAAAGAAATACTACCTTTGTAGATCGTTACTTGGAGAGGAGGGGAGGCGGATCCGGAGGCGCCTAGGACGGCTGAAGGCGGAGAGATAGTGATGCAAGCTTGCTTTGTGACCTTCCCTGGTACTCTGTATTTCGCCCTTTTTTATGGTTTTATGATGAGCTCCCCTGAAAACCCTTTGCCTATTTGCTTCTTTTTTCTGTTCTGTTTGCTTCGTAGGCTTGCCCTTCTGATATGCTTGCTTGATGAAATGTTGATATTGATTTGAATATTGTTTTTGTGAGTTATTGCTTTGGATTGGTTTGTAAGCTTGTTTGAAGCTTAGGCTTTGAAAAGCTTGTGGAGGGTTTATCAGTATTGGTACGGGCTTTGGTTTGCTGGTTTGGACTATGTTGAAACAGATTAGTGGGTTTGTTGATGGTTTGACACAGGTTTATGCAGGTGAAGGATGTTAGCTTTGGAGATTTGTGGCTTGTGGTTTGAGATCAGTTTGTGTTTGACAGTTTTGTTTGTAAGTTTGCTTCAGAAGTTTGTTTGAAGCAGGTTACAGGCTTGAGGGCATTTGGAATTTGATAGTTTTTTAGGCTTTTTTCTCTCCTCTGAATAAAGGCTCTAAAATGCTGTTTTATATCTTACAGGGTCTTGGCCTTGTTTTTTTTTGAAAGGCAGGATGTGTTATTATATTTTATGTATATTCGTTCTCTTTTGAATTTGGTCTTAGTGTGGATTCCAATGCTTGAGCAGGTTTACAAGGCTTGAGGTTTTCATTCTTTATGATATTTTCTGCTGTATGCATTCTGCCTCCTCTCTCTATGTGTTCTGATACATCCTGTTTATATCTCCTTTTTAGCCTTTAGCCTGCTGTACTGTAAGCTCCTTTCTTCTCTCCTTCTCTCTCCAGATTAAAAAAAAAAGCATTTTTATTGCTTAATTTTGTCTTTTCTGAAAAATCAATTGGCCTAGGAAGATGATGACTTGGAATGTCGCTTGTATTGTGGTCTTTCCTCTGCATACTCTCCATATTTCCTGCATGCTTTGTGTACTTTGTTGACAGCTTTTTGGTGTTTGATATCTTTTGATATCCTTGGACAATTTTTGACAGCTTTGGCTTAGTTTGCTGTCCAGTTTGGACTTTGGTTAGGCATGTGTAGTTCAGTTTGGACTTTATATTTGTTTGGAATATTCTGAAGCTACAGCCTTGTTGACATTTTGAAATTATGAACCATGCAGCTTGTGTGACAATTTTGAATTTGTGCAATTGTAAATTTGTGCATTTCATACTTTTGCAAGACATATTTCTATCCCTCTTTGTGAACCAAGAGTGATCTTGTGATTTGCAGAGAGGGCAAACTGATTCCGGCCAGTTACTTTTAATGATGATTTTTAACTGTCTGCTTTTTTTTATTTCTTTCATCTGTACTTGACTTCCTTTTTTCTTCTTTTTGCAGGTGAAAAACAATTGAGCAACGGGGAGCAGCAAAATAGAAGATGAAGGCTTAGGAATTTTTTTAGGATAGAGTTTTATTTTCCTTTTTAATCATTGTAACATTATTATTGTAAACAAAATGTAAATAAATTTACAGTGTACAAATAATAATTGTAACAAATAATTAAAGATGAATAAAATCTTCTTTTGTCAGTTAATTCCTTTTCTTCTTCAACTATTTATTTAATTATTTATAATTCTTAAATTATAATAACTGGAAATAAATCCCAACCATTTTAACTCAGAATAATAAATAATCAATAAACGTCCGGAATTCCGAATAATCAAAGCATTGCACAGCCAAACAACAAGCGTCCACATGTCCTTTTTTCACTGATTAAATCCAAACACTGCAAATTCTCAATCAACAACCTCAGTCCATATCTCAGAATAAATTGAAAAGCACTGATAGAATTAATTCTTTCTGCGCGCACAAACCCTAGTTCTTGATTAAATGTCAAAGAAGTGTTCGCCTGATCAAACCCTGAGTCAAACTCAAACAAAACCCTAGCAATCTGCTTGAACTGCTTTAAAATCAAAGAAAACCCTAAATTCTGTCTGACTGACGAGAAAAGTCCGTTTGACCGATTCTTGAGCCAATCTGAAAAATCAGGAAAAACCCGAAGCTGTGATTTCTTGTGGAAAAGAGGAGGGCAAATTTTGGGGTACAACAGTTGCCCCTGTTCAATCTTCTTGAACCTGAAGAGTTAGACTGGCAAGTTTGCCTTTCGCGACTCGAAGGTAAAAGGAGATTGGACACTAGAGTGCCCAAAAAATTTGCACTCGGTGATTTGATGGTTGAGGGAATAGGCTTAAAGATGCCATTTGGTGATGGGCTTAAAGATGCCATCTGGAAATGTGACAGAATCTTGTCGGGGATGGGCTTAGAGATGCCATCTGGAACTGTGACAAAATCTTGTCGGGGGATGGGCTTAAAGATGCCATCTGGAAATTGCTGGTAGGAGGATGGGCTTAGAGATGCCATTTGGAAATGTTTGTTGAACTGCATGTCGTTGATGAGCGGACGAGTATCAGAAAGGTATCCATGTTTTGGAACATCTCTGAACTGGGGTTCTGAACAAGCGATAGATTGACATCCATGTTTGGAGAATCCGTAAACTGTTTTCAGGAGTCTTGAAGTTGAATAACCAATAGAGCGGCATCCGTTGTTGGGAAGCGTCCGTAAACTGTTTTCAAAAGTTGAGAAGAATCTGAACAAGTGATAGGTTAACATCCATTACTGGAGAACCCGTGAACTGTTTTCAGAAGTCTTGAAGTTGAATAAGCAATAGAGCAGCATCCGTTGATGGGAAGCGTCCATAAACTGTTTGCAAAAGTTGAAGATCTGAACAAGTGATAGGTTAACATCCGTTACTGTTGAACCCGTGAACTGTTTTCAGAAGTCTTGAAGTGGAGGAGGAACCAGTGTAGGGTTTCCTGATGATGAGTTCGTGAAAAACTGCATCTGGATGAATCTGGAATAAGTATCAAAATGTCGCCAGGTCTGGGTCACATCTGAACTATCTCCGGATGAATCTCGGAAGATGATGATTTTTGTCTGTTGACTGATCTTTCCTGAAAAGGTAAAGAGTTAGTTGTATGAAATGTCATGATGCGTGATGCAATGTATGTTACATCAATGTTTATGATATGAATGCGCATGTAAGCTGATGAGCTGTCTTGCTGAGGATAGATGAATCCTGGATGGCTGGAGACAAAATAATCTTGACTGCTGCCGGGGAAAATAATTCCTTGGCTGCTGCTGGGGAGGGCAAGAATCTTTTGATTGTTGAAAATGAGAAGTCCTGGGACCACTGTTGGGGAATCAGAAGCTTGGGTTGTATGCCAATCTACTGGGGATTTCTGTCTTGAGGGGATCTTCACCGAAGAATATTCAAATACTTTGTGAGGAACTGAGAATGAGAGTCTTCACTCTGCTTGGATATTGATAGTTGGAAGTTTTAGCTCCGTTGGGGATTGACAGTTTTGGCTCCACTGGGGATTGACAGTTGGAAGTTTTAGCTCCGCTGGGGATTGACAGTTTTGGCTCCACCGGGGATTTTGAAACTTGACTCTGAGGGGAGTTAGCTTCTGGAAGGCTCTCTGGCTGGGGGACCGCAAGAATCTTTTGATTGCTATAGGTGTTGATCTGGAATAAGTTACGGAATGTCGCCACATCTGGGTCACATCTGAACTATTTCTAGAATGAAATCTTGAATAAGTTGCGGAATGTCGCCAAATCTGGGTCACATCTTGAACTATATCTAGAAGGAAATCTGGAATAAGTTACGGAATGTCGCCAAATCTTGGGTCACATCTTGAACTATTTCTGGAAGGAAATCTGCAATAAGTTACGGAATGTCGCCAAATCTGGGTCACATCTTGAACTATCTCTAGAAGGAAATCTAGAATAAGTTACGGAATGTCGCCAAATCTGGGTCACATCTTGAACTATTTCTGGAAGGAAATCTGGAATAAGTTACAGAATGTCGCCAAATCTGGGTCACATCTTGAACTATTTCTGGAAGGAAATCTGGAATAAGTTACAGAATATCGCCACATCTGGGTCACATCTGAACTATTTCTAGAATGAAATCTTGAATAAGTTACGGAATGTCGCCAAATCTGGGTCACATCTTGAACTATTTCTGGAAGGAAATCTGGAATAAGTTACGGAATGTCGCCAAATCTGGGTCACATCTTGAACTATTTCTGGAAGGAAATCTGGAATAAGTTACGGAATGTCGCCAAATCTGGGTCACATCTTGAACTATTTCTGGAAGGAAATCTGGAATAAGTTACGGAATGTCGCCACATCTGGGTCACATCTGAACTATTTCTAGAATGAAATCTTGAATAAGTTACAGAATGTCGCCAAATCTGGGTCACATCTTGAACTATTTATGGAAGGAAATCTGGAATAAGTTACGGAATGTCGCCACATCTGGGTCACATCTTGAACTATATCTAGAAGGAAATCTTGAATAAGTTATAGAATGTCTCCAAATCTGGGTCACATCTGGACTATTTCTAGATCTTGATTTTGTTAAGGGTCAGAAATTGGGAGAAACAGATTTTTAGGAGCTTCAGTTGTCCGTTATCTTGTTGGTGGTTGTAACTTCCAGCAGGTGATGAAGGAATTTTGATGACCTTGGTTTTGACATTCGAATGCCCCAACTGATGATGAAGGAGATTTGAATCAGATTACTCTGCGAATTGAGAGATTTCTTGAAATCTTGACTGGGCTGCCCCAGGTTAACTAAACTCTGAGAGATCTGTTGAAACCTTGACTGGACTTCCCCAAGTTAATTGGATGGTGACATGTCATGCCCCTTGTTGATAGGAGATTTGTCAATGGAAGTGTCATCCTTCTTGAAGTGATTTTACTCACTGAGAGAGTTTTCGTTCCTCCGAACATTCGCTGTATGAATTTCTTCGCTGTCAAACAAATAGTCAAATGCAAACAGTGATATTCAAGCAATGCAAAGTTTATGTCTGTCTTGAAGTTTTGAAAAATGCATTTTTTAGCAGAAAACTTTTCATAAGACAAAATCAACACAAGATTTAGAGCAAAGCCTTACAGGAGTCAGGATACCTTTTGTAACAGTATACTTTCGAACTAACCCATGCTTCAATTAGGACTTTTGAAGGGTTGTAACATGGCTTGGTTCACGGTTTAAGAAACAAAGGATAAAGGCTCAAAGTATATTTGTACCCACCCGCTCTTCGTGATGTTCTTCAACCCTAAGCTCAGTTAATTTGTGCGTTGAACTCCATTCGAATTTGGAACGACTTTTGGGGTGATGGTTCACCAGTTGAATTTTTGGAAGACAGTCATCATCTCCTTTTTATTTTTCAACATTTTTCATGTTGTTGAGGATTTGTAATGACCTCTTTCTTTTGATTTTGATCCCTAACTTTTGCCTGACTGTTCCTGTTTTCGAGATCACAGTCAGCGGGATGCCCCAGCTTTCTTAAGCCTCCTTTATAGGTTTTGGCTTAGTGGGCTTTTTCTCTTTTTAGAGATTGACTGCCAATGTGATAGGGAACCATCACTGTCTTTTGATTCCAAAGGAATATCCTCTTCTTTTTTTTTTGATGTCGTTCGTTGTATTACGAACTGAGAGTTTTGCGACTTCAATGAGCACCTTTTTTGAATTAACTGAGAGACTACCCTGCCCCAGGTTTAAATCAAAGGTTTCGATTTGTTTAGAACATAAAACTCCTACTTCTTTGGCTCGAAGGGGTTGACTAGGGATTATCTTCCTTATAACTCCAGTGTTTGGGAATTGAAAGAAATGTCTGTACATCATCAACAAGGTCTGTTCAAAAGCATACTGTATGAGATTATGGTATTGTTTCGTCACCCTCCCTCTAAAGGCTTGCAGCTTTTTATCAAGAGTCAAATATCATAAAGAAAGTAGAAAACATAGTTCAAGTGTAATGAAAATGAGTGGATCAAATCAAGACAAACATATGCAATGCATTAATGAAACAAAGTTTGACATTAATAGATAATTGTCTGAATAACAAAAGATATTACAAATTTGAAAATTCAAATGAAAGAAAGACATTCTCAATGATTTGGCACAGGAGCAGTGATTATGCTGGAGTCTCTGGAGGGTCAAACTCGATCTCCTTGGCATCAATCATGTCTTGGATCTTGTTCTTTAGAGGCCAACAGTTGTTTGTGTCGTGCCCCGGACTGTTAGAGTGGTACGCACACCTTTCATTGGGATGATAGGTAGGAGCAGAAGTATTTGGGTTCCGGAGAGGAGCCCTCAATGTAATCAGATCCCTCTTCAACAAGTGTTGCAGCGCTTGAGACAGTGGCATGTTGATGTTGGTGAAATGTCTTTTAGGTGCGACCTCCTTACGCTGATGCCCCTGTCTTTGTTGGGCAGGCGTAGGATTAGAGATCAAGATTGCTCCTACGTGTTAGTCATGACGACCCTTTTGACTGTTCGCAGCATTGGACTCTTTCTTTCCATTGTAGGGAATTATCTGAATATCCAAGGATGTAGTTCCTTGGATCTTTCCACTTTTGATGCCAGCTTCGAACCTTTCGCCGGTCAGTATTAGCTTGGTGAACCCAGCTGAGGAGCTTCCAATTAAGTGATTGAAGAAAGGCCCTGTCAAAGTCCCCATGAAGATGTCAATCAACTCTCTGTCAGTTAAAGGGGGTTGCACCCTACCAGCCAGATCTCTCCACTTTTGGGCATATCCCTTGAAGCTCTCGTCGGAACCCATGGTCATGCTCTGCAATTGCACACGAGTTGGTGCAAGATCAGCATTGTACTGATACTGCTCATAGAAAGCAAAAGCTAAGTCCTTCCAGGTGTGGATGCGAGAACTCTTCAATTGATAGAACCACTCAAGTTGAGCCCCTACCAGACTTTCTTGGAAGAAATGGATCCAAAGCTTTGGATCAGTTGCGTATGGTTGAATCTTGCGAACATAAGACGTTAGGTGTATCTTAGGGCAAGAAACTCCGTCGTACACGGCAAAGGTAGGGATTTTGAACTTCGGAGGGATGACCAATCCAGGAACCAAACCCATGTCTCCTAGATCCAAGCCAGGTATTTGTTGAATCTCCATAGCATTGAGGCGATCCTTCAACTCTTTGTACTTGTCATCAGCGAGAGGATATTGTTCTTCGGAGTAACCAGCTTCATCAATCTCCAAATTGTGGTCTTCTTCAAGACTATCCCCTATGTTGGATGGAGTTGCAAGGTCCAGGGTCTTAGGTCTTCTTCTCAAGTTCAGGATGCGGGCTGCCTTCTTGGACTTCTTCTTCTTGTCTTTGAGAAGAAGAGCTGTCAGATCCTCTTGCCCTTTACCCATAGCCAGCAGCATTTGTTGGAATTGAGCATTTTGAGCTTGGAGATCTTTCACTGTTTGTTCCATATCCATCCTACTGAAATAAACAGTAGGAAAATAAGGAGACATGTATGGGAGAAACCTGTTATGCAATGATATGTATGATATATGTATGCAATGTTTTCAAGGATCTCTTGGGGTAAACACAAGAGAATGTTAGAGGTTGAACTTTGATCTTTGATTGGAGAACTTTGCAACGGTGGATGTCTTTCCACGAGAATCAAGCTCACCATGTCAAGTGGGTCATAGCCCCTGATTCAAGTTGTTGCACTTGATCTTTGATTGGAGAACTTTGCAACGGTGGATGTCTTTCCCCGAGAATCAAGCTCACCATGTCAAGTGGGTCATAGCCCCTGATTCAAGTTGTTGCACTTGATCTTTGATGGCATTTGCTTAGAGTAGAAACCTCTTGCCCTTTGGTAGACGTCTGGTTCAACGTGACCCTGCATCAAAAGAACCCTCAAGATCCTTGAAATGGTTATTGAAAATGCTATGGTATGATGTCATGATGTTATGTACATGCATGCAAAAGCAAGTGAGTGTATATACAGGCAATCATATTCACACAAAGCAAACAAGTCCTTAGGTTTAGGCTTGCATGGGGTCTGTAGGTAAGTACCCTCTTGAAGTTAGTTGGCTCATCCTGTCCTAAAATAGAAACCGGGTTCTAAGGAGCTCAATATCATTGGATTGTTTTCTGTGTTCATTGTTTTGGTTTAGCCACTTAACTGGCGACCAAAATATTCCAAGAAAACAACCCTCAATGAGTGTAGTATCGAGTATCTACCAACTTCAGACTGCACCAAAGTCGGTCATCTCACTACCCCTAAAAAGGCTAAGATGGTCAAGTAAGGTTCTAAGAGTTCGTTAGTGCTTCACGACATCACTCAGCGGCCCCGTACTCTCCTTGATTGAACTCAAGGGTTACCGGTACTCACAAATATGTCATACTAATATAGCTTACTGCTTCAACCATGTCGGTATACCCTGCACAGTTCCCTTACAGTTTTATTGCTATTTACCTAAAAAGGTGCCCCAAATCCGGGTGTAGGATTTACAACAAACCCAAACAAGGACCCAAAAAGTAAAGCAATCAAAGCAATCAAAGCAAGTATGTAAAGGTGATCTAAACCCTAAGGTAACCCCACTTTTAAGTTAGTCCCCAACAGAGTCGCCAGTTCTGTGATACGGTGGGAGAACTGACTTGAGGTTTTGCGTTTGTATTCGCACTTGTTCGGTTTAGCAAGAGTCGCCACCGACTTTTTATTTTATCCAAAAGGAAAGTTTAAAAAGCACAGGAAAAACCTTTTGAGATGTTTCGTGGGTTCGGGGGGTAGATTATGAAAAGGGAAGGTATTAGCACCCTTTTCATCCATGGTTATCCATGGGCTCTTAGTTACTTGTTTTAGATCACTTGCCTTGATTTTCAATTGCTTGAAATGGTGGTGTGTGTGTGTTTGAAAATGTTTTGAAAAAGAGGCCTTGTCTAGGCAACCGTTGTAACAATTCTTTACTCGAATGTTTTACAAAGGTGTGTATCTTTTCGAAAAGATGCTTCAAATGTTTTTGGAAGTGTTTGTGGAGTGGGTTTTGAAAAGTAGGCAAGTGTGTTTTGCAAGTTTGATCAAGTAACTAAGAGTTATCTACCCCTAAATTTACTCAAAGGTTTTTCTCATGTTTTAACCCTTTTAACAGTATTGTTCCACCATTGTATTTGGTGGATAATCTTGTGTTAGGATGTTAACGGGACAGGCGCGGGTCATCGTATGGACCATGAATGCAATGGTGCCAAGTGTCTTTGGCAATTTTGCTTGAAGGGACTATGATCATTTTGATTAGGCAACTTTCGAAAGCGTCATCGAGGGACTATGATCATTTTGATTTGTTTTGTTTTGCCAAAGAAACTCAACGTGCAAGCATGGCCCATTTTGGAAGGCAACAAGCGGGATTACCCTAGGGGTGCAAGTGTGAATTGTGTATTGATTTCATGTATTTGTCTTGTATTTAGGTTATCTAGCGTTTTATTTTATTTACATACAAACCCTAGGTCTAACCATGGTATATTTGAAAGCGATAAATTGCGGGAATTTAAAGTCTACGCTATTACAAATAAGTATTCGGGAGTGGGGGTACAATTATTTACAAATGGGGATGAGACTTTAATAGGATAGTAGTGTCCAAATATATTTACAACCAAATCGAATCAATCACAATGTAAAATATAATGTATAGCAATGTATAAGAATAAAGCAATGTAAATGTATCAATGTATTTGTGTAAGTGTAGGTGAATATTTATAAGTGAAATGTTAACTTAATGTAAGATTAAGTATTTATTTATTCTTTTTGTATTTTTGTTAAGTATGTACAAACAAGAAAATTTAATAAAAGAAAAGAAAATGTTTTAAGTTCTATTTTTTATGTATTAATATTAATGTATTTTAATTAGTATTTTTATGTACAAAGAAAAGATTTTTAAGAAAAGAAAAAGAAAATGTTTATGTATTTAGAGAAAATTATCATTTATACATTTTTGGTTTATGTACAAAAGGGTATTAAATCAATAATTTTAAAAAAGAATATTATTTAAGTTAGAAAAAATCTTATTTCTATATACTCCTAAATATATAAAAAAAAGTATTAATAGACATTTTAAAAAAAGAATTTTAATTGTATCATTCTTTTTATTTAAACAAAAACATTAGTGTGAGTTAGTTTAAAAAGAATTAAATGGGCCTAGGTAGAATTCTGGCCCAAACAGAAATTGCATGAGAATCAACAAAAAGGGGGTGGGGCGCTTGATTCTAATGGGCTTAGGCTTTGTTGGACAGGGCAAGGCCCAAGTGGTTTAACACATTTGTTTTAGGGTTCAATCAGTTTTGTTCCATTTGGATGTTAGGGTTACAACGACAAACGACGATCATCTTCTTCGTTGTCTTCTCCTCTTCGTTCGTTCTCATGTCAAGCGTCTGAACACCTCCTCCTCGCCTAAGGCCAACCAGCGCCATCATCCCTCTCTCCCTCCTCCACAGTCAAGCACGGCGACATTACGAAAAAGGTTTGATTTGATGCTTTATATGTTTTACGCTTTGTATGTTTTTGATCTTGACAAATCCTGATTATTTATGTTATCGTCATTTGCATGAGGTGTGAAAGGAGGGAAAAGAAATACTACCTTTGTAGATCGTTACTTGGAGAGGAGGGGAGGCGGATCCGGAGGCGCCTAGGACGGCTGAAGGCGGAGAGATAGTGATGCAAGCTTGCTTTGTGACCTTCCCTGGTACTCTGTATTTCGCCCTTTTTTTATGGTTTTATGATGAGCTTCCCTGAAAACCCTTTGCCTATTTACTTCTTTTTTCTGTTCTGTTTGCTTCGTAGGCTTGCCCTTCTGATATGCTTGCTTGATGAAATGTTGATATTGATTTGAATATTGTTTTTGTGAGTTATTGCTTTGGATTGGTTTGTAAGCTTGTTTGAAGCTTAGGCTTTGAAAAGCTTGTGGAGGGTTTATCAGTATTGGTACGGGCTTTGGTTTGCTGGTTTGGACTATGTTGAAACAGATTAGTGGGTTTGTTGATGGTTTGACACAGGTTTATGCAGGTGAAGGATGTTAGCTTTGGAGATTTGTGGCTTGTGGTTTGAGATCAGTTTGTGTTTGACAGTTTTGTTTGTAAGTTTGCTTCAAAAGTTTGTTTGAAGCAGGTTACAGGCTTGAGGGCATTTGGAATTTGACAGTTTTTTAGGCTTTTTTCTCTCCTCTGAATAAAGGCTCTAAAATGCTGTTTTATATCTTACAGGGTCTTGGCCTTGTTTTTTTTTGAAAGGCAGGATGTGTTATTATTTTTTATGTATATTCGTTCTCTTTTGAATTTGGTCTTAGTGTGGATTCCAATGCTTGAGCAGGTTTACAAGGCTTGAGGTTTTCATTCTTTATGATATTTTCTGCTGTATGCATTCTGCCTCCTCTCTCTATGTGTTCTGATACATCCTGTTTATATCTCCTTTTTAGCCTTTAGCCTGCTGTACTGTAAGCTCCTTTCTTCTCTCCTTCTCTCTCCAGATTAAAAAAAAAAGCATTTTTATTGCTTAATTTTGTCTTTTCTGAAAAATTAATTGGCCTAGGAAGATGATGACTTGGAATGTTGCTTGTATTGTGGTCTTTCCTCTGCATACTCTCCATATTTCCTACATGCTTTGTGTACTTTGTTGACAGCTTTTTGGTGTTTGATATCTTTTGATATCCTTGGACAATTTTTGACAGCTTTGGCTTAGTTTGCTGTCCAATTTGGACTTTGGTTAGGCATGTGTAGTTCAGTTTGGACTTTATACTTTGTTTGGCATATTCTGAAGCTACAACCTTGTTGACATTTTGAAATTATGAACCATGCAGCTTGTGTGACAATTTTGAATTTGTGCAATTGTAAATTTGTGCATTTCATACTTTTGCAAGACATATTTCTATCCCTCTTTGTGAACCAAGAGTGATCTTGTGATTTGCAGAGAGGGCAAACTGATTCCGGCCAGTTACTTTTAATGATGATTTTTAACTGTCTGCTTTTTTTTATTTCTTTCATCTGTACTTGACTTCCTTTTTTCTTCTTTTTGCAGGTGAAAAACAATTGAGCAACGGGGAGCAGCAAAATAGAAGATGAAGGCTTAGGAATTTTTTTAGGATAGAGTTTTATTTTCCTTTTTAATCATTGTAACATTATTATTGTAAACAAAATGTAAATAAATTTACAGTGTACAAATAATAATTGTAACAAATAATTAAAGATGAATAAAATCTTCTTTTGTCAGTTAATTCCTTTTCTTCTTCAACTATTTATTTAATTATTTATAATTCTTAAATTATAATAACTGGAAATAAATCCCAACCATTTTAACTCAGAATAATAAATAATCAATAAACGTCCGGAATTCCGAATAATCAAAGCATTGCACAGCCAAACAACAAGCGTCCACATGTCCTTTTTTCACTGATTAAATCCAAACACTGCAAATTCTCAATCAACAGCCTCAGTCCATATCTCAGAGTAAATTGAAAAGCACTGATAGAATTAATTCTTTCTGCGCGTACAAACCCTAGTTCTTGATTAAATGTCAAAGAAGCGTTCTCCTGATCAAACCCTGAGTCAAACTCAAACAAAACCCTAGCAATCTGCTTGAACTGCTTTAAAATCAAAGAAAACCCTAAATTCTGTCTGACTGACGAGAAAAGTCCGTTTGACCGATTCTTGAGCCAGTCTGAAAAATCAGGAAAAACCCGAAGCTGTGATTTCTTGTGGAAAAGAGGAGGGCAAATTTTGGGGTACAACAGACAGCCTTCAGGAGATATGATCACAACGCCGATGCCATTTCCAAGAGCGTTGGAAGCTCCGTCGAAAACCATAGTCCATCAGGAGCCTTCTTCGGGTCCTTCATCTGGTCTAGGTCTTTCACAATCATTTACTAACATGATGTTCTCATCCGAGAACTCAAAATTCATGGATTGGTAGTCGTCCACAGCCTGGTGAGCCAAATGATCAACTAGTACACTTCCCTTAATTGCTTTCTGGGTTGTATACTGAATGTCGTATTTGGTCAGGATCATTTGCCATCTTGCTATTCTTCCGGAGAGAGTGGCCTTCTCAAAGATATACTTGATAGGATCCATTTTAGATATCAACAAGGTAGTGTGAGTCAACATATACTGTCTTAGTCAGCGAGCAGCCCATGCCAAAGCACAATAAGTTTTCTCGAGCAATGAGTATCTTGTTTCACAGTCGGTAAACTTTTTGCTAAGGTAGTATATTTCATGCTCCTTTCGACCATACTCGTCATGCTTCCCCAACACACACAAACCATTGAGTTCTCTAATACTGTTAAGTACATGATCAGAGGTCTTCCTTCAACTGGTGGAATCAAAATTGGAGGATCTTGGAGATATTCCTTGATTTTTTAAAAGGCATATTGGCAATCGTCATTCCACTTCACTGCTTGATCTTTCTTCAGTAATTTGAAGATTGGCTCACAAGTAGCGGTCAGATGTGAAATGAATCTAGCTATGAAGTTCAGATGTCCCAAGAATCCCCTAACTTCTTTCTCAGTGCGAGGAGTCGATATTTCTTGTATAGCTTTGACCTTCGTAGGGTCTACCTCAATGCCTTTTCCGCTGACAATGAAACCTAAGAGCTTACCGGATCTTACTCCGAAAGTGCACTTATTCGGATTTAGCCTCAGTTTTTATTTCTTTAGCCTGTCAAATAGCTTATGTAGGTGATCAAGGTGCTCCTCTTCAGTCTGAGACCTGGCTATCATATCATAAACATAGACCACTATCTCGTGATGGATCATATCATTAAACAAAGCTACCATGGCACGTTGATAGGTTTCCCCGGTGTTCTTTAGTCCAAATGGCATAACTTTGTAGCAGAAAGTACCCCAATGTGTGACAAAGGTCGTCTTCTCCATGTCTTCAGGTGCCATTTTGATCTGATTGTATCTGGAGAAACCATCCATGAAGGAGAATACTTTATGTTGTGCGGTGTTTTCAACCAGAACGTCAATGTGGGGAAGTGAGAAGTCATCCTTGGGGCTTTCCCTGTTCAAGTCTCTATAAAATACACACATACCTTACCTTCCTTCTTAGGTACTGGAACAACATTGGCGATCCATTATGGATAAGACGTGATAGCTAAGAAACCAGCATTGAATTGTTTCATGACTTCGGCCTTGATCTTTTCTGACATATTCGGCCGCATACGACGAACCTTCTATTTCATTGGAGGGCAATCTTCTTTAGTTAGCAGACGATGAACCACAATATCAGTGTCCAATCCTGGCATGTCTTCGTATGACCAGGCGAAGATCTCAACATAATCATGCAGCATCTGAACTAACCGTTGTTTTACACTGGGCTCCAAGTTAATACCTACCTTGACCTCTTTTATGTCCTCTTTAGTACCCAAGTTTACTGTCTCAACTGGATCCTCATGTGGTTGTATTGCCCTTTCTTCCTAATGTAACAGTCTGGCAAGCTCTCCTGGTACCTTACAATCTTTCTCACCTTCGTCCTCGGCTTGGTTGATCGGATTTTCAAAGTCATAATGAGCAATAGCAGAATCGTTATCAATGGGATCCAAAGTGGATGTGGATCTGCAGTTTGATATGTGAGTGTGTGTAAGAGCATAGCTGTATATTTTTTATAAAGTAAAGAGGCAGAAAAGAAAAACAAAGAGCGTAAAATTTGTATGTGAAACGTCCAATATTTTATTGATGACATATGAAAATGAAGTAATGACCCTCACAAATTGACCATTGTGCCTCGGGTAAGACAAGAGGCTTTAATGTTTCAATTGTTCAAATATTACATTTCCTTAAAACAAAAAGACAAATTACTCTTGAATAAAAGTAATGGGAACAAAGTTTTTAGCCTCCCAATTGTTGAGTCCACCACTGATGGTTGGGAAGATCCACTTGTCCAGGTCATAATCACTATTGTTGTCTTCCAGGGAATTGACTCCATGGTTGCTGATTCATAAAGGTGGTCCCCCAGCGCGAGCACGACGAACAACTCTCTGGGCTCCTGAAGTAAAACCCAAACCAAACTTGTCATATTTGTAGGGAATATCCAGAAGTTGGCCCCAAATTATACACCCACCTTCTTCAACGGCTGCCTTGGCATATTTGAGAGAAGCCATCTTCAGCGGAAGCCTAGTAGTCTTTGGAACACTAGCAGTGGTCTTGGTTGCAGCGACGGTTTGCAGAACCTCTTCAAAGTTCTAACAGGGGGTCTCAATGAACTCGCTGTCCATTTCAACGTACCTGAAAGAGTTCAGGTGGCTCACCATGTATTCTGCCTCCCCATGAACTGTGATAATCTTCCCATTAACTGGGTACTTCAACATCTGATGTAGGGTGGAAGTTACAGCACCAGCCCCATAGATCCATGGTCGACCTAATAAACAGGAGTAAGATGGGCGGATGTCCATCACATAGAAAGTGGAATTAAAATTCTGAGTACCCATTTTGATAGGGATGTCCACTTCCTCATGCACCATTCTTTTAGAACCTTTGAAGGCCCTTACCACAATGTTATTGGGCTTTAGTGTGAGCCCTTCATAATCCAACCTGTCTAGAGCATTCTTGGGTAAGACATTCAGTGATGAACCTGTATCTACCAGAACATGGGCTAATGTAGTGCCCCTGCACTTAATAGAGACATGTAGGGCATCAGTGTGTTTCCGTCCCTTGGGAGTTAGGTCTGCATAAGAGAATCCTAAGCCATTGTCAGCAGTCAGGTTGGCCACAAAATTCTCGAATTGATCAGCAGAGGTCTCTTGAGGCACATGGGAAGACTTCAAAAATTTTACTAAAGCCTTAGCATGGGCTTTAGAGCACAGTAGTAGGGCCAGCATTGATATTTTCGAAGGGGACTTCCCCAATTGTTCTACGACATTGTAATCACTTTTCTTGTTTATTCTCAATATCTCTTCCATCTCCTTTTTAGAGGCCTCCGGAATGACTTCTGGGTGTGCCTTCGTCTGGACAGGCTCAACCAATACCTCTTTGCCCCAAGTCTCGGCGGACTCAGTAGCAAGGATAACAGTAGGACTAACAATAGGAGTAGCCATGGGAATATTGACAGGAGCAGCAACAGGGATGATCACGGGAGTAGCAACAGTTTTTAGAGAGATCTCGGGAGAGAAAACTCTTCTGCTTCTTGTTATCTTACTGGTCCCGGCGATATTGTTGTACCCCAATTTTCCCCCCTAATATTCCTTCATCATACCATGTTGATTCAATCACAACAAGATCACATTAGGGCTTTTAGTTCTTCTCCCTATCTTTAGCATTGCTCTTTTGAGGAGTTACCAAGAACCTTGACTTGTTTTCTTTTGTGATCATGAATATTTTGCTTTTATTTTTCTCTCTAATTAATAAAATGCAATGTTGGTTTGTCTTACTTGTTAATAATGTAGGTAAAGGCAATGAGGTTTAACAAGTTGCTTCATAGGTTCATCAGTTTATTTCCATGCCCTAATCAATAAATCTTGAGAAATTCAAATCTCACCATTGAATTTTTTTGGAGGAAATGGCATGACAAGGCTTACTTTGGTTCAAAATATCTCAAAGTTATCAAAATTGATTCAAAAGTACAAGGGGTTGAGGCAAGAAGTTGTCATGATTGGACAAGGTCTTGTTCCTATTGGTCACAAGAACACATTTATATGAAATTTCAAGATATGGAAGTGGTTTTGGTGGCTATGAGTCCTCATCATCATCCTCAACAACTTCTATTCACAAATAAAGAATATTGGCACAAGAAGTATGTTCAAACTTGTCAAAGTTCCTCAAAGCATTCTCTTGATCTAGAGGCTAGGGTTTTGAACTTCAAAGGAGCATATCTTGCTCATCTTTTGGTATTTTTGAGTGATTCCAAAGACATATTTCTCTTCAAAGAGTTACCAACAAATAACTTCAAAAGTTCCAAGGAGTTTTCATGTGGAAGGAACTTGGTGAAGAAGAAAGATTACAAGTCATCCAGTTGAATCCCTAATTTTCCATATGTGACTTCAAATGGTCATAACTTGGTCAATTTTTATCACCTTGAGTCCATTATTTTTCCATGATGATCTTAAATATGTGTACTTTATGCCTTCTTTTATGTGAAAAGTGATAAAATGGATGGAAGTCTCCTTAAGAATGCAAAAGATTATAGGTCATTTCATGATTTTTGGCTAACTTCAATAAGTCATAACTTGCTCAATTTTTGGAGATTTTGAGTGGTTCAAATTTAAAATTGTCATTCAAGAGATCTACTTCATTCCATCTTTTTTGGTCAAGAGCAAATTCTAAGTGGAAGGCCATGTTTGAATACAAAAGATTATAGGTCATTTTTGAAGAAGAACTTGAAATATTTCGAAGTATGGAAAGTCAACTCTTTTTCTTCAACTTTGACTCCTTGTAAATTTCAGCTCAAGCATCCATTCTTTTTCCATTGCAAAGCTTGTAACCTCATCTTTCCAAAGCATCAAGAATTATGCCTTAAGACCCCTTGAGTTGGAAATGCCATGGATTTGAATTTGGTAATTCAAAACTGAATTTTTCACAAAGTCAGGATTTTAAAATCTTTATTTTGGCTTCTAATCACAAGTTTTTCACGCGTTTTTGTTTCTAATCATGATTAGCAACTTGCCATAAGTGATTAGCATCATGAAACACATGATTTGGCTGAGTTTTGATCAAGTTTGAGTCACACTTTCTTCATGATGCAGACCCACACGAATTCCCTCAAAAATGCATCATTCACTCTTCCTTTTGATCCCATTTTCTCCCCTATAAATAGAGGGTCATCCCCCATCCATTTTCCCAAGCTTAGAGAGCCAAGAACACCCTGCCAAAACCTCACACGAACCCACTTTTTCTGAATTCAGTTTTTGAAATTTAAGCTTCCTTTTCCAAAATTCTTTACGCATTCATCATCCTTGAACTTCATACAAACTCTCCAGCACTTAAACCAATCAAAACAACCCATAATTCAAGCTACAGAAGTCCAGTTTCAGAGCTTCTTACTTGAACTTCGAAAAGGTAGAATTCTCCACCAATTGAATCCAAATCAAGCACTAATCTATTCTACTCCTTTGTCTGATTCTAATGCTGCTTACAATTTTTAAATCCATTGAGAATTGAGAGAGAAATCTAAAATTGAAGGTGCTCGCTATTTTCCGAGTTTTTGATTCATATCTCTCTCCATACTTTATATAAATTTGGCGTGATGGTTGTGTTAGAATCGTCTTGAAGAGACTAGTTCAATGATGCTAGCCAGGGATCCTAATTTTTCCATTTTAAGGATCTCACAAAATCCCCATTGCAGGGTGTCTGGAGGTTGAAGACGAGGACATGTCTCGTCTCAGCCAAAGATAGTGTGTCAAGCATTTTAGTTTCATTGGTTGCCATTTTTCTGATCACATGTGTGTTTCACTAAGGTCCATATCAAGCACAGCGCATCTGGTCCATTGGATTAGCTTACTAACGCGTTTTTACTTTGATCTAATGGTCCACATCTTTTTTGTTTTATTTTATTTTCTGATTTTATATTTTATTTGATTAAATTTTCAAAAATTCATAACTCTTTTATTTTTTATCCAAACATTATGAAAAAATTCACAAAAATACTTTGAATTATTTCTGATTTCATGAATATTTTTTTACATTTTTATTTTAACATTTGGTATTTTTTATATTTTTTTGTATTATTTGCTTTCTTTTAATTACTTAAAAAATACTTTTTGACATTTTTTAATTTTGAAAAATTCATAAATATTATTTTGCATATTTTTGACTTTTTGGAAATTTTATGGAATTTTATGTTGAGGTTTACTATTTTTGATATATTTTATGTTTGTTTTAGCAATTTTAAATAGTTTAAAAATAGTTTCTGACTTTTAAAAATTACCAAAATTTTTATAAAAATATTTGGATCCATTTCTGATTTTTCTATGGCCTTATTTTTCATTTCTTGATTAATTTGAACATAATTGATATTTTCCTCATTATTTTCCATTTTTAAAACATTTTTTTAACCTTTTAATGTATATATTAAATGTGATATTATTTTGTAATTATTTTCTGGCTGTCTTGGGTTGATTTTTTGGATCATGACTTTATTAACATCATTGGATCCATGGTGTTGAGTTTAACTCCACAAAAAGTGGATGGATGATTTTAATAATAGTTTGATTAAAATATAATTCAAATGTGGTTTCTCTTTTTGCCCTAATCCCTCTTCATCTCATCCTCTTCTCATTGCACTAAATATTGTTGGAGCATGATCTCTATAGCATGTCTCAAAATAAATGGTGCATAGATTGCTATTGACCGGCCTCAAAATAGGTGCGACTTCTATATAAGTCCACTTACGATTGCTTAACATAGCGCTAAATTTTGTCCTGATTCGAATAAATGATTATTCGTGGCCCAAACTTATGATTGCAAGCCCAAGTATGTTAATTTGATCTCTTTGATCCAATGACCTTGAGATTAATTGTGTGGAGGCTTTGGTTCTACCAATCCTCTTATGGATCTACAACACCTTTGGTCAATGCGGATCACTTAAACATCGTTGATCATTAAATGGTACTTATGAGAATTCCAAATGGATGATATACTTGACAAAAAGCAAATGCAACTTGTTGTGTGGAGGCTTTGGTTCTACCAATCCTTTAATGAGTTCTGTGATATGGTGGGAGAACTGACTTGAGGTTTTGAATTTGTGTTTGCAAATGTTTCGGTTTAGCAAGAGTCGCCACTGACTTTTTATTTTATCCAAAGGAAAGGTTAAAAAGCACAGGAAAGACCTTTGAGATGTTTTCTTGGGTTCGAGGGGTAGATTATGAAAAGGGAAGGTGCAAGCACCCTTTTCATCCATGATTATCCATGGGCTCTTAGTTACTTGTTTAGATCACTTGCTTTTGCTTTTCAATTGTTTGAAATGGTGCTTTGTGTGTGGTTTTGAAAATGTTTTTGAAAAGAGGCCATCATTGTGGCAACCTTTGTAATGATTCTTGTTTGAATATATACAAAGGCGTTTGTCTTTTGAAAAGATATTTCAATGTTTGAAAGTTTGTTTTGGGAAATGTTTTGAAATTGTGTTGTGAGGTGTGTTTGAAAATAGCAAGGATGTTTTTTGTAAGTTTTGATCAAGTAACTAAGAGTTGTCTACCCTATCTACTCAAAGATCTTTCCTACACATTTTTAACCCTTTTGACAGTGTTGTTTTACCATTGCATTTGGTAAACAACCTTGTATTTGGATGTTAAACGGGACAGGCGCGGGACGTCGTATTGACCATGATAGCAATAGTGCCAAGTATCTTTAGCAATTTTTTGAGGGACTAGATCATTTTGTATAGGCGACCAAGATAGCGTCATCGAGGGACTATGATCTTTTGTTTTGTTTTTGTTTTGCCAAGATACTCAACATGCATAACATGGCCATTTTAAAGGCAACAAGTCGAGGAAACCCTTGGGGTGCATGTGTGTATTGTGTTGTCAATTTCATGCATTTTTGTCTTGTGTTTAGTCAAGCTATTTGTTTGATTTTTGGTATTTGCATACAAACCCTAATCTCTATCATGGCATATTTGAAAGTATAAATGCATAAAAGTAATCTAGGCTATTACAACATTTATATGGGGAAGGGGATACAATTTTGAATGGGGGGTATTTGCAAGAAAATAAAACCCTAAGATTAACTATTACATCCAAATTGAAATCAATTGTACAAATAAATAAATGGATAGATATTTAAATGAATAATTAAATAAATATGCAAAATATTATGAATATGCAAAAAATGTTTTTGTTTATTTTTATGTATGTAAAAATAATATATTTAATGTATTAAAAAAATAGAAATAAAAGATTATTTTTTATTAAGGGTAAAAACCCTAATTTTCTTTAAGAAAGTATATATATATATATATATATATATATATATATATATATATATATATATATATATATATATATATATATATATATATATATATATATATATATATATATATATATATATATATATATATATATATATATATATATATATATATATATATATATATATATATATATATATATATATATATATTATGTACAATAAAATAATAAATATATACAAATGTAAAAAAAAAACAATATATTAGAAAAATATTATTTAAGTATGTAAATAATAATAATAAAAATATAATATTTTTTATGTATTGTTTTCAAGTTTTTATTAAATAAAATAAAAGTATGTTATCTAATAATTATTCTTATGTTAGAAAAATAATAAAAATACAAAATAAAATGTGAAAATTTATGAAAATAATTTTAGTAATTTTTTATGTTTAGAAAAAATATTTAAAAGTCAGAACTAAAAATAAAAATAGAAAAATATCAAATAATAATGAAATGGGCCAGGGGGTGTAGTCAGCAAACTGGAGGTGCAAAAAGCAGGGAAAAGGCAAGCCCAGCCCAACACTTCATCTTCAACCTTCGTTTAAACACAAAAACGCACCTTCTGTGTACAAACTCGTATCTCCCGCATACGTGCTCTAAAGCAAAAACTCATAACACCAAAGTCATAGCATTTTTCAAGACGATTCCAACCATATAAGAAACTTAATCTAACTCTCAAAGACCAGAGAGAATTTCTCTGGCCCTAATTTTTAACCTAACTTTTTCAGAATGTTCATCAATCAAATTCTCTTAGCACACTTAACTTAAATGAAGTCTATGCATATGTACAACTTCAGGGCTATGAGTACTACATTTTTTATTCACAAACCTAAGCCTAATTATTCCTAAATAGAGAGATAGAAAGTTGACAAATACATATTTCAGTTGAACTCGTGTATGGCAATGTGGATCTTTTCAGTGAGGCCTGAGATGCTTGGGAGCTTGCTTGAACTTCCTCTGACCTTCCCCAATGCTTAGTTTGCTTTGGATGTGCTTGAACAAGCTTGTAGAAGTCAACCTGCACAAGCTGAAAACAGAAATGGTGAAGCTTGCAAATGGAGTTACAGTCAATGGCCAATGATTAGGATAGTTCAGATAGGTTGTATGGAGTGTGTTGGAAGTGGTTTGGGGAAAAACGCACGAGTGGTTTGTGAGATGGAACTCAAAGTGCAGAAGCTGCCCTGTTTTTGCAAGAGGAAGGTGATTTTGTGTTTTGCAAGAGAAAATGTTCAAAAGATAAATTACTGATTGATGAAAGTAATGGGAACGAAGTCTTTCGCCTCTCAGTTGTTCAGTCCTCCTTCAATAGTTGGAAAGATCCAGTCTTCAAAATTGCTTTCTTCTTCGTCATCCTCTAAAGCATGAACTCCATGATGAGTGATTTTTAATGGTGGTCCTCCAGCCTTGGAGCGACGCACAGCCTTCTGACTAGCAGCAATGAAACCTAAATCGACCTTATCTGTCTTGTAAGGAAAATCTGGTAGTTGACCCCATACCGTTCTTCCTCCTTCCTCGATCACAGCCTTTGCATCTTTAAGGATGACATCTAAGACACAGGTTTGGTAATGATGGGCACAGAAGTCATTGTCTTGGCTACCGCAACTTCAGGGGAAACCTCTTCAAAGTGCGGAAAGGGGGTCTCAATGAATTCTCCATCTAATTCAACATAGCGGAATGAATTCAGATGGCTTATCATATACTCCTCCTCGCCACGAACTGTCACAATTTCCCCCTGGACAGGGTACTTAAGCTTTTGATGCAGAGTGGACGTAACGGCTCCAGCATAATGAATCCAGGGCCTTCCTAACAAGCAAGAGTAGGATGGATGGATGTCCATGACATAAAATGTGGAGTTGAAAGTTTCTGTACCTACTTTAATTGGGATGTCCACCTCCCCGTGGACCATCTGCTTAGAACCGTCAAAGGCTCTTACGATGATGTTGCTGGGCTTCAAAATTAGACCTTCACAATCTAGTATGTCCAATTCTTTCTTTGGTAGGACATTTAAAGACGACCCGGTATCAACCAGAACATGAGCAAGAGTAGTCCCTCTGCACTCCACCGAGACATGCAACGCATCATTATGCTTTCTCCCCTTAGATGTTAGATCGGCATCGGAGATGTCAAGACCATTATCGACGGTTAGGCTGGCTACACACTCCTGGAACTGGTCCGCGGAGGTTTCTTGAGGCACATGGGCCGTCTTCAGGAATTTGATCAAGGCTTTGGCATGGGCTTCAAAACAGAGCAATAGGGCCAGCATAGAGATTTTTGAAGGGGTTTGCCCCAGTTTTTCTACGACATCATAGTCGTTTTTCTTAATTATTTTTAAAATCTCCTCCATTTCCTTCTGAGTGGTATCGGGGATAACCAAAGGCTGAGCCCTCGTCCTGATGGGCGCTTCTTGGATCCCCTTACCTTTATCAGCAGTAACAGCAGAGGGTATAGCTTCGGGAGTAACAATTTCTTCAATCACTGGAGTTCGTACAGATGTGTTTATTGGCACAGGAGTAACCTTAGAAGCGTTTGAGGGTCCAAAGATTTCCCTTGGAGGAGCAATCTCCGGAGAGAGGATTCTTCCGATGCGGGTGATCTTAGTTGTCCCCGCAATATTTCCTACATCAGGAGTCTCTTCATCGGAACTTTCATCAACTGATTCGATCTGCTTAACACCGTGGTAGAAGATCTCTCCTCCATAATTCCACGGTATTGTCTTGTTGGACTTGTATGGGATAGGCCCCGACATTATTATCTTCAGAGGTACAAACTTTGGATCGGGTGTAATCTTAACAGGTCTTTTGGAGACCTTGGAAAGATTGTCGGAAATGGTGATTATAGCAACATCGTTGATTAGAGTAACAAGAGTAACATGGGTTTTCTTGAAGAGGATTTCTTGATTATCCATCAGGCGTTGGATGCCTGACTTCAATAGCGGACAATCGGATTTCAAGGTCGAACAAAGGTAACAATCTTTTCCACAGCCCGGGAAAATCCCGACTTTCAACAGATTCATCTTGATCATTGGCAATGGAGTCATTAAGTCATCAACAGCAGTAATATAAAGATCTTCTATAACAGCAAGGACATTATGACCATGTTTTGGCATTGGAGCGGATATCACATTAGGTTTTTCAGGTGCATCAAACTCCACCTCCTTGGCATCTATTAAATCCTGGATCTTATTTTTAAGGGCCCAACAGTTGTTGGTGTCGCGCCCCACACTGTCTGAATGATAGGCACACTTTGCATTTGAATGTTAGTAGGGAGAAGATGTATTTGGATTCTTTGGCGCCTCTTTCAATTTTTTAAGGTTTAACTTCAATAGATGAGGGAGAACCTGAGCAGGTGTCATATTAATCCGAGTGAATTTCCGTACAGGCCTTTCCACCCTTGCTTGGTTGGTTCTGGGTTGACTCTTTCGAGGTTGATCAGCTGTTGAATTCTGAATCATCACAACCCCTACCGCTGGTCGGCGCTCGACTCTTCCTTGATTTCTCTGGGAGTAAACAGTTGAGACCTCTTTCTTGGCTGGAAAGGTCTTTTTGATAGCAGCGGCAGCAGATGCATCCTTCTGAATTTTACCGATCTTAATGCCAGCTTCAACTCATTCACCGGTCAGAATTAACTCGGTGAACCCTGCAGATGAGTTCCTGATCAAGTGATTAAAGAATGGACCTGACAAGGTCCTCAAAAACATATCCACAAGCTCTCTCTCAGACAATGGTGGATGCACCATTCCAGCCAAGTCTCGCCACTTCTGGGCATACTCCTTAAAGCCTTCATTAGAGACCATACCCATACTCTGTAATTGAGTACAAGTAGGTGCTAAATCTGTATTATATTGATATTGCCTGTAGAAGGCAGCAGCCAAATCCTCCCAGCTATGTACATCAGATCTCTCAAGCTGATAGAACCAATCCAATTGCATACCCGACAAACTGTCTTGAAAAAAGTGGACCCACAGATCCTTATCAGAAGAATGAGGTTGGATCTTTCTGACGTAAGACCACAGATGCATCTTCGGACAAGACAAACCATCATATTTAGCAAATGTAGGCACCTTGAATTTAGAGGGAATGACAATCCCAGCAACCAACCCTAGCTCCTCGAAATCCAGCCCAGGCACTCTTTGTACCTCCATGGCTGCCAAACGCTCTTCCAGATTTTTATACTTGTCGTCTGCAGGAGGATACTGCTGCTCAGAGTAATCTTCATCCTCCTCTTCTTCTTCTTCTTCAGCCTTAGACTCGGAAGGCCCTGCAGCTCCCTTTCCTTTGCCAACCCCTTCATCAGACGTCGAGGGGAAATCTAGGACCCTTCTAGCTTGGTTCTCAAATCTTCTTCCCATAGTGGCCACACCCACTCTTTTCTTTTTCTTTTTCTCCTTTTATTTTTCCAGTAGACCTTTGAGCTCCTCCTGACCCATTGCCAAGGTCATGAGTAGCTATTGGAATTGTGAATTCTGCGCCTGTAGATCTTTGACCGTCTGCTCTATATGCATCTTGCTGAAATAAACAGCAGAGAGATAAGGAAACCTGGTGTGAAGACATGCTTATGCATATGATGAATGATATGTATTCATGTAATGCTTTCAAGGTTTCAAAAATTCAAATTTGTTGCAAACAAAAAAAAGAGCGCACGTCATATTAATAAGATAGAATTTGTTAGTACATAAGTGCCCCATGGGCAAAATGATACAAAATTCTAATGTAAAAAGACATTGCGCATCCTCTTTGGTGCGATGTAGGTGTTGAGAGTCTGCTCTTCATGGAGTCGACGAGTAAGTTCTAAAACCTTCTTCTCACTGGCGTAGAAGCTGGCTTCAAAAGTATTCCGTTCTTCCTTGAGATGTATCCAACTCTTTTGCAAATCTTCCAATGATGTTGGCATGTCAGGATGTAGGAGGGTGTATGGAACCTCTCCTTCCCTAACAGGCTCTTTGATCATAGGCAGAATGTAGGGGTAAGGCATCATAAGACTCTGGGCGCGAGTTCGTACCCACTTGAGGTAAGGCTCAAGGGGGATGGAATTCTTGTGTCCCAGTGTCTTACTGTCCACTTTGTTGGGCAACCTCCAAGCTCGGATAAACCTTTGTCGAAGTCCTTAAGCGTCATTGTCGAAGTCAAAAACCAAGTCTGGAATCAGCATGTCATGAGGGCCATCCCTCCGGGCATACCCAAATTGTCTCAGAGCCAAGCAGGGGTTGTAGGTAATGCCTCCCCTAATGCCAAGTAGTGGGACATTAGGGAATTCCCCACAACGATCAATGATGATGACATTTTCTCTGGACCGAGAACACCAATGAACATCAGAATGTGTAAGAGTCATCAACCGTTGTGACCACCTCAAGCCTTTCTCATTCTTCAAGACTGA
Organism: Vicia faba; assembly: GCA_948472305.1. Lineage (NCBI taxonomy): Eukaryota > Viridiplantae > Streptophyta > Magnoliopsida > Fabales > Fabaceae > Vicia > Vicia faba. The sequence goes on along the minus strand of OX451738.1, from coordinate 1,037,298,411 downwards.
TTGGGGAAGGTGAGAAATAAACCACCTTGCTAGAAGAGGAGTACAACACATGGGAACACCTCTTTTTCTCATTGTTCGTGTGTGAAATGAGTGGAGGATATCCCCAAGCAATATAGGCACAGGATTCCGAGATATGAAAATTTTGACAGCATTCACATCTATAAGCTGATCAGGGTTTGGGAACAAGACCAACCCATAGATGAGAAGTTCTAAAATGTCCTCAAAAGCTTGCAGATCTAGATAATTCCAGCAGTCTTGTGCCTTCTCAAACAGAAACTTTGCCAAGAAACCCTTGACACCACTTCTGGTTTCCCAATGACCTTTGATATCAGATGGTTGCAAGTGTAGGGCTTGAGCAACATCTTCAAGATTTGGTTCTCTTTCCGTACCATTGTAGGGTAGTTGATGGAGAATAGGAATCCTCAGGAGTTGAGAAAATTACTCCAAAGTAGGCACTAGTTGGTAATCAGGAAATGTAAAGCAATGGTGTAGGGGGTCAAAGAACTGGAAGAGAACTTTCACCATGTCTTCTTCAATGTTGGAGTTGACCAAGTTGAGAAGTCTACCATGTCTTTCAGTGAAGGGAGAATTTTCTGGAATCTTGGAAGCAATCTCCTTGAGTTGTGGAGGAATTCTTACAAGGTTTACTTGGATGGTTTTCCTGCGAAGTGATTCCATAACCTACAAAACAGGAACAAAGATGAAGATCCAAACCCTTGAAATGGTTAGTGGATGCATATGATGCTTTATGATGTTCATAATGTATGCACAAGTATATGTACAGACAAGTCACACAAAATCCTAGTTTCAGGCTTGCATGGGGTTTCATAGGTAAGTACCCTCTTGAAGTTAGTTGGCTCAACCTGTCTTATAAATAGTAACCGGGTTCTAAGGAGCTGAATATCACTGGGTTATTTTCTGTGTTCATTGTTTCAGTTTAGCCACTTTACTGGCGACCGAAATATTCCAAGAAAACAACCCTCAATGAGTGTAGTATCGAGTATCTACCAACTTCGGACTGTACCAAAGCCGGTCATCTCACTACCCCTAAAAAGGCCAAGATGGTCAAGTAAAGGTTCTAAAAGTCCATTAGTGCTTCATGACATCACTCAGCGGCCCCGTATTCTCTTTGATTGACTCAAAGGCTACCAGTACCCATAAATATGTCACACTAATATAGCTATTGCTTCAACCATGTCGGTATACCCTGCACAGTTTCCACAATGTATTACTATTTACCTATGAATGTTTCCCAAATCCGGGTAGAGGATTTCAAACCCAAATAATAGAACCAAGTGTAAAGCAATCAAAGCAAACAAGATAAGCATGTAAAGGTGATCTAAACCCTAAGGTGGCCCCACTTTTAGATTACTCCCCGGCAGAGTCGCCAGTTCTGTGATACGGTGGGAGAACTGACTTGAGGTTTTGCGTTTGTGTTCGCAAATGTTTCGGTTTAGCAAGAGTCTCCACCGACTTTTTATTTTATCCAAAGGAAAGGTCAAAAAGCACAGGAAATACCTTTGAGATGTTTTCTTGGGTTCGGGGGGTAGATTATGAAAAGGGAAGGTGCAAGCACCCTTTTCATCCATGGTTATCCATGGGCTCTTAGTTACTTGTTTAGATCACTTGCTTTTGCTTTTCAATTGTTTGAAATGGTGCTTTGTGTGTGGTTTTGAAAATGTTTTTGAAAAGAGGCCATCATTGTGGAAACCTTTGTAATTATTCTTGTTTGAATATATACAAAGGTGTTTGTCTTTTGAAATTATGTTGTGAGGTGTGTTTGAAAATAGCAAGGATGTTTTTTTGCAAGTTTTGATCAAGTAACTAAGAGTTGTCTACCCTATCTACTCAAAGATCTTTCCTACACATTTTTAACCCTTTTGACAGTGTTGTTTTACCATTGCATTTGGTAAACAACCTTGTATTTGGATGTTAAACGGGACAGGCACGGGTCATCGTATTGACCATGATAGCAATAGTGCCAAGTATCTTTAGCAATTTTTTGAGGGACTAGATCATTTTGAATAGGCGACCAAGATAGCGTCATCGAGGGACTATGATCTTTTGTTTTGTTTTTGTTTTGCCAAGATACTCAACATGTATAACATGGTCATTTTAAAGGCAACAAGTGGAGGAAACCCTAGGGGTGCATGTGTGTATTGTGTTGTCAATTTCATGCACTTTTGTCTTGTGTTTAGTCAAGCTATTTGTTAGATTTTTGGTATTTGCATACAAACCCTAATCTCTATCATGGCATATTTGAAAGCATAAATGCATAAAAGTAATCTAGGCTATTACAACATTGATATGGGGAGGGGGATACAATTTTGAATGGGGGTATTTGCAAGAAAATAAAACCCTAAGATTAACTATTACATCCAAATTGAAATCAATTGTACAAATAAATAAATGGACAAATATTTAAATGAATAATTAAATAAATATGCAAAATATTATAAATATGCAAAAAAATGTTTTTGTTTATTTTTATGTATGTAAAAATAAAATATTTAATGTATTAAAAAAAATAGAAATAAAAGATTATTTTTTATTAAGGGTAAAAATCCTAATTTTCTTTAAGAAAGTATATATATTAATTATATTATTTATGTACAATAAAATAATAAATATATACAAATGTCAAAAAATAAAATATATTAGAAAAATATTATTTAAGTATGTAAATAATAATAATAAAAATATAATATTTTGTATGTATTGTTTTCAAGTTTTTATTAAATAAAATAAAAATATGTTATCTAATAATCATTCTTATGTTAGAAAAATAATAAAAATACAAAATAAAATGTGAAAATTTATGAAAATAATTTTAGTAATTTTTTATGTTTAGAAAAAATATTTTAAAGTCAGAACTAAAAATAAAAATAGAAAAATATCAAATAATAATGAAATGGGCCAGGGGGTGTAGTCAGCAAACTGGAGGTGCAAAAAGCAGGGAAAAGGCAAGCCCAGCCCAACACTTCATCTTCAACCTTCGTTCAAACACAAAAATGCGCCTTTTGTGTACAAACTCGTATCTCCTGCATACGTGCTCTAAAGGAAAAACTCATAACACCAAAGTCATAAAATTTTTCAAGACGATTCTAACCATATAAGAAACTTAATCTAACTCTCAAAGACCAAAGAGAATTTCTCTGGCCCTAATTTTTAACCTAACTTTTTCAGAATGTTCATCAATCAAATTCTCTTAGCACGCTTAACTTAAATGAAATCTATGCATATGTACAACTTCAGGGCTATGAGTACTACATTTTTTATTCACAAACCTAAGCCTAATGATTCCTAAATAGAGAGATAGAAAGTTGACAGATACCTATTTCAGTTGAACTCGTGTATGGTAATGTGGAGCTTTTCAGTGAGGCCTGAGATGCTTGGGAGCTTGCTTGAACTTCCTCTGACCTTCCCTAATGCTTAGTTTGCTTTGGATGTGCTTGAACAAGCTTGTAGAAGTCAACCTGCACAAGCTGAAAACAAAAATGGTAAAGCTTGCAAATGGAGTTACAGTCAATGGCCAATGATTGGGATAGTTCAGATAGGTTGTATGGAGTGTGTTGGAAGTGGTTTGGGGCAAAACACACGAGTGGTTTGTGAGATGGAACTCAAAGTGAAGAAGCTGCCCTGTTTTTGCAAGAGGAATGTGATTTTGTGTTTTGGAAGGCTAGAGGGTTGAATGGCTCGTGTTTCTGGCTCAAGGAAATGTCCAAAACTTGTTTCAAATGCTAGCAATAGTTGTTTATAACAGATGCTTCAGTTCTGGCTCTTTTGCAAGTTTACTTGTATTTTTAGTTAAAATAAGGAATGATACAAGACAGGCCTGTACAGGCTATCTTCCAGCTTTCACTTGGTGATCTTGGCCCCCTAAGTTTGTGGATATTGTTTGCTGTCCAAGATTTGGTTCAAGGCTCAATAGATGTAATTTGACATAAAGCAAGTTTTGAAAAAAATGGCAATGTTGCCTTTTTGCTATTTTTGGATTAATCTCTTGTGTAATCCTCTAATGATCAAAACAAAGCCTCAAACCATTGGATTTGCATTTAATTATTGAGTATAGAAGGGTTTATAGACCTGTGAGCAAGTACAAGTGAGGCTGAATAGAGTTTGCAAATTGTGTCAATATGAAACATTCCATGGATCAAAGTGAGTTTTTGCCAAATTCAAACCTTCGATTCTCCCTAACCACAAATGATTTTGGAGAGTTCTTGGACATTTTGGAAATCTTGTAACATTCTCTACAATCCATATTTGAAATTAATTTTGAGATTCCAAGTGGAACTAAGTGAAAAATGGCCATGAAGATAGGCCAAAATCCTGCCTAAACTAGGGCAAAGTTTCACTAAGTTAAAAGTTTCATGGACCCTTGTTCCAAAAATCATAACTTGATATCCAAGCTTCTTTTGGGAAAACTTTGTTAAACAATGTTGTATATTTTTTGGAGGACTACAACTTTCATGTGGGAAGTTTTGTTTGAATCCAATTGCATCATGGTGAAAATATTGGGCAAAGTTGGGAAAAAATAAGAAAATTTCATAACTTAGAAAAATTCTAAGTTATGAAAATTTTCAATTTTAAACCCTAATTTGAAAAGTTAGGTTTCTTGATGAACAAGTTTCATGTTTTTACCCATATTGATGAAAAATGACCCTTCGCACTTGATTTTGACCAAAAAGTCAAAGTTTGACTTTTCAGTGTACAGTCAAATTTTGATCAGTTGACTGAAAAATTCATCTGTCAATCCAATGCATTTGAGATCTTTGGAACCTTGAAATAGGTCAAGATGATTCCATTGAGTCCTTGAATCGATACTTGAATCCAATTTGCCATTGGCTAGGTGGAAAATCAGAAATTGCCCTTATACAGTCAAAACCCTAAAAATGACCATTTTACCCTTTTGATGATCTGATCAAATTTCTTGAGGAGTTGTGGTCCAAACTTGATCAAATGGTTCATATGAGTCTATAATGTTGATGTTGATAAAAAAATTATGAGGTTTGACTGTAAATTGGCCATAGTTGACTTTTTCCCTAATACAGCTGATTTCTAGGTCAACTGTCCAATTGACTGGGCAAAAATTTGATTCAAGGCTTGAAACTTGGTGGAGGCAATCTTGTAAGTCCAACATGAAGTATGAAAGTCACTTTGAGCATTGAAAGTCCAAAAATCCTTGTGCAAACTCAAACCCTAATTTAGGTCATCAGTGCAAGGAGATGTCTTGAGCAGAGCAAAACCCTAATTTGTTCTTGAGTCCAAAGAGTCTTGTGAGGGGAAATTTTGATAAAATGAGAGGGAAAATTTTGGGGTACAACAAGTTCCAAATGCAAGTTTCAAGATGGTCATCCAACTAACCACTAATTATTGACTTGTTTATCTTATGCTTTTATTTTTTTTATGCTTTATGTACTATTTATTTTTTAGCATTTTACATTTCGTGCCATTTTCATCTTTACTCATTTGAGCATTTATTTTCTTGTCATTTTTTCTTTTCTCACTTGAGCTTTTCTTTTCTTTTCTTAAGATACTTAATAATCAACATAAACCCTAAAAAACTCTTAATGGTACTTGGACTACTTGGTTACTATCCTTGGCATTATGGAGCATGGGACTTTTTCTTGGACTTAGGATTAGAAACCTTGGCCTATCTTGGAGACCTTGTGATCTTATCTGATTATTTTGTCTGGAGTTCTTGAGGTTTACCTCAGGACATTGGGTTGCTTGTTTGTTTTTGTATGCGGGTTTTTTGTGATTACATTCTTTGTTTGTGATCTGGAATTCACCCGTATACAGCCGTTACTCTGCCCAATTTTTGTGAAGACTTAATACACTTGAAGAGTTCTAGTATCTTTGCTTGCTTGGTTTCAATCTAAATAATGGGAATTCTATCTTGGCTCATAATGTCAAGCTTTGGCTTCTTGTTAGTTAGATGGATCTTATCCTTAGCTTTTACCTTATACTTTAAGATAGTCTCTTCTTCTCCTCCCATCTTATTTAATTTCAAAAATATTCCCCCTCCTTTTGAAAACCCTTCTTGTTTTGAGACTTAAACACTTTCATAATAAACTTGGACTTAGGTCCATGCATTTTCAAAACATTTTCATCAATAAACTTCAATCAATTTAATAATACTTTGAAATTTTTTTGTGAGAAGACTAAAAGTCAATCAATCTCATTTCAAATCATTTTGTCACTTTGGCATTTATCTTTAAACTTTTCTTAAAAGGTTAGACTCTTGTCAATCCTTGTAGTGATGCAAACAACTATACTTCTACAATATGTAGTGAAGTGAGATATTTTCCACTTGGGTGTTGAGTGAGGCATTGTTGATTTTAAAATCCAAGCCATATCCTCCACTTTGAGATGATGCAAATTCTCCTTTCTCATGATTGTGGGTAGTAAGTATGTTTTTCCACACGGACCATGATGATGATGTCTCATCTCTTAAAATTAACCAACACACTTGTGTTTCAAATTTTTAAAAGAGGAACTACGTGTACCCTGATCCCCTATTGCACGAAAGGTGGTACGTAGGCACTAAAGGTTCGCAACCGCGGCGGGTGCAAAAATCATAAAAAATATATTTCTTTTCTCACCTCCACCGTCTATTTTCTATACAACACATTTTTATTGCCAAAATATTAGATTTTTCAAAGAGGTTCCTGCGGAGTACCGTAGATGTTTAGGGTACTAATACCTTCCCTTTGCATAACCAACCCCTTACCTCGAATAGTTTTCCCTTTTTTTGGGTTATTTTCTCTTTCCCCATTCCCTTGGAAACAATAAAGCGCGGTGGCGGTTTTTATTTTTGATTTGTATAAATTCTAGTCAATCCAATGGCTTAGTCTTGAACATTTCTACCGCTACAGAAAAATGGCAACTTCACTGGGGAATGATTGACCTCTTGTTGGTCCATCCCTAAGTGGGTTGAGCCTATCTTTGTTTATATTTGTATATGTGTTATTGTGTTTATGTGTTATATTTTGTATATATGTTTGTTTGGATTTTTCTGGTTTTCAGTGTGCTTGGTGATTACTCATAAGTCTTATACCCGGACTTGGGAAAACTTTAAGATAGGACATGCGGTATAGTCATGTTAACTTTGAGGGAGTAATCCCAAAAAAGGAGGCATGAGATCCCCCACTCAGTGGAGGCCCCTTTGACTGTAGTGTCGTTTACCGAGTAATCGGGAAGACATACTGCTTTTGACCTGGGAGCCTGCTGAAACTAAGGACCGTAGAATACCAAACCCATCTTGGCCTTTTAGGTGTAGTGCGGAAGCTATGACGGAGTAATCCGGAAATAGTTGTCACGCGATACTATGCTCGGACGAGTCTTTCTTGAGAATATTACTAATTACCGAGTTAATTGGGAAGTTGGTAATATCCGAAGGAAGGATGTAGACTCTGGGAACCTCTAGAACCTTGTTCGGCAGGTGATAACTCTTAGACCAACACCTCATGGGTAGTACCTTTGACCTCATGCTCGTGACGTTGAACCTATGAACCCTATATGTGTGATCTTGTGTGTGATTGTTGCGTCATGCATCCATGCACTCATAAGCATCTTTTGAAGAAAACAATATTTCAAGGGATTTAAAGGTTGACTATTGTGAATATCTCAGGTACTTTTAACCATGGATTCTGGAAAGAGAAAGACCGGGAAATACAGTTTCAAGAATCATGTGGTGCGGTGGGAGAACTGACTTGAGGTTTTGTGTTTGTGTTCGCAAATGTTTCGGTTTAGCAAGAGTCGCCACCAACTTTTATTTTATCCAAAAGGAAAGGTAAAAAAGCACAGGAAAGACCTTTGAGATTGTTTTTAAGTTTGGGGGGTAGATTATGAAAAGGGAAGGTACTAGCACCCTTTTCATCCATGGTTTTCCATGGGCTCTTAGTTACTTGTTTTAGATCACTTGCTTTGCTTTTTCAATTGTTTGAAATGGTGTTTTGTATGGTTTTGAAAGTATTTTGAAAAGAGGCCATCGTTTTGGAAATCTTTGTAATGATTATTGTTTGTAAGAATGTATACAAAGATGTTTGTCTTTTGAAAAATGTTTCAATGTTTTGAAAGTTGTTTGGAAATGTTTTGAAATGTGTTGTGTGTTTTTTTTAAAATAGCAAGGATTGTTTACAAATTTGATCAAGTAACTATAAGTTATCTACCTACTCAAAAGTCTTTCCTACACATTTGTATTCCTTTGACATTGTTGTTTTACCATTGTATTTGGTAAACAACCCTATCTTTGGATGTTAAACGGGACGGGCGTGGATCATCGTATGACCATGATAACAATATTTCCAAGTATCTTAGCAAGTTTTAGGGACTAAGATCATTTTTGTTTAGGCAACCAAGATAGCGTCATCGAGGGACTATGATCTTTTGCTTTGTTTTGTTTTGCCAAGATACCTAGTATGCATACCATGGCCATGTTTTTAAGGCAACCAAGTGGGTGAAACCCTAGAGGTGCTTGTGTGCAAGGTGTTGTCATTTTTCATGCATTTTTGTCTTGTGTTTAAGTCATGCTATTTGTTTGATTTTGGTCTTTGCATACAAAACCCTAGTTTACTATCATGGTATATGAAAGCAATAAAATGCATAAAGTAAATCTAAACTATTACAACAATATTATGGGAAGGGGGGTACAAGTTTTGAATGGGGATATTTGCACAAAAATAAAGCCCTAATTTACTATTACAACCCAATTGAATTTATTGTACAAATAAATAAATAAACAAGTATTTAAATATGTAATAAAATGTAAATATGCAAAAATGTCTTTGTAATTGTTTTATGTATGTAAAAATAAGTTTATTTAAGTCTTAAAAATAAGAAAGATTATTTGATTATTTTTGAAAGGATGAAAACCCTAATTTTTGTTTAAAAGAAATGTTGTTTTCTAATCATTTATTTTATTCATTTTTGTTCAAGAAAAAATAATAATAATATATACAAAATGTTAAAAAAATTAAAATATGTATGGGAATATTATTTTAAGTGTGAAAAATAATAAAATAAAAATATTTAAGTATTTTAATATTATTTACAAGTTTATTTAAGAAAATAAATTCTATTAAACCTAATAAACTATTTTTATGCCATAAAAAAATAATAAAGATAATAAAATAAAATGCAAAAAATTAAGAAAATATTTTGGGATTTTTTAATGTTCATAGAAAAAATAATAAAGTCAGAAAATATAAATTATGCAAGAAAATATAAAAATAAAAAAGAAATGCAAAGGAGGTGCAGAAGTAAAATTGGGGGGTGCAAAAAGTAGAAATAACAAGCCCAAGCCCAAGCTCACTTCATCCCTGACCTTCAGACCACAAACGCGCGCGCTGTACTTCAAATCTTGTTCTTGTTATTCTTTGCATAAAATCAAAAACTTATAACATGAAAAATGTAGCTCATGATCACACGATTTCAATGATATAAAGAACATGACCTAACTCTCAAAGATTAGAGAGAATTTTAATGGCCCTAATTTCTGACCTAGTTTTTTCAGCATGTTCAACATCCAAATACTCTTGGCTAAGTTAATATAAATGGAATTTAAGCATATGTATAGCTCAAGCATGTTAGAGACTACATTTTTGCTTCACAAACCTAAGCTTAAGGATGCCTAAATAGAGAGATATAAACTTGACAAATACCTTGTTCAGTTGAGTTTGGATATGGCAATGTGGGAACTTTGAGTGAGGCCTGAAGTTCTTGTGAGCTTCCTTGAAGTCCCCTCAACCTTTTCCATTGCTCAGCTTGCCTTGTAGATGCCTGAATCTTCCTATAGAAGTCAACCTGCAAACTTGCAAAATGAAAATGGTGAAGTGTGAAAACGAGCTCACAGTTGCTGGACAGGGGCCTAGATAGTTCAGGTAGGAGGTATGGAATGTGTTTGAAGTGATTCAAAGCAAAATGCACTAGGCAATATGGAAATGGCTTTTATTTTTCAGAGGCTGCCCTGTTTTGGGCAGAAATGGTGTTTTTTGTGTTTGAGGGTGTTTGAGAGGTTGTGAATTCGTGTATTTGCTTGTTACAATGTTCTGAGATTGTTTGAAATGATACAAAGTCTTGGTTTTATCAGATACACAAGCTTACTTGACTTTTGCAAGTTTTCTTGCTTTTGAAGAAAAGGTGAAGTGACAAAGCCAAAGGCTTGTACAGGCTAGATCAAGGTCTGATGAGAGTTGGTGTACTTTGCCTGAAGTTTGTGGATCTTGTTTGCAATCAAAGATCAGGTCCATGGCTCAAGAAATACAAAATTGCAAAAAGCATGCTTTATCATAGTGGTATTATGAACTTTATGCCATTTTTGGAATAATTCAATGTATAATGCTCCAAAGATCAAAAATAAAGCCATTGTCCACTGAATTAGAATTCAATTTTGGATTTTAGAAAGGATTAGGACCTGTAAAACCAAGTACAAGCATGCTAGGACAGATTTGCAACTTGAACCAATGTGAAAAATACCTTGGACAAAAGTGATAAATTGCCATTTTCATTCCTTCAATTCTCCCTAACCATAAATGATCTTGGAGAGTTCTTGGACATTTTGGAAAGCTTGTATCATGCCCTACAATCCATATTTGAAATGCAATTTGATATTCCTCTTGGAACTAGGTCAAAAGCTGCCATGAAGTTAGGTCAAAAATCTGCCTAAACTAGGGCAAAATTTCACTAAGTTAAAAAGTTTATGGACCCCTATTCACAAAATCATAACTTGAGATCCAAGCATCTTTTGGGAAAACTTTGTGAATCAAAGTTGTATATTTCATGGAGGACTACAACTTTCATGTTGGAAGTTTTCTTTGAATCCAGTTGCATCATGGTGAAAAAGTTGGGAAAAGTTGGGAAAAAATAAGAAATTTTCATAACTTAGAAAAATTCTAAGTTATGAAAAATTTCAAATTAAAACCCTAATTTTCAAAATTAGGTTTCTTGGTGAACAAGTTTCATGTTTTGACGAATCTTGATGAAATATGACCCTTGGCACTTGATTTTGACCAAAAAGTCAAAGTTTGACTTTTCAGTATACAGTTGATTTTTGATCAGTTGACTGGAAAATTCATCTGTCAATCCTATGCATTTGAGATCTTTTGAACTTTGTGATTAGGTCAAGATGATGCTATTGAGTCCTTGAAATCATGTTTGAACCCAATTGGTCACTGGCTAGGTTAAAAATCAGAAATTGCCTTTCTCTAATCAAAACCCTAATTTTGACCATTTTGCCCTTTTGATGATCTGATCAAATTTCTTGAGGAGTTGTGGTCCAAACTTGATAAAATGATTCATATGAGTCTATAATGTTGATGGGGATAAAAAATTATGAAGTTTGACTGTAAATTGGCCATGGTTGACTTTTTCCCCAATACAGCTGATTTTTAGGTCAACTGTCCAATTGATTGGGTAAAAAAATGATTCAAGGCTTGAAACTTGGTATGAGCAATCTTAGAGGTCCAAAATGAAGTATGAAAGTCACATGAGGCATTGTAAGTCCAAAAATACTTGTGCAAACTCAAACCCTAATTTCAGGTTATCAGTGCAAGGAGATGTCTTGAATTGAGCAAACCTTAATCTGGTCTTGAGTCCAAGAAGTTTTGTGAGGAGAATCTTGATAAAATGAGAGGGAAAATTTTGGGGTACAACAACTGCCCCTGTTCAATATTCTTAAACCTGAAGAGTTAGATTGGCGAATTTTGCCGTTCGTGACTCGAAGGTAAAAGATGATTGGACACTAGAGTGCCCGTAAATTTGCACTCGTCAAAATGTAGTTGAGGAAATGGGCTTAAAGATGTCATTTGGAGAGATGACAGAATCTTGTCAAAGATGGGCTTGTAGATGCCATCCAATAATGTTTGTTGAACTATAAGTTGTAAGTCAAAAGAATGAGTATCAGAATGGTGTCCGTATTTGGAACGTATCTGAACTGTATCTGGAGACTGAGTTTGTATGAGCAATGGAATGGCGTCCGTGTATGGAGCGTATCCGAGCCGTAACTATACTTGAATCTGAATGAATAACATAATAACTTCCGTGTCTGGAGTGTATCTGTATTGTATCTGAATCTTTGAAATCTGAGTAAGCGACAGAATGGCATCCGTGTCTGGAGCATCTCTGGGCTGGGGGAAAAGTCAGAATAAGTGACAGAATGGCAACTGTGTCTGGGGCGTATCTGGACTGGGATCTGAAATAAGAGATCTTCAAGTTGAATCTGAATGAGTATCAGGATGGCATCCGTGTCTGGTGCGTATCTGAACTGTATCTTGACTTGAAATTTGAATAAGAGATCTTCAAGTTGAATCTGAATGAGTATCAGGATGGCATCCGTGTCTGGTGCGTATCTGAACTGTATCTTGACTTGAAATCTGAATAAGTATCAGCATGACTTCCGCGTCTGGAGTGTATCCGTACTGTATCTTGACTTTGAATTCTGAATGAGTAATAGAATGACTTATGTGTCTGGAGTGTATCTTTACTGTATCATGAATAAGAGATCTGAATGAGTAACAGAATGACTTCCGTGTCTGGAGTGTATCCATACTGTATCTGAAATCTTTGAATATTTGTTAAAGATAGTCGTTAATCTTATCCTGAAAAGGGTAAAATGTTAGCTGAAACACAAAGTTATGTTGCATGAAATGTATGATGCAATAAATGTGTTTTATCAATGTTTATGATATATGAGTGTAATGTATATGCATGTAAGCTGATTTGCTGTATTGCTGAGGAAAATAAATCCTTGACAGTTGGGGATAACAAAACCCTTGAATGCTACCGGGCAAGATAAATCCTTGATCGCTGCTGGAGATTCAAAATCTTTGATTGCTGAGGATAAGAAACCTTTGGAGACTGCCAGGATTAAGAGAAATCCTGACTTCTCCCAGGATATAGAGATCCTTCATGTCTTTGAAGTTTGAGGATGATAAACATTCCGCTGTGAGAATAATGCCAAGTGTTGCTTAAGAAACCTGCTTGGAGAATCCAGAGAACTTTGATGACTATGGTTGGGGCTTACACAATGGGAATCCTTACTCGGCTGGGGAATAGGGAAAACTCTGATAGTTTCTGCGAGGAACTAAGAATGAGAATCTTCATTCTGTTGAGGAGTAATGAAAACTTTGGCGACATCACTGGGGAATGATGAAGACTCTGTGGGGAAGAAGTATATCCTGTTGGGGAGTAGTGAAAACTCTGTGAGGAGTAGCTATCCTGTTGGGGAGTAGCTATCCTGCTGGGGAGATCAGGAGTTTGGGTTGTATGCCAATCTACTGGGGAATTATCCAAAGTTGTCGTATGGTTAACTGTCAGGCTTCAAAGCAACTTGTTGGGAAATTATCAGGTTTTAAGATAACTCGCAGGGGAATTTGAGAAAACTGGAGTATTTCCAGTGAGGTTTAAGGGTTGAAGTTTTAGCTCCGCTGGGGAAGAAAGTTTTATCTCCGCTGAGGATCTGTAGTTCAAAGTTTTGGCTCCGCTGGGGATTGGGAGTTTGAAATTTTAACTCTGATGGGGGTTTTGGAATTTAGCTCCGTTGGGGATCTAGATGATGTGCTGTATGGATTACCCCTAGAATAGCCTAAAGACGTTTTCCTATACTTTCAACCTGTCAGTAATTAATATTTTCCAAATCGTTCATTTGTAAACAGTGATTATATTCAAATGCATATGCTCATTAATAAATCATTGGACGTTTTCAAATAAAACACAAGTGTAAAAAGGAAAAGACAAATAGTTTTCTGCACTTTGAAGTATTTTTGTATTAACTTTGTGTAAGTATTTTGTACAAAGGAGACAGACATCCTAGTAAGAGAACATTGTCATAAAAAATGAGAAAAATTTATACAAAGAAAAATGGCTATGTGTAAAAATTCCATGGGGTTCCCATTCTGCTATAGCCTTTATAACTATGGATATCTGGTCTATTCGTTGCTTCGTCCGAAGATGATTGAGTTGATCAAAAGCCCAAAGCTTGTCTGTGAAGAGATTGTCTTTAAAGTGATCCGACGAGACATAGTCATACGCTTTAATTCCCTAATTTTTTCCTGGACCGCCCTTTCGGGTTTTCGATCCACCGGGAAACCCTTTTTTGCCCAAGTCTCCCTTTCGGGTTTTCAACTTGCCGGGTGCACAGATTTTTTTGTTTATCCCTAACTTTTGCCTGAACCGCCCTTTCGGGTTTTTGATTCACCGGGATGCCCTTTTTTTGCCTAGGTGTGTCAACCTAGCGGGTCATTTATGCGTAGTATCTTTTGACTATGTCTGCATTCACAGGGTGCGGAAGGTCGTCACCGTCGATGGTGGTTAATATCATTGCCCCACTAGAAAATATGTTCTTGATCATAAATGGTCCTTCGTAGGTAGGAGTCCATTTTCCCCTGGGATCACTTTGCGGCAAGATGATTCGCTTGATTATAAGATCTCCAACTTAATATACTTGTTGCCTGACTTTCTTGTTGAAAGCCTTGATCATCCATTTTTGATACGTCTGACTGTGGCAAACAGTAGTAAGTCGCTTTTCATCAATTAAGTTAAGTTGATCAAGTCGGGTCTGAATCCAATCGTCTTCACTCAAACCATCATCCTTCATGATTCTCAAGGAGGGAATCTGAACCTCGATAGGTAAAACAGCCTCCATGTCGTAGACCAAAGAATAGGGTGTTGCTCTAGTTGATGTATGTGCCGTAGTACGGTACCCGTGGAGAGAAAACGGTAGAATTTCATGCCAGTCTTTATAGGTGACTGTCATCTTCTGTATGATCTTCTTGATATTTTTGTTCGCAGCTTCGATAGCACCGTTCATTTTTGGCCGATAGGGAGATAAATTGTGATGTTGAATCTGGAACTGCTCACACAAGGCGGTGATCATAGTGTTGTTAAGGTTTGTATCATTGTCAGTGATGATCCTTTCTTGGATGCCGTACCGGTAAATGAGGTTCTGCTTGATGAAGAGGGCAACAACATTCTTTGTGACGGATGCGAAAGAAGCTGCTTCGACCCACTAGGTAAAGTAATCAATGGCCACTAAAATGAAGTGGTGTCCATTAGATGTTGTACGCTTGATCTCTCCAATCATGTCGATTCCCCACATAGCAAAGGGTCAAGGAGCTGTTAAGACATTGAGAGGAACTGGAGGTATATGTACCTTGTCCGCATAAATTTGACATTTGTGACAATTCCTAGAATGTTGATAGCAGTCAGCTTCCATGGTAGACCAATAATAGCCTGCCCGTAGAATCTTCTTAGCCATCGTATGCCCGCTAGAGTGAGTGCCAAAGGTACCATTGTGAAGTTCAGCCATGATCTGTTCAGCTTAAATCTTGTCCACACAATGGAGAAGAATGCAATAATGATTGCGCTTGTACAGGATACCATTACTCAGGAAGAACTTGGTAGAGAATCTCCTCAAGAACTTTTTGTCGTTGACTGAAGCTCCTTCAGGATATTCTTGAGCCTCGAGATACCTTTTAACTTCGTGAAACCAAGGTCGGTCCACTACTTCTTCGGTATTAATCTTGTGACAATGTGCAGGTTCGTCCATCCGTTCAATGGTGATTCGGGGAGCCTCATTATCCCAGTTAAGTTTAAACATGGATGAAATTGTAGCTAGAGCATCTGCTAGCTGATTTTCTTCTCGCGGGAAGTGCTCGAAGGTAATCTGCTCGAAATGTGATAACAATGTCAAGACATGTTCTTTGTAAGGGATGAGGTTGGGATGCTTAGTGTCCCACTCTCCTTTGATCTGACTGATTACCAAAGCTGAGTCTCCAAACACAACCAAAGATTTGATTCTCAGGTCTATGGAAGCCTTGAGTCCAAAGATGCAAGCTTCATACTCTGTCATGTTGTTCGTACAGTTAAAGAAAAGTCTGGCGGTGAAAGGAGTATGGCAACCCTCTGGGGAGATGAGTACCGCGCCGATACCGTTGCCAAGTGCATTGGAGGCACCATCAAAGTACAGGGTCCATCGGGATCCTTGTTCAGGTCCGTCATATGGTCTGAAATCTTCAACGTTGTCCAATGTCATAATGTCCTCGTCAGGGAAGTCAAACCTCATGGATTGGTAATCTTCGACAGCTTGATGAGCCAGATGGTCAGCTAGCACACTCCCCTTTATAGCTTTTTGGGTCGTGTACTGTATATCGTATTCCGTTAGGATCATCTGTCGTCTAGCTATCCTTCCAGATAGAGCAGGCTTCTCAAAGATATACTTGATTGGATCCATCTTAGATATCAGCAAAGTGGTATGAGTCAACATATATTGCCTTAGCCGGCGAGCAGCCCATACCAAAACGCAGCAAGTTTTCTCGAGCAGTGAATATCTTATTTCACAGTCGGTAAACTCTTTGCTAAGGTAATAAATGGCATGATCTTTTCGGCCAGACTCGTCATGTTGGCCCAGTACGCACCCCATTGAATTCTCTAGGACAGTTAGGTACATGATTAGCGGTCTTCCTTCGACGGGTGGCATCAAGATAGGAGGTTCTAGCAAATACTCCTTGATTTTATCGAAAGCAATTTTACAGTCATCATTCCATTTAACTACCTGATCTTTCTTCAACAACTTGAAGATTGGTTCACAGGTAGATGTTAGGTGAGAAATGAACCTAGCAATGTAGTTTAGGCGTCCCAAGAAACCTCTTACCTCCTTCTCAGTGCGAGGAGCAGGCATTTCTTGTATAGCTTTGACTTTGGCAGGATCAACCTCGATGCCTTTGTTGCTGAAAATGAAACTTAGAAGTTTATCGGACCGGACTCCGAATGTACACTTGTTAGGGTTTAACCTTAGCTTGTACTCCTTCAAGCTGACAAACAGCTTTTGCAAATGATCGAGGTGTTCTTCTTTTGTTTGTGATCGGGCTATCATGTCATCTACGTAGACCTCTATCTCATGATGTATCATATCATGAAACAAAGCTACCATGGCGCGTTGATAGGTTGCCCTGACATTCTTCAGTCCGAGTGGCATCACTTTGTAACAGAATGTACCCCACTGTGTAACAAAAGTAGTTTTCTCCATGTCTTTAGGTGCCATTTTGATCTGGTTATAGTCTGGGAATCCGTCCATGAAAGAAAATACTTTGTGTTGAGTTGTGTTGTCAACCAGGATGTCAATGTGCAGAAGTGGAAAGTCATCTTTAGGGCTGGCCGTGTTTAAATCTCTATAATCCACGCACATTCTCACTTTGCCGTCCTTCTTAGGCACGGGCACAATGTTAGCAACCCATTATGGATAGGAGGTAACAGCAAGAAATCCAGCATTGAACTGCTTCATAACTTCTGCTTTGATCTTTTCTAACATGTCGGGCTTCATGCGGCGGACTTTTTGTTTAACTGGTGGACAGTCTTCTCTTGTGGGTAGACGGTGTACCACAATGTCTGTATCGAGCCTCGGCATGTCTTCGTAAGACCAGGCGAAGATCTCAACATATTCATGCAACAGCTGAATTAAGCGCTCCTTGACACTTGGCTCTAGGTTGGCACTAATTCTAACTTCTTTTTTGTCTTCCTCAGTACCCAAGTTGATTGTCTCTAACAGCTCCTCATGAGGTAGAATTGCTCTTTCTTCCTGTTGTAGCAGTCTAGCCAATTCTCATGGCACCTCACAATCTTCCTCACCTTCGTATTCAGCATGATAAACCAGATCTTCAGAGTCACTGAAGGCCATAGCAAAATTGTTACCCATGGAATCCGAAATGGAAGGGTACCTGCATTTGTGAGTGTGGGTGTGTGTAAGGGATAGCCATCTTTAAACAAATAAATGTAAAAAGAAAGAAAATTAACACAAAAGTTTATATGTGAAAACGTCCATGATTCATTAAAATGGCATATGAAGATGAAAAATCAAACTCTTACAAATGGACCTATGTGCCTCGGGTAAGGCACAAGGTTAAAAGTGTATAAATTGTTTGAGAATTATTACAAACCAACATAAATGTTTGAAAGATAAATTACTGCGGTATGAAAGTAATCGAAACAAAGTCTTTTGCTTCCCAGTTGCACAGTCCTCCGTCAACAGTAGGGAAAATCCAGTCTTCCAAGTTGCTCTCCTCTTCATTATCCTCCAAAGCATTGACTCCATGATGGGTGATCTTCACTGGTGGCCCTCAAGCACGGGTGCAGCGTACATCCTTTTGAGCAGAAGAAGTGAACCCCAAGCTGAATTTATCTGATTTGAAAGGAAAGTCGGGAAGCTGCCCCCAGATTGTGCTTCCTCCTTCTTCAATCATAGCCTTTGCATCTTTGAGAGACGACATCTGAGGCGGAGGTCTGGTAATCATGGGTACAGACGACATTGTCTTGGTTGCCACAATCTCCTGAGCTACCTCTTCAAAATGCTGAAAAGGGGTTTCGATGAATTCTCCATCCAATTCTACATAGCGGAAAGAATTTAGACGGCTTATCATGTACTCCTCTTCGCCGTGAACAGTTATGATTTTCCCTTGGACAGGGTACTTGAGCATTTGATGCAGAGTAGAAGTGATGGCTCCAGCATTGTGAATCTAGGGTCTTCCTAACAAGCAAGAATAGGAAGGATGGATGTCCATCACATAGAATGTGGAATTGAAGGTTTTAGTTCCCACTTTAATCGGGATGTCCACCTCCCTGTGGACCATCCTTTTAGAACCATCAAAGGCTCTGACAATTATATTGTTGGGCTTCAAGGTTAAACCTTCACAATCCAGTCTATCCAAGGCTTTCTTTGGCAAGACGTTCAGCGATGAACCAGTGTCTACCAGTACGTGTGCTAGAGTAGTCCCTCTGCATTCCATCGAGACATGCAAAGCATCATTATGTTTTCTCCCTTTGGATGTTAAATCAGCATCGGAGAATCCTAGACCATTGTCAGCTGTTAAGCTAGCTACACATTCCTGGAACTGATCCACGGAGGTTTCCTGTAGCACATGGGCCGTCTTCAAGAATCTTATCAAAGCTTTAGCATAAGCTTCTGAACAAAGTAGCAGGGCCAACCTAGAGATCTTTGAGGGGGTTTTCCCCAGTTGTTCCACAACATCATAATTGCTTTTCTTGATTATTTTCAAAATCTCTTCTATTTCTTTTTGAGAGGTTTCAGGGATGACCAATGGCTGAGCCCTCATCCTGACTGGCTCTTCTTGGATCCCTTTCCCTCTATCATCATCAGCAGCAGTAGAGGGGACAACCACATGAGTTACAACTTCTTCAATAATTGGAGTTCTCGCAGATATGTTGACCGGTACAAGGGTAACCTTAGGATCAGCTAAGGGTCCAAAGATTGCCTTTGGAGGGGAAATCTCTGGAGAGAAAATTCTTCCACTGCAGGTGATTTTGCTCGTTCCAGCAATGTTTCCAATGTCGGAAGTCTCTTCATCAGAACTTTCTTCAGTTGATTCAATTTGTTTAATATCGTGGTAGTAGATTTTTCCACCATAGTTCCACGATACTGATCTGTCGGACTTGTATGGGATGGGCCCGAGCATGGTTATCTTCAAAGGTGCGGTCTTTGGAGCGGATGTAATCTTAACAAGTATTTTGGAGACCTTGGAAAGATTGGCGGATATGGTTATTATTGAAACACCATTGACAGGATTCGGTGTAACAGGAGTCTTTTCAAAAAGGATTTCTTGGTTATCCATTAGGCGTTGGATGCCTAACTTCAACAATGGACAGTCACTTGGTAAGGATTAACAAAGGCAGCAATCTTCTTCACAACCTGGGAAAATCCCAGCCTTCAGCAAATTCAACTTGATTATCGGTAGCAGAGTTATCAAATCATCAATAGTAGCAACAAAAAGATCCTCTTCAACAACATAGGCATTGTGGCCATGCTTTGGCATTGGAGCAGAGATTACATTCGGCTTTTCAGGGGAGTCGAATTCAACTTCTTTAGCGTCTATCAAATCCCGAATCTTATTCTTGAGGGCCCAACAATTGTTGGTGTCGTGCCCCGGGCTCTCTGAATGATAAACACACTTGGCGTTCGAATGGTAGTACGGAGAAGCAGTATTCGGGTTCTTCGGGGCCTCTTTCAAACTCGTAAGGTTTAACTTTAAGAGATGGGTTAGAACCTGGGCAGGAATCATGTTTATCCGGGTGAATTACCGTATAGGCCTTTCCACCCTTGTTTGGTTGGTTTTGGGTTGATTGTTTTTGGGCTAATCAGCTGCAGACTTCTGAATCATTACGGCCCCCACCACTGGCCGACGCTCAACTCTTCCTTGACCTCTTTGGGAGTAGACAACTGATACTTCTTTCTTTGCTGGAAAAGTCTTTTTGATGGCAGCGGAAGCAGATGCATCTTTTTGAATTTTCCCACTCTTTATGTCGGCTTCAACTCTCTCACCAGTTAGAATCAACTCAGTGAACCCCGCAGAGGAGCTTCCAATCAGATGATTAAAGAAAGGCCCTGACAGAGTTCCCAAGAACATGTCTACTAGATCCCTCTCAGATAGAGGTGGTTGTACTCGTCCTGCCAAGTCTCCTCATTTCTGGGCATACTCTTTGAAACCTTCATTTGAGACCATGCCCATACTCTGTAATTGAGTACGGGTTGGTGCTAAGTCCGTATTATATTGATACTGTTTATAGAAGGCGGCTGCTAAGTCTTCCCAATTATGCACATCATACCTCTCCAACTGGTAGAACCAATCCAGCTGCGTCCCCGACAAACTGTCTTGGAAATAGTGGACCCACAGGTCTTTGTCAAAAGAATGTGGTTGAATTTTCCTGACATAAGATCGTAGGTGCATCTTCGGGCAAGACAACCCATCGTAGTTAGCAAACAGTGGCACCTTAAACTTAGGAGGGATTACAATTCCAAATACCAACCCTAACTCTTCAAAGTCCAGCCCAGGCACTCTTTGTATCTCCATAGCAGCTAGGCGTTCTTCCAGGTTCTTGTATTTGTCATCGGCGGGAGGATACTGCTGTTCAGAATAGTCCTTATCTTCCTCTTCCTCTGCTTCAGAATCAGATGGAACTGCAGTTCCTTTACCCTTTCCATCTCCTTCCTCAGAGGTTGATGGAAAATCTAGGACCCTTCTGGCTTGACCTTCAAACCTTCTGCCCATGGTAGCCACACCAGCTCTATTCTTCTTCTTTTTCTCTTTTTCCTTCTCTAGAAAAGTCTTGAGCTCCTCCTACCCCTTTGCCAAGGTCAAGAGTAGCTGTTGAAATTATGAATTCTGAGCTTGTAAGTCTTTGACCGTTTGTTCAATATCCATCTTGCTGAAATAAACAGCAGAGAGATGAGGAAACTTGGTGTGAAGACCTGCTTATGCATATGATGAATGATATGTATTCATGTAATGCTTTCAAGGATTCAGAAATTCAAATTTATTTTAAACAACAAAGAAACACACGTCATATTAATAAGATAGAATTTGTTAGTACATCAATGCCCCATGGGAAAAATAATACAAAATTCTAAGGTAAAAAGACGTTGCACATCCTCTTTGGTGCAATGTAGGTGTTGAGAGTCTGCTCTTCGTGAAGTTGACGAGTGAGTTCCAAAACCTTATTCTCGCTTGCGTGGAATTGGGATTTGAAAGTATCACGCTCTCCCTTGAGCTGTATCCAACTCCTTTGCAGATCTTCGAGTGATTGGCATGTCAGGATGTAGGAGGGTGTATGGGACCTCTCCTTCCATAACAGGCTCTATAATCACAGGGAGAATGGAGGGGTAAGGCATCATAAGACTTTGGGCATGGGTTCGTACCCACTTTAGGTAAGGCTCAAGAGGGATCGAATTCTTGTGTCCCAAGGTCTTACTGTCTACCTTATTGGGCATCCTCCAAGCTCGGATGAACCTTTGTCGAAGTCCTTGGTTGTCGTTGTCGAAGTCGAAAATCAAACCTTGAATCAGAATGTCATGTGGGCCATCCCTCCGGGCATAACCAAACTGTCTTAGAGCCAAGCAGGGGTTGTAGGTGATGCCTCCCCTAATGCCAAGTAGAGGGACATTATGTAATTCCCCACAACGGTCGATGATGATAACATTTTCTCTGGATCGAGAACACCAATGAACATCTGAATGTGTAAGAGTCATCAATCGTTGTGACCACCTCAAGCCTTGCTCATTCTTTAAGACTGATTGGGGAAGATGAGAAATAAACCATCTTGCCAGTAGAGGAGTGCAACACATGAGAACACCTCTTTTCCTCATTGTTCTAGTGTGAAAAGAGTGGAGGATATCCCCAAGCAATGTAGGCACCGGGTTACGAGCCATGAAGATTTTGACAGAACTCACATCTATGAGTTGGTCAGGATTGGGGAACAAGACCATCCCATAGATGAGAAGAGCTACAATCTCCTTAAAAGCTTGTAAGTCCAAAGAATTCCAGCAGCTTTGGGCCTTCTCAAACAGAAACTTTGACAAGAAGCCTTTGACACCACTTCTAGTTTCCCAATGTGTTGTGACATCAGAGGAGTGCAAGTGTAGGGCTTGAGCAATCTCTTCTGGCTCTGGATCTCTTTCTGTACCGTTGGAGGGTAGTTGATTGAGAATAGGAATCCTTAAGAGTTGATAAAATTCCTCCAATGTAGGCACAAGTTGATAGTCAGGAAATGTGAAGCAATGATGCAAAGGGTCAAAGAACTGGAAGAGAACTTTCAGCATATACTCCTCAGTGTTGACAGTGACTAAGTTGAGAAGATGACCATGTCTCTCGGTGAATGGAGAATTCTCAGGAATCCTTGAAGCTAGCTCCTTGAGTTGTGGAGGAATTCTTACAAGGTTGACTTGGATAGTTTTCCTGCGAAGTGATTCCATAACCTACAAAACAGGAACAAAGATGAAATCCAAAATCCTTGAAATGGTTAGTGGATACATATGATGCTTCATCATGTCCATGATGTTATGCACAAGTATATATATATATATATATATATATATATATATATATATATATATATATATATATATATATATATATATATATATATATATATATATATATATATATATATATATATATATATATATATATATATATATATATATATATATATATATATATATATATATATATATATATATATATATATATATATATATATATATATATATATATATATATATATATAAGAAAATCACACAAGTTCCTAGTTTAGGCTTACATGGGGTTTCATAGGTAAGTACCCTCTTGAAGTTTAGTTGGCTCAACCTGTCCTAGAAATAGTAATCGGGTTCTAAGGAGCTCAATATCACTGGATTGTTTTTTGTGTTCATTGTTTCAGTTTAGCCACTTTACTGGCGACCAAAATATTCCAAGAAAATTACCCTCAATGAGTGTAGTATCGAGTATCTACCAACTTCGGACTGCACCAAAGCCGGTCATCTCACTACATCCTAAAAAGCCAAGTTGGTCAAGTAAAGGTTCTAAAAGTCCATTAGTGCTTCATGACATCACTCAGCGGCGCCGTATTCTCTTTGATTGACTCAAAGGCTACCGGTACACACAAATATGTCGCACTAATATAGCTATTGCTTAGACCATGTCGGTATACTCCACACAGTTTCCACAATGTATTGCTATTTACCTATGAATGTTTCCCAAATTCGGGTAGAGGATTCAAACCTAAACAATAGAACCAAATGTAAAGAAAACAAGTCAAGCAAGATAAGCATGTAAAGGTGATCTAAACCCTAAGGTAACCCCACTTTTAGAAAATTCCCCAGCAGAGTCGCCAGTTCTGTGATGCGGTGGGAGAACTGACTTGAGGTTTTGCGTTTGTGTTCGAAAATGTTTCAGTTTAGCAAGAGTCACCACCGACTTTTATTTTATCCAAAAGGAAAGGTAAAAAAGCACAGGAAAGACCATTGAGATTGTTTTTGAGTTCGGGGGGTAGATTATGAAAAAGGAAGGTGCTAGCACCCTTTTCATCCATGGTTTTCCATGGGCTCTTAGTTACTTGTTTTAGATCACTTGCTTTGCTTTTTCAATTGTTTGAAATGGTGCTTTGTGTGGTTTTGAAAGTATTTTGAAAAGAGGCCATCGTTTTGGCAATCTTTGTAATGATTCTTATTTGTAAGAATGTATACAACGATGTTTGTCTTTTGAAAAATGTTTCAATGTTTTGAAAGTTGTTTGGAAATGTTTTGAAATGTGTTGTGTGTTTTTTTGAAAATAGCAAGGATTGTTTACAAATTTGATCAAGTAACTAGAAGCTATCTACCTACTCAAAATTCTTTCCTACACATTTTTATTCCTTTGACATTGTTGTTTTACCATTGTATTTGGTAAACAACCCTATCTTTGGACGTTAAACGGGACGGGCGTGGGTCATCGTATGACCATGATAACAATATTGCCAAGTATCTTAGCAAGTTTTAGGGACTAAGATCACTTTTGTTTAGGCAACCAAGATAGCGTCATCTAGGGACTATGATCTTTTACTTTGTTTTGTTTTGCCAAGATACCTAGCATGCATACCATGCCAAGTATTTAAATATGCAATAAAATGTAAATATGCAAAAATGTCTTTGTAATTGTTTTATGTATGTAAAAATAAGTTTATTTAAGTCTTAAAAATAAGAAAGAATATTTGATTATTTTTGAAAGGATGAAAACCCTAATTTTTGTTTAAAAGAAATGTTGTTTTCTAATCATTTATTTTATTCATTTTTGTTCAAGAAAAAATAATAATAATATATACAAAATGTTAAAAAATTAAAATATGTATGGAAATATTATTTTAAGTGTGGAAAATAATAAAATAAAAATATTTAAGTATTTTAATATTATTTACAAGTTTATTTAAGAAAATAAATTCTATTAAACCTAATAAACTATTTTTATGCCATAAAAAAATAATAAAAATAATAAAATAAAATGCAAAAAATTAAGAAAATATTTTGGGATTTTTTAATGTTCAGAGAAAAAATAATAAAGTCAGAAAATATAAATTATGCAAAAAAAATATAAAAACAAAAAAGAAATGCAAAGGGGGGTGCAGAAGTAAAATGGGGGGGGTGCAAAAAGTAGAAACAACAAGCCCAAGCCCAAGCTCACTTCATCCCTGACCTCCAGACCAAAACGCACGCGTTGTACTTCAAATCTAGTTCTTGATATTCTTTGCATAAAATCAAAAACTTATAACATGAGTGAGGCCTGAGGTTCTTGTGAGCTTCCTTGCTATTCTTTGGATATGGCAATGTGGGAACTTTGAGTGAGGCCTGAAGTTCTTGTGAGCTTCCTTGTAGTCCCCTCAACCTTTTCCAATGCTCAGCTTGCCTTGTAGATGCCTGAATCTTCCTATAGAAGTTAACCTGCAAACTTGCAAAATGAAAATGGTGAAGTGTGAAACTGAGTGAACAGTTGCTGGACAGGGGCCTGGATAGTTCAGGTAGGAGGTATGGAATGTGTTTGAAGTGATTCAAAGCAAAACGCACGAGGCAATATGGAAATGGCTTTGATTTTGCAGAGGCTGCCCTGTTTTGGGCAGAAATGGTGTTTTTTGTGTTTGAGGGTGTTTGAGAGGTTGTGAATTCGTGTATTTGCTTGTTACAATGTTCTGAGATTGTTTGAAATGATACAAAGTCTTGGTTTTATCAGATACACAAGCTTACTTGACTTTTGCAAGTTTTCTTGCTTTTGAAGAAAAGGTGAAGTGACAAAGCCAAAGGCCTGTACAGGCTAGCTCAAGGTCTGATGAGAGTTGGTGTACTTTTCCTGAAGTTTGTGGATCTTGTTTGCAACCAAAGATCAGGTCCATGGCTCAAGAAATACAAAATTGCAAAAAGCATGCTTTATCAAAGTGGTATTATGAACTTTATGCCATTTTTGGAATAATTCAATGTACAATGCTCCAAAGATCAAAAATAAAGCCATTGTCCACTGAATTAGCATTCAATTTTGGAGTGTAGAAAGGATTAGGACCTGTAAAACCAAGTACAAGCATGCTAGGATATATTTGCAACTTGAACCATTGTGAAAAATGCCTTGGACAAAAGTGATAAATTTCCCTTTTCATTCCTTCGATTCTGCCTAACAATAAATGATCTTGGAGAGTTCTTGGACATTTTGGAAAGCTTTTAACATGCCTTACAATCCATATTTGAAATGAATTTTGAGATTCCTCTTGGAACTAGGTGAAAAGATGCCATGAAGTTAGATCAAAAATCTGCCTAAACTAGGGCAAAATTTCACTAAGTTAAAAAGTTTATGGACCCCTATTCACAAAATCATAAGTTGAGATCCAAGCATATTTTTGGAAAACATTGTGAATCAAAGTTTTATATTTCATAGAGGACTAAAACTTTCATGTTGGAAGTTTTCTTTTAATCCAATTGCATCATGGTGAAAAAGTTGGGAAAAGTTGGGAAAAAATAAGAAATTTTCATAACTTAGAAAAATTCTAAGTTATGAAAAATTTCAAATTAAAACCCTAATTTTCAAAATTAGGTTTCTTGGTGAACAAGTTTCACGTTTTGACACATCTTGATGAAATATGACCCTTGGCACTTGATTTTGACCAAAAAGTCAAAGTTTGACTTTTCAGTATACAGTTGATTTTTGATCAGTTGACTGGAAAATTCATCTGTCAATCCTATGCATTTGAGATCTTTTGAACTTTGTGATTAGGTCAAGATGATGCTATTGAGTCCTTGAAGTCATGTTTGAACCCAATTGGTCATTGGCTAGGTTAAAAATCAGAAATTGCCTTTCTCCAATCAAAACCCTAATTTTGACCATTTTGCCCTTTTGATGATCTGATCAAATTTCTTGAGGAGTTGTGGTCCAAACTTGATCAAATGATTCATATGAGTCTATAATGTTGATGGGGATAAAAAATTATGAAGTTTGACTGTAAATTGGCCATGGTTGACTTTTTCCCCAATACAGCTAATTTTTAGGTCAACTGTCCAATTGACTGGGTAAAAAAATGATTCAAGGCTTGAAACTTGGTATGAGCAATCTTAGAGGTCCAACATGAAGTATGAAAGTCACATGAGGCATTGTAAGTCCAAAAATCCATGTGCAAACTTAAACCCTAATTTCAGGTTATCAGTGCAAGGAGATGTCTTGAATTGAGCAAACCTTAATCTGGTCTTGAGTCCAAGAAGTTTTGTGAGGAGAATCTTGATAAAATGAGAGGGAAACTTTTAGGGTACAATAGATCCCAAGATATATGAGTTGATCATTCTTATTCCAGAGATCGAGTGTTCTGCAGACTTTCGGAAGAAGTATGGATCCATTATTCCTCTCATGAAGCTGAAGATGAAGGAGGGTATTCTCTCGACCTTGATCTAGTTCTATGATCCGGTGTATCACTGCTTTACTTTTCCCGATTATCAGTTGATGCTTACACTGGAGGAGTATTCTTATCTATTAGATTTACCTATTACCGATCGTGTTCCTTTTCTGGTTTGGAGGGTGAGCTAAAACCACATGAGATTGCTGCTTTGATTCATCTGGGGAAGTCTAAGGTGGAAGCCCATATGACTACCAAAGGAGGGATTAGAGGATTACCAGCTCAGTTCTTATTGGAGAAAGCTTGTTACTTTGCCAGAATGAAGAGTACGCTTGCTTTTGAGGCCATCTTTGCTTTACTCGCTTAAGGATTATTCTTATTTCCTAATGTGGACAAGTTTGTCAACATTAACGCTATTAGGATTTTCATAATTGGAAACCCAGTTCCTACACTGTTGGGTGATGCTTATTATTCTATTCATCTTCGGAGTTCTTATCATGGGGGAGTGATTATCTGTTGCACGCCTTTGTTGTACCAGTGGTTCATCTCTCATATGCCTCAGTCTGATGCTTTTTGGGATGTCAAGAAGGAACCCCGTTAGGCTCCTAAGATCATGGCACTTACTCACTCAGATATTGATTGGTATCATCGAGCTTATCAGGATGTGGAGATTATTGACAGTTGTGGTAGTTTCCCCAATTTTCCTCTTCTTGGTACAAAGGGAGGAATTAACTATAACCTTGTTCTTGCACGGCGACAGCTTGGTTATCCGATGAGGGATAAACCGAACAGTATTCATTTGAGTAGCTTCTTTCTGAAGGAAGGAGAATACCACAGGGAAGCTAGGGAGAAGATTGCGAAGGCCTGGCGTCATATTCATAAGAAGAGTAGGAAGGATTTAGGACCTAGGGGTGTTGTTTCTTTGGAGCCATATCTTCAGTGAGTCCGATCGAGAGCCATTCAGTTGAAGATGTCGTATACTCGGGAGACACCCATGCCTGACCTATTTGTGAAGACCACTCCTCCCTTATTAGATGATCTAGAAGAGCTGAAACTCGCGTTGGTTAGGATGCAACAGGAAAGGGATGCTTGGAAGAATAAGTTCCAAACTTTAGAGAGTTCCTACAGAGAAGACTTGAAGGAGAAAGACGATTTGATCGAGATCCTTGAGAGTTGAGCGGTAGAGTCTATGGAGAGGCAAGGGGATTTATTTTCTCCTAAGCCTCAAACAGGTGTTGATTTCTCAGTTTCTAAACCAAATGATTGGAAAGAGGTTGCCATCAGACATGTGGAAGAAAACCAGAGGTTGAGGGCTCAGATTGCCAGGCTCACAGGAAGCGCCAGCGTACAAATTGATCTCCATCAGTTCTTCTTCTCAGGATTTTAGATTGTATTTTCATCTTGTACTTGGGATCATTGAAACTTGTAATCCATTTTGAAGTTATTATAATAAGAATTTTCCGTATTTCAAATGCGTTATTATTTTGATGTTTGCAATATGTCTCTAAATCTTAAATCCCTTGAAATGTTAAATAATGAAGTAAAAATAATCATGTGCATTGCATGTCATGCATCATATTGTATATATTTCTTGCATTTATTATGCATATCCAGGTGCCTTACCCAGCTTTTTACTTCATTCAGCAAGCTGACTCATCACTATAACACTCGGACTAACTTCAAAAAGAAGATGGACAACTTAGAACAGGAGAATCGCGAGCTGCGCGAAGAAGTTTCTGCTTTGAAGTCCGGCTTGGACAATTTGACTACTCTGATGGAAGCTCTGGTGGTTTCTCAAAATCAGCCACTGAGTGTCCAACTTCAACCAACAAGGGAAAATACTGAATTTCTGACTATTCATGTATCCGCTACTCCGGCTGTTGTTTAAAATCGTATGCCTCAAGGTTATCTGTGGGGAATTCCAGAGAATTTTGCACCTGAAGGTTTCAATCTTGGCCCTCAAGATGCTCCAGTGGTTCAGACTACTGTTACTCTGGCACCTCCTGTGGTGCATACTGTTCCTGCTGCACCTCCTTCAGTGAATTTGGTTTTGTTTGTTAATGAAGATGTGTGTCGTCCTTTCCCTCTGCCGAGTGAAGACTTGGGTCTTTATGACAGAATGGATAATTTTCAAGAGCAGTTTGATAGAATGTAAAGAGAGATGAAGACTCTTAGGGGAAAAGGTCTATTTGGGCAGAATGTGAATGAGCTGTGTTTGGTCCCGAATGTTAAAGTACCTGCTAATTTCAAGCTCCCGGAATTTGAGAAGTACAAGGGCAACACTTGCCCTCGTGCTCACTTGGTGATGTACGTAAGGAGAATGTCTACCCACACCGATGATCAGCGTCTTCTGGTTCACTTTTTTCAGGATAGCTTGATTGGCGCAACGTTGAAATGGTATATGAGTTTAGACAGCGCCAACATCCATACTTTTAATGATTTGGGATAAGCATTCATCAAACAATACAAGTACAATGTGGACATGGCACCCGACCGTGACTAACTTAGGGCCATGGTTCAGAAAGACAGGGAATCGTTCAATGAGTATGCGCAGAGATGGCGTGAAGTAGCTGCCTAAGTGATTCCTCCCATGGAAGAGAAAGAAATGAATAAGATTTTTCTGAAGACGCTGGGTGCTTTCTACTACGAAAGGATGGTAGCAAGCGCACCAAGTGATTTTACAGAGATGGTAGGAATGGGGGTCCGCCTATAAGAGACTGTAAGATAAGGTCGTTTAACAAAGAGTGAAGGATCCGGAGGTGTGAAGAAGCCATCTTATGGGTTTACCAAGAAGAAAGAGGGGGACGCAAATGCTTTTATACAAGAGAAGAGAGTAAATGCTCCTAGAAGGAATTATCAGCGTCACCAGCAAGTCGCCTCAGCTACTCCTATAATGGGTGCCGCTCCGACTATCGTCGCTTATCAAAGACCGTCCCAGCAGGGGAACCAAGGGAATAATCAAAGAAGGGAAAACTATGACCCTATTCCCATGAGCTACGCAGAACTGCTACCGACATTAGTTCAGAAGAAGTTGGTCTAGACATGACCACCTCTCGTCGTACCATCACCATTGCCTTGGTATTACAAGGCAGACCAAATGTGTGCTTTTCATCAGGGAGCACCAGGGCATAGTGTTGAGAATTATTATCCTTTGAGGACTGAAGTGCAAAGTTGGTGAAGTCTGGAATTCTATCTTTAAAATACATGGGACCTAATGTGAAAGATAATCCCCTACCCAAGCACGGGGGAGTAAATGATGTAAATATGGTGGCCGGTTGTCCAGGCGACTTCCAGATTTTTGACATTAATATGGTTAGAGGAGATTTGGTGAAAATGTACGCAGACCTCTGTGAATTCAACTACTATACATAAGACAACGTCGGTTTGCTATTTGCAGTACAGACATACAGGGTTGCAAGAAGATAAAGGCCGATTTGCAGGAGATGATGGATGAGGGTTTAATCCATATAATCAGGCCTAGGGAAGAGTATGAAGAGGAAGTGAATATGGTTTCTGGATGTCCTGGTGAATTCAAAATTTTGATGTGAAGTATTTGAATGAGGATCTCGTGTAGTTGCATGCTACCTTCTGCCGTACTGCTGGTCAGGTAGAACACCAATATGGATCTTGCATAGTTTGTTGTCGAGACCCTCAAGGATGTTCAATTGTGACAGAGGGTGTTTAGTTTCTGTTAGACAATGGAACTATCAAGATCACAGGTCAGAGAGATGATTATCATGAGATTGATATGGTTGAAGTTTTTTTAATGGAAGAGGAATCAGAGGAAGAGTATGCCTCCACGGATGAGTATTTCTCTTCAGACGAAGATTTGTTTGCCGGAAATGACTTTTTGATGCCTGATTGTGTTGAGGAAGGGGTAAACGTCATTGTACCTTGTTTTTGTGCACCCTCTTATCTTGAAGTGGAGTACCATAGCAAACCAGCTGTTACCCCATTGGTAATTAGTCTGCCAGGTCCTATTCCCTATAAATCAGATAAGGTTGTGCCTTAAAAATACAACGCTACAATCTTAGAAGATGGTAGGGGTGTTCGTGGTCCGGTTTGGATCGGTTTTGAGACAAAATATCATTCGATCCAAAAATATATAAAGCATACGGTTTGGTTCGGTTTTTGGATGACAACAAGAAAAATCCAATCCAATCCAATCCAATTTATACGGTTTACTTCGGTTCGGTTGAATCGGTTTTATTCGGTTTTTAAACCAACACTATTTAGAAATTGAATCGGTTTTATTCGGTTTTTAAACCAACACTATTTAGAAATTTAAAAAGAATATATTTCAATACCAGTTACAATTATGTCACCAACGTCTACTGAGACAATATCTAATTGCTATGTTCATATGGCTATTTGATGTCATTATTGCAAAGTTTCATTATAATATATGTATAATATCTATCCCAACGAAATAGACATGGCTATAATATATAATATATATGGAGATATGCTTAGTTCTTATATGGAGATTTGTATTATAAATTAAATATATGACAAATATATAAAACAGTGAACAAATGAAGATTCCAAAGCTATATTAAAGCGAATATAATAATAAAACTTCAAGAAAAATATCAATAACAGTAGACATGCGAAAGTTGCATCACAAGGAATATATAATAATAATAATATGACAAACTGCATTATATATAGAGAGAAGATCTGCTTTATATATGACAACATAATTGATAGTTTCAAATAAGAAAACTAATGAAAATAATTTTTAGTAAGCTACTGTTATAAAATTGAGAACATAAGTAAATTAATTTTAAATAAGCTTTCAACAACACAAATTAGAACAGCTTTACAAAAGGCTAAAAATTTGAATAGCTTTAGAAAATCTGATCGAACAAAACTACAAAGTATAAAAAAGATAAAATCAAACAAATTAAGAAGCTTGCTTACTGATAGTATAATTCAGAAAACTAATTGAGATGAATGTCTATTTAGCATTATTGAATTTCTTGCTTGCGATATTGAATTTCTTGCGGTTACAACAATGAATAGCATTCATTGTATTTAATTTTAAGATAATTTAGAATCTGAATAGGGAAATTATAGGAATGATTGAGATTCTCTATAGAAATTAGTGTTGGCTAACATAATTAATTTGGGAGGATGGCTATAAATGATTCGATATTAATTTATTTTAAATAATAAATGGCAAGTAAATGGAAGTAATACTGGTTCGGTTTGGACCGGTTCGGTTCTCATGAAGCCAACCGTAAACCGAACTGAACCGGTCGGTTATGCTACATGGTGATCCAAATACATCCAAAAAAATTCGGTTTTTTTTGGATTTCGGTTTTTTTGGTTCGGTTTTTGGATTATTTTTGGATCGGATTGGATCTGAACACCCCTAGAAGATGGGGTGGAAGTTCCCATCCAGCCAATGCCTGATGTTGGAAATATAGCTGAAAATAGCAGGGTGACCCGTAGCAGTCGTGTGTTTGTGCCGGTTGTACGAAGAGATTTTGTTGCTGGAAAGAAAATTGCTGAGAATGATGAGCCTAAGAAGGCTATAGGAGAGACTAGCGGGGCCACATTAGAGAAAGAAGTGGATGATATTTTTAAGATAATTAAGATGAGCGACTACATAATTGTAGATCAACTACTGCAGACTCCTTCAAAGATATATATCCTAGCTTTATTGATGAATTCCCCCGCTCATAGAGAATCATTGATGAGAGTACTAGACCAAGCTTTTATGGAGAGTGATATGTCGTTAGATCAATTCAGCAGCGTAATTGGAAACATTACATCACGTAACAACTTGAGTTTCTGTGATGATGAGTTACCAGATGAAGGGAGGAATCACAACCTGGCCCTCCACATATCTATGAACTGCAAGAATAATTCGCTATCCAATGTGATAATTAATAATGGATCCGCGTTGAATATTATACCGAGGGGTACTCTCATGAAGTTAAAGTATCAGGGAACACCTATGCGCCCGAGTGGCATCATTGTGAAGGCTTTTGATGGGTCGAGGAAATCTATCATCGGTGAAGTGGACTTACCCATCCATATAGGACCACATTTGTTCCTGATAACCTTCCAGGTCATGGACATTATTCCCGCATATAGCTGTTTGCTAGGACGGCCATTGATACACGAAGCAGAGGCTGTCACTTCAACTCTGCATCAAAAGATAAAATTTTTGCATAAAGGGAAGGTAGTGATCATAAATGGGGAGCAGGAGTTGTTGATATCCCATCTATCCTCTTTCAGTATTGTAGAAGCGGGTGAGGCTTCTGTTGGAACCCAGTTCCAAGCTGTTGTACCCCAAAATTTGCCCTCCTATTTTTCCACAAGAAATCACAGCTTCGGGTTTTCCCTGACTTTTCAGATTGATGTAAGAATCAGTCAAACAGACTTTTTCTTATCAGTCTATCCAAATTAGGGTTTTCATGGACTCTGGAAC
The DNA here is from genome assembly GCA_948472305.1 of Vicia faba. Lineage (NCBI taxonomy): Eukaryota > Viridiplantae > Streptophyta > Magnoliopsida > Fabales > Fabaceae > Vicia > Vicia faba. Next base: position 1,037,264,789 of record OX451738.1, on the reverse strand, counting down.
AGTTCAAGCAGATTATTAGGGTTTGGTTGAGTTTGGCTCAGGGTTTGATCATGCAGGCGCTTCTGTGAAAATTAAAACAAGAATCAGGGTTTTATGCGCGCATTCTCAGAAAGAACTAATTCTACAGTTCTTTTCAATTTACTTTGGGATGTGAGTTGAGGCAGTTGAATAAAGAACTTGCAGTGTTTGGTATAATCAGTAAAAGAAAAGACATGTGGACGTTGGTTTGATTAACTGTGCATTGCTTATGTTTAATTGGGACGCCAGGTTATTATTGATTGCAAGGCTATAGTGTTTGTTAATTATTTATTTTATCTAAGTTAGAATAATTGGATTTACTTCCAGTTATTTTAATTCAAGAAAGCTTAAATAATTAAATAGACAGCTGAGATAAAAGAGATATCTGACAATAAAAAGACTTTTATTTATTTATAATTATTTGTACAAATGTTATTTAAATACAATAATTATTTATAAGTATTTATAATAATATTTATTACAATGATTAAAAGTAAAATAAAATTGCATCCTAATTTTCCTAAGTCTTCATCTTCTACTGATGCTCCCATGGCTCAATTATTTTTTATCTGCAAAAACAAAGAAAAGAAAAGAAGTCAAATGCAGATGAATTAAAAAAAAAGCAGACAGTTAATCATAAAAAAGCTCATCATTAAAAGTGACTGGCCGGAATCAGTTGTTCACCCTCTCTGCAAATCACAAGAAATACTCTTGGTTCACAAAGAGGGAAAGAGAAATATGCTTGCAAGAAAGATATGAATTGCACAAATTCAAATTGTCAAACAGGCTGCATAGTTTCAATTTGCAAAATGCCAAACAAACAGCATGTGCAAAATGTCAACAAAGCTGTAACTTCAAAACATGCCTAACCAAGTCCAAAAGGCAAACTGAACAGCACAAATTGCAAACTGAAAAATGCCTAACCAAGTCCAAAATGTCAACCAAACTGTCAAAGATATCAAAATCCAATAAAGCTGTCAACAAACTACACAAGAGATATGCAGGAAATCTGGAAAGTGGGCAGAAGAAAACTAACAATGCAAACATATTCAAAAAAATCATCATTTTCCAGCCAGTTACTTTTTCAGAAAGTACAATTTTAAGCAATATAATATGCTTACTCTGTGGAGAGAGAAAAGAGAGAGAGAAGGGGAAGGCTTACAGGGCTTAGGCTTAAAGATATAAACAAGACATATTAGAACAAAAAAAGGAAAGGAGGCAGAAAAATACAAAGAAAAAGAACAACCTCTCAAGCTTGTATCAAAAACACAAACAGAGCTGCCTCAAGCATAAACCTGTAACCACAAATCCTGTCAAACACAAATAGACAATACCAAACCTCTAACCTGCTTCACCAACCTTTCAAACCTGCTTGCCTCAAGTATTCAAGCCAAGACATAGTGACCCAAGGCAAGCCTGTAGCCTCAAACAAAAAGCAAACATAACATAAGTCCTGAAGCCTGTCAAGCTCCAAACTGTATCAAAAGCCTGAAGCCAAAGCCTCAAGTATTCAAGCCAGTACAAAAAAACAGAAAACAAACTGCTCAGGCCTGTAACCTTAAACCAAACTACCTGTCAAAACTCAATATCAGAAAACCTGCATCAAACATATAGCCTTAACCTTCATCAAAAAGCCTACACTAGAAAAGGCCATACAAACTGTAACATAGCAGAAATCGCAGCAAGCCTGTAATCTCAAACAAAGCTACACAAATCCATACTCAGAATCATGTTCATTATTAAGCATTCAAACCAACATCCAAACTCTTAGAGAAACCTCATCATTGGGTCAACAATAGCATAAACATACTCATATATCAAAAATCATCAAGAGCATCAGTATCAGAACTACAAGGTTCAACAACATCAACATTTCTCAGATTCAGAGGAAAACAGATGAAGAGGAAAAGAAGAAAATAGGCAAAGGTTTTCAGGGATATCATCATAAAACCATAAAAGAAAGATACCAGGAATACCAGAACGAAGCTAGCACAGCATCACACTCCCTCGCCTTGGCCGCCCTAGGACGCTTCCTGTCCACCTCCAGAACCTCCGTCTCCAAGAGCCAACAAAGGTATAACTACTCTCCCTCTTTTCACACCTCACACCACAATAATGACATAGAAAATCAGGGCTTGCTAAAAAATAAGGGAAATCAATAACACATAAAACTGGAAACCCTAATGCGTTAAGACAGAAAATCATACCTTTTGTGTCATTACTGTCTTGCTCAACCTTGGAGAAAGGGAGATGGAGGCAGCGCCTAGTAGCTTGAGGCGAGGAGGCGAGTGTTCAGTGGCTCCATTTTGAGAAAGATGAAGACGAAGAGCAAAGGTGGAAACGGCGCCTCTGTAATGTTGTAAACCCTAATTCCAAAATGAAACAAACCAAACGAAACCCTTACAAAATGTTATCAAACGTTTTGGGATTTGCCCCATCATCTGCCTAAACCCAGTTTCAATTCCAGCGTACATACCCCCCTCTTTTTCTTAAACCTGTCTATTTTTGTTTGGGCCAGAATAAGACCCCCTAAAGCCCATTCAATTCCTTTTTTAACTAATACTCTTTTTTCTTATTATCACATTATATCTTTTTTTTTACATAACTTATTTTGTTAAACAAATTAATATACTAATTGTTCACATTAAGTTTTATTAATAATACCTTTTTATTATTGCACTTAAAAATATGTAAACTTTAGATTTAATTAAGTTAATAGATTTTTGTCTTAAAATTCTTTTTTTAATTTTGTACATAAAACTATTAACTAAAATACACAAGCATTAATTTTCTTTAGCTTAAATTAAATACTTTTTCTTTAAAACTTTTGTTTAATTAATCTTATACAAGCTTATAAAACATTAACAAAAACATAAAAATAATATTAATACTTAATATTGCATTAAGTTAACATACTTTTTTATCACTTGTAAATAATCACAAATACTTTCACCAATACATTTGCTTATCTTTTATTCTTATACATTGATATATTTTACATTGAGATTGCGATTCGATTTGGTTGTAAATATATTTGGACACTACTCTCCTATTAAGTCTCATCCCCATTTGTAAATATTTGTACCCCCATTCCTGGATACTTATTTGTAATAGCTTAGACTTTAAATTCCCGCAATTTATCGCTTTCTATATACTGTATAGTAATTAGGGTTTGTATGCGAAGATTCAAAATCAACCGCTAGATAACCTAATACAAGACAAATGCATGATAATCAATACACCAATTCACACTTGCACCCCTAGGGTAATCCCGCTTGTTGCCTTCCAAAATGGGCCATGCTTGCATGTTGAGTTTCTTTGGCAAAACAAAACAAATCAAATGATCATAGTCCCTCGATGACGCTTTCGAAGTTGCCTAAACAAAATGATCATAGTCCCTCCAAGAAAAATTTCCAAAGACACTTGGCACTATTGCATTCATGGTCTAAACGATGACCCGTGCCCGTCCCGTTAACATCCTAACACAAGATTGTCCACCAAATGCAATGGTGGAACAATACTGTTAAAAGGGTTAAAACATAGGAAAAATCTTTGAGTAAATTTAGGGGTAGACAACTCTTAGTTACTTGATCAAACTTGTAAAACACACTTTCCTACTTTTCAAAACACACTTCACAAACACAACTTCCAAAAACAACTTTCAAAAACATTGAAATATATTTTCGAAAAGACACACACCTTTGTAAAACATTCGAGTAAAGAATTGTTACAACGGTTGCCTAGACAAGGCATCTTTTTTCAAAACATTTTCAAAACACACACATACACCACCATTTAAAGCAATTGAAAATCAAAGGCAAGTGATCTAAAACAAGTAACTAAGAGCCCATGGATAACCATGGATGAAAAGGGTGTTAATACCTTCCCTTTTCACAATCTACCCCCCGAACCCACGAAAACATCTCAAAAGGTTTTTCCTGTGCTTTTTTAACCTTTCCTTTAGGATAAAATAAAAAGTCGGTGGCGACTCTTGCTAAACCGAACAAGTGCAAATACAAAACGCAAAAAACTCAAGTCAGTTCTCCCACCGTATCACAGAACTGGCGACTCTGCTGGGGATAAATTTAAAAGTGGGGTTACCTTAGGGTTTTAGATCACCTTTACATTCTTGCTTTGATTGCCTTGATTGCTTTACTCTTTGGGTCCTTGTTTGGGTTTGTTGTAAATCCTACACCCGGATTTGGGGCACCTTTTTAGGTAAATAGCAATAAAACTGTGAGGGAAATGTGTGGGGTATACCGACATGGTTAAAGCAGTAAGCTATGTAAGTGTGACATATTTGTGAGTACCAGTAACCCTTGAGTTCAATCAAGGAGAGTACGGGGCCGCTGAGTGATGTCATGAAGCACTAACGAACTCTTAGAACCTTAATTGACCATCTTAGCCTTTTTAGGGGTAGTGAGATGACCGACTTTGGTGCAGTCCGAAGTTGGTAGATACTCGATACTACACTCATTGAGGGTTGTTTTCTTGGAATATTTTGGTCGCCAGTTAAGTGGCTAAACCAAAACAATGAACACAGAAAATAATCCAATGATATTGAGCTCCTTAGAACCCGATTTCTATTTCTAGGACAGGATGAGCCAACTAACTTCAAGAGGGTACTTACCTACAAACCCCATGCAAGCCCAAACCTAAGGACTTGTTTGCTCAGTGTGAATATGATTTCCTGTATATACACTTACTTGCTTTTGCATACATGTACATAACATCATGACATCATACCATAGCATTTTCAATAACCATTTCAAGGATCTTGAGGGTCTTTTGATGCAGAGTCACGTTGAACCAGACGTCTACCAAAGGGAAAGAGGTTTCTCCTTTAAACAAATGCCATCAAAGATCTAGTACAACAACTTGAATCAGGGGCTATGACCCACTTGTCATGGTGAGCTTCTCGTGGAAAGACTTCCGCTGATACAAAGTTCTCCAATCAAAGATGTTGATCAAAGTTCAACCTCTAACATTTTCTTGTGTTTACCCCAAGAGATCCTTGAAAACATGCATCCACATATCATGCATTGCATCATAACAATTTCTCCTTTTCAGGTTTCCTTACTCTCCTACTGTTTATTTCAGTAAGAGATGGCTCTAGAGAGGACTGTCAAGGATATCCAGGACCAAAATGCTCAACTTCAGGAAATGTTCTTGAACCTATCCTTGGGGCAAGAAGAAGTGAAATCTCTCCTCACAAGGGGCTTGGTCCAGGGGAATTCAAGCAATGCCAGGAGTGATCAGTTGGAGGAACTGCAGTTCGAGCTGGCAACAATGAGGATCCAGATGATGGGGCAACTGGTGGGCCAGATGGCTCTCATCCAGGACTTGGCTCAAAGACAAGAGGAACTCAGAGTTCTCGTCAACCAACTGCTTCGGGACAACCAAGTGGGGCAAACATCTGAGGTTGAAGAGCAAGTCACCACTCAACCCCCCTCCAGACAAGAAGACAAGGGGAAGGCTCCTCTACTTCCTTCAGGGTCGCAAGCCCACCAACAACCTCGTCAGCATCAACGGGGTAATCGGTGTAAGCAAAATACGTCGGGAAGACAGTTCACTGAGACTGACATGCCGTCATCTCTAATACTGGAGCGCTTGTTGGAGGTTAATCTGACTGCTTTGAGGGATCCTATTCGGAAGCCCAATACCTCCGCTTCTAGCTATCATCCCGATGCATTTTGTGTGTACCATTCCTATAGCCCGGGACATGACACCAATGACTGTTGGGCCATGAAGAACAAGATTCAAGATCTGATTGACATTGGAGTGCTGAGGTTCATGCCAGATGGCGAGATGAAAATCTTCGTTAAGGATTTCTCCACTTGATTTGACAAAGCTCAAACTGAGAGACTTTTGTTCTATTTGAATTTTCAAAGTTGTAATTTCTTTTGTGATTAAAACAATTATCTGTTGATGTCAAACTCTGTTTCATTAATGCATTGCATATGTTTGTCTTGAATTCATCCATTCGTTTTCACTACTCTTATGCTTTCTTTATGATATTTAACTCTTGATAAAAAGTTGCAAGACTTTAGAGGGAGGATGACGAAACAATACCATAATCTCATACAGTATGTGTGATCGATGGAAATAGAACTGACTGTTTTTTAAGTTGGTTCGCGAAATGTCGCGGTAAGCAAGAGTCGCCACCGTCTTTTATGTTCTCCAACATGGAAAGGACAAAAGCACAGCAAAATTCCTTATTTGAGATATCTCTCGGTTCGGGAGGTAGATTTATAGAAAGGGAAGGTGTTATCACCCTTTCTATCCATGGTTATCCATGGGCTCTTAGGTACTTGCTCTTATGTTTTCAAAATTTGTTTGCTTTTCAAGTGTGAGTGGGTTTTGGAAAAGTTCCGTTTGAAAAATTTCTAGGTAACTCTTGTATCTGTCCTCAAGAGTGTATGAAATATTCGTTTGAAAAAAAAAACTTTTTGAAAGTGTAGGTGTGAAAAAGATGTTTTTGTTTGTTTGAGAGAGCAAGTACCCAGGAGATATCTACCTACTCTAAGGAATTAAGCTGTGTAAGAGTCCTTTAGACAGTACTATCCCACTATTGAGAAGTAGGTAGCACCGTCGTTGGAGTTATTCGGGTCAATTCGATTATTAGGGACATGTGGTCACTAAAGCAACGTTAGGACGTTTTAGTGGTAATCCTAATGTGTTAGATCATTTTTATCGAGGCGACCATTTCGAGGCAACTTATGATCTTGGGACAAAGGACGACCTCTAAAACATCCTATACTTAATGACCACGTTCGAGGCAACCAAGTGAGGTGTACCCTAAGAGTGGCATGTGCAAGTGTGTCAATTTTCAGTTATTTTACTCTTGCATGTCATGGTGAGCTATTGTTGATTTTTAAGTTTAAGAGTTAATCTTGTCATGCAATCCTAGTTAGCATACATCTAAGCAGTTTAATATATGTACAGGAATTTAAAGTGCGGGAATTGTAAACCCTACGCTATTACAAGGCTTTCGGGGAGGGGGATTATTTACATGTCCAAAATTGGGGAATAAAAAGCAATAAAGTAAAAATTTAAGCTAAACTATTACAAACCAGTAAAATAAACGCGCGTGAATCTAAAAAAAAATCCTAAGAATAAGAACTCTTTTTTTTGTTTTTGATTAAGAAGATATTTGAATTAAATACTCCTAAGCCTAGTTTATTTTAAATTGATAAAATGAAGTTAAAATAATTAATTTATTTATTTACAAAATTAATTTGAATAAAAAAACTAACCTAATGTTTTTTTTTTGTGATTTTTTTTTATTTTAATGTTAATTAAAAGATAAAAAGAAGTCTATGAGAATAAAAACAAAAAAAATAAAGTGCAGGAGGGATCCTTCGATCCAGGGAAAAAAGGAGTTTCGACCCAGGGATGAGATGCCTCTTTCGATCCAGCACGCTAATGGGTTCGATCCAGAGAAGGGCTCTCCTTTGATCTGGGATGTTATACCTACAAAAGTATGTGAGCGAAACAAAAATGCAGGGCCTGGGTTGTGAATCTCAGGCCCTTCGATCCTGCACTTGTTGGGGTCTCTTCAGGCTAAATCTGCAGCAAATGTTAGCACACGAGAAATGTGACCTGGGTGCCAAACCCAGACCTTTCGATCCTGTCTAAGATGGCAAGTCAAAGGTAACAACAAGTAATAATGCGTTTACGCAAATGTAAGGTTGGACAATTTACCCTTTCTTACCTGCAGATTGAGTCTTCGATTTGGGCACTGGCTGGATGGGAGCACTTTCAATCTGGGATTTCTGGGCGCAGGCACTTTTGATCTGGGCACTTCTGGGCGCAGGCACTACTGATCTGGGCACTTCCTGGATGTAGGCCCTTTTGATTTGAGGGCTTTTGGGCGTATGCACCTTCGATCTGAGGGACTGCTTTGGCTTGGAAAATTCTAGGCAGCGTCTCTCCAATGTTTTGTTCTCCTGCAGATTTTTTTGAAGAAGTGTGTATAATTTTCGTTCTATGATTTTCGTGTGTTTTTTTGTGTAATTTTTTTTTTGTGTCTGTTGTAATGTGTCACTGGCCTCCTATTTATAGGAGTGTGGAAGTGCACGAAAATGGCAAGGGACAACCATTAAAATAGGCCTTTAACGCTCTGGACAAAAATCAAACACATTAAATCATTTCCTTTTTTGAAACATTCGTGTCCCTTGAATGAACCTGGACGCTTGGATTTCGAGTGCTTTCAGCCATGCTCTTCGATTAGTCCTGATTTGCCTCTTTCGAATGAACTCCCTGCGTACCCTTCGAATGGGCCTGGCCCAAATATCAATCGAAGCATTCCAATCGAAATGCTCTGTTAACAGGCCAATCAAAAGGTGTTGTTCATGCCAAATGAAGGACATGGTTGACATGCCTGTCGACATTGCCTTGACATAATTCCAATCGAATGCTTGTCCATAATGCCAATCGAAATACTCCTTCAGAATGCCAATCGAAATACTCCTTCAGAATGCCAATCGGAAGGTATTTGAAGTACCACTCAAAAATCTTCTTTTTCCTTAGGCAAGAGTTTATGATCGACCAGGCCGGGGGAAGACTTTGGAAAACATGAGAGGGAAAATTTTGGGGTGCAACAGTTGCCCCTGTTCAATCTTCTTAGACTTGAGGATGTAGATTGGCTTGTATGCCTTTCGTGATCCGAGGGTGGAAGATGATTGAACACTAGAGTGCCCAGAAATTTGCACTCGCATAATAGAATATCAGCAATGTGACAACGGGAATGGGCTTAGAGATTCCATTTGGAGAGATGGTGGATAGGGGGATGGGCTTATAGATGCCATCTGGAGATGTGACAGAACTTTGTCGGGAATGGTCTTATAGATGCCATTTGGAAATGTGATGGATAGTTGTGGAGATGGGCTTAAAGATGCCATCGGGAGGTATCGATCGCGTAAGAGATTCCTTAGCGAGGACTTGCGTATTTTGATAAAGGAAGATGGTTTCCTGGCCTGTTACAGGTGTTGACCTTTAATCTCTTCAGGTAGATATGCCCTGGCTGGATACATGTGTTGAATCTACAATCAGTTGCTCACAGATGTGCCCTGGCTAGATACAGGAATCGAATTCGGAACTTCAAAAGGTTGCTTACAGACGTGCCCTGGCTGGATACAGGAATCGAATCTCTAAACTCTTCATGCAGACGTGCCCTGGCTGGATACAGGTATCACATCTACAATCAGTTACTCACAGATATGCCCTGGCTAGATACAGGAATCGAATCTGGAATTCTTCGTCTACAGATATGCCCTGGCTGGATACAGGAATCGAATCTTCAAACTCTTCAGATATGCCCTGGCTAGATACAGGAATCGAATCTGGAATTAGTCATCTACAGATATGCCCTGGCTGGATACAGGTATCGAATCTTCAAACTCTTCAGATATGCCCTGGCTAGATACAGGAATCGAATCTCTAAACTCTTCATGCAGACGTGCCATGGCTGGATACAGGTATCGCATCTACAATCAGTTACTCACAAATATGCCCTAGCTAGATACAGGAATCGAATCTGGAATTCTTCATCTACAGATATGCCCTGGCTGGATACAGGAATCGAATCTTCAAACTCTTCAGATATGCCCTGGCTAGATACAGGAATCGAATCTGGAATTAGTCATCTACAGATATGCCTTGGCTGGATACAGGTATCGAATCTTCAAACTCTTCAGATATGCCCTGGCTAGATACAGGAATCGAATCTGGAATTAGTCATCTATAGATATGCCCTGGCTGGATACAGGTATTGAATCTTCAAACTCTTCAGATATGCCCTGGCTAGATACAGGAATCGAATCTGGAATTAGTCATCTACAGATATGCCCTGGCTGGATACAGGTATCGAATCTTCAAACTCTTCAGATATGCCCTGGCTAGATACAGGAATCAAATCTGGAATTAGTCATCTACAGATATGCCCTGGCTGGATACAGGTATCGAATCTTCAAACTCTTCAGATATGCCCTGGCTAGATACAGGAATCGAATCTGGAATTTCAAAAGGTTGATATTAATATCTTTTGATTGACCTTTTTCTGAAAAGTCAAAACACTAGTTGTATGCCAATGTCATGATGAATGAGATGCATGATGTTCTCAAAAATAAATGAGATTGTATGTGTGATCTGATGCATATATGCATGCGTCATGGTGTATGATAATGTAATGTTTATGAATGTATTTTCGTCTAGGAAAATAAATCCTCGACGAATGCCGGGAAATTTGTTGAATCCTGGGCTGATGTTTGAAGAATAGAGTTCTTAATTTCCGCTGGGGATGATGACTGCAAGGATACACCGGTAGGAGAAGATGACTCCGTTGGGGGATAAAATTGACGAAGAGATAACTTTGCGGGGATTTACTCTGTGGGAAGAGATGCTTCACTGAGATTTGATGATAACTCCGCTGGGGATACCGTTGATATGTTATGTTGGGGAATTGATGAACTCCGCTGGGGGTAGGAAGAACTTCGCCGAGGACGATCTTTCCGTGGCAATTAGCTGAGGATAACCCAGTTATACCCTGGTGGGGAATAACCTTTGAATAAAGCCGGGGAGACGCGTTCGTGCTCTGCAGGGGATAAGCTTCCAGAATCTACTGGGGATAAGCTTCCAGAATCTACTGGGGAGATTGATACAACTCTCTTGGGGAAACTTTTGGACTGCACTGGGGAAATGGCTCCACTAGGGGTATCTGTATTCCGCCGGGGAACAATCTTATATTAAGACTGCCGGGGATGCTTGCTTAGGAACATCTGTATACTCCGCTGGGGAACGTTGAGATTTTCTGAGGATACCCATCTTCCTTAAGGCTGACAGTAGGCTAACTCTGCTTGGGGAGAGAGTATTGCTGACTTGCTAGGGATACTGTGCCTTTTTAGGGCTGCTGATAGACCAACTCTACCTGGGGAGAGTATTGCTGAACCTTGTCTTTACTCCGCGGGGAGTGGAGGTAACTTGGTCATGTTGTTCAGCTGAACTTACCTTAGTACCTTGTGAGCAAAGTAGCTGTACAGTTTGGACAACTCTTATTGCCCCAGCTTCTGCGGGAGAAGAAGGCCTATGAGGAGCTTGACAACTGCCGATTGACAAATCTTCTTCTGGTAGGCGAGTGACGAGATGACGAGACGTAGTCGTACGCTTTAATCCCTAATTTTTGCCTGGACCGCCCTTTCGGGTTTTCAATCCACCGGGATACCCTTTTTTGCCCAAGCCGCCTTTTCAGGTTTTCAACTTGCCGGGTGTACACATTTTTCATTTTTATCCCTTATTTTTGCCCGAACCCTTTTGATTCGCCGGGAAGCCCTTGTTTTTTCCTAGGTGTGTCAACCTAGCGGGTCTTTGATTATGCGCAGTATTTTTTTGACTATGTCCGTGCTCTCAGGATGTAGGGAGGTGCCCCTGTCAATAGTGTTGCGTTGCCCTACTACCAGAAGATCTTCGTTTGATCGTCCAATGCCCTAAGTGATCCAGATGGAGATTTTCCCCAAGCTGGTTGGCCTTTTGAGAGATTCTCCGAATCTTGACTTAACTGCCCCAGATGATAGACAATGATCATGCCGTGCCCCTTGATTAGAGGTGCTTTTGTTCATTAGACGTTTGCCGTGTGGACTTCTATGTTGTTCAAACAAATAGTCATATGCAAGCAATGTTATATTAAAAATGCAAAGCTTATGTCTATCTTGAAGTTTTTGAAAATGCATTTTTCATAAAAACAAGTGAATTTTTTTTGTAAACTGTGATGTCAACTCGTTATTTTACCGCAAGCCTTAAGGAGTCAGGATACCTTTGTAACAGTATGCTTTCGAACTAACCCATGCTTCAGCTAGGACTTTTAAGGGTTGTAGCGTGGCCTGGTTCACGGTTTAAGAAACAAAGGATAAAGGCTCAAATTTTATTTGTACCCACCCGTTCTTCGTGATGTTCTTCAAACCTAAACTCAGCTGATCGTGCGTTAGACCTTGTTTGAGTCTTTGTCCTAATATACCGGTGATGGTTCGGATGTTGACAATTTATCTTGAATAGGCAGTCATTTTTTTTGTCGAGGTTTTGTAGGACCTCTTTCTTTTTTGATTTTGTTATCCCTGTTTTTTGCCTGAACTATTTCTTTTGTGATTACAGTCAGCGGGATGCCCCAGTTTTGTAAGTCTCCTTCATAGGTTTTGACTTAGTGGGCTTTTAGTTTGAGGAGATATTGACTGCCTATCTTTATGATTATAGGAACCATCACTGTCTTTTGCTTTGGAAGAACTCCTTTGATGCCATTCATTGTGCACCTGGATCAACTGAGAAGACTACCCTGCCCCAGGTTATGATTAAGGGTTTTAATTTTCGAAAAGAAAAACTCCTACTTCTTTGGCTCAAAGGGGTTGACGAGGGATTATCTTCCTTATAACTCCAGTGTTTAGGAATTGAAACAATGCCTGTACCTCATCAGCGGGGTCTGTTCAAAAGCATATTGTAGATTGTGGTATTGTTTTCGTCATCCTCCCTCAAGAGGCTTAGAATTATTAATCGAGCGTTGAACATCACAAAAATGAAAGCAATTTTGAATATAGCGAATGCAAATATATTGATTCAAAACAGACATATGCGATGCATTGATAAAGTAATAAAGTTTGTGTGATCGGTGGATCTGGAACTGACTGTTTTAAAGCTGGTTCGCGAAATGTCGCGGAAGCAAGAGTCGCCACCGTCTTTTATTTTCTCCAAATGGAAAGGACAAAAGCACAGAAAAATTCCTTGAAAGAGATTGCTCTCGGTTCGGGAGGTAGGTTATAGAAAGGGAAGGTGTTAGCACCCTTTCTATCCATGGTTATCCATGGGCTCTTAGGTACTTGCTCAATGTGTTTTCAAAATTATTTGTTTGCTTTTCAATTGTGGGTTTTAAAAAGTTTCTTTGAAAAATTTCAGTTCGACTCGTACGTCAGAGTGTTTGAAAAATTTGCTTTGAAAGCTTTTGAAAAGTGTTGGTGTGAAAAGTATTATTTGTTTTGTTTTTGAAGAGAGCAAGTATCTACGAGAACCTACCTACCCTAAGGAATTCGTCTGTGTAAAGGTCCTTTAAAGTAGTGCTATTCCACCATTGAGAGGTAGGTAGCACCACCGTTGGAGGTGTTCGGGTCAATTCGAGTTTGTAGGGACATGGTGATCACCAGAGCAATGGGAAGACACCTTAGAAGCTACCCTCATGCCAGGTTCCCGGATCATGAGGACTTACCAAGACATCTTCTACTCGACGATCACCTTTCGAAAGGCAACAGTGAGGCGTACCCTAGGGGTGGTGTGTGCGAATTGTGCGTCATGTTTCAGTTATTTGTCTTGTCATGTTTATTTGTGTTCTACGCTTGATTTTAATTAAGACATTCATTCTTGCATGCTTTTTAACAGTTATATATTTGCGGGAAAATAAATCTAAACTATTACAAATGGCGCGGGTCCACATCGCCAAAATTAAACCGGACCCGATTTGGACTGAAAAATAAATAAAGCGAATAAAAGTGCAAGAAATAAAATCATTACAAGGCTTTGGGACATGTACATAATTATAATAAGCGACAAAGTAAAATGCGCGAAACAAAATAATTAAAGCGACGGGCGTTGGACCCTTTTGCAAAATATCAAATTAATGAGGAATTAAAATGAAAGTTAAAAATTAAATGTTTTTTGGTATTTTTGTGTTTTTTAAGATTTAAAAGAAAAAGAACTTTTTAGAATGAAATTTGAAATGCAAATCCTAATTCTAATGTTTTTTAGTTATTGTGAAAATGTTATATTAATCTAAATTAAACCCTAATTTTTACTTATGTACATTTAATTATAAAAATAAAATAAATAAATAAATAATATTGTGATAAAAAAAAAGGAAAATTTAAAAGGTATAAAAAGTCATTAAACCTAATGCTATATTTTTGGATTTTTAGTTATTAAGAAAGTATTAAAATCTAACCTAAATGCAACCCTAATTAGTTTACAAGTTTAATTATGAAAATTACTAATATTATGGCAAAAAACAAGGAAAGTTAAAAGGAATAAAAAAGTCATTAACCTAATGCTATATTTTTGGATTTTTTTATGGAAGAAAAAAAAGGAAAAATTAAAAGGAGTGGAAATTATTAATTAACCTAATTCTAATTATTTTTTATTTAATATGAAAAGAATTAAAATTGCGAACATCCTAATTAAAACTAAATTCATTATACATTAATTTATTTATAAAAGTAATTAAAATAAATAAATATTATATTTTTTTTGCCTTTTTCTGATTTTATGATGTTTTTGTATTTTGTTAAAAAAATAATTAACTAAATAAAACAAATAAAAAAATAAATAACATAACAATTGAGAAAATAAAATATAAAAAGAAAATCAAACCAGGGGGGGTAGCCCCAAAATTGGAGGTAAGGCCTAGCATTCTGGCCCATTGAGCATTGGCCTTGTGGACTTTTCCAGATTCCATATGGTGCGTTGACTAAGACATAATACGCTCCTTGAATCTTGGCCTTTAGATCTGATGTTCTTGGATGCGTGTAGGGTCTGATCTGGATGGAACATGGTATGTCTTAATGCCAATTCTTCGCGTATTGATGGATGTTAGGGATTGCCACACGTTCAGAGTTTGTCCAGGAAGCTATTGGAATGGAAGTTGAGGCTTGAATCGTCTCCTAACCTTGAAGTCAGTTTTGTGTTTTTATGGAAAATTTTCAAATCGGTACTAGCCTCTTCTGCGCAGCTGAGAGTGTGTTATGATTAGGGTTTGACTCAGTGCTTATGATGGAAGAGAATTAGCTTGTTAGTTGGCCTTAATTCATGCTCATGAAAGAACTAGTCCTAGGGTTTTCACCATTAACCACTTTTCCCTTTTTTAAGCCAAGACCAAGACTTAGTGTGCAATTTAACCCTAGCCTGAGTTTTTGAGTTGGCCCATGATACATGGAAGTTGTCCAAATTCAAATGACACTATTCCATTGGTTTTTTGAATTTTATTTGAATTTTTAAAGATTTAAAATGAATTAAATTATCAAAAATTAAATAAAATAGAAAAATCAATATTTGGTCTTGAAATTAATCATGGGACACGTGTGTGGCATGACAAGGCTGAATCAAGTGGAAGAAAGTGGGCCCTTTTGTCAAAAATTGGAGTTTCAAGGATAGTTGACTTTTGCCATTTCACAAAAATTTCCCAACTTCTACAAGGCATAACTTGCTCAATTTTTAAGCTTTTCACATGTTCTTGGACATTTTGGAAAGGTCTTTGAGTCCTCTAACCAATGCCTTTGGTCCCATGTCATTTTGATTTACCAATCTCAAGTTATGGTCTTTGACTTAAAGTCCCTTTTTGTTGACTTTTGAAAATGACCTATAATGTTGAAATTGATAACTTTTTGTGAGAGCATTTCTTGGACTTGAAGTATGAAGATGAGTTGTAGGAAATGTCTTTCTCTTCAAAATGAGCTTTGGATGGAATTTTTCTGATAATCCATGTGAAAGTTATGCCCTGGTCAATTTCAGTTGACTTTTTCAGCTGTCCAAATATAGCAACTTTTGCATCTTTGATGATTTCTGAGCCAAATTTTGAGAGTCATGATCAAGCATTGATCAAATGATGTTTGTGGCTTCAAAATGATATGTTGACCAAAAATTTGAACTTTTGACTGTCAAATGACCATTTTGCCCCTACAGTTGACTGTAGTGCAATTTAGGGTTTTGACTGTGCAATTTTGAGCTGAATGCCTTGAAACTTGATATGAGGATGCTTGACCATGTTTGTAAGCATATGAGACTTGATTGAACCTTTGAACACTTCATTTTCTTGATCAGAACCCAAACCCTAGTTTTGACTGTATGGGAGACTGTTGCACTGCACAACCCTTGGGGAATTTTGTAGCTTGGCTTGGCAATTTCTCGAGGAATATGGGAGGGCAAATTTTGGGGTATAACAGTTGCCCCTGTTCAATCTTCTTAGACCTGAGGATGCAGATTGGCTGACGTGCCTTTCGTAATCCGAGGGTAAAAGATGATTGGACACTAGAGTGCCCAGAAATTTGCGCTCACATAGTGGCAGTGTGGTGGGAATGGGCTTATAGATGCCATTTAGAGATTGATCGCGTAAGAGATTCCTTAGCGAGAACCTGCATACCTGCAAAAGAAAAAAATGAGTACCTGACACGTTGCAGGAGCTGATTTTAGATGCTTGGTATAGATGTGTCCTGACTGGTTACAGGAGCTGAGTCTGGAGCTTCAAACGCTGATGAATGAACCAGGGATGGTTACTGCCTCAGCATGGATGGTAAGAGAACCTTGGGCGATTTTAACTTCAACAACGCTCGTTGAGAAAAATCTTGGGTGTCTTCTACTGGAATAAGAATCAGGGAGATCTTAGGGTCGATCTGACTGAACCAGAGGAGGCCTTTGACTGGATAAGCATCAGGAAAATCTTAGGGTCGATTTAACTGAACCGGTCTAGGTCTTGAAATATCTTCAACTGGATAAGCATCAGGGAGATCTTAGGGTCGATCTGACTGAACCAAGAGAAGGCCTTTGACTGGATAAGCATCAGGAAAATCTTGGGACGATTTAACTGAACCGGTCTAGGTCTTGAAATGTCTTCAACTGGATAAGCATCAGGGAGATCTTAGGGTCGATCTGACTGAACCAGAGAAGGCCTTTGACTGGATAAGCATCAGGAAAATCTTGGGACGATTTAACTGAACCGGTCTAGGTCTTGAAATGTAGCTTGAGAACTTAACTGGATCTTTCCTGAAAGGTAAAAGTCAGTCATATGCAATGCATGATATGGATCAAGCAATGATGTTCTCAACATAAATGAGATTTGTAAGATATGATGTGTACATGCATGCTATAATGATGTATGTGATGTTTCATGTATATTTTTGTCTAGGAAAGTGAATCCTTGACGGGTGCCGGGAAGTCGTATCCTGGGCTGATGTCGAAGAATAGATTTTGCTTCCGCTAGGGATGATAACTGCAAGGATACCGGTAGGAGAAGATGACTCCGTTGCGGAATAAACTTGGCGAATGGAAGATTCTGCGGGGAGAAAAGATATTCTAGCGATCATGCTGGGAAGCAATACTCTGTGGGGATAGAGATGCTTTGCTGAGTGTTGATAGCAGTAATTTGCTGAGGATGTCTTTGTTGTTGGAAGTGTTAATGGACTTCGCTGGGGATAGGAAAGAACTATGTTGACGATGACCTTTCCGTGGCTTTTGGCTGAGGATAACCCAGTTATATCCTGTTAAGGAAATAACTCTTTGAATAAAGCCGGACGACGCGTTCGTGCTCTGCGAGGGGATAAGCTTCCAGAATCTACTGGGGATAAGCTTACTGCTTGGAGAGATGAATTCCAATTTTCCTGGGGAAACTGGATTGGACTCTTCTGGGGAGTTTTGGAATGCAATTTTATAAGTTGAAAGGGGGAACCTATGTAGGGTTGCATGCTGATGAGTTTGTGTAAAACTGTATCTGAAATGGAGAAGGAACCTGGGTAGGGTTACTTTGATGATGAGTTCGTGTAAAACTTCGTTTTTTTTGGAAAGGGAGAACCTGTGTAGGGTTTCTGGGTGACGAGTCCATGTAAAACTGCATCTTGAAGAGAGGGAACCGATGTAGGGTTGCTTGGTGAGGTAAGTTCATGTAAAACTTCTTGATGAACCGGGGTGAGGTTATCTTGAGCTAAATCCATGTAAGACTTCTGGGGGGAACCAGGGTTAGGTTGCCGCAGGATAAGTTCGTGTAAAACTTCTTGACGAACCGAGGTAAGGTCATCTTGAGATAGGTCCATGTGAGACTCTTGGAGGAACCGGGGTTAGGTTACGGCAGGATAAGTTTGTGTAAAACTTCTTGATGAACCGGGGTTAGGTCATCTTGAGATAGGTCCATGTGAGACTCTTGGAGGAACCGGGGTTAGGTTACGGCAGGATAAGTTTGTGTAAAACTTCTTGATGAACCGGGGTTAGGTCATCTTGAGATAGGTCCATGTGAGACTCTTGGAGGAACCGGGGTTAGGTTACGGCAGGATAAGTTTGTGTAAAACTTCTTGATGAACCGGGGTTAGGTCATCTTGAGATAGGTCCATGTAAGACTTCTGGAGGAACCGGGGTTAGGTCACTTCGGGATAAGTTCGTGTAAAACTTCTTGACGAACCGGGGTAAGGTTACTTGTGATAAATCCATGTAAGATTTCTGGAGGAACCGGGGTAAGGTTACTTGGATAAGTTTGTGTAAAAACTTCTGGAGGAACCGGGGTAAGGTTATTTGGTTGAGTTTGTGTAAAAATCTCTGGAGGAACCGGGGTAAGGTTACTTGGATAAGTTTGTGTAAAAACTTCTGGAGGAACCGGGGTAAGGTTGCTTCGGGATAAGTTTGTGTAAAACTTCTTGATGAACCGGGGTTAGGTCATCTTATGGAGGAGGAGTCTGTGTATGACTTTGTCTGAAGGTTGAGCAGAAACCGGTGTTGGGTTGCATGATTTTGATTAAGTGGATAATTGTCCTGTTTGGTCTCGGACGTTAGCCCACGATCTGGAATTTGTAAAGGTAGATGGTAATCATTTTTATGTTGATCTGTCCTTTGTAATTTGGTTGACAGAGCAATTGGATCGCCTGGATAGCTCATTATTGCCCCTGCTTCGGAGGTGAGGGAAGAGGATACCTGTGCGGGTGATCGACAAATCTTCGGGTAGGCAAGTGACGAGATACCAGAACATAGTCGTACGCTTCGATCCCTAACTTTTGCCTGGACCGCCCTTTCGGGTTTTCAGTCCACCGGGATACCCATTTTTGCCCAAGCCGCCTTTTCAGGTTTTCGACTTGCCGGGTGTACATGTTTTTCGTTTCATCCCTTCATTTTGCCCGAACCCTTTTAGTTCGCCGGGAAGCCCTTATTTTTGCCTAGGTATGTCAACCTAGCGGGTCTTTGATTATGCGCAGTATTTTTTTCGACTATGTCCACGCTCTCAGAATGTAGGGAGTTGCCCCTGTTGGAAGTATTTTGCCATGCCCCAGATAATGAGCAATGTGCCCCTTGATTGGAGGTTCTTCTGTTCACAAGGTGTTCATCGTGCGAATTTCCCTGCTTGTTCAAACAAGTAGTCATATGCAAACAAGGTTATTTTAAGAATGCAAAAGTCTATGTCTGTCTTGAATTTTGAAAATGCATTTTTTGTAATACAGTGCGATGTCAACTCAATATTTTACAGCAAACCTTTAGGAGTCAGGATACCTTCGTAACAGTATGCTTTCGAACTAACCCATGCTTCAGCTAGGACTTTTAAGAGTTATATCGTGGCCTGGTTCACGGTTTAAGAAACAAAGGATAAAGGCTCAAATTATTTGTACCCACCCGCTCTTCGTGATGTTCTCCAAACCTAAACTCAGTTGATCGTGCGTTAGACCTTGTTTGAGTCTTTGCTCTGATTTTCCGGTGATGATTCGGATATTGAACGTTTATTTGAATAGGCAATCATCCCCTTTTTTGCTGAGGGTTTGTGAGACCTCTTTTTTTTTTTTTTTTGATTTAGTTATCCCTTTCTTTTTTTTTTTTGCCTGAACTGTTTCCTTTTTGGGATTACAGTCAGCGGGATGCCCCAGTTTGGTAAGTCTTCTTTATTGGTTTTGACTTTTTGGGCTTTTCATTCATGAATTTTTTTTTATAATGACTGCCTGTCCTTATGATTGTTCGGAACCATCACTGTCTTTTGTTTTTGAAAAACTCATTTAGTGACATTCATTGTGCACTTGGATCGACTGAGAGAACTACCCTGCCCCAGGTTATGATTAAGGGTTTTGATTTTCGAAAATACAAACTCCTACTTCTTTGGCTCTGATGGGTTGACGAGGGATTATCATCCTTATAACTCCAGTGTTTAGGAATTGAAACAATGCCTGTACCTCATCAGCGGGGTCTGTTCAAAAGCATTCTGTAAATTGTGGTATTGTTTTCGTCATCCTCCCTCAAGAGGTTTAGAATTTTCAATTAAGAATTGACCATCGCAAAAAATATGAAAGCAGTTTTAAGCATAGTAAACATAATTAATTCAAGACAGACATGTGTAATGCATTCATGAAATAAAAGAGTTTAACACAATAATTGTTTATCTGAACAAGAAAAGGAAAAATACAACTTGAAATCAAATGAACAAAAATTTAGCCATGCTTTGGCAATGGAGCGGTGATCACGTTGGGAGTCTCCGCAGGCTCGAACTCGATCTCTTTGGCATCGATCATGTTCTGAATTTTGTACTTCAGTGCCCAACAGTCCTCAGTATCGTGCCCCGGGCTATCAGAATGATAGGCACACCTTGCTTCTGGATTGTAGCTAGGAGAGGAGGTCTTAGGATTGGCAGGAGGGTTGATTACTGCAATCAGGTTCATCTTCACCATATGCTGCAATGCTTGTGACCAAGGCATGTTAATGTTGGTGAATTGCCTTTTAGGCCCTTCCGGCCTTTGCTGGTTTCCCCTTTGTGGTTGACGGCGTGGTGCAGAACCAGAGATCATGACTGCCCCTGCATGTTGATCACGGCGACTCTTTTGACTGTATACAGCATTGGATTCCTTCTTTCCCGTGTAAGGTTTTTTATGAATATCAGAAGGTGTGGCCTCTTGAATCTTCCCCGACTTGATACCAGCTTCAATTCTTTCGCCAGTCAGGATGAGGTCGGTAAATCCAGCAGATGAGTTACCAATGAGGTGATTGAAGAATGGCCCGGATAGGGTCCCCAAGAACATATCAACGAGTTCCCGGTCAGTTAACGGAGGTTGCACCCTTCCAGCAAGGTCTCTCCATCTTTGTGCGTACTCCTTGAAACCTTCACTTGACCCCAACGACATACCCTGGAGTTGGGTACGTGTGGGAGCAAGGTCGGCATTGTACTGGTATTGCTTATAGAAAGCAGTCGCCAACTCCTCCCAGTTACGAACTTTGGTCCCATCCAGTTGATAGAACCATTCGAGGTGAGTCCCTGAAAGACTTTCCTGGAAGAAGTGGATCCACAAGTTCTTGTCTGCTGAGTATGGTTGGATTTTCCGAACATAAGACCTGAGATGCAACTTGGGACAAGACGCCCCGTCATACTTGGTAAAGGATGGTGCCTTGAACTTCCGGGGAATAATCACACCAGTTGACAAACCCAGATCTCCAAAATCCAGCCCAGGTACCTGTTGGATCTCCATAGCATTCAGCCTATCCTCCAACTGTTTGTACTTGTCCTCAGCCGGAGGGTACTGTTCGTCGTTGAAATCTGTCTCGCTGTCGGAGACCACTGGACTAGGCACCTCTCTCTCATGGTGACTGCTTTCCCTCACAGATGGGGTTGTCCCCTCAGTTTCCTCATGCGGTGTATTCCCAGATCTGCATCTAGGGCTGAACAGAACAATCCTCTTCTTCTTCTTGTCCTTCTTCAAAAGCAAAGCCTTCAGATCTTGTTGACCCTGAGCCAAGCCTTTGATCAGCTCCTGAAATTGGGCGTTCTGCGCCTGAAATTGGGCGTTCTGCGCCTGAAGAGCCTTGATAGATGCCTCGGTTGATGATTCAGGATTCATGACGAGACTGCTGAAATAAACAGCGAAGAAGGTAAGCAACCTGCAGAGAAAGGGTACCTGTTATGCAATGATATGTATGATATGCATGCAATGATTTCAAGGACCTCGTGGGGTAAACAGAGAAACTTGTTAGAGTTGGAAACTGGCAACTTGATTGAAAGTACTTCATGTTGTTGAGAGTCCTTCGTCACGGGTCAAAGGCTCACCATATCCAGTGGGTCATAGCCCCTGACTTTAGTCATCATTTCTGGTTTTGATTTCCAAACAACCTTGGTTAGGGAACCTTCTTCAGGAGTCAGAGCTCACCATATCAAGTGGGTCATAGCCTCTGACAACATTGGCTAGAGGAAAATAAATCCTCTTTGCCCCTTGCTAGATGTTTGATTTATATGACCTGTATCACAAGCCCTTGAGATCCTTGAAATGGGTTAGGAGGTATGCAATGGTATGATGTCATGATATGCATGGGGTAATGTGAGTAACCCTGTTATGAGTCCCAATTAAGGACTATAAACAGACCCTGCAAGAAATTCAGTATACTTTGTTATGAGTCCCAATTAAGGACTATAAACAAAACCTGTAAGAAATTTGGTAAACCTTGTCATGAGTCCTAGTTAAGGACTATAAACAAAACCTGTAAGTAGTTCATGTGTCAGCTAACAAGCATGCAAGTAGGCAAGTACAAAGGCACACAAGTCACACAAGAGAAACCCTTAGGGTTTAGGCCAGCATGGGGTCTGGGTAGTACCCTCTTGAAGTTGGTGGGCTCAACCTGTCCTAATCAAAGTAACCGGGTTCTAAGGTTCCCAATATCACGGGATTGCTTTCATTGTTCATCGTTTCGATTTAGCCACTGAACTGGCGACCGAAATATTCCAGGAAAGCAACCCTCAATTGAGTGTAGTATCGAGTATCAACCAACCTCGGACTGCACCAAAGTCAGTTATCTCACTACCCTAAAGAGGCCAAGATAGTTCAATTAAGGTTCCTAAGGTCTGTTGATGCTTCACGACACCACGCGGAGGCCCCGTACTCTCCTTGACTGAACTCAAGGGTTACCGGTACACACCAAAGTGCCACATCAACGTAGCAGACTGTTTCAACCATGTCGGTATACCCCGCACAGTTCCCTCACAGCCTTGTTGCTACTTTCTAAAAGGGTATCCCCCAGATCCGGGTTAGGATCTATAGAACTCCCAAGACAGTCCCACAATTTAAAGCAAACAAAGCAATACGATTGAAAACACAGTTATGAACTAACCCTAAGGTACACCTCACTTTAAGTTTGTAATTCCCCAGCAGAGTCGCCAGTTCTGTGATCGGTGGATCTGGAACTGACTGTTTTAAAGCTGGTTCGCGAAATGTCGCGGAAGCAAGAGTCGTCACCGTCTTTTATTTTCTCCAAATGGAAAGGACAAAAGCACAGAAAAATTCCTTGAAAGAGATTGCTCTCGGTTCGGGAGGTAGGTTATAGAAAGGGAAGGTGTTAGCACCCTTTCTATCCATGGTTATCCATGGGCTCTTAGGTACTTGCTCAATGTGTTTTCAAAATTATTTGTTTGCTTTTCAATTGTGGGTTTTAAAAAGTTTCTTTGAAAAATTTCAGTTCGACTCGTACGTCAGAGTGTTTGAAAAATTTGCTTTGAAAGCTTTTGAAAAGTGTTGGTGTGAAAAGTATTATTTGTTTTGTTTTTGAAGAGAGCAAGTATCTACGAGAACCTACCTACCCTAAGGAATTCGTCTGTGTAAAGGTCCTTTAAAGTAGTGCTATTCCACCATTGAGAGGTAGGTAGCACCACCGTTGGAGGTGTTCGGGTCAATTCGAGTTTGTAGGGACATGGTGATCACCAGAGCAATGGGAAGACACCTTAGAAGCTACCCTCATGCCAGGTTCCCGGATCATGAGGACTTACCAAGACATCTTCTACTCGACGATCACCTTTCGAAAGGCAACAGTGAGGCGTACCCTAGGGGTGGTGTGTGCGAATTGTGCGTCATGTTTCAGTTATTTGTCTTGTCATGTTTATTTGTGTTCTACGCTTGATTTTAATTAAGACATTCATTCTTGCATGCTTTTTAACAGTTATATATTTGCGGGAAAATAAATCTAAACTATTACAAATGGCGCGGGTCCACATCGCCAAAATTAAACCGGACCCGATTTGGACTGAAAAATAAATAAAGCGAATAAAAGTGCAAGAAATAAAATCATTACAAGGCTTTGGGACATGTACATAATTATAATAAGCGACAAAGTAAAATGCGCGAAACAAAATAATTAAAGCGACGGGCGTTGGACCCTTTTGCAAAATATCAAATTAATGAGGAATTAAAATGAAAGTTAAAAATTAAATGTTTTTTGGTATTTTTGTGTTTTTTAAGATTTAAAAGAAAAAGAACTTTTTAGAATGAAATTTGAAATGCAAATCCTAATTCTAATGTTTTTTAGTTATTGTGAAAATGTTATATTAATCTAAATTAAACCCTAATTTTTACTTATGTACATTTAATTATAAAAATAAAATAAATAAATAAATAATATTGTGATAAAAAAAAAGGAAAATTTAAAAGGTATAAAAAGTCATTAAACCTAATGCTATATTTTTGGATTTTTAGTTATTAAGAAAGTATTAAAATCTAACCTAAATGCAACCCTAATTAGTTTACAAGTTTAATTATGAAAATTACTAATATTATGGCAAAAAACAAGGAAAGTTAAAAGGAATAAAAAAGTCATTAACCTAATGCTATATTTTTGGATTTTTTTATGGAAGAAAAAAAAGGAAAAATTAAAAGGAGTGGAAATTATTAATTAACCTAATTCTAATTATTTTTTATTTAATATGAAAAGAATTAAAATTGCGAACATCCTAATTAAAACTAAATTCATTATACATTAATTTATTTATAAAAGTAATTAAAATAAATAAATATTATATTTTTTTTGCCTTTTTCTGATTTTATGATGTTTTTGTATTTTGTTAAAAAAATAATTAACTAAATAAAACAAATAAAAAAATAAATAACATAACAATTGAGAAAATAAAATATAAAAAGAAAATCAAACCAGGGGGGGTAGCCCCAAAATTGGAGGTAAGGCCTAGCATTCTGGCCCATTGAGCATTGGCCTTGTGGACTTTTCCAGATTCCATATGGTGCGTTGACTAAGACATAATACGCTCCTTGAATCTTGGCCTTTAGATCTGATGTTCTTGGATGCGTGTAGGGTCTGATCTGGATGGAACATGGTATGTCTTAATGCCAATTCTTCGCGTATTGATGGATGTTAGGGATTGCCACACGTTCAGAGTTTGTCCAGGAAGCTATTGGAATGGAAGTTGAGGCTTGAATCGTCTCCTAACCTTGAAGTCAGTTTTGTGTTTTTATGGAAAATTTTCAAATCGGTACTAGCCTCTTCTGCGCAGCTGAGAGTGTGTTATGATTAGGGTTTGACTCAGTGCTTATGATGGAAGAGAATTAGCTTGTTAGTTGGCCTTAATTCATGCTCATGAAAGAACTAGTCCTAGGGTTTTCACCATTAACCACTTTTCCCTTTTTTAAGCCAAGACCAAGACTTAGTGTGCAATTTAACCCTAGCCTGAGTTTTTGAGTTGGCCCATGATACATGGAAGTTGTCCAAATTCAAATGACACTATTCCATTGGTTTTTTGAATTTTATTTGAATTTTTAAAGATTTAAAATGAATTAAATTATCAAAAATTAAATAAAATAGAAAAATCAATATTTGGTCTTGAAATTAATCATGGGACACGTGTGTGGCATGACAAGGCTGAATCAAGTGGAAGAAAGTGGGCCCTTTTGTCAAAAATTGGAGTTTCAAGGATAGTTGACTTTTGCCATTTCACAAAAATTTCCCAACTTCTACAAGGCATAACTTGCTCAATTTTTAAGCTTTTCACATGTTCTTGGACATTTTGGAAAGGTCTTTGAGTCCTCTAACCAATGCCTTTGGTCCCATGTCATTTTGATTTACCAATCTCAAGTTATGGTCTTTGACTTAAAGTCCCTTTTTGTTGACTTTTGAAAATGACCTATAATGTTGAAATTGATAACTTTTTGTGAGAGCATTTCTTGGACTTGAAGTATGAAGATGAGTTGTAGGAAATGTCTTTCTCTTCAAAATGAGCTTTGGATGGAATTTTTCTGATAATCCATGTGAAAGTTATGCCCTGGTCAATTTCAGTTGACTTTTTCAGCTGTCCAAATATAGCAACTTTTGCATCTTTGATGATTTCTGAGCCAAATTTTGAGAGTCATGATCAAGCATTGATCAAATGATGTTTGTGGCTTCAAAATGATATGTTGACCAAAAATTTGAACTTTTGACTGTCAAATGACCATTTTGCCCCTACAGTTGACTGTAGTGCAATTTAGGGTTTTGACTGTGCAATTTTGAGCTGAATGCCTTGAAACTTGATATGAGGATGCTTGACCATGTTTGTAAGCATATGAGACTTGATTGAACCTTTGAACACTTCATTTTCTTGATCAGAACCCAAACCCTAATTTTGACTGTATGGGAGACTGTTGCACTGCACAACCCTTGGGGAATTTTGTAGCTTGGCTTGGCAATTTCTCGAGGAATATGGGAGGGCAAATTTTGGGGTATAACAGTTTGCTATGACAATAATTGTTTGTATAAACAAAGAAAATACAACTTGAACATTCGAATGAACAAAAAGTCTTCTAGTCTCAGGACTTGTCACTTCAAATGGTGAATCTCGCAGGGATAGTAGAAGAACTCGACCTGACCATCTGGGGTGAATTCCACTGCTCCCTCATCAATCAGGTCTTGGATTTTGTTCTTCAAAGTCCGACAGTCGTCGGTGTCATGTCCAGGACTGTCAGAATGGTATGCACACCTTGCATCAGGATTGTACCTTAGGGAGGTTGTGTTGGGATTCTTAGGAGGGTCCCTTAATGTCACCAGATTCAATCTTAACAGGTGTTGTAAAGCTTGAGACAGCGGCATGTTGAGCTTGGTAAATTTCCTTCGGTCAACCCGTTGCTTTTGGTGAGGTTGATGTTGGGCTTGTGACCCTGAAGCAAGCTGAGGAGCTTTTCCCTTGTCTTATTGCCCCAAAGGTGGTTGAATGATGACTTGATCTTCAACCTTAGATGTTTGCCCCAGTTGGTAATCCCGAAGCAGTTGGTTGACGAGAACCCTGAGCTCTTCTTGTGTTTGATCTAAGTCTTGAATGAGAGCCATCTGCCCCAGCATCTGGGTTCTCATTGTATCTACCTCAGCTTGCATACGTTTCAGTCGTTCGTCTTTATCGTCTTCTGGACTGTTCCTGACCAAAGTCCCCATGAGGAGTGTTCTCAGCTCTTCCTGCCCCTAGATAGATTTAGGAGGATCTCCCCGAACCGAGTCTCTTGAGCATGAAGATCCTGGTTGCCTTGTTGGGAAGCCATTGCTGAAATAAACAGCGAAGATGGTAAGTGACCTGTCAAAGGAGTACCTGTAATGCAATGATATGTATGTATGCATGCAATGTTTTCAAGGATCTCGCGGGGTAAACAAGAAAATTGTTAGAACTTGAATTTTGTAGCTTGATGGAAGGGGCTTCGTGTTGATGAGAGTCCTTCTTCAAGAGTCAAGGCTCACCATATCGAGTGGGTCATAGCCCCTGACTCAAGTTATCAACCTTGGCTAGAGGAAAATAAATCCCCTTTGCCCCTTGCTAGACATTTGGTTCATCATGACCTGCATCACAAACCCTTGAGATCCTTGAAATGGATTAGTCCTTATGTAAGATGTATGCAATGGTATGATGGTATGATGTTATGCTATGCGTGGAGTGACGTAAGTAAACCCTGTTATGAGCCCAGATTAAGGACTGTAAACAAACCCTGCAAGAAACTCATGTGTTAGATAACAAGCATGCAAGTAGTTCAAGTTTGAAGGTACACAAATCACACAAGACAACCCTTAGAGTTTAGGCCAGCATGAAGTTTGGGGTACTACCCTCTTGAAGTTGGTGGGCTCAAAAACCTGTCCTATCAAAAGTAACCGGGTTCTAAGGAGCTCAATATCATTGGGTTGTTTTCTGTGTTCATTGTTTTGATTTAGCCACTGAACTGGCGATCAAAATATTCCAAGAAAACAACCATCAATGAGTGTAGTATCGAGTATCAACCAACTTCGGACTGCACCAAAGTCAGTCATCTCACTACCCCTAAAGAGGCCAGGATGGTCAAGTAAGGTTCCTAAGGTCAGTTGATGCTTCACGACACCACGCGGCGGCCCCGTACTCTCCTTAACTTGACTCAAGGGTTACCGGTACTCACCAAAGTGCCACATCAACGTAGCAAACTGCTTCAACCATGTCGGTATACCCCGCACAATTCCCTCACAGTTTGTTGCTACTTTCTAAAAGGTATCCCCCAGATCCGGGTTAGGATCTATGAAACTCCCAAAACAGGCCCACAATATTAAAGCAAACAGAGCAAGCAATTGAAAACATAAGAGTGGTCTAATTCCTAAGGTACACCTCACTTATTATATCCCCAGCAGAGTCGCCAGTTCTGTGATCGGTGGAAATAGAACTGACTGTTTTTTAAGCTGGTTCGCGAAATGTCGCGGTAAGCAAGAGTCGCCACCGTCTTTTATGTTCTCCAACATGGAAAGGACAAAAGCACAACAAAATTCCTTATTTGAGATATCTCTCGGTTCGGGAGGTAGATTTATAGAAAGGGAAGGTGTTAGCACCCTTTCTATCCATGGTTATCCATGGGCTCTTAGGTACTTGCTCTTATGTTTTCAAAATTTGTTTGCTTTTCAAGTGTGAGTGGGTTTTGGAAAACTTTCGTTTGAAAAATTTCTAGGTAACTCTTGTATCTGTCCTCAAAAGTGTATGAAATATTCGTTTGAAAAAAAAACTTTTTGAAAGTGTAGGTGTGAAAAAGATGTTTTTGTTTGTTTGAGAGAGCAAGTACCCAGAAGATATCTACCTACTCTAAGGAATTAAGCTGTGTAAGAGTCCTTTAGACAGTACTATCCCACTATTGAGAAGTAGGTAGCACCGTCGTTGGA
Organism: Vicia faba; assembly: GCA_948472305.1. Lineage (NCBI taxonomy): Eukaryota > Viridiplantae > Streptophyta > Magnoliopsida > Fabales > Fabaceae > Vicia > Vicia faba. The sequence continues at coordinate 1,037,236,130 of OX451738.1, read as the reverse complement.
GTTATTCGGGTCAATTCGATTATTAGGGACATGTGGTCACTAAAGCAACGTTAGGACGTTTTAGTGGTAATCCTAATGTCTTAGATCATTTTTATCGAGGCGACCATTTCGAGTCAACTTATAATCTTGGGACAAAGGACGACCTCTAAAACATCCTATACTTAATGACCACGTTCGAGGCAACCAAGTGAGGTGTACCCTAAGAGTGGCATGTGCAAGTGTGTCAATTTTCAGTTATTTTACTCTTGCATGTCATGGTGAGCTATTGTTGATTTTTAAGTTTAAGAGTTAATCTTGCCATGCAATCCTAGTTAGCATACATCTAAGCAGTTTAATATATGCACAGGAATTTAAAGTGCGGGAATTGTAAACCCTACGCTATTACAAGGCTTTCGGGGAGGGGGATTATTTACATGTCCAAAATTGGGGAATAAAAAGCAATAAAGTAAAAATTTAAGCTAAACTATTACAAACCAGTAAAATAAACGCGCGTGAATCTAAAAAAAAATCCTAAGAATAAGAACTCTTTTTGTTGTTTTTGATTAAGAAGATATTTGAATTAAATACTCCTAAGCCTAGTTTATTTTAAATTGATAAAATGAAGTTAAAATAATTAATTTATTTATTTACAAAATTAATTTGAATAGAAAAACTAACCTAATTTTTTTTTTTGTGATTTTTTTTATTTTAATGTTAATTAAAAGATAAAAAGAAGTCTATGAGAATAAAAACAAAAAAAATAAAGTGCATGAGGGATCCTTCGATCCAGGGAAAAAAGGAGTTTCGACCCAGGGATGAGATGCCTCTTTCGATCCAGCACGCTAATGGGTTCGATCCAGAGAAGGGCTCTCCTTCGATCTAGGATGTTATACCTGCAAAAGTATGTGAGCGAAACAAAAATGCAGGGCCTGGGTATTGAATCCGAGGCCCTTCGATCCCGCACTTGTTGGGGTCTCTTCAGGCTAAATCTGCAGCAAATGTTAGCACACGAGAAATGTGACCTGGGTGCCAAACCCAGGCCTTTCGATCCTGTCTAAGATGGCAAGTCAAAGGTAACAACAAGTAATAATGCGTTTACGCAAATGTAAGGTTGGACAATTTACCCTTTCTTACCTGCAGATTGAGTCTTTGATTTGGGCACTGGCTGGATGGGAGCACTTTCAATCTGGGATTTCTGGGCGCAGGCACTTTTGATCTGGGCACTTCTGGGCGCAGGCACTTCTGATCTGGGCACTTCCTGGATGTAGGCCCTTTTGATTTGAGGGCTTCTAGGCGTAGGCACCTTCGATCTGAGGGACTGCTTTGGCTTGGAAAATTCTGGGCAGCGTCTCTCCAATGTTTTGTTCTCCTGCAGATTTTTTTGAAGAAGTGTGTATAATTTTCGTTCTATGATTTTCGTGTGATTTTTCGTGTAATTTTTTTTTTTGTGTCCGTTGTAATGTTTCACTGGCCTCCTATTTATAGGAGTGTGGGAGTGCACGAAAATGGCAAGGGACAACCATTAAAATAGGCCTTTAACGCTCTGGACAAAAATCAAACACATTAAATCATTTCCTTTTTTGAAACATTCGTGTCCCTTGAATGAACCTGGACGCTTGGATTTCGAGTGCTTTCAGGCCATGCTCTTCGATTAGTCCTGATTTGCCTCTTTCGAATGGACTCCCTGCGTACCCTTCGAATGGGCCTAGCCCAAATATCAATCGAAGGATTCCAATCGAAATGCTCTGTTAACAGGCCAATCAAAAGGTGTTGTTCATGCCAAATGAAGTACATGGTTGACATGCCTGTCGACATTGCCTTGACATAATTCCAATCGAATGCTTGTCCATAATGCCAATCGAAATACTCCTTCAGAATGCCAATCGAAATACTCCTTCAGAATGCCAATCGGAAGGTATTTGAAGTACCACTCAAAAATCTTCTTTTTCCTTAGGCAAGAGTTTGTGATCAACCAGGCAGGGGGAAGACTTTGGAAAACATGAGAGGGCAAATTTTGGGGTGCAACAGTATGCTTTTGAGCAGACCTTGCTGATGATGTACAGGCATTTCTTTCAATTCCCAAACACTGGAGTTATAAGGAAGATAATCCCTAGTCAACCCCTTCGAGCCAAAGAAGTAGGAGATTTCTGTTCTAACCAAATTGAAACCTTTGATTTAAACCCGGGGCAGGGTAGTCTCTCAGTTAATTCAAAAAAGGATGCGCATCGAAGTCGCAAACTCTCAGTTCGTAATACAACGAACGATATAAAAAAAAAGCATTCCTTTGGAATCAAAAGACAGTGATGGTTCCCTATCTCATAGGCAGTCATTACCTCTCAAAAGAGAAGAGCCCACTGAGCCAAAACCTATAAAGGAGGCTTAAGAAAGCTGGGGCATCCCGCTGACTGTGATCTCGAAAACAGGAACAGTCAGGCAAAAGTTAGGGATAACAAATCAAAAGAACGAGGTCACTACAAATCCTCAACAACATGAAAAGTGTTGCAAAAAAAAGAGGATGACTGCCTTCCATAAAATTCAACTTGTGTGAACCATCACCAAAAAAGTCGTTCCAAATTCGAACAAAGTTTGATGCACAATTAACTGAGTTTAGGATTGAAGAACATCACGAAGAGCGGGTGGGTACAAATATACTTTGAGCCTTTATCCTTTGTTTCTTAAACCGTGAACCAAGCCACGTTACAACCCTTCAAAAGTCCTAATTGAAGCACGGGTTAGTTCGAAAGCATACTGTTTCAAAAGGTATCCTGACTCTTGTAAGGCTTTGCCCCAAATCTTGTGCTGAATCTGTCTTATGAAAATTTTTCTGCTAAAAAATGCATTTTTCAAAACTTCGAGACAAGCATAAACTTTGCATTATTTGAATATCGTTGTTTGCACATGGTTATTTGTTTAACAGCGAAGAAATTCATACAGCGAATGTTCAGAGGAACGAAAACTCTCTCAGTGAGCAAAATCACTTTAAAAAAGGATGACACTTCCATTACAAAAATCTCCTATCGACAAGGGGGCTTGACATGTCACCATCCAGCACGCCTGGGGCAGTCCAGTCAAGGTTTCAACAGATCTTTCAAAGTTCAGTTACCCTGGGGCAGTCCAGTCAAGGTTTCAACAGATCTTTCAAAGTTCAGTTAACCTGGGGCAGTCCAGTCAAGATTTCAACAAATCTTTCAAAGTTCAATTAACCTGGGGTAGTCCAGTCAAGATTTCAACAAAATCTCTCAATTTGCAGAGTAACCTGATTTAAGACTCCTTCATCATCACTTGGGGCATTCGAATGTCAAAACCAAGGTCGTTCAAAATTCCTTCATCACCTGCAGGAAGTTACAACCACCAACAGAATAACGGACAATTGAAGCTCCTAAAAATCTGTTTATCTCAAAAATAAAGACTCTCATCCTTAAAACCTCAGAAGATTGGTATACTCCCAGTTTCTGACCATTAATAGAATGAAGATTCTCATCACCACAGAAGATTGGTATGCTCCAAATTTCTGACCCTTAACAAAATCAGGATCGAAACTTATTCAAGTTTCCTTGTAGAGATAGTTCAGATGTGACCCAGATTTGGCGACATTCTGAAACTTATTCAAGATTTCCTTCTAGAGATAGTTCAGATGTGACCCAGATTTGGCGACATTCCAAAACTTATTCAAGATTTCCTTCTAGAGATAGTTCAGATGTGACCCAGATTTGGAGACATTCCGAAACTTATTCAAGATTTCCTTCTAGAGATAGTTCATATGTGACCCAAATTTGGCGACATTCCGAAACTTATTCAAGATTTCCTTCTAGAGATAGTTCAGATGTGACCCAGATTTGGCGACATTCCGAAACTTATTCAAGATTTCCTTCTAGAGATAGTTCAGATGTGACCCAGATTTGGCGAAATTCCGAAACTTATTCAAGATTTCCTTCTAGAGATAGTTCAGATGTGACCCAGATTTGGCGACATTCCGAAACTTATTCCAGATTTCCTTCTAGAGATAGTTCAGATGTGACCCAGATTTGGCGACATTCCGAAACTTATTTAAGATTTCCTTCTAGAGATAGTTCAGATGTGACCCAGATTTGGCGATATTCCGAAACTCATTCCAGATTTCCTTCTAGAGATAGTTCAGATGTGACCCAGATTTGGCGACATTCCGAAACTTATTCAAGATTTCCTTCTAGAGATAGTTCAGATGTGACCCAGATTTGGCGACATTCCGATACTTATTCCAGATTCCCTTCTAGAGATAGTTCAGATGTGACCCATATTTGGCGACATTCCGATACTTATCCCAGATCAATACCTGCAGCAATCAAAAGATTCTTGTAATCACCAGCGAAGCTAAAACTTCCAACTATGAATCCCCAAGCAGAATGAAGACTCTCATTCTCAGCACCTCACGGGATATTCAGATATTCCCCAGTAAAGATATCCTCAAGACAGGAATCCCCAGTAGATTGGCATACAACCCAAGCTCCTGATTCCCCAACAGCGGTCCCAAGACTTCTCATTTTCAACGATCAAAGGATTTTCAATCCCCTGCAGCAGTCAAGGAATTACTTTCCCCGACAGCAGTCAAGATTCTTTTATCTCTAGCCATCCAGGATTCATCTATCCTCAGCAAGACATCTCATCAGCTTACATGCGCATTCATCACATTCATATCATAAACATTGATATAACATACATTGCATCATGCATCATGACATTGCATACAACTAACTCTTTACCTTTTCAGGAAAGATCAGTCAACAGACAAAGATCTTCATCTTCCGAGATTCTTTCTAGAAATAGTTCAGATGTGACCCAGACATGGCAACATTCTGATACTTATTCCAGATTCACTCAGATGCAGTTTTACACGGACTCATCATCAGGAAACCCTACACCGGTTCCTTCTCCACTTCAAGACTTCTGAAAACAGTTTATGGGTTCTCCAAACACGAATGTCAACCTATTGCTTATTCAACTTCAACTTTTGAAAACAGTTTACGGACGCTTCCCAACAACGGATGCTGCTCTATTGCTTATTCAACTTCAAGATTTCTGAAAACAGTTTACAGATTCTCCAAACACGGATGTTAATCTATCGCTTGTTCAGACTCAACTTTTGAAAACAGTTTATGGACGCTTCCCAACAACGGATGCTGATCTATTGCTTATTTAACTTCAAGACCTCTGAAAACAGTTTACGGACGCTTCCTAACAACGGATGTCAATCTATTGCTTATTCAGACCCCCAGTTCAAAGATGTTCCAAAACATGTATACCCTTCTGAGACTCGTCCACTCACCAATGACATACAGTTCAACAATCACCTTCAGATGGCATCTCTAAGCCCATCCTCCTCCAAACATTTCCAGATGGCATCTCTAAGCCCATCCTCCTACCAACAATTTCCAGATGGCATCTCTAAGCCCATCCCCCGACAAGATTCTGTCACATCCCTAGATGGCATCTTTAAGCCCATCTCCAAATGGCATCTTTAAGCCCATTCCCTCTACCATCACATCACCGAGTGCAAATTTTTTTGGGCACTCTAGTGTCCAATCTCCTTTTACCCTCGAGTCGCGAAAGGCAAACTTTCCAATCTAACTCTTCAGGTTCAAAAAGATTGAACAGGGGCAACTGTTGTACCCCAAAATTTGCCCTCCTATTTTTCCACAAGAAATCACAGCTTCGGGTTTTCCCTGACTTTTCAGATTGATGTAAGAATCAGTCAAACAGACTTTTTCTTATCAGTCTATCCAAATTAGGGTTTTCATGGACTCTGGAACAATTCAAGCAGATTATTAGGGTTTGGTTGAGTTTGGCTCAGGGTTTGATCAGGCAGGCGCTTCTGTGAAAATTAAAACAAGAATCAGGGTTTTGTGCGCGCATTCTCAGAAAGAATTAATTCTACAGTTCTTTTCAATTTACTTTGGGATGTGAGCTGAGGCAGTTAAATAAAGAACTTGTAGTGTTTGGTATAATCAGTAAAAGAAAAGACATGTGGACGTTGGTTTGATTAACTGTGCATTGCTTATGTTTAATTGGGACGCCAGGTTATTATTGATTGCAAGGCTATAGTGTTTGTTAATTATTTATTTTATCTAAGTTAGAATAATTGGATTTACTTCCAGTTATTTTAATTCAAGAAAGCTTAAATAATTAAATAGACAGCTGAGATAAAAGAGATATCTGACAATAAAAAGACTTTTATTTATTTTTAATTATTTGTACAAATGTTATTTAAATACAGTAATTATTTACAAGTATTTATAATAATATTTATTACAATGATTAAAAGTAAAATAAAATTGCATCCTAATTTTCCTAAGTCTTCATCTTCTACTGATGCTCCCATGGCTCAATTATTTTTTATCTGCAAAAACAAAGAAAAGAAAAGAAGTCAAATGCAGATGAATTAAAAAAAAGCAGACAATTAATCATAAAAAAGCTCATCATTAAAAGTGACTGGCCGGAATCAGTTGTTCACCCTCTCTGCAAATCACAAGAAATACTCTTGGTTCACAAAGAGGGAAAGAGAAATATGCTTGCAAGAAAGATATGAATTGCACAAATTCAAATTGTCAAACAGGCTGCATAGTTTCAATTTGCAAAATGCCAAACAAACAGCATGTGCAAAATGTCAACAAAGCTGTAACTTCAAAACATGCCTAACCAAGTCCAAAAGGCAAACTGAACAGCACAAATTGCAAACTGAAAAATGCCTAACCAAGTCCAAAATGTCAACCAAACTGTCAAAGATATCAAAATCCAATAAAGCTGTCAACAAACTACACAAGAGATATGCAGGAAATCTGGAAAGTGGGCAGAAGAAAACTAACAATGCAAACATATTCAAAAAAATCATCATTTTCCAGCCAGTTACTTTTTCAGAAAGTACAATTTTAAGCAATATAATATGCTTACTCTGTGGAGAGAGAAAAGAGAGAGAGAAGGGGAAGGCTTACAGGGCTTAGGCTTAAAGATATAAACAAGACATATTAGAACAAAAAAAGGAAAGGAGGCAGAAAAATACAAAGAAAAAGAACAACCTCTCAAGCTTGTATCAAAAACACAAACAGAGCTGCCTCAAGCATAAACCTGTAACCACAAATCCTGTCAAACACAAATAGACAATACCAAACCTCTAACCTGCTTCACCAACCTTTCAAACCTGCTTGCCTCAAGTATTCAAGCCAAGACATAGTGACCCAAGGCAAGCCTGTAGCCTCAAACAAAAAGCAAACATAACATAAGTCCTGAAGCCTGTCAAGCTCCAAACTGTATCAAAAGCCTGAAGCCAAAGCCTCAAGTATTCAAGCCAGTACAAAAAAACAGAAAACAAACTGCTCAGGCCTGTAACCTTAAACCAAACTACCTGTCAAAACTCAATATCAGAAAACCTGCATCAAACATATAGCCTTAACCTTCATCAAAAATCCTACACTAGAAAAGGCCATACAAACTGTAACATAGCAGAAATCGCAGCAAGCCTGTAATCTCAAACAAAGCTACACAAATCCATACTCAGAATCATGTTCATCATTAAGCATTCAAACCAACATCCAAACCCTCAGAGAAACCTCATCATTGGGCCAACAATAGCATAAACATACTCAGATATCAAAAATCATCAAGAGCATCAGTATCAGAACTACAAGGTTCAACAACATCAACATTTCTCAGATTCAGAGGCAAACAGATAAAGAGGAAAAGAAGCAAATAGGCAAAGGTTTTCAGGGATATCATCATAAAACCATAAAAGAAAGATACCAGGAATACCAGAACGAAGCTAGCACAGCATCACACTCCCTCGCCTTGGCCGCCCTAGGATGCTTCCTGTCCACCTCCAGAACCTCCGTCTCAAAGAGCCAACAAAGGTATAACTACTCTCCCTCTTTTCACACCTCACACCACAATAATGACATAGAAAATCAGGGCTTGCTAAAAAATATGGGAAATCAATAACACATAAAACTGGAAACCCTAATGCGTTAAGATAGAAAATCATACCTTTTGTGTCATTACTGTCTTGCTCAACCTTGGAGAGAGGGAGATGGAGGCAGCGCCTAGTAGCTTGAGGCGAGGAGGCGAGTGTTCAGTGGCTCCATTTTGAGAAAGATGAAGACGAAGAGCAAAGGTGGAAACGGCGCCTCTGTAATGTTGTAAACCCTAATTCCAAAATGAAACAAACCAAACGAAACTCTTACAAAATGTTATCAAACATTTTGGGCTTTGCCCCATCATCTGCCTAAACCCAGTTTCAATTCCAGCGTACATACCTCCCTCTTTTTCTTAAACCTGCCTATTTTTGTTTGGGCCAGAATAAGACCCCCTAAAGCCCATTCAATTCCTTTTTTAACTAATACTCTTTTTTCTTATTATCACATTATATCTTTTTTTTTACATAACTTATTTTGTTAAACAAATTAATATACTAATTGTTCACATTAAGTTTTTATTAATAATACCTTTTTATTATTGCACTTAAAAATATGTAAACTTTAGATTTAATTAAGTTAATAGATTTTTGTCTTAAAATTCTTTTTTTAATTTTGTACATAAAACTATTAACTAAAATACACAAGCATTAATTTTCTTTAGCTTAAATTAAATACTTTTTCTTTAAAACTTTTGTTTAATTAATCTTATACAAGCTTATAAAACATTAACAAAAACATAAAAATAATATTAATACTTAATATTGCATTAAGTTAACATACTTTTTTATCACTTGTAAATAATCACAAATACTTTCACCAATACATTTGCTTATCTTTTATTCTTATACATTGATATATTTTACATTGAGATTGCGATTCGATTTGGTTGTAAATATATTTCGACACTACTCTCCTATTAAGTCTCATCCCCATTTAAAAATATTTGTACCCCCATTCCCTGATACTTATTTGTAATAGCTTAGACTTTAAATTCCCGCAATTTATCGCTTTCTATATATTGTATAGTAATTAGGGTTTGTATGCGAAGATTCAAAATCAACTGCTAGATAACCTAATACAAGACAAATGCATGATAATCAATACACCAATTCACACTTGCACCCCTAGGGTAATCCCGCTTGTTGCCTTCCAAAATGGGCCATGCTTGCATGTTGAGTTTCTTTGGCAAAACAAAACAAATCAAATGATCATAGTCCCTCGATGACGCTTTCGAAGTTGCCTAAACAAAATGATCATAGTCCCTCCAAGCAAAATTGCCAAAGACACTTGGCACTATTGCATTCATGGTCTAAACGATGACCCGTGCCCGTCCCGTTAACATCCTAACACAAGATTGTCCACCAAATGCAATGGTGGAACAATACTGTTAAAAGGGTTAAAACATAGGAAAAATCTTTGAGTAAATTTAGGGGTAGACAACTCTTAGTTACTTGATCAAACTTGTAAAACACACTTGCCTACTTTTCAAAACACACTTCACAAACACAACTTCCAAAAACAACTTTCAAAAACATTGAAATATCTTTTCGAAAAGACACACACCTTTGTAAAACATTCGAGTAAAGAATTGTTACAACGGTTGCCTAGACAAGGCATCTTTTTTCAAAACATTTTCAAAACACACACACACACCACCATTTCAAGCAATTGAAAATCAAAGGCAAGTGATCTAAAACAAGTAACTAAGAGCCCATGGATAACCATGGATGAAAAGGGTGCTAATACCTTCCCTTTTCATAATCTACCCCCGAACCCACGAAAACATCTCAAAAGGTTTTTCCTGTGCTTTTTTGACCTTTTCTTTAGGATAAAATAAAAAGTCGGTGGCGACTCTTGCTAAACCGAACAAGTGCGAATATAAAACGCAAAAAACTCAAGTCAGTTCTCCCACCGTATCACACAAGCCCTACCCATTGACAACATAAGGAGAAATGAGAATTCTATGGTTTCGCTGAAGGACACGCAACAGGTTGTGCGCAATGGTCATAATACAGTTTGGGGACGACTTGTGGATCCACCCATGAACAAGAATAGAACTGGTTTCGGTTTCTCTTCGAATAATGGCAAAGGCGAAAGTTTGAAGTCAAAATCTTCTGTGAACAGTTATCAGGATGTTTTCTGCAGCGGAGGCTACCTCCATCCAATTGGTTCTGGAATTAATGATGTTGAAGAGGATGAAGCAGAGCAGAAAGTACGGAATTATGTGACGCATGGAGTCCGAGTTCAAAACAGGGTCACCATTGATGTTCCTTCTTGCATACATGTTTCAAAGTAATTTGTTTTTTTAATTTGTTTCTTTCTTTTGAAAAGCTTTCACTCTGCCCAAGGTGGAAGTATTAATGTTGTAGGGCTTATCTGTTTGCTATGACTTTTAAGATCATTAATAAAAGTTGTCTTTGCTTCCAAAATTATGTCTTTATTTTCAACTTTTTCTTGGGAAATGGTAATAAAAAAAACCTTTCAAAATAAATAATAACTGAAAATTAATCGGCATGATCACTTGTTATATGTGTCAGTTTCTAAAATAAATCATAAATCATATGTGCAGATTAATTAAAAAACTCGTTGAACACAATAACCCTGCACCCTCTCCCAACTTTGAATATCTTGTGTTTGGGGCTAAAGAAGAAGATTATGATGAGATTCCAGAAGAGGTGTCACGGTTGCTTGAGCACGAGGAAAATACCATTCAGCCATATAAAGAGCCTTTGGAAGTGGTCAATTTGAGTTCAGAAGAAGATCTGAAGGAAGTCAAGATTGGAGTATCGTTACAACCTGATGTGAAGAGCGGGTTGATTGAGATGTTGAAAGAGTATGTGGATATTTTTGCTTGGTCTTATCAAGATATGCCTGGTCTAGATACAGATATTGTCGAGCATCGTTTTCCGTTGAAGCCAGAGTGTCCGCCAGTTAAAAAAAAGTTGAGAAGAACCCACCCAGATATGGCAGTAAAGATCAAAGAGGAGGTCCTAAAGCAGATTAATGCTGGTTTTCTTGTGACGTTAGTGTATCCTCAATGGATTGCCAATATTGTCCCAGTACCGAAAAAAGACGGAAAAGTCCGTATGTGCGTAGATTACAGAGATCTAAATAAAGCTAGTCCAAAAGATTATTTTCCATTGCCTCACATCAACATGTTAGTGGACAACACTACAAAATTCAAAGTATTCTTGTTCATGGATGGATTTTACGGGTATAATCAAATAAGAATGGCTCCAGAGGACATGGAAAAAACAACGTTTATCACACCCTGGGGAACATTCTGTTACAGAGTGATGCCCTTCGGGTTGAAGAACGCTGGTGCAACGTACCAGAGGTCTATGACAACCCTATTCCATGATATGATGCACAAAGAAATCGAAGTATATGTTGATGATATGATTGCCAAATCCCAAACTGAAGAAGGGCATATAGAAGATTTGTTAAAGTTGTTTCAGCGTTTAAGGAAGTATCGTCTCCGCTTGAATCCAAATAAATGCACCTTCGGTGTTAGATCGGGGAAATTGTTAGGTTTCATTGTTAGCCAGAAAGGAATTGAAGTTGACCCTGATAAAGTCAAAGCAATTCAAGAAATTCCAGCACCAAGAACTGAAAATCAAGTCAGAGGTTTCCTCGGACGTTTGAATTATATTTCCAGATTTATGTCCCACATGACGGCAACATGTGAACCGATCTTTAAGTTGTTAAAGAAAGATCAAGGTTGTGTGTGGACAAATGACTGCCAAACGACATTTGAGAGTATTAAAGAATATATGCTTGAACCTCTTATCTTGCTCCCTCCCGTAGAAGGAAGATCGTTAATTATGTATCTAACAGTGTTAGATAAATCCATGGGTTGTATTCTGAGACAACAGGATGAAACAGGAAAGAAGGAGTTCGCCATTTATTATCTCAGCAAAAAGTTCACTGATTGTGAGTCGCGGTATTCCACGTTGGAAAAGACATGTTCTGATTTGGCCTGGGCGGCAAAGCGTTTGCGGCAGTATATGTTGAATCATACCACTTGGTTGATCTCCAAAATGGATCCAATCAAGTATATTTTTGAGAAGCCTGCTCTTACTGGGAGAATTTCCCGCTGGCAGATGTTTTTATCCGAATATGATATCGAGTACTGCACTCAAAAGGCTATTAAAAGTATTGTTTTGGCAGATTATCTTGCTCACCAACCGGTAGAAGATCATCCGTCTACAGAATATGAATTCCCCGATGAGGACGTGATGTTCCTGAAAGTGAAAGATTGTGACAAACCATTACCTGAGGAAGGGCCTGACCCTAAATGTCGTTGGAGTATGATATTTGATGGAGTTGTGAATGCTTATGGTAAAGGAATTGGTGTTGTGATTATCACTCCTCATGCATCGCACATTCCTTTTACTGCAAGGTTAACATTTGATTGCACTAATAATATGGCATAATATGAGGCTTGCATCATGGGTCTTGAGGAAGCTATTAATCTCAAAATCAAAATTCTAGATATGTAGGGTGATTCAACTTTGGTAATAAATCAGATTAAAGGAGAATGGGACACTCGTCACCCTGGCTTGATCCCTTACAAAGATAATGCTAGAAGATTATTACCCTTCTTCAATAAAGTTGAATTCCATCACATCCCTAGAGATGAAAATCAAATGGTGGATGCTCTGGCAACTCTGGCTTCCATGTACCAAGTGAATACTTGGAATGATATACCCCAAATTACAGTTCGACGGCTGGATAGGCCCGCTCATGTGTTTACGACAGAAGAGGCAGCAGGTGAAAAACCTTGGTATTATGATATCAAGCATTTTCTTCAGACTCAGGAATACCCGATTGGTGCGTTGAGGAAAGATAGAAAGACACTGAGAAGGTTGGCAGGCAGTTTCTTCCTCAGTGAAAATGTGTTATACAAGAGAAATTATGACATGGTCTTGCTCAGATGCGTGGATAGACACGAAGCAGACATGTTGATGCATGAGATTCATGAAGGTTCATTTGGCACTCATGTTAATGGACATTCAATGGCTAAAAAGATGCTAAGGGCATGTTATTATTGGTTGACAATGGAATCTGACTGTTACAAATTTGCAAAGAAGTGCCATAAATGCCAAGTTTTTGCAGATAAGGTCCATGTGCCTCCGACACTTCTCAATGTGATTTCCTCCCCATGGCCTTTCTCTATGTGGGGTATAGACATGATCGGGATGATAGAACCCAAAGGTTCGAATGGGCACCGTTTTATCTTGGTAGCAATTGACTACTTCACCAAATGGGTAGAGGCTGTTTCATATGCCAATGTTACCAAATAGGTGGTTGTGCTTCATCAAGAATAATCTTATATGTCGGTATGGTGTGCCGAGCAGAATCATCACCGACAATGGCTCGAATTTGAACAACAAAATGATGACGGAATTGTGTGAAGAATTCAAGATTGTCCATCACAACTCATCTCTATACAGGCCAAAAATGAATGGGGTTGTTGAAGCTGCTAATAAGAATATCAAGAGAATTATCCAGAAAATGGTTGTTACTTATAAGGATTGGCATGAAATGCTCCCTTTTGCTCTGCATGGATATCGAACATCTGTTCGCACTTCAACAGGAGAAACCTCGTTCTCCCTGGTGTATGGTATGGAAGTTGTACTCCCTGTCGAGGTAGAGATTCCCTCGTTACATGTGATAATGGAAGCCAAGTTGACAGAGGCTGAATGGGTCCAGAACAGGTTTGACCAATTGAATTTGATTGAGGAAAAGAGAATGACAACTTTATGTCATGGGCAGTTATATTAGAGAAGAATGAAGAAAGCATTTGATAAAAAGGTTAAACCTCGTGAATTCAGAGAAGGCGACCTCGTGCTCAGGAAGATCATGTGTTTCAACACTGATTCTAGGGGCAAGTGGACTCCCAATTTTGAAGGCCCATATGTTATCAAGAAAGCCTTCTCTGGTGGTGCATTAATTCTTGACACTATGGATGGCGAGGAGTTCCCACGTCCCATGAATGCTGATGCAGTCAAGAAATACTTCGCCTAAAGAAATAAAAGAACAGCTCGCTAAGTTGAAAACCCGAAAGGGAGGCTTAGGCAAAAAGGAGCGTCTCGATAGGCCGAAAACCCGAAAGGGCGGTCTAGGCAAAAATTAGAGACATAACAGAATAAATTTCCCGCTAAGTTGAAAACCCGCAAGGGCAGCTTAGGCAAAAGTTAGGGATTTTTCTTGGCAAGTAACTACGTCAGACAAGACTTGATCGTTGAAGCAACAACCTTCTCATATCCTCATCATACTTCAACAAAAGCTGCTGCTCAGGATTTCAAAAGTTGTTAGGGGGAATAGTGGTCATTGTATCTCAATGTATCTTTTCCATTATGTATTACCATTTCCCAAACTTTGTAATCATCCATGGAGTCTCGCCATTCGCAGACTACCATTCTATTAATGAAATTCAAGCTCTTACCCAATTTTGTGTTCTTATTTTATTTAGCTTGCAAATACTCCATTTATTACTAATAATAACTTTCAAAGCAAAAAGATTAAAAAACAAAATTGATTTTTCAAAAAAAGAGAGATTTTTACAATTTATTTTTACTTTGAGATTTGTGATGAAACAATGACAACAAAAAATGGTGATCACATGAATGAACAAAATCCAGTTGTTTTAAGAAGATTTACTTCCTTCATGAAAGTTCTCTTAGGTCATTTTGATGGTATGTGCGCGACCTTTGTGTGTTTCTCAGATAGTTAAAGACGATACCAATCGGTGTAAGGTGCAGTATTGGGTTTGTGATCCCATTATCCCCAATCAGGTCTTGGTTCATGTTTCATTTTGGGTTCGCATGGTCAAAAGCCTCTGTCCCAGATTCCCCAGCAGAGACCTCCCTCATATGATGAAAGGGTTTATTCCCTTGGTATGCTGAGATGTCGCTCTTTTTGCAGTATTGGCACTAATGTTGACTTCTTGATTCCCCGGGAAGGCTATCCCAGGGCATCTTTTGTTGGAATAAGTGTTCATGATGTAAATTTTCAATCCGCATTTTTCTCCAGGGAGGTAGGCTTGAATTCCCCAGTGAGGTTTGATTGTTTCAGCGTCAGTCTGCTTTATTTGAGGCTAGTCTTGCAATCTCCAGTAGGCATGTTGCTTTTGGAAAACTGTTTCTCCGATAAAGCCGGAAGAAGGATGTTCTATCCCGGTATCTGTTTAATTTGTCTACCTCCGGATTATGTTTCTCTTTAGTAAAGCTAAAGGCAGGCTGTGATCGGTGGAAATAGAACTGACCGTTTAAAGCTGGTTCGCGAAATGTCGCGGAAGCAAGAGTCGCCAACGTCTTTTATTTTCTCCAACATGGACAGGACAAAAGCACAGCAAAATTCCTTATGAGAACGTTTCTCGGTTCGGGAGGTAGATTTATAGAAAGGGAAGGTGTTAGCACCCTTTCTATCCATGGTTATCCATGGGCTCTTAGGTACTTGCTCTTATGTTTTCAAAATATGTTTGCTTTTCAAATGTGAGTGGGTTTGAAAAAGTTTCATTGAAAATTTCCTAAGTAACTCTTGTATCTGTCCTCAAGAGTGTTTGAAAAATTTGTTTTGAAAGCTTTTGAAAGTGTCAGTGTGAAAATATTTTTGATTTGTTTTTGAAGAGAGCAAGTACCCATGAGTCATCTACCTACCCTAAGGAATTAGGTTGTGTAAAAGTCCTTAAGGTAGTGCCATCCCACCATTGAGAGGTAGGTAGCACCACCGTTGGAGGTGTTCGGGTCAATTCGATTTTAGGGACAGTGTGGTCACCGAAGCAATAGGTAGGACACCTTAGAAGTAACCCTAATGTCCTAGATCCTTTTTAATCCGAGGCAACCGTTTCGAGGCGACTGGATCTTAGACATAAGAGCGACCGCTAAAACATCCTATACTTGACGACCACGGTTCGAAGGCAACGAGTGAGGCGTACCCTAGAAGTGGTGTGTGCATTGTGTATTGTTTCATGTTAATTGTCTTATCTTTGATCATGGCATTGTGAGCTACGCGTTGTTTTTAATTACCATACATTCTTTCATGCAATTTAGAATTTAGGAGTGCGGAAAATTAAATACAGGAAGATAAAAGCTACGCTATTACAAGACGCGGGTCTATACATCGCCAAAATACAAAGACCCATTTTTGATAAAAGTGCGGAAAGTAAAAAAGCAATAAACCTAATTATTATTACATCCTTGAACAGTTACATAATAATCCATAAGAAAATAATGCGCGAAAGGAATTAAACTGAACGTCCGAGGGTGTTGGACCCTTTTGAGAAATTAAATTAAATTAAAGCCTAATTAATTATTTAATTAAAGAAAAGAAAGTGTTTTTTAAGTTTTTTTGTATTTAATGAAATAAAGAAAATAAAATCAAGAGAAAACCCTAATTCTAAGTTTATGTTAATTATTAAGAAAATATTAAAGTTAACCTAATTTAAACTAATTAATTAATTTACATGTTATTTACAAAAATAATAGTAATTAATAATAATAATAAATAATGATAATAATAATTAATTACGAAAAAGATAAAAAATGTCAAAACCTAATTCTATGTAGTTTTTATTTATTAAGAAAAAGATTAAAATATAAACCTAAATTAAACTAAGGTAATTGTTAGTTATTTATTTACAAAAATATATTAATGGCAAATTTAATAAATAATTAAAAACATTTTTGAGTTTCTGATTTTTATTAGAAAAAATTATTTGTGGTGAATTAATTATGATTAAAACAATTAAAAGCATTAAAAAGAAAAGAAAAGAAAATTTTAAAAATGCAAAGCAAACCAAGGGGGTGTCTGGCCCAAAGTGGAGGTGTTTGTGAAGCAATTCAGGCCCATTGAAGACCAAGCCTGGTTGACTTTCAGGGATCATGTGCACGCGCGTTGACTGGAATGCATCATGGACTTCATTCTGTGGCCATTGGATTGTTGATCAAGGCCATCTGGCAAGCTAACGCGTGAGGGTGTAGGAAGGAGTTCTGGGCATATGCTGCATGTGAACACTTTGTGAAAAATGGAAAGAATTATATGGGGGGCCTGGGAATCGAACCCAGGTCCCAGTACCTGCCAGCCACGTTCCCAACCAACTGAGCCATTCAAGCGCGTTTGTAGTATAACTGGACCATAAATATTATATATAAAAAACAAGTATTATGATGCAGAACAAAAAATTACGCGCGCAGTTTGAACCACCCAACCATGCACTGCCACGCCATCTCCTTCTTCGTTGAACCTGTAAAAAGAAAACAAGATAGCGGGGGTTTTAAACCCCCACTAACCATAACCACGAAAAATAGCGACTAGAGTTAGGGACAATATAAAAAGGGCGTGATGATTCCATTCAATTCGTATTGAGCTTCTGAATTTAACTGTGTAGATCTCAAGGTCTAATTTTTCCTCAACAAGAAAGCCCTAATTTAAAAACTGGGAAACCCTAAAACGTGTTAATGGCAAATCATGATCCAGAGCGTTATAATGCAATTAGACTATTCCATTAGCTTCAGAAAGTTCCTGTGAATACAAAACACTCAACAATATGTATCAAATGCGCATGAATCATGATATGAAATTCTGGAAACATATGTAAACTGTGTGACTTAGTGTGGACGATTCTTTGCGTGTTAAGCTTCGTTCTTGATTGCAATGGCTTCCTGGCAATGTCAGCAATGTATTGGAAACGATTTTAGGCCTTGAATTGTACTGCAAATAGGATTTCAGTTTTCAAGTTTTTCTTGAAATTTTGCAAATTGGTTATGTGGTTGCAGCAGCTTTCACGTGTGTCCAAGAATAGGGTTAGCTTGTGCCTTTGTATGTGAATGGAATTAGGTTAAAAATAAGCCCAAAAGTCCATGGCATTATGACTTGAATGTGTGATTGCCAATCATATCTTTTTCCAATCTTTTCTTTCATGAAACTTTGCCAATCATGGATATTTTGCCTTGTTGATTGAGAAACGAGTTGCCATCTTGCCCTAGTCATATTTGCTGCACAAAAAGATCTAAAAAACATATCTTTGAATTTTCCTATAATTAAAACCAATTAAATGAATTAATATTAATATAAATTCAATTAATTAATTAAAAGTTATAAAATAAATCAAATTAAGTTCAATGGGTCGTGCATAGGCCTTGGGTAATGATTCAAGAAAGAATTTGAGGCCCATTAGCAAAAATGAAGTGTTTTAGGCAAAGTTGACTTTTGAAAGTTCCCAAAAATTTCCCAACTTCTCCAATGCATATCTTGCTCAATTTTGAAGCTATGAACATGTTCTTGGACATAATGGAAAGGTCTTGAAGTCCTCTAACCAATTCCTTTGGTCCCATGTCATTTTGATTTACCAATCTCTAGTTATGGTCTTTGACTTAAAGTGCCTTTTTGTTGACTTCTGAAAATGACCTATAATGTTGAAATTGATAACTTTTTGTGAGAGCATTTCTTGGACTTGGAGTGTGAAGATGAGTTGTAGGAAATATCATCCCCTTCAAAATGAGCTTTGGATGGGATTTTTCTGATAAACCATGAAGAAGTTATGCCTTGGTCAATTTGCAGTTGACTTTTCAACTGTCCCAAAATAGAAACTTTTGACATCTTGAGACTTTTTGAGCCATGCTTGTGGAATCATGATCAAGAATTGATCAAATGATGATTGTGGCTTCAAAATAAGATGTTGATCAAAAAAATTGACTTTTGACTGTCAAATGACCATTTTGCCCCTACAGTTGACTATGAAGCAATTAGGGTTTTTGACTGTGCAACTTGATGCTGTAAGTCTTGAAACTTGACATATGGATGCCTGACAATGTGTATAGGCATATGGAACTTGATTGGACCCTTGAAAACCTCAACTTCCTTGCAAGAACCAAAACCCTAATTTTGACTGTGCTAGGAGGCAATTGGACTGTGCAACCCTTGAGGGATTTTGAAGCTTGATCTTGCCAAATCTTGAAGAATATGGGAGGGCAAATTTTGGGGTACAACAGTTGCCCCTGTTCAATCTTCTTAGACCTGAGGATGTAGATTGGCTGGCGTGCCTTTCGTAATCCGAAGGTGGAAGATGATTGAACACTAAAGTGCCTAGAAATTTGCACTCACATAGTAGAATATTAGCAGTGTGATGTGGGGAATGGGTTTATAGATGCCATTTGGAGGAATGATGGATAGGAGGATGGGCTTATAGATGCCATCTGGAGGTGTCGATCGCGTAAGAGATTCCTTAGCGAGAACTTGCGTACCTGAAAAAGAAAGATAATTACCTGGCCTGTTACAGGGGTTGATCTTCAAACTTTTTAGGTAGATGTGCCCTGGCTGGATACAGGAATCAAATATGGAAATAGTCGTCAATAGATTTACCCTGGCTGGATACAGGAATCGAATCTTCAAACTCTTCAGACGTGCCCTGGCTGGATACAGGAATCGAATCTGGAATTAGTCGTCAACAGATTTACCCTGGCTGGATACAGGAATCGAATCTTCAAACTCTTCATACGTGCCCTGGCTGGATACAGGAATCGAATCTGGAAATAGTCGTCAATAGATTTACCCTGGCTGGATACAGGTATCGAATCTGGAATTGCGACAGTTGATAGTAATCGTCTTTGTACTGACCTTTGTCCTGAAAAAACAAAACGTTAGTTGTATGCGCTGTCATGATGTATGAAATGCGTGATGTTCTCAAAATAAATGAGATTGTATGTTCATGATGCGTATGTGCATGCTATAATGTATGAAAATGTGATGTTTATGAATATATTTTCGTCTAGGAAAATAAATCCTTGACGAATGCCGGGAAATTGTTGAATCCTGGGCTGGTGTTTGAAGAGTAGAGTTCTTCGTTTCCGCTGGGGATGATGATTGCAAGAATAAACCGGTAGGAGAAGATGACTCCGTTGAGGAATAAACCTGGTGAAGATATTACTCTGCGGGGGATTTACTCTATGGGGAGAGAGGTACTTTGTTGAGATGTTGATGATAACTCCGATGGGGATACCGCTGATAAGCTATGTTGGAAGATGAACTCCGCTGGGGGATAGGAAGAACTTCGCCGAGGACGATCCTTCCGTGGAAACTAGCTGAGGATAACCCAGTTATAAGTTCTGGTGAGGAGTAATCTTCTGAATAAAGCCGGGAAGATGCGTATGTACTCTGCCGGGGATAAGCTTCCAGAATTTACTGGGGAAATTGATTGAACTCTCCTGGGGACCCTTCTGGACTGTATTAGGGAAATTGATTCCACTGGGGTGTCTGGTATTCCGCTGGGGAACAATCTTAGAATAAGACTGCCGGGGATGCTTGTAGAGGAATATTTGTATGCTCCGCTGGGGAATATTGAGATCTTCTGGGGGATAATCCCAATTCCTTAAGGCTGGTAGTAGGCTAACTCTGCTTGGGGGGAGTGTTGCTGACTTGCTTGGGATACTGTGCCTTGTTAGGGCTGATGAGAAACCAACTCTTCTTGGGGAGAGTATTGTTGATCCTGGTCTTACTCTGGGGAGTGGAGGTATCTTGGTCATACTCTTCCACTGAATCTATCTTGTACCTGGAGGACAGAGCAGCTTGCACAGCTCGGACAATGTTATTGCCCCAGTTTCTGTGGGAGAAGGTACCTGTGGAGGTGCTTGAGGACTGCCGATTTGACAACTCTTCTTCTGGTAGGCAAGTGACAAGATGACGGGACATAGTCGTACGCTTTCGATCCCTAACTTTTGCCTGAACTGCCCTTTCGGGTTTTCAGTCCACCGAGATACCCATTTTTTCCCAAGCCGCCTTTTCAGGTTTTCGATTTGCCGGGTGTACAGATTTTTTTTCATTTCTTCCCTTATTTTTGCCCGAACCCTTTTGGTTTGCCGGGAAGCCCTTATTTTTCCTAGGTGTGTCAACCTAGCGGGTCTTTTATTCTGTGTAGCGTTTTTCCGACTGTGTCCACGCTCAGAATGTAGGGAGGTTGTCACTGTCAGTAATGTTGTGTTGCCCTACTACCAGAAGATCTTCGTTTGATCGTCCAATGCCCCAAGTGATCCAGATGGAGATTTGCCCCAAGTTGGTTGGCCTTTTGAGAGATTCTCCTAATCTTGACTTAATCGCCCCAGATAATAGACCATGATCATGCCTGCCCCTTGGTTGGAGGTGCTTTTGTTCATTAGACATTCGTCGTGCGAATTTTTTTGTTGTTCGAACAAATAGTCATATGCAAACAATGTTATTTTAAGAGTGCAAAGCTTATGTCTGTCTTGAAGTTTTTTGAAAATGCATTTTTTCATAAAAATAAGTGAATTTTTTTTGTAAATTGTGATATCAACTCGTTATTTTACCGCAAGCCTTAAGGAGTCAGGATACCTTTCGTAACAGTATGCTTTCGAACTAACCCATGCTTCAGCTAGGACTTTTTAGGGTTGTAACGTGGCCTGGTTCACGGTTTAAGAAACAAAGGATAAAGGCTCAAATTTTATTTGTACCCACCCGTTCTCCGTGATGTTCTTCAAACCTAAACTCAGCTGATCATGCGTTAGACCTTGTTTGAGTCTTTGCTCGGGTATTTCAGTGATGGTTCGAATGCTGACAGTTTATTTTGAATAGGCAGTCATTTTTTGTTGTTGAGGGTTTGTATGACCTCTTTCTTTTTTTATTTCGTTATCCCTGTTTTTTGCCTGAACTGTTTCTTTGTGATTACAGTCAGCGGGATGCCCCAGTTTTGTAAGTCTCCTTCATAGGTTTTGACTTATTGGGCTTTTAGTTTGAGAGATAATGACTTCCTGTCTTGACGATTGTAGGGAACCATCACTGTCTTTTGTTTTAGAAGGACTCCTTTGATGCTGTTCATTATGCACTTGGATCAGCTGAGAGAACTACCCTGCCCCAGGTTATGATTAAGGGTTTTAATTTTTTGTGAAAAGCAAAACTCCTACTTCTTTGGCTCGAAGGGGTTGACGAGGGATTATCTTCCTTATAACTCCAGTGTTTAGGAATTGAAACCATGTCTGTACCTCATCAGCGGGGTCTGTTAAAAAGCATACTGTAAAGATCGTGGTATCGTTTTCGTCATCCTCCCTCAAGAGGCTTAGAATTTTCAATCAAGAGTTGATCATCACAAAATTATGAAAACAATTTACGTATAGCGAATGCGAATATATTGATTCAAAACAGACATATGCGATGCATTGATAAAGTAATAACGTTTGCCATGACAATAATTGTTTGAACAATCAAAAGAAAATTACAGCTTGAAAATTCTAATGGACAAAAAGTCTTCTCGTCTCAGGACTTATCACTTCAAATGGTGAATCCTGCAAGGATGGTAGAAGAACTCAGCTTGACCCTCTTGGGTGAAATCCACTACTCCCTCATTAATCAGGTTATGGACTTTGTTCTTCAGAGCCCAGCAGTCGGCAGTGTCATGTCCAGGACTATCAGAGTGGTATGCACATATTTTGTTGGGATGATAGTTAGGAGCAGAGATGTTGGGGTTCCGGGGAGGAGCCCTTAGTGTAATCAGATTCAAACTCAATAGGTGTTGTAAAGCTTGAAACAGCGACACGTTGAGCTGGGTGAATTGCCTCATGGGCTTGTCTGGCTTACTCTGATCAACCTGTTGCTCTGGGCGAGGTTGTGGTTGGACCGGTGAAGCGGTAGCAATTTGGAGAGGTCTATTCCTCACCATACCAGACTCTTGTCCTCTTGGAAGCTGATCAATGACCTGGTCCCTGACTTGGACTGGTTGCTTCATGTTGTATCTGTCTTGATGAAGTTGACTGATCATGGTCCTCAACTCTTCTTGTTCCCGAGCTAAGCCTCGGATGAGATCCATTTTCCCCAGCATCTGGGTTCTCATTGTATCTACCTCGGCTTGCAGACGTTTCAGCCGTTCGTCCTTGTCATCTTCGGGACTTTTCTTGGCCAAATTCCCCATGAGGAGTGTCCTTAATTCTTCTTGCCCCTTAGATAGGCTTAGGAAGATCTCCCTGAACTGAGTCTCTTGGGCATGAAGACCCTGGTTATCTTGTTGGGAAGCCATTGCTGAAATAAACAGCGAAAAAGGTAAGTGACCTGCAACAAGGATACCTGTAATGCAATGATGTGTATGTATGCATGCAATGTTTTCAAGGATCTCGCGGGGTAAACAAGAAAATTGTTAGAATTTGAATCAGGTAGCTTGATTGAAGGAACTTCGTGTTGTTGAGAGTCCTTCTTTAAGAGTCAAAGCTCACCATATCGAGTGGGTCATAGCCCCTGACTCAAGTCATCAACCTGGCTAGAGGAAAATAAATCCCCTTTGCCCCTTGCTAGACAGTTGGTACATCATGACCTGCATCACAGACCCTTGTGATCCTTGAAACGGGTTAGTCCTTATGCAGGATGTATGCAATGGTATGATGGTATGATGTTATGCTATGCGTGGGGTGATGTAAGTGAACCCTGTTATGAGTCCAGATTAAGGACTGTAAACACAACCTGCAAGAAACTCATGTGTTAGGTAACAAGAATATGCAAGTAGTCCAAGTTTAAAGGCACACAAGTCACACCAGACAGCCCTTAGAGTTTAGGCCAGCATGAAGTTTAGGTACTACCCTCTTGAAGTTGGTGGGCTCAAAAGCTGTCCTATCAAAAGTAACTGGGTTCTAAGGAGCTCAATATCATTGGGTTGTTTTCTATGTTCATTGTTTTGATTTATCCACTTAACTGGCGACCAAAATATTCCAAGAAAACAACCCTCAATGAGTGTAGTATCGAGTATCTACCAACTTCGGACTGCACCAAAGTCGGTCATCTCACTACCCCTAAAGAGGCCAGGATGGTCAAGTAAGGTTCTAAGGTCAGTTGATGCTTCGCGACACCACGCGGCGGCCCCGTACTCTCCTTGACTTGACTCAAGGGTTACCGGTACTCACCAAAGTGCCACATCAACGTAGCAACTGCTTCAACCGTGTCAGTATACCCCGCACAGTTCCCTCACAGTTTGTTGCTACCTAAAAGGTTTCCCCCAGATCCGGGTTAGGATCTATGAAACTCCCAAAACAGGCCCACAATATTAAAGCAAACAAAGCAAGCAAATGAAAACATAAGAGTGGTCTAATTCCTAAGGTACACCTCACTTATTAGTTTATTCCCCAGCAGAGTCGCCAGTTCTGTGATCGGTGGAAATAGAACTGACTGTTTAAAGCTGGTTCGCGAAATGTCGCGGAAGCAAGAGTCGCCACCGTCTTTATTTTCTCCAACATGGAAAGGACAAAAGCACAGCAAAATTCCTTATGAGAACGTTTCTCGGTTCGGGAGGTAGATTTATAGAAAGGGAAGGTGTTAGCACCCTTTCTATCCATGGTTATCCATGGGCTCTTAGGTACTTGCTCTTATGTTTTCAAAATATGTTTGCTTTTCAAATGTGAGTGGGTTTGAAAAAGTTTCATTGAAAAATTCCTAAGTAACTCTTGTATCTGTCCTCAAGAGTGTTTGAAAAATTTGTTTTGAAAGCTTTTGAAAGTGTTAGTGTGAAAAGATTTTTGATTTGTTTTTGAAGAGAGCAAGTACCCATGACTCATCTACCTACCCTAAGGAATTAGGCTGTGTAAAAGTCCTTAAGGTAGTGCCATCCCACCATTGAGAGGTAGGTAGCACCATCGTTGGAGGTGTTCGGGTCAATTCGATTTTAGGGACAGTGTGGTCACCGAAGCAATAGGTAGGACACCTTAGAAGTAACCCTAATATCCTAGATCCTTTTTAATCTGAGGCAAACGTTTCGAGGCGACTGGATCTTAGACATAAGAGCGACCGCTAAAACATCCTATACTTGACGACCACGTTTCGAAGGCAACGAGTGAGGCGTACCCTAGAAGTGGTGTGTGCATTGTGTATTGTTTCATGTTAATTGTCTTATCTTTGATCATGGCATTGTGAGCTACGTGTTGTTTTTAATTACCATATATTCTTTCATGCAATTTAGAATTTAGGAGTGCGGAAAATTAAATACAGGAAGATAAAAGCTACGCTATTACAATGCGCGGGTCTATACATCGCCAAAATACAAAGACCCGTTTTTGATAAAAGTGCGGAAAGTAAAAAAGCAATAAACCTAATTACTATTACATCCTTGAATAGTTACATAATAATCCATAAGAAAATAATGCGCGAAAGGAATTAAACTGAACGTCCGAGGGTGTTGGACCCTTTTGAGAAATTAAATTAAATTAAAGCCTAATTAATTATTTAATTAAAGAAAAGAAAGTGTTTTTTATGTTTTTTTGTATTTAATGAAATAAAGAAAATAAAATCAAGAGAAAACCCTAATTCTAAGTTTATGTTAATTATTAAGAAAATATTAAAGTTAACCTAATTTAAACTAATTAATTAATTTACATGTTATTTACAAAAATAATAGTAATTAATAATAATAATAAATAATGATAATAATAATTAATTAAGAAAAAGATAAAAAATGTCAAAACCTAATTCTATGTAATTTTTATTTATTAAGAAAAAGATTAAAATATAAACCTAAATTAAACTAAGGTAATTGTTAGTTATTTATTTACAAAAATATATTAATGGCAAATTTAATAAATAATTAAAAACATTTTTGAGTTTCTGATTTTTATTAGAAAAAATTATTTGTGGTGAATTAATTATGATTAAAACAATTAAAAGCATTAAAAAGAAAAGAAAATAAAATTTTAAAAATGGAAAGCAAACCAAGGGGGTGTCTGGCCCAAAGTGGAGGTGTTTGTGAAGCAATTCAGGCCCATTGAAGACCAAGCCTGGTTGACTTTCAGGGATCATGTGCACGCGCGTTGACTGGAATGCATCATGGACTTCATTCTGTGGCCATTGGATTGTTGATCAAGGCCATCTGGCAAGCTAACGCGTGAGGGTGTAGGAAGGAGTTCTGGGCATATGCTGCATGTGAACACTTTGTGAAAAATGGAAAGAATTATATGGGGGGCCTGGGAATCGAACCCAGGTCCCAGTACCTGCCAGCCACGTTCCCAACCAACTGAGCCATTCAAGCGCGTTTGTAGTATAACTGGACCATAAATATTATATATAAAAAACAAGTATTATGATGCAGAACAAAAAAATACGCGCGCAGTTTGAACCACCCAACCATGCACTGCCACGCCATCTCCTTCTTCATTGAACCTGTAAAAAGAAAACAAGATAGCGGGGGTTTTAAACCCCCACTAACCATAACCATGAAAAATAGCGACTATAGTTAGGGACAATATAAAAAGGGCGTGATGATTCCATTCAATTCGTATTGAGCTTCTGAATTTAACTGTGTAGGTCTCAAGGTCTAATTTTTCCTCAACAAGAAAGCCCTAATTTAAAAACTGGGAAACCCTAAAACGTGTTAATGGCAAATCATGATCCAGAGCGTTATAATGCAATTAGACTATTCCATTAGCTTCAGAAAGTTCCTGTGAATACAAAACACTCAACAATATGTATCAAATGCGCATGAATCATGATATGAAATTCTGGAAACATATGCAAACCGTGTGACTTAGTGTGGATGATTCTTTGCGTGTTAAGCTTCGTTCTTGATTGCAATGGCTTCCTGGCAATGTCAGCAATGTATTGGAAACGATTTTAGGCCTTGAATTGTACTGCAAATAGGATTTCAGTTTTCAAGTTTTTCTTGAAATTTTGCAAATTGGTTATGTGGTTGCAGCAGCTTTCACGTGTGTCCAAGAATAGGGTTAGCTTGTGCCTTTGTATGTGAATGGAATTAGGTTAAAAATAAGCCCAAAAGTCCATGGCATTATGACTTGAATGTGTGATTGCCAATCATATCTTTTTCCAATCTTTTCTTTCATGAAACTTTGCCAATCATGGATATTTTTCCTTGTTGATTGAGAAATGAGTTGCCAACTTGCCCTCGTCATATTTGCTGCACAAAAAGATTTAAAAAACATATCTTTGAATTTTCCTATAATTAAAACCAATTAAATGAATTAATATTAACATAAATTCAATTAATTAATTAAAAGTTAGGAAATAAATCAAATTAAGTTCAATGGGTCGTGCATAGGCCTTGGGTAATGATTCAAGAAAGAATTTGAGGCCCATTAGCAAAAATGAAGTGTTTTAGGCAAAGTTGACTTTTGAAAGTTCCCAAAAATTTCCCAACTTCTCCAATGCATATCTTGCTCAATTTTGAATCTACGAACATGTTCTTGGACATTTTGGAAAGGTCTTGAAGTCCTCTGACCAATTCCTTTGGTCCCATGTCATTTTGATTTACCAATCTCAAGTTATGGTCTTTGACTTAAAGTTCCTTTTTGTTGACTTTTGAAAATGACCTATAATGTTGAAATTGATAACTTTTTGTGAGAGAATTTCTTGGACTTGGAGTGTTAAGATGAGTTGTAGGAAATGTCATCCCCTTCAAAATGAGATTTGGATGGGATTTTTCTGATAAACCATGAAGAAGTTATGCCTTGGTCAATTTGCAGTTGACTTTTCAATTGTCCCAAAATAGAAACTTTTGACATCTTGAGACTTTTTGAGCCATGCTTGTGGAATCATGATCAAGAATTGATCAAATGATGATTGTGGCTTAAAAATAAGATGTTGATCAAAATTTTTGACTTTTGACTGTCAAATGACCATTTTGCCCCTATAGTTTACTGTGAAGCAATTAGGGTTTTTGACTGTGCAACTTGATGCTGTAAGTCTTGAAACTTGACATATGGATGCATGACAATGTGTATAGGCATATGGGACTTGATTGGACCCTTGAAAACCTCAACTTCCTTGCAAGAACCAAAACCCTAATTTTGACTGTGTTAGGAGGCAATTGGACTGTGCAACCCTTGAGGGATTTTGAAGCTTGATCTTGCCAAATCTTGAAGAATATGGGAGGGCAAATTTTGGGGTACAACACAGGCAATAGGTTTGGTTTTCGCAGTTGGCTTTTACCTTTCTTGGAATGATCTTTCTGGTTGAAGTTTAGCCTAGTGTTGTTAGTACCTAAGGCGGTTTTGTTTGTTTGTTCCTACTATTTTACCAGCATATGCACGATAGCACGCATACATTCATACATACATCACGCATGGCTAAAATTGACAAATCATTGTTCATTGAAATTTTGCTCTGGCCTTCCTACAGCGCTCCTTGCTTTGATGGATTTGGTTTTCCCTCTTGAGTTTATTTCTCAAAGGATGTATCTTCGTTGGCTATTTTGCTCCAGTTTATTTCTGATTTGAACCTGTGGTTGCATGACAATATTATTTACTTTGGATTTTTGAAAACTTTGAGTTTTAGTTTGTGCATTTATTTTGCACAAGAAGACTTTATCTCCTCAGCAAGAATATTGTGGCATTTCCCCGGGAAGTCATATTTCTAACCCCAGAAAGTCATTTCTTTTTGCAATTCTCCATGACAACAAGTAACAAGTATCTTTATTTGAGACAGCTTATGTTTGATCCTTTCCAGGAGGATTTCCTTGGTTAAAGAAGAAGTTGAGACCCGTTCTAGGTGAAACACCAGAATTTTGGGGAAAACTTTATACTTTCTCTTTCTACCTTCAGTGAACATTGGTAGACCATCGATAGTGAACGTCGGTGTTTATTATCTTTTTGCTATATTCAGTGAACGTTGATAGTTCATCGTCAGTGAATGGCGGTGATATGATATACTCTCTTTCTACCTTCAGTGAACGTTGGTAGACCATCGGCAGTGAACATCGGTGTTTGTTATCTTTATGCTATCTTCAGTGAACGTTGATAGTTCATCGTCAGTGAACGGCGGTGATATGATGTTTTCTTTCTACCTTCAGTGAACGTTGGTAGACATCGGCAGTGAACGTCGGTGTTTGTTATCTTTTTTCTATCTTCAATGAATGTTGATAGTTCATCGTTAGTGAACGGCGGTGATATGATATTTTCTTTCTACCTTCAGTGAACGTTGGTAGACATCGGTAGTGAATGTCGGTGTTTGTTATCTTTTTGATATCTTTAGTGAACGTTGATAGTTCATCGTCAGTGAATGGCGGTGATATGATATGATTATTTACTGTCTACCTTCAGTGAATGTTGGTAGACATCGACAGTGAACGTCGGTGTTTGTTATCTTTTTTGCTATCTTCAGTGAATGTTGATAGTTCATCGTCAGTGAACGGCAGTGATATGATATATTTTTTCTATCTTCAGTGAACGTTGGTAGACATCGGCAGTGAACGTCGGTGTTTATTATCTTTTTGCTATCTTCAGCGAACGTTGATAGTTCATCGTCAGTGAACGGCGGTGATATGATATTCTCTTTCTACCTTCAGTAGTGAACGTTGGTAGACCATCGGCAGTGAATGTCGTTGTTTGTTATCTTTTTGCTATCTTCAGTGAATATTGATATTTTATCATCAGTGAATGGCAGTGATATGATATTCTCTTTCTACTTTCAATGAACGTTGGTAGACCATCGGCAGTGAACGTAGGTGTTTGTTATCTTTTTGCTATCTTCAATGAATGTTGATAGTTCATCGTCAGTGAACGGTGGTGATATGATATTTTCTTTCTACCTTCAGTGAACGTTGGTAGACATCGGCAGTGAATGTCGGTGTTTGTTATCTTTTTGCTATCTTCAGTGAACATTGATAGTTCATCGTCAGTGAACGGAAGTGATATGATATTTTCTTTCTACCATCGGCAGTGAACATTGGTAGACATCGGCAGTGAACGTTGGTGTTTGTTATCTTTTTGCTATCTTCAGTGAACGTTGATAGTTCATCGTCAGTGAACGGCGGTGATATGATATGATTTTTCTCTTTCTACCTTCAGTAAATGTTGGTAGACCATCGGTAGTGAACATCGGTGTTTGTTATTTTATTTCTACCTTCAGTGAACGTTGGTAGACCATCGGCAGTGAACGTCGATGCTTGTTATCTTCCTCTTTGATTCAGTTCTTTTGGTACACCAATGATTTATTTTCCTGGTGGGGTTGCTCCTTTGTTTCTTTATTTTTGTTGCATCCCCAGTGATACTTTGCGTCTCTTTGGTAGTGTTCATATGCATTCATATGCATAAGCATTTGCATGGCATCTTAGGGCCAAAAATAGGGTTTGTTTTATATTTAAGTATCTTCGATCACGTCGCCACGAAGACTTTAAACCTTTGTATCTCTGGATAGAAGAAACTTAGATAAGGGAAGTTGTTGTACCCTAATTTTTCCCCCTAAGATTCCTTCATTATACCATGTTGATTCACTCACAACAAGATCACATTAGGGCTTTTGGTTCTTCTCCCTATCTTTAGCCTTGCTCTTTTGAGGAGTTACCAAGCACCTTGACTTGTTTTCTTTTGTGATCATGAATATTTTGCTTTTATTTTTCTCTCTAATTAATAAAATGCAATGTTGGTTTGTCTTACTTGTTAATAATGTAGGTAAAGGCAATGAGGTTTAGCAAGTTTCTTCATAGGTTCATGAGTTTATTTCCATGCCCTAATTAATAAATCTTGAGAAATTCAAATCTCACCATTGAAGTTGTCTTGGAAGAAATGGCATGACAAGGCTTACTTTGGTTCAACATATCTTAAAGTTATCAAAATTGATTCAAAAGTACAAGGGGTTGAGGGAAGAAGTTGTCATGATTGGACAAGGTCTTGTTCCTATTGGTCACAAGAACACATTTCTCTCAAATTTCAAGATATGGAAGTGGTTTTTGTGGATATGAGTCCTCATCATCATCCTCAACAACTTCTATTCACGAATAAAGAATATTGGCACAAGAAGTTTGTTCAAACTTGTCAAAGTTCGTCAAAGCATTCTCTTGATCTAGAGGCTAGGGTTTTGAACTTCAAAGGAGCATATCTTGCTCATCTTTTGGTATTTTTGAGTGATTCCAAAGACATCTTTCTCTTCAAAGAGTTACCAACAAATCACTTCAAAAGTTCCAAGGAGTATTCATGTGGAAGGAACTTGGTGAAGAAGAAAGGTTACAAGTCATCGAGATGAATCCCTAATTTTCCATATGTGACTTCAAATGGTCATAACTTGGTCAATTTTTATCACCTTGAGTCCATTATTTTTCCATGATGATCTTAAAGATGTGTACTTTATGCCTTCTTTTATGTGCAAAGTGAGAAAATGGATGGAAGTTGCCTTAAGAATGCAAAAGATTATAGGTCATTTCATGATTTTTGGCCAACTTCAACAAGTCATAACTTGCTCAATTTTTGGAGATTTTGAGTGTTTCAAATTTAAAATTGTCATTCAAGAGATCTACTTCATTCCATATTTTTTGGTTAAGAGCAAATTATAAGTGGAAGGCCATGTTTGGATTAAAAAGGATTATAGGTCATTTTTGAAGAAGAACTTGAAATATTTCTAAGTATGGAAAGTCAACTCTTTTTCTTCAACTTTGACTCCATGTAACTTTCAGCTCAAGCATCCATTTGATTCCATTATTTTTCCATTGCAAAGCTTGTAACCTCATATTTCCAAAGCATCAAGAATTATGCCCTAAGACCCCTTGAGTTGGAAATTCCATGGATTTGAATTTGGTAATTTAAAACTGAATTTTTCACAAAGTCAGGATTTTGAAATCTTTATTTTGGCTTCTAATCACAAGTTTTCTACGTGTTTTTGTTTCTAATCATGATTAGCAACTTGCCATAAGTGATTAGCATCATGAAACACACGATTTGGCTGAGTTTTGATCAAGTTTGAGTCACACTTTCTTCATGATGCAGACCCACACGAATTCCCTCCAAAACGCATCATTCACTCTTCCTTTTGATCCCACTTGCTCCCATATAAATAGAGGGTCACCCCCATCCATTTTTCCAAGCTTGGAGAGCCAAGAACACCCTGCCAAAACCTCACACGAACCCACTTTTTCTGAATTCAGTTTTTGAAATTTAAGCTTCCTTTTCCAAAATTCTTTACGCATTCATCATCATTGAACTTCATACAAACTCTCCAGCACTTAAACCAATCAAAATGACCCATAATTCAAGCTACAGAAGTCCAGTTTCAAAGCTTCTTACTTGACCTTCGAAAAGGTAGAATTCTCCACCAATTGAATCCAAATCAAGCACTAATCTATTATACTCCTTTGTCTGATTCTAATGCTGCTTACAATTTTTAAATCCATTGAGAATTGAGAGAGAAATCCCAAATTGAAGGTGCTCGCTATTTTCTGAGTTTTTGATTCATATCTCTCTCCATACTTTATATAAATTTGGCGCAATGGTTGTGTTAGAATCGTCTTGAAGAGACGAGTTCAATGATGCTAGCCAAGGATCCTAATTTTTCCATTTGAAGGATCTCACAAAATCCCCATTGCATGGTGTCTGGAGGTTGAAGACGATGACATGTCTCGTCTCAGCCAATGATAGCGTGCCAAGCGTTTTAATTTCATTGGTTGCCCTTTTTCTGATCACATGGGTGTTTCACTAAGGTCCATATCAAGCACAACGCATCTGGTCCATTAGATTAGCTTACTAACGCGTTTTGACTTTAATCTGATGGTCCACATCTTTTTTGTTTTATTTTATTTTCTGATTTTATATTTTATTTGATTAAATTTTCAAAAATTCATAACTCTTTTATTTTTTATCCAAAAATTATGAAAAAATTCACAAAAATACTTTGAATTATTTCTGATCTCATGAATATTTTTTTACATTTTTATTTTAACATTTGGTATTTTTTAAATTTTTTGTATTATTTGCTTTCTTTTAATTACTTAAAAAATACTTTATGACATTTTTTAATTCTGAAAAAATTCATAAATATTATTTTACATATTTTTGACTTTCTGGAAATTTTATGGAATTTATGTTGAGGTTTAATATTTTTGATCTATTTTATGTTTGTTTTAGAAATTTTAAATAGTTTAAAAATATTTTCTGACTTTTAAAAATTACCAAAATTTTTATAAAAATATTTGGATCCATTTCTGATTTTTCTATGGCCTTATTTTTCATTTCTTGATTAATTTGAACATAATTGATATTTTCCTCATTATTTTCCATTTTTTAACAATTTTTTAACCTTTTAATGTATATATTAAATGTGATATTATTTTGTGATTATTTTCTGGCTATCTTGGGTTGATTTTTTTGATCATGACTTTATTAACATCATTGGATCCATGGTGTTGAGTTTAACTCCACAAAAAATGGATGAATGATTTTAATAATAGTTTGATTAAAATATTAATTCAAATGTGGTTTCTCTTTTTGCCCTAATCCCTCTTCATCTCATCCTCTTCTCATTGCACTAAATGTTGTTGGAGCACGATCTCTATATAATGTCTCAAAACAAATAGTGCATAGATTGCTATTGACCGGCCTCAAAATAGGTGCGACTTCTATATAAGTCCATTTACGATTGCTTAACATAGTGCTAAATTTTGTCCTGATTCAAATAAATGATCATTTGTGGCCCAAACTTATGATTGCAAGCCCAAGTATGTTAATTTGATCTCTTTGATCCAATAACCTTGAGATTCATTGTGTGGAGGCTTTGGTTCTACCAATCCTCTAATGGATCTACAACACCTTTGGTCAATGCGGATCACTTAAACATTGTTGATCATTAAATGGTACTTATGAGAATTCCAAATGGATGATATACTTGACAAAAAGCAAATGCAACTTGTTGTGTGGAGGCTTTGGTTCTACCAATCCTCTAATGAGTTCCAAATGCAAGTTTCAAGATGGTCATCCAACTAACCACTAATTATTTACTTGTTTATCTTATGCTTTTATTCTTTTTATGCTTTATGTACTATTTATTTTTTAGCATTTTACATTTCATGCCATTTTCATGTTTGCTCATTTGAGCATTTATTTTCTTGTCATTTTTTCTTTGCTCACTTGAGCTTTTCTTTTCTTTTCTTAAGATACTTAATAATCAACATAAACCCTAAAAAACTCTTAATGGTACTTGGACTACTTGGTTACTATCCTTGGCATTATGGAGCATGGGACTTTTTCTTGGACTTAGGATTAGAAACCTTGGCCTATCTTGGAGACCTTGTGATCTTATCTGATTATTTTGTCTGGAGTTCTTGAGGTTTACCTAAAGACATTGGGTTGCTTGTTTGTTTTTGTGTGCAGGTTTTTTGTGATTATATTCTTTGTTTGTGATCTGGAATTCACCCGTATACAGCCGTTACTCTGCCCAATTTTTGTGAAGACTTAATACACTAGAAGAGGTCTAGTATCTTTGCTTGCTTGGTTTCAATCCAAAGAATGGGAATTCTATCTTGGCTCATAAAGTCAAGCTTTGGCTTCTTGTTGGTTAGATGGATCTTATCCTTAGCTTTTACCTTATGCTTTAGGATAGTCTCTTCTTCTCCTCCCATCTTCTTTAATTTCAAAAATCTTCTCCATCCTTTTGAAAACCCTTCTTGTTTTGAGACTTAAACACTTTCATAATAAACTTGGACTTAGGTCCATGCATTTTCAAAACATTTTCATCAATAAACTTCAATCAATTTAATAATACTTTCACATTTTTTTGTGAGAAGACTAAAAGTCAATCAATCTCATTTCAAATCATTTTGTCACTTTGGCATTTATCTTTAAACTTTTCTTAAAAGGTTAGACTCTTGTCAATCCTTGTAGTGATGCAAACAACTATACTTCTACAATATGTAGTGAAGTGAGATATTTTCCACTTGGGTGTTGAGTGAGGCATTGTTGATTTTAAAATCCAAGCCATATCCTCCACTTTGAGATGATGCAAATTCTCCTTTCTCATGATTGTGGATAGTAAGTATGTTTCTCCATACGGACTATGACGATGATGTCTCATCTCTTAAAATCAACCAAAACACTTGTGTTTAAAATTTTTAAAAGAGGAACTACGTGTATCCTGATCCTCTATTGCACGTATCCTGGGTAAACTGTCTCCTGGGCTCATCTGTTCTGGACTGATCATTCTATTGTCGGTTTGATGCAGGATTGGAAATCATAACATCCCTTACCGTCGGACGATGCTCAGTTTTGTTAAGATTTTTTTGGCCAGAAGCAGCACTGACCTCCTTCTTCCCTGTGAATGGTTTCTTTGCAGTGCTGGAGGATGCATCCCCCTGAATCTTTCCACTTTTAATACCAGTTTCTACCCGCTCACCAGTCAATATCAATTCAGTAAATCCAGCAGACGAGCTTCCAATCAGATGGTTAAAGAACGTCCCAGACAACGTGCCCAAGAACATGTCAACCAGCTCCCTATCAGATAAAGGAGGCTGGGCTCTTCCCGTAAGGTCTCTCCACTTTTGGGCATAATCTTTAAAACCCTTGCCAGAACCCATAGACATACTTTGCAATTGTGTACGAGTCGGGGCGAGGTCAGCATTATATTGGTACTGCTTGTTGAAAGTAGCAGCCAGATCTTCCCAATTACGCACATTGGTTCTTTCTAGTTGATAGAACCATTCCAGCTGAGTCCCTACCAAACTTTACTGGAAGAAGTGTACCCAAAGATCCCTATCAGTGGTGTGGGTTGAATTTTCCTGACATACGACCTTAAATGCAGCTTAGGACAGGAGACACCGTTGTACTTAGCAAATGTAGGGACCTTGAGCTTTCGCGGGATGACCACCCCTGAGACCATTCCTAGCTCTTCAAAATCCAACCCAGGTACCCTTTGGATCTCTTGGCATTGAGTCGATCCTCTAGTTATTTATATTTATCATCAGTAGGAGGATACTACTCCTCAGAATAGTCAGGTTCATCTTCTTCAGACTCCCTTATACTGTGGTCTTCTTCTATTGGCTCTCCTTCCTAATTGTCTCTCTCTTTTGACGGAGTTACAAGCTTTGAAACTTGCCTCATTGGTCCTTTGAACCTTCTTCCCAAATTCAGAACACCCACTGGCCTCTTTTTCTTCTTCTTGTCCTTGAGAATCAAAGCTTTCAAATCTTCTTGTCCCTTATCCAGATTCAAGAACATTTCTTGGAATTGAGCATTATGTTCCTGGAGCTCCTTAACTCTTTGTTCAAGAGCCATTGTTGAAATAAACAGCAAAGAAGATAAGAAACTTGTCCTGAAAACCTGTTTATGCAATGATATGCAATGTTTTCAAGGACTTCTGGAAATTTAAATTTGTGAACCAAAATGAAACAAAGATTTTATTA
The DNA here is from genome assembly GCA_948472305.1 of Vicia faba. Classification (NCBI taxonomy): domain Eukaryota; kingdom Viridiplantae; phylum Streptophyta; class Magnoliopsida; order Fabales; family Fabaceae; genus Vicia; species Vicia faba. The sequence continues at coordinate 1,037,200,121 of OX451738.1, read as the reverse complement.
ATATAATTAAAAATACAATTGCCTTTTAGGCTTACAATTGAAAAATTCTAAAATCCAAGAAATCAAGTTTCACATGGGCGCTTCCTCTTCGTGTTGAGATAGACATTAAGACTTTTTTCTTCGTGAAGTTGCTTTGTAAGATCCAACACTTTCTTCTCATTGACATGGAAATGATCCCTAAAGGTATCATGTTCTTTCTTCAACTGAACCCAGGATATCTGCAGCTCTTCAAGATCAGTGGGCATATTAGGATGGAGGACGGTATAAGTAACATCTCCTTAGGTGATGGGCTGCATAACCATTGGTAAGATGGCTATATACGGCATTATGAGGTTCTGAGCACGAGCTCGTACACATATGAGGTATGGTTCCATATGGATGGAAGTCTTAGGCCTTAAGGTCTTGGTATCAAATTTATTTACCATGCCCCAAGCTCGTATAAACCTCTGACGATACCCTTGAACATCATCCTCGTAGTTAAACATAATGCCCTGGATAAGCATATCATGGGGACCATCCCTTCGAGCATAACCAAATTATCGCAAAGCCAAAGAAGGGTTATGAGTTATGCCTCCTCTAATGCCAAGTAGTGGGACATTAGGGAATTCCCTGCAGCGGTCAATGATAGAAATATCTCCCATAGATCGGGAATACCAAAGAATATATGATTGAGAAAGCAACATTATCCTTCGCGATCAACCCAAACCTTCTTCATTCTTCAATACTGATTTAGGGAGGTGAGAAGTAAACCACTTTGACAAAAATGGCACGCAGCACATAAGAATCCCTTTTCTCTTCATAGTGCAGGTGTGAAGGGTATTTAAGATGTCTCTGAGTAGAGTAGGCACAGGGTTACGAGAGAGGAAAACCTTGATAGCGTTCACGTCTATGAGTAAGTATGGATTAGGGAACAACACTAAACCATAGATTAGAAGGGCCAGAACCTCCTCAAAAGCTTGGAAATCCAAATCATCCCAAAATTGGTGAGCCTTCTCGTACAGAAACTTGGCTAGAAAACCTTTAACACCACTTCTTATTTCCTAATTGGATACAATGTCAGACCATTTCATATGCAAAGCTGCTGCAATGACCTCTGGCTTGGGAGCTTCTTCTAAACCGGTGAAATGTGTCTGATAAAGAATAGGTATACCCAATATTTGAGAGAACTCTTCCATGGTGGGCACCAACTGATAATCTGGAAAGGTGAAGCAGTGGTGCTTAGGATCAAAGAATTGAAAAAGTAAACTCATCGTCTTCTCATCAAAACCTGAGGTAACCAGATTGAGAAGTCGACCATAGTTCTTGGTGAACGAAGAAGTCTCAGGAACCCTTGATACTAGCTCTTTGAGTTGGAGAGGTATTCTCACGAAGCAGATTCAGATAGTATATCTACAAGTGGAAGCCATGATCTGCAAAATAGGACAAAGATAAATTCCCTTGGTCCTTGAAATGGCTAGTGTAATGAAAAATGGATGTTATGATACATTATGTCATGTTTAAGCAAATTAATCACACACAAGCAAAACACACAAGACCTTAGGTTTAGGCTTGCATGGAGTTTATAGGTAAGTACCCTCTTGAAGTTTAGCTAGTTCAACCTGTCCTAGAAATAGTAATTGATTTCTAGGGAATCTCAATATTACTAATCTTTCTTTATGGAGCATTATTTCAGTTTAGCAATCTTTTCTTGCGGTCGAAAAGTCTCGAAAGTCCGATCTCAATGAGTGTAGCATCGAGTATCAACCAATCCCCAGCTTTACACCGAGGCCGGCTACCTCACTACTTTCTAATGGCCAAGTTTGTTTAGCTAAGGTTCTAAGGCCCGTTAGTGCTTCACGACACCATGCGGTGGCCCCGTATTCTCCTCGATTCAACACGTGAGATATCGGTACCAACCAAAGTGTCACACCAACATAGCTATCGCTTCAACCATATCGGTCTACACCATACAGTCTCCACGATCTATTATTGTTTACCTAAAAAGATGTCCCCAGATCCGAGTGTAGAATCTATAGTAACAACCCAAACAAACCCTTCAAGGATAAAGCATACAAAGCAAACAATTAAAACAATTTTAAAATGAACTAACTCTAAGGTAACCCCACTTTTTATTGATCCCCAACAGAGTCTCCAGTTCTGTGATACGGTGGCAGAACCGACTGTTATGTACTGGTTTTGTGTTTGTGTTTGCAAATGTTGCGGTAAGCAAGAGTCGCCATCGATTTTTTTTATCCAATTTAAGGAAAGGGTGAAAAGAACAGAAAAAGACCTTTTCGAGAATTTTCTGAGTAAGGGGGGGTAGATTATGGAAAGGGAAGGTGTTAGCACCCTTTTCATCTGTAGTTATCTACGGGCTCTTAGATGCTAGCTCATGTTTCTTTGAAAATTGCTTGTGCTTTGTGTGTTGAAAAAAGTAGTTTGAAAATGCCTTAGTGCGGTGATTCGCTTCGTGATAATTCTTGTATCAGTCCTCAAGAGTGTTGACAAAGCAAATGTTTTTTTGAAAGTTGTTTTTTTGAAATGTGTAAGTGTAAAAAGTTTGTTTTATTTTGAGCAAGCATCTAATAGCTATCTACTTGTACTCGAAAAGGTCATTCTTTTCCTCATATCCTTTAGACAGTGCTATCCTACTATTAATGAGTAGGTAGCCCTAGTCTTTGGATGTATAAGGGACATTCAAATGGACGTTATGGTCACAAAGGAAACTTGGCAAGAAATTTTAGTAACTGTCCCAAAGTTCTAAGATCACTTTTAACCAAGGCAACATCGAGAGGGTCATCGAGGGACTTATGATCTTCCAAACTAGAGGACAGCCACTAAAACTTCTCACGTTTTGAGAATTGTGACCGTTTTCCAAAGGAAACCGAAGTGAGGTACCCTAGAGGTGTATATGTGCATGGTGTGTTCAATTCAGTTATTTATTATGCATCATTAGGTTTGCTAACATTTTAATTTTCAGTCTTATCATGCAATCCTAGTTACTAGCAGTTAATATGTATAGAAAATAAAGTACAAAAAAAATAAATCCTATGCTATTACATGACTTCGGGGAGGGGGATATTTACAATGTACAAAATTTGGGAGTGCAGAAATTAAAAGCAGAAAGTAAAACCTAATTACTATTACATCCCAATATATAATTACATCAATAATGTAAAAATGCGAAGAAGAAAAAATAACGCGCGCTAAATAAAGAAACGTCTAAGAAAATCTAAGAATTAAGCTAAATAAACCTAAAGAAACCTTTTTTTGGTTTTTGTGTTTATCAAGAAAATACTTAAAATTTAAGTGAGAAAATATGATCTTAATTAATTAAATAAGAGAAATATGATTGTTAATTAGTAAAACTAATTCTACTATTTTTAGGTTTTTATTAAGAAAATATTTGAATAAAATAAATCTAAGTCTAATTGATTTTTAATTAATAAAAATAATGTCAAAATAATTAAATTAATTAATTTACAAAATTAAGATTAATTTAAGAAAACCTAACTCTATTTAATGTTTTTTTTATTTTATGATTTATTAAAAAAAGATTAAAGAAATAAATAATAAGACAAATAAAAATAAAGAAAAAACAAATTGGGTCTAGAGATAATTAGTAAACAGGGGGTGCACTTGGAATTTTTGTCAGGCTCAAAATCCCGGGTCCAACGTCCCAATAATGATCCAGTAGGCACCACCCTTGGAGTTGTAGGGTGGAAATACACCTCAGGATGGTCAGATTTCTTTGCATCACATTAGAAGGCTCAAACATGAAGGTACATGGTGAACGCTTAGGGGTGCAACGCACTGAATCCTGCAAAGCAATGTTAGAAAAATGTAAAATGTTGGACTTGGGATCCGAACCCAGGCACTCTCCTTTATACATGTGTGCCTTTACCAATGGAGTTGCTTTACAATTCGTGTATTATAACTAAGGCATTACATTATATGTGAAATAAAGTCAAACATATCTAAAAACAAAGGAACGCGCGTGGATTTGAATTGGCCAATGGGAAAGAAACAGGTATTGCACCGGAGTCAACAAGCCAATGGTGTCGGAGAAGACCTCCAGGCAATCAAAATTTTTACCTGAAATAAAATGCAATTTAAAGCAAAAAACAAGGGTCTTATCTTATGTAAAATCCTATCTTGGTTTGGAATTTGGCCTTAGATTGGCCTAAAAGTGACTGTATTACCCATATCGAAGTTCAACAGTTTCAAGACCCTATCAATGGCAATTTGGCATTTAAGCATCAAAGCGCACACACTTTACGTCAAACCTGTCCTATGAATCATCTTGAGCACGAATTAAGCATCAAAAGGCATTATTATATCATAATATTAGAGATGAGAATTTGAAAATTTTACCAAAAGGGTGGTTCTGGTTTGGCACTTCTGGACTTATGATGGCTTGAATGAGGACTGGGAATGAATCATGGGATCTTCAGGATGAGGATGGCACACTTAATTTGGGTTAATGATGGCTGGAAATTCACTTTTGAAGTTCAGCAGTTTGAGAAATTTTGGCAACTTTCGTGTGGCCTCTAGGCTGTATATTTGTTTTTCATCCATGAGGCTTGCAAATGCCACCTTTATATAAAGCAGATAGAGGATACAAGGTAGGATGGAAATAAGCATGCTCAATAATGTTCTTTAAGAGCCATAAACAAATATTTGTAACTTTGCCAAGGTATGGAATTCTTGTCTCTTTTTTGAATTTGAATGAATATGGACATCAATGGCTTTTGAATTCCTTCAGTCTCTGCCCATTGATTGGACCTCTTGTACATCCTTCGAATGGGTCTTTTGGATAGTCCATATGTATGCCTTGTGCCCTCTTAGAATGGGCCACCAAGGTGTGTCCTTCGAATAACTCAAGTCTCATTGTTGGGGCCTCTTCGATTGAGCCCCTACTCAGCTAACTGCTTGATTCAAACAACTCAAATGAAGACTTCAATCTGGACAATCAAAAAATTTCTTTGTCACTACCTTCGAGTGCCATTGTACAAGAGGCCTGGGCCTGGCCACATGTAGGACCAAGACCTATCACAAAGCAAATTTGTTTCCAATAATCATGTGTCCTTCAAATGGACAAATGAATGCTTCTTCGAAGGGACCACATGAATGCGCCTTCGAAAGGGCTATCATGCGTGTTGAAGTGTGGACAACTGTTTCAAAGGGGATAATTTCCCAATCGAAGCTGGCACAAATGCAGCCCATACCTTGTGGATGCTAGCATGAGGCAGGTCAAAGCAAGTGTAAAAGAGGCCATTTCCTAGGCGAAGCTGGCACAAAGGTAGCCAATGCCTTGTGGGTCGAAGGAAGCTTTTTGCCTGGTGGATCGAAGGCAAATCTGAAAGAGTCTTGGCCTTGTGTGCTGGAGGAAATCTGACGAGGGGGCCTTTTACCTTGTAGATCAAAGGCAAGCCGATGGGTCTTTGCCTTGTGGAGTCGAGGCAAGCATGAAGAATCTTTTTGCCTAATATACCAAAAACAAGCATGAAGAGGCATACGTGTACTGATGACAAGCTGAAGGGTCCTTTTTCCCAGGGGGAGCTTTGTGAACTAGGCTTGTTCGAAGTATACTCAGTGTCTAATTGAAGCTGGTATGCAAGAGTTCATTGTTGGTGAATCGAAACAAACTTGTAAGGGATTCTTGCTTTATACGCTGAAGGCACGCTGTAACACGGTGGGAGAACTGACTTGGTTGTTTTGCGTTTGATCGCAAATATTACGGTTTAGCAAGAGTCGCCACTGACTTTTCTTTTATCCAAAAGGAAAGGCTGAAAAAAACAGGAAAGACCTTTGAGATGTTTTCTTGAGTTGGGGGGGTATATTATAAAAAGGGAAGGTATTAGCACCCTTTTTATCCATGGTTTTCCATGGTCTCTTAGTTACTTGCTAGATCACTTGCTTTTGCTTGAAAATGTGCTTTGTGTGGATTTTGAAAGTATTTTGAAAAGGTGTCATTGTTTGGGCAAAATTTGTAATGATTCTTGTTCGTAAGAATGTATACAAAGTGCTGATCTTTTGAAAATGTTTTCAAGCTTGTAAGATGTTTTGAAAGTATCAGTGTTTGTTTTGAAAATAGCAAGGATTTTTTTATTTTGAAATTGAGCAAGCAACTAGGAGTAATCTACCTACTCAAAAGTCTTTCATGTTTATTTCCTCTTTCCTTTGACATTGCTATCTTACCATTGATTTGGTAAGTAACCCTATCTTTGGATGTAAAAGGGACGGGAAAGGGTCATCGTATAGCCATGATTAGCAATGTTGTAAGATATCTTAGCATTTTCTTTAGGGACTAAGATCATTTTCGAAGGCAACTTTGATAGCGTCATCGAGGGACTATGATCCTGTATTTTTTTTGCTTGTCTTTGCTAAGATGCCTCACATGCATAATATGGCCATTTTTGTAAGGCAATAAAGTGGATTTACCCTAGGGGTGTATGTGCGCAAGTGTATTGATTTACATGCTTGATTTGTCTTGATTAGGTTTTTCTATTTGTTGGTTTTAATCTTTTCATACAAAACCCTAATTACTAGCATTTGTATATAAAGCATTTAAATTGCGGAAAATAAAAATACTAAGCTATTACATCATTTAGGGGTGGGGTGTACAAATTACAAATGGGGAATTGCAAGAAATTAAATCTAAATAATTATTACAACCATATTGAATTTGAATAAATGTACAAAAATGAAGATAAAAATGCAAGAATATAAAATGTAAAAAGAAATGTGATTTTTGTTTGGTTTTCATGAAAAGGGTTTTTTGACCTAATTAATTAAAATAAAAATAATTAACTAAAAATAAGAAAAATAAGATTAAGTTAGTAAAATAAATTAATTTAAAGAAAACAAATTTTTTAGAGTTTTTTGTGAATTTAATTAGTAAATAAAATTAATCAAATAAAAATTCTAAGTTCTAAATTGATTTTAATCACAAGAAAATAATATAATAGTCAAACCCTAGTCTAAATATTTATTGAAAAGAAATTAATTTATTAAATGAAAATGTTTTTGTGCTCTTTTAGTTTTTATGAAGAAAAATAAATTAAATAAATATAAATAATAAAAAGATAAATATTTTTGGATTTTTTATAAATGAAAATAATAATAATAATAATAATAATAATAATAATATTAATAATAATTATAATAATATTAATAATAATTATAATAAAAGATGAAATAAAAATAAAATAAAAATAATAAAGTCAGGGAGGTTAAAATTGAATTTTGGAGGTTTGTTAGAAAAACAATTTTTTTGAATCTGGCCCAAATGATGTTTTTGTTTGGAAATCAAAAAATAAAAAAAGTATATGGGCTGCGTGGTATGAGAAAACAGGGGGGGTATTAGTGAGTAAAAATGCAAAGCCTAGGAGGGGAAGGCCCAAGCGCTTCACTGTAACAAAAAAATGTCAAAAAAATATGAAAAAAATGCAAAAGGCAGCGCGCTGGGTGTTGAACCCATGACCTCTTGGTTACCAGTGCGCTGCCGTACCACTGGGGTGGCTATACATCCATTAATATAACAAAAATGATAAATATATAATACAAAACAAGTTATGAATACACTTCATCTTCAACCTCCAGCCAGACCACCTGTATCTTCACCATTTCTCAATAAAAATGAAATATGCAAACATAAAAGTTGCTCCATTTTTCCATATAAATATCATGAACTATAAATCAAAGATGAATGAGAATTTTTGAAAGTACCAAATTTTGACCTAATTATTTTCAGAGGTTCAGATTTAAAATTCTAACTACTCAAGCAACAATAATGAAATCTAAGGACATGGTTAGCTTCAGGACAATGATATCTACATTTCTTATTCACAAATAAACCATTAATGATACTTGTATGAAGAGTTCAAAAGTCAGAAAACTCACCTTGCAAGAGGGTATCGTGTTTTGAGTTTGAGCAGCTTTTGGTGAGTTCCAGTGATTGGGTTAGCTTCCTCAAGTTCCCAGGAAGCTAATGTGATGCTTGGCTTGAGCTGAAAGTGGCTGAGGAGTTCTGGAGAAGTCAAGGTGCAAGGTGCTGTTTTTGAAAATGGTGGATGGTGATGGAGGTGTTACAATTGTGTTGCAGGTGTTGGAATTGTTTGTATATGTTATTTAGAAGCTTTTGAAAGTAAAAGGCCAAGAAACGCACGAGAAAATTTAGAGATTGGATTCAAAACTCAGAAATGGCAAGTTTTGAGATGTTTTTGGTGGTTCTGTGCTTTAGGGGGTTTCATGGCTTGAGCATGCATGTCCTTTCTTGCAAATGACTTGTGTGTCTATAAGTAAAAGGTTAGAGAGGTTTTGCACAAAGGATTTTTGTGTTATAGGGTTATGACTAGGTTGCTTGATTTTGAAGAAAAGTGATAAATGTAGTTTCAAGGTAGAAAGTACAAGCATGTAGAGTGGTTACCAACTTTAAACATACTTATCTGACTTTGTAGATGAAGCTTGTGCAAAAGGAACAAGTTCAAAGCTCAATGCAAGTTGACTTTGCATAAAGCTTGCTTTATGTAAATGGCAATGGTGCCTTTGTGCCATTAATGGAAAATTGTCTTGGATAAATCTTGAATCAAATGGATAATAGCTCAAAAGCAAGTGTAATCTTATGATTAGGGAGATATCTTGAGGTTTAGAGGCCTTCAAATCCAGATTGTGCAGCATAGGTTTGAGATTTGAATTTTGTTCATCACAAAAATTGCCTTGCAAAACAACTTGAAACCCCAACTTCTGACCTTCGATTCTCGTTGCTCATAAATAATCTCAAGGATTTCTTGGACATTTTGGAATGCTTGTAATGTTATCTACAACTCCTCCTTGAATCACTTTTGAAAAATCCAAATGGAACTATGTGAAACTTGGGTCAGAAGTTAGGTCAAAATCCTGACCTAAAATGCTCATAATTTCACTAAGTGTTTTAGTTTCATGACTATGACTTCATGGATTAATAACTTGAGATCCAAGAATTTCTAGGAGAAGTTGTGTAAAGAAAAGTTTTATATCTCATGGAGATCTACAACTTTCATTTTGAAAGTTTCCTTTGAATCATCTTGCATCATGGTGAAAAAATGGCTCAAATTTGTGAAAAAATATGAAGTTTTCAACACTTAGAAAATTTTCTAAGTTTGAAAACTTTGACTTTTCAAAATGAAATCTTGAATTTTTTATTTCTTGATGAACAATTTTAATATTTTGACATGTTTTGATGAATTGTGATCTTTGACACTTGATTTTGACCAAAAAGTCAAAGTTTGACTTTTCAGTATACAGTTGACTTTTGATCAGTTGACTGAAAATCAACTATCAATCAATTGATCTTGAGAAATGTTTTGAGTCATGCCATTAGGTAAAAATGATGCAATTTAACTCTTGAGATCATGCCTCAAACCAATTAACCATTTTCTAGGTCAAAACTCAGAAATTGCCCTTTCTCAGTCGAAACCCTAATTTTGACCATTTTGCCCTTTTGATGATCTGATCAAATTTCTTGAGGAATTATGGTCCGAACTTGATAAAATGATACATATGAGTTTATAATGTTGATATGGATCAAAAATTATGAAGTTTGACTGTAAATTGGCCACAGTTGACTGTTCTCCCAATATAGTTGATTTTTAGGTCAACTGCTCAATTGACTTGGCAAAAATGTGATCCAAGACTTGAAACTTGACATGGGTAATCTTGAGGGTCCATAATGATCCATTAAAGTCATATTAGGCATTAAAAGTTCAATTATCCTTGTGCAATATCAAACCCTAATTTCAATCATCAGTGCTTAAGGAGGTGTCTTGAGCTGATCAACCCTTGTGCAGTCTTGAACCAAGAGAGATCTTATGAGAAAATATTTGATAATGAGAGGGAAAATTTTGGGGTACGGCACACGCACAGAGGGAGTATTTTACTAGATGAAGCAGTAATCAAGCTTTCTCCAAAGAAATCAAATGCCCAATCGAAGCAGGAATCAAGCTTGCATGCAGGTAGTCATCAAGACAAACCTGCAGAGGCCCTGGTTCAATCGAAGCAGACGTGCACGTAACCATTGCATTGTGAATCAAGCAAGCATATAAAGCCAATGGTGCAATCGAAGGATGTATGCAGGATGCCATTGCATTGTGCCTGTTGGCATGAAGGAAGTTCCTACCTTGTGAATTGAAGGCAAGCATAGAGAAGGCACTTGTCTTCTGAATCAAAGGAAATCTGTAGGAGATCGTTGCCAACATCTTCTGAATCGAAAGAAACCAGTAGGAAGCCACTAACTTCTGAATCGAAGGACACCAATAGGAGGCCCTTCTCTTTTGAATCGAAGGAGGCTGTTTCAAAGGAAACAAATTCCCAGTCGAAGCTTGTATCCTTGAAGGAGGTCAGGTGCTCAATCAGAGATAATTTTGTGCAGCCTTGATTTAGTGGAAATTTTGTGAGAAAAATCTTTAAGAGATGAAGGGAAAATTTTGGGGTACAACAGCTGCCCTTGTTCAATCTTCTTAAACCTGAAGATTTAGATTGGCTTATCTGCCTTTTGTGATCTGAAGGTGGAAGATGATTGAACACTAGAGTGCCTATAAATTTTCACTCGCATGAAGTAACACCGATGGTTGATGATGTCGAGAGTGGGCTTACAAATTCCATTTTGAAAAGATGACTGAGAGTCGTCAGAGATGGGCTTAAAGATGCCATCCGAAGTAGATGCTGACTTCATAAGAGGTCTCTTTGTGGGGATTCTTGTTCCTACTGTCTGAGGAGGAGTCTGCTGGGGAATGTGGTTTTCTGTTGTTCTCCTGCCTGGGGAAAACTCTGTGGGGAATAGAGTCTAGGAACTTCAGTTGTCCAAGGCTCTGCTGAAGGGTTATCTCTAGAGAGATGAAAGTTTGTTGTTTTCTAGTTGAAATCTAGGTTTCACAATAACTTCAGTTGCCCCTGTTGATGTACGTACCGAGGTACGGTAACCATGAAGAGCAAATGGTAACATCTCATGCCAGTCTTTGTATGTCACTGTCATCTTCTGTATGATTTTCTTGATGTTTTTATTAGCAGCCTCTACAACTCCATTCATCTTCGGTCGGTAAGGAGAAGAGTTATGATGTTGAATCTTGAATTGCATACAGATCTCGGTGATTATAGTATTATTAAGATTGGTACCATTATCCATAATGATTCTTTCTGGAATACCATACTGACAGATAAGGTTATGTCTGATGAACCGAGCCGCAACGTTCTTGGTAACAGAAGCAAATGAGGCTACCTCTACTCATTTCGTAAAGTAATCAATGGCGACAAGGATGAAACGGTTACCATTGGAAGAGGTGGGTCTAATTTCTCCAATCATATCAATTCCCCACATTGCGAAGGTCCAGGGAGCAGTCAAGACGTTCAAGGGAACCAGAGGTATGTGTATTATATAAGCATAGATCTGGCATTTGTGGCAAGTTCGGGAATGCTGATAACAGTCTGCTTCCATAGTGGACTAGTAGTATCCTGCCCTCAGAATATTCTTAGCCATTGTGTGCCCACTAGAATAGGTGCCAAAGTTGCCTTCGTGCATGTCTTCCATAATCTTCTCTGCCTCGCTCTTGTCTACACACCGAAGAAAAGTAGAATCATGGTTGCGCTTGTAGAGAATTTCGTTACTGAGGAAAAACTTGGCATAGAATCTTCTTAGAAACTTCTTATCATTAATGGAAGCTCCCTCTGGATACTCTTGGGATTCGAGGTATCTTTTCACTTCGTGGAACCAAGGTTTGTCCACTAATTCTTCAGTGTCAACCTCATGACAGTATGTTGGTTCGTCCATTCTCTCAATAGTGATCTGAAGAGCTTCATTATCCCATATGACCTTAAGCATGGGTGACATAGTAGCTAGCGCGTCCGCTAGTTGATTTTCCTCTCATGGAAAATGCTCAAAGGTAACTTCTTCAAAATATGGAATTAATGTCAGCACATGCTCCCGGTAGGGGATAAGATTATAATGCTTTGTGTCCCATTCTCCTTTGATTTAACTGATTATCGGGGCCGAGTCTCTATGTATGCTTAGGAATTTGATTCTCAAATCGATATCAGCTTTGAGACCCATAATGCATGCTTCATATTCAGCCATGTTGTTGGTACAATTGAAACATAGCCTGGCAGTGAAAGGAGTATGACAGCCTTCAGGAGATATGATCACGGAACCGATGCCATTGCCAAGTGCGTTGGAAGCTCCGTCTAAAAACCATAGTCCATCGGGATCCTCTTTCAGGTCCTTCATCCGGTCCAGGTTCTTCATAATCAGTCACTAACATAATGTTCTCATCCGGGAACTCAAAATTCATGGATTGGTAGTCGTCCACAGCCTGATGAGCCAAATGATTAGCTAATACACTTCCCTTAATTGCCTTCTAGGTTATGTACTGAATATCATATTCGGTCAGGATCATTTTCCATCTTGCTATTCTTCCAGAGAGCGGGCTTCTCAAAGATGTATTTGATAGGATCCATTTTAGATATCAACAAGGTAGTGTGGGTCAACATATACTGTCTTAGTCGGCGAGAAGCCCATGCCAAAGCGCAGCAAGTTTTCTCGAGCAGTGAGTATCTTGTTTCACAGTCGGTAAACTTTTTGCTAAGGTAGTATATTGCATGCTCTTTTCGACCAGACTCATCATGTTGCCTCAGTACACACCCTATTAAATTCTCTAACACTATTAAGTACATGATCATAGGTCTTCCTTCAACCGGCGACATTAAAATTGGAGGCTCTTGAAGATATTCCTTGATATTTTCAAAGGCAGTCTGGCAATCGTCATCCCACTTCACTGCTTGATCTTTCTTTAGTAATTTGAAGATTGGCTCACAAGTAGCAGTTAAATGGGAAATGAATCTGGAAATGTAGTTCAGACGTCCCAAGAATCCCCTAACCTCCTTCTCAGTGCGGGGAGTTAGCATTTCTTGTATATCTTTAACCTTTGCAGGGTCTACTTCAATACCTTTGCCACTGACAATAAAGCTTAAGTGCTTACCAGATCTTACTCCAAAGGTGCACTTATTCGGGTTCAGTCTCAACTTGTACTTCTTCAGTCTTTCAAATAGCTTCTGCAAGTGATCAAGGTGCTCCTCTTCAGTCTGAGACCTGGCTATCATATCATCGACGTAGACCTCTATCTCGTGATGGATCATATCATGAAACAAAGCTACCATGGCACGCTGATAGGTTGCCCCGGTGTTCTTTAACCTAAATGGCATAACTTTGTAGCAGAAAGTGCCCCACTGCATGATGAAGGTTATTTTTTCCATATCTTCAGGTGCCATTTTGATCTGATTGTACCCGGAGAAACCATCCATGAAGGAGAATACCTTATGTTGTGCAGTATTGTCAACCAAAACATTAATATGGGGAAGCTGAAAGTCATCCTTGGGGATTTCCCTATTCAAGTCTCTATAATCCACACACATGCGTACCTTACCATCATTCTTAGGTACCGGAACAACATTAGCAACCCATTGTGGATAAGAAGTAACAGCTAAGAAAACGATGTTGAACTGTTTCATAACTTCAGCCTTGATCTTTTCTAACATCTCTGGCCGCATACGACGAACCTTTTGCTTCACAGGAGGGCAGTCTTCTTTTGTCGACAGATGATGAACCACAATATCAGTGCCAAGCCCCGGTATGTCTTCATATGACCAGGCAAAGACCTCAACATAGTCATGTAACATATGAATTAACCACTTTTTGACACTATGCTCCAGATTGACACCTATCTTGACTTCCTTCTTATCCTCCTCAGTACCTAAGTTTACTGTCTCAATCGGCTCTTCATGAGGCTGTATTGCCCTTTCCTCCTATTATAACAATCTGGCAAGTTCTCTTGGTACTTTGTAATCTTCCTCACCTTCGTCCTCAGCTTGGTAGATCAGATTTTCAAAGTCATAATTGGTAATAGCAGAACCGTTATTAATGGGATCCAGAGTGGATGTGGATCTGCAGTTTGATATGTGAGTGTGTGTAAGAGAGCATAGCTATTTTGATAAAATAAAAGAAGAAAAGAGAGACAGAGAGCGTAAAATTTTTATGCAAAACGTACAATGATTTATTAATGACATATGAAGATGAAGTAATAAACCTCACAAATAGACCATTGTGCCTTGGGTAAAGCACAAGGTGTTGTACCCCAAAATTTTCCCTCTCATATTTCTCAAAACATTGCAAGAAAAATCTCCAAGTTGCTCAAGTTTGCTCAAGAGTGGGTCAGACAAATCATCTCCTAAGGCAGTCAACCCCAAATTAGGGTTTTGTGTTGCATCAAGATCCTTGAGTCCAAATGACCTCAAATGCTCCCTAATGTCCTAATATGTTCTCAAGGTCATCCATGTCAAATTTCAAGCTTTGCAGAGGAAGTTTGCTCAGTCAATTGCTCAAAGGATCCAAAAATCGACTATGCTAGGGCAAAAGTCAACTGTGACCTATAAACAGTCAAACTTCAAGATTTTTTGTCAACATTCTCATTTTGAAGGATATTTCATCATTTTATCAAGGGTTGATCATGATTCATCAAGGATTGCTCAAAATTCATCAAGACTCAAAAGTTGCTAAATTAGGGTTTTGTAGGAAAAGTCAACTCAACTTTGACCAAGCATAACTTTCTCATGCTTTATGAGAAATGACCCATCCAAAGCTAATTTTTAATAGGATTCAATTTACTACAATCCATATTCATACCCCAAGATCAGAAAATGCACTCACAAGAAGTTATAAATTTGGACATTATAGGTCATTTTTGAAAGTCAACAAAAACACCTTTTTTGCCAAAGCTTATAACTTGAGCATGGAATATCAAAATTAGAAGATACCAAAATGGTTGGTTAGGTGACATCTCAAGCTTTCTAAAAAGTCCAAGAACACTTCCAAAAGTTCAAAATTGAAGAAGTTATGCATTGTTGAAGTTGGGCATTTTTGCAAATTTGCCAAAAGTCAACTATCCCAAAAACTTCAAATTTTGTCAAATGGGCCCATTCTTTTCCACTTGATTTGAACTTTCCACATTGCACACGTGTCCTAGCTTCAGCCATGAGCCCATATCTTATTTTTATTATTTTATTTGATTTTTTATTGAATTATTTCATTTTAAATCAAATTAAATCATAAAAAATCCAAAGCTTTGATTACATGATATCTTTTGATTGTTTCAGGTCTTAATTATCATCATAATCATCATCAAAATTCTTATCAAGCATATCATGTACAAAAAGATGGAGATTTGACCAATTTGGCAAGCTTTTAAATGGAAATCAAATCAAATATGCAAGCCATGATGGGAGAAGATTTGGACCATAATTCTTGACCTAATACATTCCATGATACATATAGAAGGCAAAGGCACGAAATTGAAGGCTAGAGGCTGCAAGAACCAACCAAGCAAAAACTGGCAAAATTCATAAAAAAGTGTGAAACCAAAATCCTACTTGGAGGCGTTTTCAAAAGCAAAGCTTGACACCAATCGATTGCTGGAGGTTCACTGAGTCAGAACCAATCCAAAGCAAGCTCTCATACACATCAAAACTTGCTGTAAGTGTCACGTTTCTTGGCCCTGTTTTCAAAATTGTGGCTCTCTATTTCTGCATCATTCTGGAAAATCAGTGATACATTTGTGACTCTCATGAGATTTCTAAGCTTTTGGCAATATTTAATTTCATTTATATGGACTATAATCTCATAATAGCATGGCTAGGGTTTCGTGTTAGATTTTAGGGATTTGCATTTCAGGTGAAACTGAATCTTGTGATGGACATGGTTGCACTCAGGAGAGGGAGAGGAACCTAACCATGTCTTTGGGGGTCGTTTTTATGGCCTAGAATTAATTTTGGGATCGACCTACGAATTTAGCTGCGGATCTAAATTCGCAGGTAAAGTTACAGGGGCTGGAGGTAGGGGACGGAGACATGGCAATTCCCCAGTGGACCACTCAAATGTTCGCACACTTTTTTTATTTTCTGGCATATTAATGCGTTTTAATATATTATATTTTGTTTGTGTTTTATTAACAATTCAAGTGAAGTGGTCCAATGGTCAGTGTGAGTGCTTCCAAGGCGTTGTTGGCTGGAGGTCAGGGGTTCGATCCCGGCCTCCAGCGCTTTGTATTTTCCTTTATTTTGTCATGCAATCAGGTACAAATCAATGCTTGCTCTTACCATATGCCCACACAAATCAAAGCGCTAGATGGCCAAAGGCCAGATCTGGTGATCCAGGATGATGGTCCACCATGGGACCAAGTCAAAAGGCACATAGGGAATTCACAAAGTCAACCAGGCCGGTGTGTTATTGGGCCATGGAATTGTTGTTCAAACCTCCAAATCAGGCCCATACCCCCTAACTCTTCCTATTTCATTTTATTTTATTTATTCTTGTTTTATTTAATTTAATCATTTTCATTATTTTTTAACCAATCAAATCTTTTTCTTTAATAAAATTAAAACCAAAAAATATTTTCTTTATTAAATTAAATTTTAGTAATTTCTTTTTTATTAACAAATCAATTAATTAATTTAGGTCATTAATTAGAATTAACATTAATATGTTTTTTTTATAAATAATTAAAATTAACTTAGACATAATTAGGTTTTTATTAACATTGATCAATTTTATTTTCTTTCTTTAAATATCAAAAATCCAAAAAAAATATTTATTTTCATTAATTTATTTATTTATTTATTAATTTAATAATTAACCTAGATTAATTTCTTTCTTAATTCAAAAACAACAAAAAATCTTTTTCTTTAATAACAAAGGGTCAAAACCCTAGAACTCGCATTCGATTTAATTTCCCGCACGCGATCCATTTTATTCAATATTGTATTTGTTTCTGGAATGTAATAGATAATTAGGACTATCTTTACCGCTTTATTTATTTTCCGCATTTAAATTTCAAAGGGTTGCTTTTGACGATGTAAATACCCGACGCCTTGTAATAGTTAGTTAAATTTCCGCAATTTAATTTCCGCAACTTATAAACTGTTAGATGTTTGATAATAGGGATGCATGACAAGAATGGATGTTTAACCTAAAATCAACTTAGATAACCATTGACATGTACAAAGACGAAATTAACTGAAAACGACACACTCGCACATGTGCACTCTTAGGGTACACCTCACTTGGTTGCCTTCGTACGCGGTCATTGAGTATAGGTCACTTTAGAGGTCGCCCTCTTGTCTAAAGATCATAGTTGCCTCGAAATGGTTGCCTCGGATAAAATGATCTAAGACATTAGGGTTACCGCTAAGGCATCCTAACATTGCTTTGGTGACCGCACGTCCCTAAATTCGAATTGACCCTTAAAATCCAACGACGGTGCTACCTACTCATCAATAGTGGGATAGAATTGTATAAAGGAAGATAGCATAGAACGATTCCTTTTTCGAGTAGGTAGATGGTTCCTAAGTACTTGCTCTTTCAAAAAACAAAAACAAAATCTTTTTCACACTTACACCTTTCAAACAAAAACTTTTTTTCAAACCCACAAGCACAAAGAAAAGCAATTTTGAAAACAATATGAGCAAGTACCTAAGAGCCCGTGGATAACCACGGATAGAAAGGGTGCTAACACCTTCCCTTTCTATAATCTACCCCGCCGAACCCGAGAAAAATCTCGAAAAAGGAATTTTTCTGTGCTTTTTTCCTTTCCTTGTTGGATAAAATAAAAGTCGGTGGTGACTCTTGCTTACCGTGACATTTTGCGAAAACAAACGCAAAACGCAAACCAGTATTCCAAAACAGTCAGTTCTTTCCCACCGTATCACAGAACTGGCGACTCTGCTGGGGACGCTTATAAGTGGGGTGTACCTTTGGATTAGATCATTGTGTTTTCAATTGTTTGCTTTGTATGCTTTATATTTGTGGGCTTGAATTGGAGTTACTATAGATCCTAACCCGGATCTGGGGGCACCCTTTAGGTAAGTAGCAATAAATTGTGAGGGAACTGTACGGCGTAGACCGATACGGTTGAAGCAGTAGCTACGTTGGTGTGGCACTTTAGTTTGTACCGATATCCCTTGTGTTAGAACGAGGAGAATATGGGTCTTCTAAGGGGTCATTAAGCACCAACTGACCTTAGAACCTTTAAATTGACCAACTTGGCCATAGAACAGTAGTAGTATGCTACACTCATTGAGACTAAACTCTCGCGATGATTTCAGTCACAAGAAAAGGTTGCTAAACTAGAATTATAACCGATCGAGGGTAGTCAGTGATATTGAGATCCTCTAGAACCCGGATACTATTTTTAGGACAGGTTTGAACCAACTGAACTGAAAGAGGGTAGTACCTAAGCTCCTTGCCAACCTCAAATCTAAGGGCTCTTTGTGTGACTTGTGTACCTTTACCATGTTTGCTATTTGTGGATACTTGTGATGTGCTTTCTATCATGACATAATGACATCATAACATTGCATGCATCTTGCAATGGAATAACCTATTTCAAAGACAGGAGGGATTCATCTTTATTCTGTTTTGTAGGTCATGATACCCATACGTAGGAACACCATCCGGATCAACTGTGTCCAAGTTCCCACTCAGCTCAAAGAATTGGTTACAAAGATGTCTGATACTACCTCCTTCATCAGAAGACATGGGCATCTTCTTAGTTTGGTCACCTTCAAATTGGACGAGCAGATGATGAGTGTCCTAGTCCAGTTCTATGATCCACTGTACCATTACTTTACTTTTCAGGATTACCAGTTGGTCCCCACCTTATAAGAGTTCTCTGATCTTCTTGGTATCCCTATCCTGGAGCAGACCCTGTTCACAGGTTGGGAAAAGATCCTTAGGCCAGAAGAGAATGCTTCAGCCCTTCATATGACAAAGGATGAGGTAATGGCTAATTGGGAAACTCATAGTGGAGCAAAGGGCTTTCTGACTAAGTTCTTGGTTGGTAAGGCTGATTATTTCTGGGATAGTCTAGACTTCAAGGCATTCGAAGATATTCTGGCTCTTCTGATATATGGCTTGGTATTGTTTCCGAACTCTGACTCCTTTGTTGATGTGAATGCGGTAAAAATCTTCATCTCTGGTAACCCTGTACCCACTCTCTTGGGTGACATTCTTCATCAGCTTTATGCCCGTACTGCTCGAAAGCAGGGAACCTTGATGTGTTATGCTCCATTGTTGGCAAGGTGGTTTATTTCTCACCTTCCCAAGTCAGTTTTGAAGAACAAAGAAGGCATGGGTTGGGCCTATAGGGTTATGTCTCTCTCTCACAATGACATCATCTGGACTATCAAGGGTATGGACGAGGTGGCTATTATTGATTATTGTAGGGAGTACCCCAATGTTCCACTGATAGGAACCAATGGAGGGATCACTTATAATTCGTGCTTGGCCTTACGTCAGTTTGGGTGTGCTAGGAGGGAAGGTCCTCATGAATTTCTGATGCCTAGTATCATCTTTGATTTTCAAGGGGATTGTGACGAGCAATGCCACAGATTCATAAGGGCTTGGGATAGAGTTCACAGATCTGATCCACACGAGCTGGGTCCAAAGACTTCTCTTCCAATGGAGCCATATCTCAGATGGGTTCGTATCCGTGCCCAAAAGCTGGGAATGTTGTATGAAGTCGTCTTGCCTATCATTGTTGAAGTTGCTAATGAAGAGGGGGTTCTTCCTGCCATCCTCCATCCTTACATGCCCACTGACATTGGGGCACTGAAAAGGTCTTGGATGCAGCTGAGAGAAAAGCGGGATACTTACCAAGAAAAGTTTAACGAGCAAGAGCAGAAGATTCAGAAGTTGACCAGACAGCTGGAGAGCGAGCAGATCCTTAATGACTATATCCGCACCGACAAGAAGCGACCATGGGAGCACTGATTGTCCTTTGATTATTTCCTTTCCAGTTTTTATTTCCTTTTCAGTATTTCCTTTCTTGTAACGCCTTAAGGGCAATTTGTTAAACAATTTGAATTTCAAGTTTATCTAATAAAAGTGTGTTTTCTTTTTGGTTTACGAATTTGAATCTCTCGATGTCTTTGAAATCATATCATACGCATATCATTCCCATGAACTTCATAACAGGTACCCCTACAGGTTTTCTCATCTTCTTCGCTGTTTATTTCAGCATCATGTCTTCTGAGCCATCAACTGAACAAGCAATCAAGGCTCTGCAGGCCCAGAATGCCCAGTTCCAAGAGTTGTTCATGAATTTAGCTAAGGGTCAACAAGATCTGAAGACCCTTATTCTGAAAGAGAATAAGAAGAAGAAGAAGAAATGGACAATCCTGTTTAACACAGGTCACAGGTTTGGAAACAGGCTACGGGACGAAGTTGATTTGACCACCTCATCTGGAGGGAAAGATAGTCAGGAATAAAGGAGGGCTCCTAGCCCTGTAGTTTCAGACAACGAGACGGACTTCGACGAAGACCAATATCCTCCGGCTGAGGATAGATACAAGCAACTGGAAGACCGTTTGAGTGCGATGGAAGTTCAAAAAGTTCCTGGTCTGGACTTTGGTGATCTGGGACTGTCGTCTGGGGTGGTGATTCCCCACAAGTTCAAAGCACCAGCTTTTGCTAAGTACGATGGAGTTTCTTGTCCGAAACTGCACCTTCGGTCGTATGTAAGAAAGATTCAGCCGTACACCGCTGATAAGAACCTATGGATCCACTTCTTTCAAGACAGTCTCTCAGGGACTCAGCTTGAATAGTTTTACCAGTTAGAAGGAGCCAGTATCCGCAGTTGGGAAGATTTGGCTGCTGCTTTCTACAGGCAGTACCAATACAATGCCGACCTTGCTCATACGCGTACCTAACTCCAGGGTATGTCTATGGGAACGGACGAAGGTTTCTAAGATTATGCTCAGAAATGGAGGGATCTCACTGGAAGAGTGCAACCACCCTTGGCTGATAGGGAACTAGTTGATATGTTTCTGGGGACCTTGTCTGGTCCGTTTTTCAACCATCTGATCGGAAGTTCTTCATCTGGGTTTACAGAGATAATTATGACTGGTGAAAGGATTGAGGCTGGTATTAAGTTTGGTAAAATATAGAAGGGTGCTTCATCGAGCACCGAGAAGAAGCCTTTTAATAAAGAGTCCAGTGTTGTTTACAGTTCGAAAAGCCAGAACAAACCTGAACGCCACCAAGTTGTTAATGCGGTGGTCATTTCAAGACCTGCTGGTGCTCCTCAGCGCAACAATCAACAAAAGGCCGAGAGACTTCGAAGGCAATTCACCCATCTCAACATGACTTTGTCTCAGATTCTGCCGCAGTTATTGAAAACCAATCTAGTAACTCCAAGGGAGGCTCCGCAGAATCCCAACACTGCATCGCCTAAGTACAACCCTAATGCCCACTGTACTTTTCACTCAGATAGCCCGGGACATGATACAGATGATTGTTGGGCTTTGAAGAACAAAATACAGGACTTAATTGATGCTAAGGAGATTGAGTTTGAGGCGCCCGAAAGACCTAATGTTGTGACTGCTCCTATGCCCAAGCATGGAGTGAATGCTGTAGAGGAAGACTCGTTTGTGGTTTCTGTGAAAGATATTGCTACTCCCTTGATGACTGTGAAGAAGAATCTTTTGTCAGCCGGTTTATTTCCGGGTTGTGATGAAGGTTGCCGTATGTGTTCTGCCCTACCAACCGGTTGCCATCTTTTGAAATCAGGTGTCCAACGCCTGATGGATAGTAAAGAAATTTTGTTTGAGAAGACTGTTGTTCCTTTAGTTCATACTGAAGAAGTTGCTATAATCACCATTTTCAACAATTCTTCCAACGCTTCCTCGAGAAAGCCTGTTAGAATTACATTTATTCCAAGAATCGCACCATTGATCATTACTGTTCCTGGGCCTATCCCCTATACATCTGATAAAGTTGTCCCTTGGCACTACGGGGCTGATGTTTATTTTCATGGAGTTAAACAAGAGTTGGATGCTGATACTGACGTCAGCAATATTGTTGGGCCTGCCAAAGTCACCCGCAACGGAAGACTTTTCTCCCCTGATATCTCTCCACCAACTATTCGGAAACCTGTTGTTATTACACCTGCCAGTGTACCTGCTGCTATTCCTGTTCAAGTTCCTATTCTTACCCCTGTCGCTGAGTCAACTGACACTCGGGGCAAAGGGACCACTGATGAGCCTGCCCAGACGGAGGCACCAAAGACGATTACTGTTGAAGCTTCTAGACAAGAGATGGAAGAGATTCTAAAGATCATCAAAAAGAGTGACTACAATGTAGTTGAACAGCTGGGGCAAACCCCGTCCAAGATTTCTGTGTTATCTCTGTTGCTATGCTCAGAAGCCCATGCCAAGGCTCTGATTGCTTTCCTGAAGACTACGCACGTACCGCAAGAAATATCAGTTGATCAGTTTAAAGATTTCGTGGCTAGTCTGACTGCTGATAATGGGTTGGGTTTCTCTGACGCCGACTTGACTGCTAAAGGGAAGAATCACAACGATGCCCTGCATGTCTCCATTGAATGCAGGGGCACTACTCTTGCTCATGTATTAGTGGATACTGATTCCTCATTGAACGTCTTGCCTAAGAAAGCTCTAGACCGGTTGGACTGTGAAGGGTTAGAGTTGAAACCAAGCAACATCGTCGTCAGGGCCTTTGATGGGTCTAAAAGCATGGTGCACGGAGAAGTGGATATTCCGATTAAGGTTGGTTCTAAAGTTTTTGCCTCTACATTCTATGTGATGGACATTCGGTCATCTTATTCTTGTTTGCTGGGTCGTCCATGGATCCACAAAGTTGGGGCAGTAACGTCTACGCTCCACCAGAAGCTGAAGTACCCAGTGAAAGGGAAGGTTGTGACAGTACAAGGAGAGGAGGAGTACATGGTGAGCCACCTCAACTCTTTCTGATATGTAGAGATGGAGGGGGAGTTCATTGAGACCCCATTTCAGCATTTTGAAGAGGTTCCCCAGACGCTGACATCAACTGAGACTGTTGTTGAAGATTCTCCTATGAAGATGGCTTCCTTTAAGGATGCTCGGGCTGTTGTCGAGAAAGGTGGGTGTGCAAATTGGGGACAACTCCCTGATTTTGCACAGAAGACTAACAAGTTTGGTTTGGGTTTCACTACAAAAGCTCAAAAGGCTGTTCGGAATGCACGGATCAGAAGACCTCCCCTGTTCATCAGCAATTCAGGAGTGAATACCATTGAAGACGACGTTGAAGAGTCTGAGTTCGACAGTTGGATCTATCCTACTACTGATGGTGGACTAGGAAACTGGACCGCAAAGAACTTCATTCCAATTTCTTTTGTTACCCAGTAATGAGACTTTTGTTTTGAATTTGTAACAAACAATGTTTTAAACTCTATGGCCCAGTGTCTTACCCGGGGCACTGCGGCTTCATTTGTGAGGGCTTTATGTGTGTCATTTTCATATGTCATTAATAAAAGCATTGGACGTTTTCTTGCATTTCAAATTTTGCGCTCCTTGTTTTTCTTTCATTACATATTGCAAAACAGCTATTTTACACACACTCACATATACAGGTCTACATCCACTTTGGATCTCACTGGTAACGACTCTGCTACTGCCAATTATGACTTCAAAAGTCCGATCAATTTAGCGGAAGATGAAGGTGAAGATGATTGTGAAGTGCCTGGTGAACTTGCTAGACTGTTACTTCAGGAAGAGAGGGTTATGCAGCCGCACGAAGAACCGGTGGAATCAGTGAATCTGGGTACAGAGATAGACAAGAAAGAGGTCAAGATCGGTGCAAATTTGGAGCTTAGTGTGAAGCAACGGTTGATTCAAATGCTGCGTGACTATGTTGAAATCTTTGCCTGGTCTTATGAAGATATGCCTGGTTTGGATACCGATATTGTGGTTCACTGATTACCTACCAAGGAAGACTGTCCTCCAGTGAAACAGAAGGTCCGCCGAATGCGCCCAGAGATGTCTGAGAAAATCAAGGCTGAAGTTATGAAACAGTTTGGCGCCGGTTTTGTAGCAGTTACTTCTTACCCACAGTGGATGGCTAACGTGGTTCCTGTACCGAAGAAGGATGGTAAGGTTCGGATGTGTGTCAACTATAGGGATCTGAATAGGGAAAGTCCTAAGGATGATTTCCCTCTACCTCATATCGACGTTCTGGTTGACAACACCGCTCAGCACAAGGTATTCTCCTTTATGGATGGTTTCTCCGGTTATAATCAGATTAAGATGGCTCCCGAAGACATGGAGAAGACAACTTTTGTTACTCAGTGGGGTACCTTTTGCTACAAGGTCATGCCCTTTGGATTGAAGAATGTTAGGGCAATGTATCAGCGTGACATGGTTTCTTTGTTTCATGACATGATCCATCACGAGATTGAGGTATACGTCGACGACATGATTGCAAGATCCCAGATGGAGGAAGAACATCTTGACCACCTTCAGAAGTTGTTTGACAGGTTGAAATTGTACAAGCTGGGGTTAAACCCGAACAAGTGCACCTTCGGGGTGAGATCTGGTAAGTTGCTGGGTTTCGTTGTAAGTGATAAAGGTATTCAAGTGGATCCTACCATGGTGAAGGCCATACAAGAGATGCCAGCTCCCCAAACAGAGAAAGAAGTCAGAGGCTTTCTGGGACGACTAAACTACATAGCCCGATTCATCTCACACCTGACCGCTACTTGTGAACCAATCTTCAAGTTACTGAAGAAAGATCAAGTAGTACGTTGGAATGATGAATGTCAGGCCGCTTTCGAAAAGATCAAAGAGTATCTCCAAGAGCCACCTATTCTGATGCCTCCAGTTGAAGGGAGACCTTTGATCTTATACTTGACATTACTCGACAATTCAATGGGGTGTATGTTGGGTCAGCATGACGAGCCTGGCCGAAAAGAGCATGCTATTTATTACCTTAGCAAAAAGTTTACCGACTGAGAGACCCGATACTCACTGCTCGAGAAAACTTGTTGCGCTTTGGCATGGGCTGCTCGCCGGCTGAGACAGTATATGCTGACTCACACTACTCTATTGATATCAAAGATGGATCCAATCAAGTATATCTTCGAAAAGCCTACCTTGTCCGGAAGAATAGCAAGATGGCAGATGATATTGACTGAGTATGACATCTAATACACGACTCAAAAAGCAATCAAGGGAAGTGTGTTAGCAGACCATTTGGCACATCAGGCAGTGGATGATTACCAGTCTATGAACTTTGAATTCACGGACGAGAATATCATGTTGGTAACTGATTGTGAGACACTTGGACCGGATGAAGGACTTGATGAAGGATCCTGATGGTCTATGTACTATGATGGAGCTTCAAATGCTTTGGGTAATGGAATTGGCGCCGTGATCATATCTCCTAAAGGCTCTCATACTCCGTTTACCGCCCGACTATGTTTCAACTGCACCAACAACATGGCGGAGTATGAAGCATGCATTATGGGTCTTCGAGCAGCAATTGACCTAAGGATTAAGTTCTTGAGTTTCTTCAGAGATTTCGCTCTCGTGATCAGTCAGATCAAAGGCGAGTGGGATACGAAACACCTTAATCTTATTCCTTACAAGGAGTATGTATTGACGTTGCTTCCATATTTTGAGGAGATAACCTTTGAACACTTCCCGAGAGAGGAGAATCAGTTGGCGGACACGCTGGCTACGATGTCTTCTATGTTCAAAGTCAATTGGGACAATGAAGCTCCCCGGATTATCATTGAAAGGCTGGACGAACCTGCACATTATTGTGATATTGAGACAGAAGAGGTGACAGAAAAACCCTGGTTTCACGAGGTGAAAAGGTCTCTTGAGGCTCAGGAATACCCCGAGGGTGCATCTGTTAATGACAAGAAGTTTCTGAGGAGGTTCGCAGCAAAGTTCTTCATCAACAATGGCACCCTTTACAAGCGTAACCATGATTCGACCCTACTGTGATGTGTGGATAAGAACGAGGCAGAAAGGATCATGACAGAATTACATGAAGGTACTTTCGGAACTCATTCTAGTGGACACACCATGGAAAAGAAGATCCTACGGGCAGGATATTATTGGTCCACAATGGAAGCCGACTGTTATCAGCATTCTCGGACATGTCACAAGTGCCAAGTCTATGCTGATAAGGTGCACATCCCTCCAGTACCTCTGAATGTCTTGACGGCACCTTGGCCTTTTGCAATGTGGGGCATTGATATGATCGGCGAGATCAGACCTACAGCATCCAACGGGCATCGTTTCATCCTGGTAGCTATTGATTATTTTACGAAGTGGGTTGAAGCAGCGTCCTTTGCTACTGTAACCAAGAACGTCATGGCACGGTTTATTCGACACAATCTGATCTGTCGATACAGTGTACCAGAGAGGATCATTACGGACAATGGTATGAATCTCAACAATAAGATGATCACCGAGCTCTGCAAGCAGTTCAAGATACAGCATCACAACTCTTCTCCTTACCGGTCGAAGATGAATGGGGTTGTAGAAGCGGCTAATAAGAACATTAAGAAGATTGTGCAAAAGATGACAGTGACATACAAAGATTGGCACAAGATGTTACCATTTGCTCTTCATGGGTACCGTACCTCAGCGCGGACGTCAACAGGGGCATCACCTTATTCCTTGGTATATGGCATGGAGGCAGTCTTGCCCATTGAAGTTCAGATACCCTCTCTTCGGATCATGAAGGATGCAGGTTTGAACGAAGATAACTGGATTCAGACCCGGCTTGATCAGCTGAACCTAATCGACAAAAAGAGACTTACTGCTATTTGTCATGGTCAGACGTATCAAAAGCGGATGATCAAGGCATTTAACAAGAAAGTTAGACGACAAGAATATCAAGTTGGGGATCTGGTGATCAAGCGCATTATACTACCTCAAGGTGATCCCAGGGGCAAATGGACCCCTACTTATGAAGGGTCATTTATGGTTAAGAACATTTTCTCAAGAGGAGCTATGATTCTAACCACCATGGACGGTGACGACCTTCCTCACCACGTCAATGCAAACATAGTGAAAAGATACTACGCATAATCAAAGACCTGCTAGGTTGACACACCTAGGCAAAAATAAGGGCTTCCCGGCGAACCAAAAGGGTTCGGGCAAAAATAAGGGATGAAAATGAAAAATCTGTACACCCGGAAAGTCGAAAACCTGAAAAGGCGACTTGGGCAAAAAAGGGTATCCCGGTGGACTGAAAACCCGAAAGGGCGGTCCAGGCAAAAATTAGGGATCAAAGTGTAACACTATGTCTCATTGGATCACTTTGTATCCAGACTTTGGTATCGACTATCAAGCTCGGACGACACTAATCAATCTGATCTACCTTCAACCAAGTAGCAAAGTGATGAGATGCTCGAGGACATAAAGGCAATAGCAGAATTGGAACCCAGTGGGATTGTTCACATGGCTGTTATGTTTTTCACAATTTGTGTAAATTCTATCTGCTCAGCGGCGTTCTCTTACTAGGACGTCAGCCTCTTGTACAAAAACGCCTATTTACAGGCCAAACTTCAAAATCAATACAATTCATTTTCAAAGAAATTTCAAACAGTTTTTTCTTTATTTGTTTTGATTTGCAAAGAACGTCCAATGTTCATTTTTGATATATGCAGTTGACATTAATTTCTGCTCATGAATATTTACATGCGAAACAAAAGACAATTACGGGTAACATCAGAAACAGGGGCAATAAGAATTGTCCAAACTATACAGTTGCTCTGTCCACCAGGTACAAAGATAGATTTAGGTGAAGAATATGGCTAAGATACCTTCACTCCCCGCAGAGTAAGACAATAATGATAGCTATCCCCAGCTGAGACTTGCAACTGTGAATGAATCGGTAATATTCTCTCCAAGCAGAGTTTATCTACCATCAGCACTAAAAAGGCTTGATACCCCCGGCAGTCTTAATATTCCCCAGCGGAATATAAGAATGCTCCCCGGCAGGGTACAAGATATCCCTAGTGTAGTTAAAATTTTCCCAACGCGGTCTGAAAAAGCTTCCCCAACGGAGTTGGGAGAATCATCCCCAGTAGACTCTTGAAGTTTATCCCCAGCGGAGTACAAAAATAAATCTCCCCAGCCGAGTTCAAAGGATCATTCCCAGCAGAACTCAAAGGATTATCCCCATAAGAATCTAAAAGGTTATTCCCAGAGAAGTCGCAACCGAAGATCATCCTCAGCGGAGTTCTTTCCTTTCACAAACAGGAATTCAATCCCCAATAGGATTCAATATCACCAGCGATGATAATTCATCCTGACGGAATTTATCAGTGGAATCTTCAGCAGAACATCTCTTCCCCATAGAGTAATCTCCTCATCGGTTTATTCCTCCAACGGAGTCATCCTCTCCTGCAGGTTTATTCTCTTCGTTCTCCATCCCCAGCGGAAATGAAGAATCCAGCTCTATTCTTCAGCAGCTATCCGGGATTTATTTTCCCCAGCTAGAAACATTACATTTCCATACATCATGATACAGGCATATACGCATCATACCACACAATCTCATTTATTTTAAGAGCATCATTGCTTGATATATATCATGCATTTCATACATCATGACATTGCATATGACTAACCCTTTACCTTTTCAGGGAAAGACGGATCAATAAACACCGTTGACTACTTATATGACCTGGTAGTCCCCTCAAAAACTACTATTGAGGGTTGTTACAGCGGATTCCTCAGAAAGATATCACAAGACTTTCGTCTGGTTCAGTTAAATCGATTCTAAGATTTTTCTGATTCTTATCCAGTCAAAGTTAATCCAAGACCTTCTCTGGTTCAGTCAGATCTACGCTAAGATCTCCCTGATTCTTATTCCAGTTGAAGATATTCCAAGACTTTCATCTGGTTCAATTAAATCGATTCTAAGATTTTTCTGATTCTTATCCAGTCAAAGTTAATCCAAGACCTTCTCTGGTTCAGTCAGATCGACGCTAAGATCTCCCTGATTCTTATTCCAGTTGAAGATATTCCAAGACTTTTATCTGGTTCAGTTAAATCGATTCTAAGATTTTTCTGATTCTTATCCAGTTAAAGTTAATCCAAGACCTTCTCTGGTTCAGTCAGATCGACGCTAAGATCTCCCTGATTCTTATTCCAGTTGAAGATATTCCAAGACTTTCATCTGGTTCAGTTAAATTGATTCTAAGATTTTTCTTATTCTTATCCAGTCAAAGTTAATCCAAGACCTTCTCTGGTTTAGTTAGATCGATGCTAAGATCTCCCTGATTCTTATTCCAGTTGAAGATATTCCAAGAATTTCGTTTGGTTCAGTTAAATCGATTCTAAGATTTTTCTGATTCTTATCCATTCAAAGTTAATCCAGAACCTTCTTTGGTTCAGTTAGACGCTAAGATCTACCTGATTCTTATTCCAGTTGAATATATTCCAAGACTTTCGTCTGGTTCAGTTAAATCGACTCTAAGATTTTTCTGATTCTTATCCAGTCAAAGTTAATCCAAGACCTTCTCTGGTTCAGTCAGATCGATGCTAAGATCTCCCTGATTCTTATTCCAAATGAAGATATTCCAAGACTTTCATCTGGTTCAGTTAAATCGATTCTAAGATTTTTCTGATTCTTATCCAGTCAAAGTTAATCCAAGACCTTCTCTGGTTCAGTCAGATCGACGCTAAGATCTCCCTGATTCTTATTCCAGTCGAGGGTACTCCAAGAATTTCTCACTGGTTCAGATAAATCTCTCAACGGTTTATTCTGATTCGTTTTCTGTTAAAATCAAGTTCAGACCTCCTATAAACAATCTCCAAATGGCATCTGTAAGCCCATTCCCGACATCATAATGCTGATACCACTTCATGCGAGTGCAAATTTCCGGGCACTCTAGTGTTCAATCATCTTCCACCTTCAGATCACGAAAGGCACGAAAGCAAATCTATATCCTCAGGTTTAAGAAGATTGAACAGGGGCAGCTGTTGTACCCCAAAATTTTCCCTCTCATATTTCTCAAAACATTTTAAGAAAAATCTCCAAGTTGCTCAAGTTTGCTCAAGAGTGGGTCAGACAAATCATCTCATAAGGCAGTCAACCCCAAATTAGGGTTTTGTGTTGCATCAAGATCCTTGAGTCTAAATGACCTAAAATTCTCCCTAATGTCCTAATATGTTCTCAAGGTCATCCATGTCAAATTTCAATCCTTGCAGAGGAAGTTTGCTCAGTCAATTGCTCAAAGGGTCCAAAAATCGATTGTTCTAGGGCAAAAGTCAACTGTGACCTATAAACAGTCAAACTTCAAGATTTTTTGTCAACATTCTCATTTTGAAGGATATTTCATAATTTGATCAAGGGTTGATCATGATTCATCAAGGATTGCTCAAAATTCATCAAGACTCAAAAGTTGATAAATTAGGGTTTTGTAGGAAAAGTTAACTCAACTTTGACCAAGCATAACTTTCTCATACTTTATGAGAAATTACCCATCCAAAGCTCATTATGAATAGGATGCAATTTACTACAATCCCTCTTCATACCCCAAGATCATAAAATGCACTCATAAGAATTTATAAATTTGGACATTATAGGTCATTTTTGAAAGTCAACAAAAACACCTTTTTTGCCAAAGCTTATAACTTGAGCATGGAATATCAAAATGATAAGAGACCTAAAGGGTTGGTTAGGGGACATCTCAAGCTTTCTAAAAAGTCCAAGAACACTTCCAAAAGTTCAAAATTGAAGAAGTTATGCATTGTTGAAGTTGGGCATTTTTGCAAATTTGCCAAAAGTCAACTATCCCAAAAACTTCAAATTTTGTCAAATGGGCCCATTCTTTTCCACTTGATTTGAACTTTCCACATTGCACACGTGTCCTAGCTTCAGCCATGAGCCCATATCTTATTTTTATTATTTTATTTTATTTTTTATTGAATTATTTCATTTTAAATCAAATTAAATCATAAAAAAATCCAAAGCTTTGATTACATGATATCTTTTGATTGTTTCAGGTCTTAATTATCATCATAATCATCATCAAAATTCGTATCAAGCATATCATGTACAAAAAGATGGAGATTTGACCAATTTGGCAAGCTTTTAAATGGAAATCAAATCAAATATGCAAGCCATGATGGGAGAAGATTTGGACCATAATTCTTGACCTAATACATTCCATCATACATATAGAAGCCAAATGCACGAAATTGAAGGCTAGAGGCTGCAAGAACCAACCAAGCAAAAACTGGCAAAATTCACAAAAAAGTGTGAAACCAAAATCCTACTTGGAGGCGTTTTCAGAAGCAAAGCTTGACACCAATCGATTGCTGGAGTTTCACTGAGTCAGAACCAATCCAAAGCAAGCTCTCATACACATCAAAACTCGCTGTAAGTGTCACGTTTCTTGGCCCTGTTTTCAAAATCGTAGCTCTCTATTTCTGCATCATTCTGGCAAATCATTGATACATTTGTGACTCTCATGAGATTTCTAAGCTTTTGGAAATATTTAATTTCATTTATATGGACTATAATCTCATAATAGCATGGCTAGGGTTTCGTGTTAGATTTTAGGGATTTGCGTTGCAGGTGAAATTGAATCTCGTGATGGACATGGTTGCACTCAGGAGAGAGAGACGAACCTAACCATGTCTTTGGGGGTCGTTTTTATGGCCTAGAATTAATTTTGGGATCGACCTACGGATTTAGCTGCGGATCTAAATCTGCAGGTAAAGTTACAGGGGTTAGAGGTAGGGGACAGAGACGTGGCAATTCCCCAGTGGACCATTCAAATGTTCGCGCACTTTTTTTATTTTCTGGCATATTAACGCGTTTTAATATATTATATTTTGTTTGTGTTTTATTAACAATTCAAGTGAAGTGGTCCAGTGGTCAGTGTGAGTGCTCCCAAGGCGTTGTTGGCTGGAGGTCAGGGGTTCGATCCCTGCCTCCAGCGCTTTGTATTTTCCTTTATTTTGTCATGCAATCAGGTACAAATCAATGCTTGCTCTTACCATATGCCCACACAAATCAAAGCGCCAGATGGCCAAAGGCCAGATCTGGTGATCCAGGATGATGGTCCACCATGGGACCAAGTCAAAAGGCGCATAGGGAATTCACAAAGTTAACCAGGCCGGTGTGTTATTGGGCCATGGAATTGCTGTTCAAACCTCCAAATCAGGCCCATACCCCCTAACTCTTCCTATTTCATTTTATTTTATTTATTCTTGTTTTATTTAATTTAATCATTTTCATTATTTTTTAACCAATCAAATCTTTTTCTTTAATAAAATTAAAACCAAAAAATATTTTCTTTATTAAATTAAATTTTAGTAATTTCTTTTTTATTAACAAATCAATTAATTAATTTAGGTCATTAATTAGAATTAACATTAATATGTTTTTTTTTATAAATAATTAAAATTAACTTAGACATAATTAGGTTTTTATTAACATTGATCAATTTTATTTTCTTTCTTTAAATATCAAAAATCCAAAAAAAATATTTATTTTCATTAATTAATTAATTAATTTATTAATTTAATAATTAACCTAGATTAATTTCTTTCTTAATTCAAAAACAACAAAAAATCTTTTTCTTTAATAACAAAGGGTCAAAACCCTAGAACTCGCATTCGATTTAATTTCCCGCACGCGATCCATTTTATTCAATATTGTATTTGTTTCTGGAATGTAATAGATAATTAGGACTATCTTTACCGCTTTATTTATTTTCCGCATTTAAATTTCAAAGGGTTGCTTTTGGCGATGTAAATACCCGACGCCTTGTAATAGTTAGTTAAATTTCCGCAATTTAATTTCCGCAACTTATAAACTGTTAGATGTTTGATAATAGGGATGCATGACAAGAATGGATGTTTAACCTAAAATCAACTTAGATAACCATTGACATGTACAAAGACGAAATTAACTGAAAACGACACACTCGCACATGCGCACTCTTAGGGTACACCCCACTTAGTTGCCTCCGTACGCGGTCATTGAGTATAGGTCACTTTAAAGGTCGCCCTCTTGTCTAAAGATCATAGTTGCCTCGAAACGGTTGCCTCGGATAAAATGATCTAAGACATTAGGGTTACCGCTAAGGCATCCTAACATTACTTTGGTGACCGCACGTCCCTAAATTCGAATTGATCCTTAAACTCCAACGACGGTGCTACCTACTCATCAATAGTGGGATAGCATTGTCTAAAGGAAGATAGCATAGAACGATTCCTTTTTCGAGTAGGTAGATGGTTCTTAAGTACTTGCTCTTTCAAAAAACAAAAACAAAATCTTTTTCACACTTACACCTTTCAAACAAAAACTTTTTTTCAAACCCACAAGCACAAAGAAAAGCAATTTTGAAAACAATATGAGCAAGTACCTAAGAGCCCGTGGATAACCACGGATAGAAAGGGTGCTAACACCTTCCCTTTCTATAATCTACCCCCCGAACCCGAGAAAAATCTCGAAAAAAGGAATTTTTCTGTGCTTTTTTCCTTTCCTTGTTGGATAAAATAAAAGTCGATGGCGACTCTTACTTACCGCAACATTTTGCGAAAACAGATGCAAAACGCAAACCAGCATTCCAAAACAGTCAGTTCTTTCCCACCGTATCACAAAAGGCTTTAGAGTTTTAATTGTTCAAATATTACATATTCCAAAACAAAAAGACAATTACTCCTAGATAAAAGTAATGGGAACAAAATCCTTGGCCTCCCAATTGTTGAGTCCACCGTTGATAGTTGGGAAGATTCATTTGTCCATGTCGCAGTCACTATCATTGCCCTCCAAAGCATTGATTCCATGGTTGCTGATGCGTAGCGGTGGTCCTCCGGCGCGAGCACGACGAATAGCTCTTTGGGATCCTGAAGTAAAACCCAAACCAAACTTGTCAGATTTGTATGGGATATCAGGGAGTTGGCCCCAAATGGTACACCCACCTTCTTCGACTACTACTTTTGCATCCTTCAGAGAAGCCATCTTCAATGGAGGTCTAGTAATCGTTGGAACATTAGTAGCAGTCTTGGTTGCAGCAATTGTCTAAGGAACCTCTTCAAAATTTTGGCAGGGGGTCTCAATGAACTTGCCGTCCATCTCAACATACCTGAAAGAGTTCAAGTGGCTCACCATATATTCTTCCTCGCCATGGATTGTAACAATCTTTCCATTAACTGGGTACTTCAGCATTTGATGCAGAGTAGAAGTAACAGCACCGACCCCATGGATCCAAGGGCGACCCAATAAATAGGAGTAGGACAGGCGGATGTCCATTATGTAAAAGGTGGATTCAAAGGTCTGAGAACCAACTTTAATAGGGATGTCCACCTCCCCGTGCACCATTCTCTTGGAACCATCAAAAGCCCTTACCACAATATTACTGGGCTTCAGTGTGAGTCCTTCACAATCCAATATGTCCAAAGCATTATTAGGTAAGACATTCAATGATGAACCTGTATCCACCAGAACATGAGCTAGGGTAGTTCCCATGCACTCAATAGAGACATGCAGGGCATCATTATGATTTCTTCCTTTGGACGTTAAATCAGCATCAGAGAATCCAAGTCCATTGTCAGTTGTCAAACTAGCAATGCAGTTCTCGAATTGGTCGGAGGAAGTATCTTAAGGCACATGAGTAGACTTTAGAAACTTTACCAAAGCCTTAGCATGGGCTTCAGAGCATAGCAGTAGGGCCAGCATTGAAATTTTTGATGGGGTATGCCCCAATTGTTCCACAACATTGTAGTCTCTCTTTCGTATAATCTTCAGAATCTCTTCCATTTATATTTTAGAAGCTTCAGGAATGGCTTCTTTATGTGCCTCCGTTCGGGCAGGCTCAACCAGTACCTCTTTGCCCTAATTCTCAGTTGACTCAGTAGCGGGGATAACAATAGGGATGACATTAGGAGTAGCAATGAGAGTAATAACAGGAGTAGCAGCAGGAGTGGCAACAAGAATAACCAAAGGAGTAGCAACAATCTTCGGAGAGATTTCAGGAGAGAAAATCCTTCCGCCCCTGGTAATTTCACTAGTCCCAACAATGTTGTCGATGTCAGGATCAGCATCTTCAGAAACTTCATCTTTAATAGCCAATAGGTCTTGCTTGATGCCATGGTAGTAAACGTCAGCCCCATAATTCCAAGGAACGGCCTTATCGGAGGAATATGGTATCGGCCCAGGAAAAGTGAAATCAAAGGAGCAACCTTAGGAACGGATGTAATCCTGAAGGGTCTTTTAGAGGAGACCCTGGGAGGATTGTCGGAAATGGTAATAATTGATATATCTTCACACAAACTTTTTACAGGGGGGAACTTTCTCTAACAGAATATCTTTGTTGTTCATCAGGAACTGGACACCTATCTTCAACAACAAGCAGCCATTGTGTAGAGACATGCACAGGTGGCAACCTTCACCACAGCCTAGGAATAAACTGGCTCGCAACAGATTCTTTTTAACAATCAGAAGAGGAGTAGCTAGTTCATCAACAGAATAAACAAACAAGTTGTCATCAACAACATTAACACCCTAGCCATGCTTGGGCATTGGTGATGTTATCACATTGGGGGTTTCTGGAGGGTCAAATTCAATCTCCTTGGCCTCAATGAGATCTTGCACTTTGTTTTTCAGAGCCCAACAATAATTTGTATCATGCCCTGGACTATCAAAATGGTAGGCACATCGAGCATTTGGATTGTACCGGGGAGATGTAGTATTTGGATTTTTAGGATCCTCCCTTAGAGTAACCAGATTAGACTTTAATAGGTGTGGCGAAACTTGAGATAAGGACATGTTAATCCGAGTGACCTGTCTTATTGACGTATCCTGTCTACGCTGATTGTTTTGTTGTTGATTTGATCTAGGGTTGGAGATCATCACAGCTCATACCGTTGGATGATGTTCAGTTTTGCTTTGATTCCTCTGACCGTATGCAACACTTACTTCCTTCTTCCCAGAGAATGGTTTCTTCACTGTACTTGAAGATGCATATTTCTGAATCTTACCACTCTTGATACCAGCTTCTACTCTTTCACCAGTCAATATCAGCTCAGTGAACTCAGTTGAAGAGCTTCCAATCAAATGGTTAAAGAATGGGCCAGACAAAGTACCCAAGAACATGTCTACCAGCTCTCTATCAGATAGAGGGGGTTGGACTCTTCCTGCAAGATCTCTCCACTTTTGGGTGTAATCTTTGAAGCCCTCGCTAGAACCCATAGACATGCTTTGAAGTTGTGTACAGGTTGGAGCAAGGTCAGTATTGTATTGGTACTGCTTGTAGGAAGCAGCAGCCAGATCCTCCCAGTTGTGGATGTTGGTTCCCTATAGCTGATATAACCATTTCAATTGAGTTCCTGATAGACTTTCCTGGAAGAAACGCACCCACAAAGTCCTATCAGCAGTGCGAGGTTGAATCTTCCTGACATAGGATCTTAGGTGCAACTTAGGACATGAAACCCCATCATATTTTGCAAAGATGGGAACTTTGAATTCTTGTGGGATGACCACTCCAGAGACAAGCCATAACTCTTCAAAATCCAGACCAGGTACCCTCTGAATTCCATAGCATTAAGCCGATCCTCCAGCTACTTGTATTTATCATCAACAGGAGGATATTGTTCCTCAGAGTAATCAACTTCTTCTTCATCAGTCCCTGGGTTGCTGTTTTCTTATGTTGGCTTCTCTTCCTGATTGTCTCCCTCGTTTGACGGAGTTGCAAAGTCTTGAGCCCGCTTTGCTGGTGCTCTAAATCTCCTTCCCATATTTAGGACACCCACTGGCTTTTTTGTCTTCTTCTTCTTATCTTTGAGAATTAGAGCCTTCAGGTCTTCTTGTACCTTAGCTAGAGCCAGGAACATCTGTTGGAATTGAGCATTTTGTGCTTGAAGATCTTTAACTGTCTGTTCAAGAGCCATTTCTTTTTGCTGAAATAAATAGCGAAAAGATAAGAAATCTATTTCAGAACACCTGCTTATGTAATGATATGCATGATATGCTTATGCAATGTTTTCAAGTACTTTTAAGATTTAAATTTGCTTAGACAAAGAGAGAACAAACATTAATTGCATTCATAAGTTTAAATGGTTACAATGATGCCTCTTGGGCTTACAATGGAAGAAACAAATATAAAATAAAACTCCTAAAACAAACATGACTCAAGCTTCCCATGAGCGCATCCTCTTTGGTTCAATGTAGGCATTCAAACTATGTTCTTCATGAATTTGTCTTGTGAGCTCCAAAACCTTCTTCTCGCTTGCGTAGAACTGGGCCTCAAAGGTGTCTCGTTCCTCTTTGAGTTGAATCCAAGATCTTTGCAACTCCTCGAGAGTAGTCAGCATGTCAGGATGGAGAATAATGTAAGGAACATCTCTCTCGGAAATAGGCTCCATGATGATAGGTAGGATGGCCTCATAAGGCATCATGATATTTTGAGTGTGTGCTCGCACCCACTTAAGATAGGGCTCCAAAGGAATGGAGTTATTATGCCCCAATTTCTTGCTATCAACTTTGTTCACCATGCCCCAAGCTTGTGTGAACCTCTAACGATAACCTTGGACATCCTTCTCATAGTCGAATGCAATTCATTGAACAAGTGCATCATGAGGACAATCCCTCCTAGCATACTCAAACTATCGCAATGCCAAACAAGAGTTATAAGTGATTCCTCCCCTAATGCCTAGGAGAGGGACATTAGGTAATTCCCCACAGCGATCAATGATGATAACTTCTTCCAGAGATTGAGGGCACCGGTGAATATCTGAATGCGTGAGGGACATCAACCTATTAGACCATATCATGCCTTGCTCATTCTTCAAAACAGATTGAGGTAGGTGCAAAATAAACCACCTAGACAACATAGGAGTGCAACACATAAGGGTCCCTCTTCTCTTTATGGTGCGAGTGTGAAAAGAGTGAAAAATGTCCCCAAGTAAAGTAGGCACCGGGTTACGAGAGAGAAAAACATTGACCGCATTCACACCTATGAGTTGGTCTGGATTAGGAAATAGTATCATCCCATAGATGAGAAGGGCCAGAACTTCTTCAAAGGCTTGTAAATCCAGAGTATCCCAAAAATAGTGAGCCTTCTCAAACAAAAACTTGGCTAGAAACCCTTTGACACCGCTTCTTTTTTCCCAATTTGCCACAACGTCGGACCATTGTAAATACAGAGCTTGAGCAATCTCCTCAGGTTTTGGGTCTCTTTCCATATCGTTGAAGGGTAATTGATTTAGAATAGGCACTCCTAATAACTAAGAAAACTCTTCCATGGTAGGAACTAACTAGTAATCAGGAAATGTAAAGCAGTGGTGTAAAGGGTCAAAGAATTGAAAGAGAACTTTCACCATGTCTTCATCAGGGCTCGAGGTGACAAAATTGAGGAGTCGACCATGTATATTGGTGAATGGAGAATTCTCAGAAACCCTTTATGCCAACTCTTTGAGTTGAGGAAGCACTCTTACGAGGTTGACTTGGATAGTATTTCTGCGAGTGGAAGCCATGTCCTACAAAACAACACAAAGATAAGTCCTAAACATCCTTGAAATGGTTAGTGCGATATTCCATGTTATGATGTCATGATGTTATGTACAAATAAATATATACAAGCACACAAACAAGTCCTCAGTTTTTAGGCTTGCATGAGTTCCATAGGTAAGTACCCTCTTGAAGTTTAGTTGGTTCAACCTATCCTAGAAAGTAACCGGGTTCTAGGGAATCTCAATATCACTGATCTTTCTTTATCGGGCATTGTTTTAGCACAAGCCTCTTTATTGGCAATCGAAATATCCCGAAAGTCTGATCTCAATGAGTGTAGTATCGAGTATCAACTAACTTCGGACTGCACCAAAGTCGGCTGTCTCACTACTTCCTAATGGCCAAGTTGTTCAATTAAAGGTTCTAAGGTCAGTTAGTGCTTCATGACACCATACAGCGGCCCCGTATTCTCCTTGACTAAACTCAAGGGCTACCGGTACCAACAAATGTGTCATATCAACGTAGCTATCGTTTCAACCATGTCAGTATACCCTGCACAGTCCCCACGATCTATTGCTACTTTCCTAAAAGGTGCCACAGATTCGGGTGTAGGATCTTTTAGTAACAACCCAAACAAAAACCCTCAAAGATAAAGCACACAATGTAAAGCATTTAAAACGATGAACTAATTAAACTCTAAGGTAACCCCACTCCAATTTCTTTCCCTGGAAGAGTCGTCAGTTCTGTGATACGGTAGTAGAACCGGCTGTTATATTGGTTTTGCATTTGTATTCGCAAATGTTGCGGTAAGCAAGAGTCGACACTGACTTTTCTTTTATCCAACAAAGCAAAGGGTGAAAAGAATAGAAAAAGACCTTTCGAGAGTTTTCTGAGTAAGGGGGTAGATTATGGAAAGGGAAGGTGTTAGCACCCTTTCCATCTATAGTTTTCTACGGACTCTTAGATGCTTAGCTCATTTTGAAATACTTTGTGCTTTGTGTGTTTTGAAAAGTATTTTTAAAATGTCAATAGTATGGCATCTTACTTTATGATAACTCTTGTATCATTCCTCAAGAGTGTGGATAAAGCGTTTTGAAAATGTTTTTGAAAGATGTTTTGTGTAAGTGTAAAAAATTTGTTTTGAGCATAACATCTATGAACTATCTACTTTACTCGAAAGGGTTGTTCTTTTCATATTTTCCTTTAGACAATGTTATCCTACTATTAGTGAGTAGGTAGCCCTAGTCGTTGGATGTTTGAGGGATATTCGAAGGAACGTTTATAGTCACAAAGGCAACTGGGCAAGAAATC
This sequence comes from Vicia faba, assembly GCA_948472305.1. Classification (NCBI taxonomy): domain Eukaryota; kingdom Viridiplantae; phylum Streptophyta; class Magnoliopsida; order Fabales; family Fabaceae; genus Vicia; species Vicia faba. The sequence goes on along the minus strand of OX451738.1, from coordinate 1,037,160,487 downwards.
TTAGTAACTATCGTAGGGTTTTAAGATCATTTTTACCGAGGCCATATTGAGAGGGTCATCGAGGGACTTATGATCTTTTAAACCGGAGGGTAGCCACTAAAATCTCTCATGTTTCGAGAGTTGTGATGTTTTTATGAAGGCAACCAAAGTGGGGTATCCTAGAGGTGCGCATGTGCAGTTGTGTTATATTCATCTATTTATCTTTTAAATTTAGGTTTGCTAGCGTTTGATTATTAAATTCTTGCAATACAATCCTATTAGTCATGCATCTAAATAGTTTAATAGTTTGCAGGAATTTAAAATACGGAAAGATAAATCCTATCCTATTACAAGACTTTGGGAAGGGAGATTAATTACATATCTAAAAATGGGGAAAATAAAGCAATAAAGTAAAAATCCTAATTAATTCTATTACATCCCAGTAGGCAGTTACAGAAAATATGGAAATAAAAATATGAAAAGTAAAAATACGCGCGAATTGAAAATACGTCTATAAATCCTAAGATATAAAAAAAATTGTTTGTTTTTTATCATGGAAAGAAAATTTAATCTAAAATCCTAAGTCTATTCATTTTAATTTAAAAAAAGTTAAAGTGATTAGTTAATTAATTTAGAAAATTAATTTAATTGGAAAAAAATGATAATTTAATATTCTTATGATTTTTATATTTGTTTATTGATTGAAATATATAAAAAAAGAATTAAAAGAAATACATAAAATGAATAAAACAAGAAGATAAAGATGGGCCTAGTAGCAAAAGTAAATAGGGGGTGGAGCGCGGGCCTGGATCGAAAAGAGGCACAGATTGCCTTTCGATCCAATGAAGGAGCCCTTCGAAGGTTCATAGTGAGGCATGCGTCTAAAGCCTTCAGATCTGGATCAGATGGGGATCCATTGGTTCTGATTATGTGGTGTATGGTGTACGCGTGGAATCTGCAATCATTGGATCTGCAAGATAATTGTTAGAAAAACAAAACGCACGAACTGGGTATCGAACCCAGGTCTCTTCCCTTTGATTCAAACCCCCCTAATTCGAACTCCCTGAGTCCGAATTTGGGTTGTTTTAGCCTGAAACGGCCTACATCATGAGTTTCGAAAGAAATAAGCTTCGAAGACCCTAACAATGGTATCCTGGCATTTGAACATTGCAACTTACATGTATTACATTAAATCATTCACACAAAAAAACAATAATAACATGAATATGCAATCAAAATGGGTTTGAATTAGAGATTAAATGAGTTTGATATTGGAAATTTTCTTTACCAAACGGAGATGCTTCGATCTATAGTTCTAAGCGTGGGATGGCTGCCTAGAAGTCTCAGGAGAACGAATCTAGTATTCATTTAGACAGAGGGAGTTTGCAAAGCTGGTTTTTGTATTCTGGCAACTTATGAGATTTTGAGAGTTTTGAGATGGTTATGTGAGGCAGTGTGTGCTTGTGGCTCTTTGAGGAAATTTCTTTGTTTGTCTTTTGCTTTCACTTTGGCTCTGTATTTATAGAGGAGTAGTGGTGAACGAATATGGTATGAATCAACCATTAACTATGGCTTTGAAAGCAGAATCGAAATATTTGAAAAGTTGTCATTTTGATAATTTTCTGCCATTTTGAACTTTGAGTGAACCTGAACAGGTTTCATTGTAACGTCCCGGTATTTAATTAAATATTTTTGAATATTTTATATCAATTCAAATTTTTATCGTCGAAGTCGGAATTATTTTATTAAGTTGGAATAATAATTAATAGGATTAATTTGGTGGAATTAAGTTGAAGTATTATTTTACTATTAAGCTTAATATTGATATTGGACTTTAATTGGTGGTGTTGTGTAGTATTAGGGGGGTATGTCACTTAGGCTCATTTGAGTTTACTAATGAATAAATAAAATAGTAGTATTATATAGAATAAATGAATTAGAGGAGAAGGAGAATAAAAGAGTTATCAGGAAAGAAGAAAAGAGGAACAAGGGTTTTGTGAGAGGAGAAGAAGAACAAGGATATTGCTTCTAGTGTCATATTCACCAGAAATTCGGTTGAAATTTCTTAGAGCTGCATTAAATCCAAGGTAAGGGTGGAGTTCTGACTCTATAATAGGGTGTATGATTTTTAGTATGTGAATTTAGGTTATAAAAATTATTTTTAGTTGTGTTTGAAATTAATATATTAGTGAATTAAGAGATGATGGTGAATCCAAATTATATACATATAAGGACTCTTGCACTACTCCTTTTATTTCATACGACGTGTTCCAATTTATGAGCAATTCGGTACTGTAGCTGTAATATAAGCCATGGATATGTATGACTAGTGATGGAGGAAAAATTGAATACTATAGCGATATATTGCATCATTCACTTTAACTAATTGTATTAGTACTATGAAAATTGAATGAACCATATTATACTAATACTGCAGTGAGAGATAGTAAGAAATATGCCTATATTCAATACTCTAGCGAGAGATAACTAGAATCATGTATATACTATAATCAATTTTAGTTACTAATATATTACTTCATTAGCATAATAATAATAATATTATTATTATTAATAATTTAGTATTATTAATATAATGATTTTTTTAAGAGTTTTAAGTTAGAGATAATCATTTGAATTATTTAGCTAATTTAAGTTATTTCTCAATTTCGGTAGAGTTGTTAGAATTGTCAATTGAGTTGTCAATATGGTTGTTAGAATTGTCAATAGTGTTGTTAAAATTATCAATAGAGTTGTTTTAAATTATTAAAAGTCACTTTTATTTATTTTGAGTAATTCCGGTATATTTAGAGTTGTCAATAGAGTAAGTTAAAGTGTCCAAATAAAAACATATCTTTACTAAGTTATTGGTATTTTAGTTATGGATTTTTTTTAGTTAAATTTAGTAGCAGTCATGTTACTTAGACATAATAAATTAGTAATTAAAAATTGGATAGATGAATTACCAATTTAGTGTATACTATAGAGTTAAATGATTTACTATTATGATGAGAATGATAATTGGCACCGTAGCAGGATCTTGTATTTAGAAGTGCCTCTCACTCATACTAGATTATACTAGTTACTAGATTAGTAATAATAATATAGATTATTATAATAATAATTTAATATTATTAATAAATAATTTTGTAGAAATTATAAAGTAGAAATAATTGAATTTTTGATCGATAATTAATTAATCGATTTTAGTCGAAATAGTCCAAATAATTATGCGGTTTATTATAGTAATTTTTGGTTGATTTGTTGGGTGGTGTTTTTGTTGAAAATGTGAATTAGCAGGTGATTTTATTGTCTCTATTTTTGGGTAAAATATTAAGTTGCGGCCTTATTTGCCAATATTGAATTAAGTTGAATTATTGTTGTTGTTGTTATTGTTGTTGTTACGTTCATGTCGTTGATGCATACATAGCATATCATGTTGGAGTTGATGCTCGTCAAGTTGGCCCGGATTGACAAATATAAAATTGAAGGCTTATGCCTCTATTTATTGGCAGATTTCTAAGTTGGGAGTTCTGCTCCATTGGTACCACATGCATGTGCATAAAAACGAGTCGCATTTCATGTTGTATCCTGAGTTGTCGTATGGATGAATAAATTATGTTAAATATTGATAAAAAGCTGTGAAGTGGTAAATTGTATGATCTAATGTTGATATATTATTTATTGTATATTCGATTATATGGTTCGATATCTCACCCCTTCTGTTTGAATGTTTCCCTCTGTTGGTAACGTGCAGGTAATTGTTGGCTCCTAAATTCGACACCTTTGTTTTGATTGATGGCAGCCATTAAAAGCTGAAAGATGCTTTCGACTGGTTAAGCCTGTCGAAGTGCCCGTCGAAAGATGGCAAAATACTTAGAAGATTTCTTCCAAGGAAGAAGGCTGATTGCCTTCGACGTCGAAGGAGTTTTCGTCGAAGACGTCTCTTGATGAAAGTGCTCGACGGTCCAGAGTGGAGCGGTTTGAAATTCAAAGCTTTGGAGGCAAAACGGTTTCCAGCAGTTACTACGTGCAAACGTGCAAGGATCTGGAGTGTCGAGCATGGAGAACGTGCCAAGTGGCTTGATCTCGAAGCAGCATAACTGCCCGACGGTTACTTGGAATGTTTTAGTATAAATAGGAGTAGACGTGTAGTTTCTCGCGTGTGTTCACAATCATATACATAGTCACTCATTTAGATTCGAGTACCCAGTGTGAGCGAAAGAATTGTTGAGAAATGTATGTGTGAAACACCAATTTTATCAATTAAAAGTCATTTACTTTTCCAGTATTTTACATGCTTTTCTCCTTTAAATTCCTGTCGAACCTTTACTTTAAAGCCTTGTTTATTTTACCAAGCCTTTCCTTTATGCAATTTACTTGAAACATTTTACTTAAAGCCTTATCCACATTAATCAAACTTCAAAATCAACCTATGTCCATAGGATCAATCTGATCGATCCTGCGAGTAACCAAATAAGTAACCATTTGGAGGATCAGCGGTTGTTTACCAAAACCCAAGGTAAACAAATTAATTTGTTTACCTTGGGTTTTGGTAAACAACCGCTGATCCTCCAAATGGTTACTTATTTAGTTACTCGCAGGATCGATCAGATTGATCCTATGGACATAGGTTGATTTTGAAGTTTGATTAATGTGGATAAGGCTTTAAGTAAAATGTTTCAAGTAAATTGCATAAAGGAAAGGCTTGGTAAAATAAACAAGGCTTTAAAGTAAAGGTTCGACAGGAATTTAAAGGAGAAAAGCATGTAAAATACTGGAAAAGTAAATGACTTTTAATTGATAAAATTGGTGTTTCACACATACATTTCTCAACAATTCTTTCGCTCACACTGGGTACTCGAATCTAAATGAGTGACTATGTATATGATTGTGAACACACGCGAGAAACTACACGTCTACTCCTATTTATACTAAAACATTCCAAGTAACCGTCGGGCAGTTATGCTGCTTCGAGATCAAGCCACTTGGCACGTTCTCCATGCTCGACACTCCAGATCCTTGCACGTTTGCACGTAGTAACTGCTGGAAACCGTTTTCCCTCCAAAGCTTTGAATTTCAAACCGCTCCACTCTGGACCGTCGAGCACTTTCATCAAGAGACGTCTTCGACGAAAACTCCTTCGACGTCGAAGGCAATCAGCCTTCTTCCTTGGAAGAAATCTTCTAAGTATTTTGCCATCTTTCGACGGGCACTTCGACAGGCTTAACCAGTCGAAAGCATCTTTCAGCTTTTAATGGCTGCCATCAATCAAAACAAAGGTGTCGAATTTAGGAGCCAACAAATTGCCCCCCAAGAATGCCTTATTTCGACTCTGAAAGAAAAAGGCATTCTTTGAAAACGCCATTCGACACCCGTTTTTCCACGCTTAGTCACAAGTTAACTTGTGCACTTTTTGTTGCTTTTTACCAACTATTGGCAATCCCAAGAAACCATCATTGATTTGATCCTAGGACGTCACTTTCAGTACGGCGTGCAGTACCAAACATCACTTCAGAATTTGTCATTATGACAAATCCCAAAAACGAGGACGCACGCTGCGTCTCTCTGTTTCTGCAGAAACGGCCAAAACAACAGGATGCTGCCACGCGTCCCACTAATTCCTGCAGCATTAAATGACATTTAATGTCCTCGTTATTGGGAATTTCTCCCACTACTATAAATAATAGTGAATATCCCATTGTGGGACTTTTCACGCAAACTAGCCCTCAAACTCCCTTGCTTTCATACAAACTTGCTCTCTTTGCAGAAAAACTCTTCCTTTTTCACTTCATCTTCATCCTCAACAATGGCCTCTGCTTCTACTGCCCCCAAGACTAACGCAACAACTGAGCAACTTGTTAAGCCCAAGGTCTTTGTTACTGCTCCGGTAGTGAACTCTACAGGGAAACGAAGGGTCCCTGAACCTTCTGACATCTCCGTTCGCGATGCTTACTCGCGTCACTTGATGATTCCGGTTGGATACTCCAACCAAATCTTCGCAATGTCTGGACCCATGAACCCAAGCATCTCTGAAGCTCTGAAGATCAAGAGCTATTTCCCCGTCGTCGAGAAACTCAAGCCAGTAGCATGCGCCAAGAAGGACGCAGAAGACAACGAAGACCCTACACACGAGAAGATCGACCTTCGTTTCTTCAACAAAAGTGTTAGAGTCTTCAGGTCTTGCCCTAATCTGACCTCTGACTATGTTGCTTGGCTAACAAAGTTGGAGAAACATCAAACTCCAGTCTGGAAGGAAATGGGAATCTTTGACCTAGTAATGCTGTCGAAGACAGGTTTAAACTACTCCCCAGAGATGCTTATAGCTTCGCTGTTGTTCTGGGATAACTCTCACTTCACCTTTCACCTTCCATGTGGGATGTTAACCCCCACACTCTTCGACGTAGCGGCCATTACTGGCCTTCGACCAACCGGAGATTATTTCGACCCGGAGGAGATGTCGGAGGACCAAATTGGCTTCTCTGAGACTAAGCCAACATACACCACCTTTATCAACCATTATCACGACAGGTCGACGGATACAGTGTCGGATGTCGAACACATAGCGTTTCTAGCCTTATGGCTAACTCGCTTTGTGTTTTGCTCGAAATCTCTCCAAGTGACCAAAAAGATGGTCACTCTTGCCACCCAACTGCATCACCGCCAAAACATCTGTTTGGCAGAACTAATTATGGCCAGTCTTTATGACTCAATCAGCAATGGGGTTACTCTCTTGAAACATGTCGAAGATAGGAACAGTTTGCTACTCGCTGGGCCTTTCTGGCTACTTCAATTGTGGCTCAACGCCACTTTCGAATCTTTCTTACCCAAGAAGATTCAGATAAATGAACAAGCCCCAGCGATAGCTAATAGACGTATCGAAGGAATTAGGCTGGCTCTACTGACACCTGTGGAAGATGGGCTGGAGTTCCAACAAACCTTCACTAACTTCGTTCTGATGTTCGCTCGAAGGAAGGAATTTGTTTCAACTATGGCTCCATTTGCTCAACGGAAGGTGGGGCCAGCATGGTTTACAAGGCCACATCCAAAGGAGTCGAGTGGTCCCAACGTCGATGAGCACACTGTACTTTGGGAGGCGTTCCTGACACCCAGGATCATGCCTCTTCGATTTAAGAGTTCTAAGACTCATTTGAGTCTGCTTGCCTATCAACCAAATCTGGTATCTCGCCAGTTTGGTATCATCCAAACCCTGCCTTCTCCCATTTTCCAAAGAGAGAAGTCAATGTTGTACTTCTGCAACGATTATACAGAAGAAGCTGCTACCAAGCATATCGGAAGATATGATGGTCGAACAATCCTCTCGCTGTTCAACTACCAGCTTAACTTCCTTTGCTCACCATCTTTTGAAGAGTGGTGGAGAAGCTATTATGCTGAGTACTTCTTCGACGAGAAGGACTTCATATCAGAGTTGCAGAAGTCTTTTGTCCTTGTGTTGGACAAAGTAAAGAAATGTAAGTTCATACTCTCACATTACTTTTATCTTTCTCTTCGACTGTTAGCCTGTTAACTTTCCTTTTCGCTTTCAGTTGTTCGAAAACCCCTAGCCAAGAAAGCTACAGAAGGCCCACAAGGAAGAGTCCCTTCGACAAAACCTCCACCGCCGGCGAAGACTATAGCGCCAGCGAAGACAACGGGCAACCAACAGGGGGAAGGCTCTTCGAGGAGGCCTCCTGCATCGGTAACCAGATTTTCTTCATTTTCATTCTGGCTTTCGATTTTTTATTTTCGACGTGATTATTCAATCGAATTCCTATTGGTTTTCTAGGCCCCTTCGCCCAAGAAAAGGGCAGCATTGATGATCGAATCGGGAAGTGATGACGACAGTGATTCCCCTCCTACTCCCTTAAAGAGGCGAAAGTTAACGAAGGACGCTTCTGTTCCTACTCCTGCTCCTGAAGGTCGAACCGTCAGAATAAAGGTCGGTGTGAGAAAGCCTAGGCCACCTGCAGTGGTCATCGAGGAACCAACTGAGGAGGAACTGAACGCTCTTGTTACCAAGCCTGTCGAAAGTGACAATTCCAGCCCTGGGGCTGAGGTTAATCCACAGGTAATCTATTGGACCCTTCTCATAACTTAGGCATAGATACCAGTATTTGATTATGTCTCTTTCGACATCTGAAGACTTGTCTTCTTTCTTTTCTTCAGGACACCACTGAAAGTTCTCCACCAAGGACTTCAGAAACTCTAGAATCTGCTGAACTTAGCAGGCCTCTGGTAAAAGATTTGGGCAATGACGAAGCCCATACTGAGAATGAGGCCAATGCTGAAACAGTGGAGAAGACAACAGAAGAACCTATGGTGGAGGAAACACAGCCAGAAACGGTTCCTGTGGTGGACTTGTTGTCAGAAGAGAATCCTGAAGGAAGAGACCAAGGCAATGGCGAAGAGAATCAAGATGCTGTTGACGAAGAGCATCAAGGTGGTACTGGCGAAGAACACCGGGATGACGCTAGCGAAGAGCCACAAAATGACGCTGGCGAAAGACCCCAAGGTGATGTTAACGAAGAACCACAAGTCGACGCTAGTACCGCCTCCGTCCAAGTCGAAGAGCAACCAAACGAGGCACTCAGCATTCAACCGCCTCAAGCCCAAGATAATACTGTGGCAAGGGTCACCTCCTCAAAGCACAGGTCAAAAGAGGACTTGGAAATCTTGAAACAAACTGACCCTGTCAGCTACCTCAATGCAATCATCGAGAGTAAGAGTTCTTCCGACACTAGTCAGGAAATTCCTACCCTGTCGGGGAAATCTACTGAAACTTCTCCTCTTGATGATGCATTGGCGAAGGTTAAGGCCCAGTTCTTCAAGAGAGATTTAATGAAGTCTTTAGAGGGGGACCCCACTGCTCCATCATGCTTAAAAGAGGTTTTGAATGCTGTTGACTTCGATGCTGTAGCCCCAGAAATCTCAGACTTAATCATGGAATTACATTCTATGATTGATCAAGTCTCAGCGGATTACAGGCGCCAACGAACTTTTAACAGTCAGCTCGAAGTGCTGCATGGCAAAAGCTCATCTGCGTGGACTGCTGTCTCAGATTCGACTTCTCGAATTGCCGAGTTGTCGAAACAGAAAGCGTCTGCACAGGAAAGGGTCGATGCTATTGAGCGAGAGAATGTCTCCTTCCGAGCACAAATTGCAGAGATAGAGGCGAAGATAAACGCCAACACTGTACTCCAGGAGGAAATTCTTTCGACCATCCCAGACACTGAGAGCCAGACTGAGATCAAGCAAGGCCTGGAATTCGCTGAGAGGGCTCAAAGCCTCGACGCCCAAATTGCCAAACTGGTGCAAGAAAAATCTTGGTGCAAAAAGAGGTTGGATCTGCAGCATGCCAAGTATCTTCGACTCAAGAATTCTCTTTCCTTTTGATTGATTCTCTTTTGTAACCATCTTCTGTAATCGTTTTCGACAACAATTGCCATTTTGGCTGAAATTAATAAAAATTTCCATTTTGGCATTTTTATGGTTAATTTAGCTTGTTCTTTTATTGTTTTATTTTTATCTCTTGAAGCATAGGCTTATATTTTTTCAAATATTTACCATTTACTCTCAAGAGCCTTTTATCACCACTTATCTCTTCGACTTCATAGGCTCCACCAGAAAAAGTTTGGATAACTCTGAAGGGTCCTTCCCATTTGGGTGACCATTTCCCCATGCTTCGATCCCGTCGATCCATGGGAAGAATTACCTTCCAAACTAAATCTTCAGGCAAAAATACCTTAGGTTTTACCTTTCTATTATAAGAGTCTTCTACTCTTTTCTTCTGAAGCCTGAGTAAGTCGAGAGCATGTAATCTCTCTTCGTCTAAATCCACCAGTTCATCTAACATCATATTCCAATAAACCTCAGAAGGAATATCATAATGCCTCTGAACTCTTGCAGATTGAAGACAAATTTCAGCTGGCAATACTGCATCATGGCCAAACGTTAGCCTATATGGTGTTGTACCAGTGGCTTCTTTTGGGGACGTTCGACAAGCCCATAAAATCTGGTCTAACGTCTTATGCCAATTCTTTGGTTTCTTCCCAACATGCTTCTTTATCAAGCCAATCACTACTTTGTTAGCTGCTTCGACTTGACCATTCGCCTGTGCATAGTAAGGCGTGGATGTTAGGAGTTTGAAACCTGTTTCCTGAGCAAATTCCTGCATCTTTCGACCAGTGAAAACTGAACCTTGATCAGTTGTTATTGTCTCAGGGATTCCATACCTAAATATAATGTTCTTTTGAATGAATTCAATGACATTTTCTTGGTCTACATTGACTAAAGGGACAGCTTCGATCCACTTAGTAAAATAATCAATGCCTACCAATATGTATTTCTGACTCTTTGATGATGCTGGTCGAATCTCTCCAATAAGATCCAACGCCCATCCTCGAAAGGGCCAAGGCTTCACTATCGAGTGAAGTTCGCTTGCTGGTACATGCTGGATGCCTGTATGAACTTGACACTCTTGGCAACCTTTGGCGAACTCAACACAATCTTTCAGCATAGTGGGCCAATATAGTCCTTGTCGAAACAACAACCATTTCATCTTATGGCCTGCTTGGTGAGCCCCACATGCCCCAGCATGTGTAGTCGAAAGGGCTATGTATGCTTCAGTTTCACTTAAACATTTCAGCAACACCCCTTCAGGCGTCTTCTTGAATAACTCATTACCCATGAGTACAAAACTCAATGCCCTGTATTTTGGTTTTCGTTCTGTCGGAGCTCCTGGATTTTGAAGATAGTCCACAATGGGTTTCCTCCAATCCTGATCTGACAAATTATCAATGAACGAAATCTCGAAGTTACTGTGATCAGCATATCCTAGCCTCGTCGATTCCAAATCTGATGGTGATAGACAAGTTGCTTTTATCTTTTCTCGAACTTCGATTGCTCTTTGTAATCTCGTTTTTGAAATCTTATACCCAGATGCAATCTGTGCCAAGTCATTGGCTATTTGATTTTCGACTCTGGGTATGTGTCGAATGTTGACACTTTCAAATTTTTTCAACAAACGATTTGCTATCACAAAGTACATAATGAGATTTTCTCTTATGCATTTATATTCCTTTGTGACTTGCTTGATGACTAACTCTGAGTCTCCCATTATTTCGACTCGAGTTGCCCCCAATTCCAACAATATTTCAAGGCCAGTAATTAGAGCTTCATACTCAGCCTCGTTGTTCGAACAAGAACCTTCTATTTGGTATTTGAATGTTGTTGGAATTTTGTCTGGAGAAATAATCAAAACTCCTACTCCTGTTCCATTTTTATGGCTGGAACCATCGAAGTAGAATTTCCAAGGTTCTATCTCCACATAGTTAATATCCTCGACTTGAATAGAGTGGTCGACTATGAAATCTGCAACCACTTGTCCTTTTACTGCCTTAAGAGGCATAAAGGTCAAGGAGTATTCAGTCAATGCTAATGCCCACTTGCCAATTCGACTATGCAAGATAGGTTTCGACAACATATATTTGAAAACATCAAAATGAGACGAAACGTAAACATCAACTGGTTTTATATATTGCTTGAGTTTTGTACAAGAGAAATACAGACATAGACACAATTTTTCAACTTCGCTATATCTAGTTTCTGCATCATTCAAAACTCGACTGAGATAATAAATGGGTCTTTCGACTCCATTCTCATCCTCTTGGGCCAACATACTTCCCAGAGTTTTGTCAGATGCAGCTATGTACAATCTCATACTCCTATTGCTACAAGGAGGCACCAAAATAGGTGGCTTAGTGAGGTACCCTTTGATTTTGTCGAAGGCTTCTTGTTGCTCCTGCCCCCATTCGAACCCCTCTTTATTCAGTCGAAGTAAGGGTGAAAAGGCCTGAGCTTTCCCACTTAGGTTAGATATAAACCTTCTCAAGAAATTTATCTTGCCTAAGAGGGATTGCAATTCCTTCTTATTCGATGGCGCTTTCGCTTCCAAAATTGCCTTCGTCTTGTTCTGATTGATTTCGATTCCTTTCTTGTGGACAACGAAACCCAAGAAATCTCCAGCTTTTACACAGAACGCACACTTCAAAGGGTTCATCTTCAGACCATGTTCTCTCATTCTTTCGAATGATTGTCGAAGGTGGTCAATGTGACTCTTCCTGGAAACAGATTTTATAACAATATCATCAATATAAACTTGCATAAAAGTGTTAATAAAATCATGGAAGATAGTATTCATTGCTCGCTGGTACGTTGCCCCAGCGTTTTTTAGGCCAAAAGGCATCACTACCCATTCGTAAGTGCCTAAGGCCCCAGGGCATCGAAAAGCTGTTTTCGACACATCCTCTTCAGCAATGAATATTTGATTATATCCTGAATAACCATCGAGCATACTCAGGTATTCGTAGCCAGCGGCAGAATCGACTAGCATTTCCGCCACAGGCATTGGATATTCATCTTTGGGGGTGGCAGCATTCAAATCTCTGAAATCTATGCACACCCTTAATGTGCCATTTTTCTTAATTACTGGCACAATATTTGCAATCCATTCGACATACCTTGTAACACGGATGAATTTGCATTTCAGAAGTCTTTCGACCTCCGTTTTGATCTTCGACAATATTTCTGGAGCGAAGCGTCTTGGATTTTGCTTGATTGGCTTCTTTCCAGGTTTGATTGGCAACTGAAGTTCTACCAATCCTCTGTCGAGACCAGGCATTTCGTCATAATCCCATGCAAAACAGTCTTTAAACTCTTTCAGCAATTGGATTACTTCCAACCTAAGCTCTGGATCAATTTTGGCGCTGATGTAAGTTGGCCTATTCTCTGATCCTTCGCCCAAGTTGATTTCTTCTAAAGGGTCTTGTGCTAACATCTTAATGTTGTTCGCCAAGGGATCCTTTTCGAAGCCCAAAGGCTCATCGTCATAGATGGCGTCGAGCCTCTGTTCCTGCATTTCATCTGACATGATATCAGGAGGTCTTGGATCGAAATCCTTTCCTGGGCCAACAGCAGATAATTGTTGATCATTGGCCTTAGTGGCCATGTACTTTACTTCGGCTTCGAGAGCCGTTATCATCTTGGTTTCGGCCACATAAGCCGAAATTCGCTTCAGAGATTGTGACTCAGTCATTATCACTGAATTCACTTCCCCAACCAGTTGGTTGGATATCAGTTAGCCCACTGAAGTCTATGTGGGACAAGTCTTCTCTGTCCCATTGGAAACCATGCTCAGGATGCAGGTATAAGGAACAAAAGTTGTTTGGCGCTGGCGCCATGTCGAAGTCAGGAGTTGGACATGGCCCTATGTGAGCCAAGTTTTTGTCGAAATCTGTTACACCCAAGTGATTTACTTCGCCAAGATAGTAACTTTGATCCGCCTCTATGTTTTCGACCATCCCATCTGGACGCCATAGAATCAGCCTTTGATGCATCGATGAAGGCACAACACCTACACCATGAATCCACTCACGGCCTAACAAAAGGTTGTAGTTAGGTTTGGCCGATATGACCATGAACATTGTTGGTCGAAGGATCGACCCAACTTTTATGTCGAGCTGGATCACTCCCATGGTGGTCCCAATGCCTCCCTCATAGTTGGACAGGACCATATTGTGAGGTTTGATTTCTTCATCCCTTTTGCCAATCTTCCTTAGCATAGAATGAGGGATAATATTGATAGTGGCCCCACAGTCGACCAATATTTTGTTCACAGTGGTCTCTTCGAGCTTAGCCCTTATGAACAAAGGTTTGAGGTGATTCTTCATCGCCTCTGTAGGTGGCTCGAAGAAGCCATTTTGTTCCTCTGTAGTGCCATTGTCCATGACAAAATAGCACACTGGCCTATGTTTGGCCATTTCTTGTTCCACCTCCCAGTCACTGGCTTCGACTTCTACCTGTCGATTGAATTCCCTAGGCAGTACTGAAACAATATTCACCATTATATCCAGAGTATCGTCGGACTCAGCATCATCTTCGTCTTCGACTTCACTTTGGTTAGGCCAAACTAGCCTGTTGGTAACTGGTTCTCTCTCAAGAGGCTTTCTTTGTTTCCTTTGAGGCACATTCGAACTAGTTTCTGCCTTAGGTTCGTTGGCAGCCTCTCTTTCAGCTTTTCGCCTTCTTTGATATCTCCTCCATTGGGATCTCGACATAGGATTTTTTCCCTTGTAGTTGCTGGACACTTGAGCAACCTTGGGTGCAGCAACTTGAGGATCTTTCTTCTGAATTAAAGAGGAACCTCTTGGCACTTCGAAAGAATGCCATTTCTCTTCGCTTGGCCTTTTCCGGCCAGATGTTTTGTACCAAGTGTCTACTGGTACATTTGTTGGAGGCCTAAAAGTCAATGGCCTCTTGTCTTGATTAGAACCCCTTCTGGGATCATGTCGAAGGTCAGCATTCTCCCTTCTCTTGTTCGCTGCTCTCACGCCTTGTATGTGCTCAGCAGCTTTTTTATCAAAGATAGAACTGCATCTTGGACACAGCATCACCTCTGATTTCTTCTTCTGGCATCTTTGTAAAAAATCTGCCAAGTTTTCGTTTTCCCTAGGGAAAGCCGTTTTATTTGCCTGCTCTTGCCTTATGGCTTCTTCTGAAGCTTTAGGGTCAGAAAGTTCAACCATGTTGATATTCATGGTATCCTTAGTAGCAAGAGTTAGTTGTTCCATTTGTGTCTCCAGATTCTCCGTCTGGCCTTGTACAGTGGCCAAGTGGGAACTGGGCTTTGGTCCAATTTTTTGTGCTTCAGCAGTCTTCGACTTCGGGTCTTCGACCGCTTTCTGGACAGCCTCAATTGTCTTCCTGGATAAGTTTCCAGAAAAACTGCCAAAGATTGGCATGTTGATGTGGTCCTTTGAGACTTCGACCATGGTAATACCTGGCTTCTTCGACTGGATCCTGGTTGCCTCTATCATGTTCACCTCAGAGGGTTCTGCATAGTGGGCTTCAGCCTTCAGTGGATTGGAGTCGACAGCCATGGGGGATTTGTCAGCAAACTTTAATCTCCCTTCCTCAATAGCGCCTTGCACAAGGTTCCTGAAAAGAAAACATTGAGAAGTTTTATGGCCCAGAAAATTATGATATTTGCAAAAACCTCTCTTCTTTCTTTGATCAAGAGGAGGCACTTTCACCCCAGGGGGTACTATCATTTGGCCATCTTTAACTAGCAAGTCGAATATTTCATCACATTTTGTGATGTCAAAACTATAAGTCTTTTTTGGGAACCTATCGTTGGTCCTGTCTGGACCAATGGGATTTTTCCCATTTGAGGGGACTAACTGTTTACAAGAGTATGGAGGCCCTTGTTTTAGTTCTGCTAAATCGACTTCTCCTTCTTCGACAGCTAAAGTATCGTCGAAGGATTCTAGATCTTCGTCATCCATCTCAACATAAGCTATTCTCTCTCTCTTGTGAGTTTTCGTTGCCTTAGCTTTTTCAGCTTTGAGGCGTTCGACCTGTCGAACTCTGTCGGCCAGTTGGGCCATGTCTCTTAGGTACTGGGTATCTAGCTTCTTCCTAATGGAATAATCTAGACCGCCTGCGGCTATTTCGACCAACTCATGTTCTGGCACTTGTGTAAAACATCTCACCTTAAGCAACCTAAACCTATTCAGATATTCGTCTATAGGTTCAGTGAAACGTCTCTTCACACTCGCCAGTTCTTTCAGGCTTATCTTAGTTTGCCCCATATAGAATTGTTCATGGAACAATCTTTCCAACTGGGTCCAATGGTGGATCGAATTGGGGGGGAGAGTTGTAAACCAAGTAAAAGCGTTCTTGGTTAAAGAACTTGGGAAGTACTTGATCCTTAGGTTTTCATTATTTGAAATGTCTCCTGCTTCGATCAAATATCTTGCCACATGCTCGACAGTAGATTCTGTCGTGTCCCCAGAGAACTTAGTAAATTTGGGGACTTTGCTTCTAGGAGGTAAGTCAGTTTGTAACACATATTCTGACAATGGAGACGTAAAGTTGGGCCTTCGAAAGCCCATGTTCATCCCATTCTGATTCATGATCCTTTCGATCATGGTTGCCAGATTATTTTCCAAACCCATGTTTTGGTGTTGGATATGCTGAACCACTTCGTCAGCATTTTGGTTTCTGTTAACTAACCTTACCTCTGGGGCTATTACCCTAGGTTCTTCGACAGGTTGTTCTACAGGTTGTTGAGCCTGATTAATGGTGGTTTCTTCCTCTACAAATATCCCCTGATTTCCTCTTGTTTGCGCCCTTTGGGGCTGTCGAATAGGTGGGGGTACTCCAAAGAAGTCAGCCAAACGCGTCATTTGCGCTGTAACTTGCTGATTCGATTGAGTAGTATTTTGTATTAGAGGATTTAGCACTGTACTCAAAGTTTGTGCCAACATTTGCACCATATCGTGGTTGCTTTCGTCCATCTGTTGCCTCAAGACTGCTGTCGAGGCATTTGTAAGGCCATGGGCTACTTGGGACGTTCCTCCTAAGAATTGGGTCCTATTTCTATTCGCCATGCCTACTCCAGAGCCTTGGAGTGGCGAAGAGGCACTCACGAAAGGGTCTGAATAAGTGGACGCAGCATTCGTCAGGCTTGCCACTTCAGAAGTTGGCATACCATAGAATGGAATAAATCCTGGGGGAACCACAGGCCTTGTGCCTATATTTCCCCTTGGAGGGGGAGTTCCCAAAGGTATTCTGGGGCCTGAAAACGAAGTTATTGGCCCCGTGGTTGTGACTGACACTGCTGGTGTCGAACCAACATTCGTCGCTTCACTTACGGTCATATTAACCGTTGTTCCCACACTCGTTTGTGGGATTTCATTATTGTTTGGCGGATTCGCCATCTCTTCCCTTCCTCTGGCAGTGTTGTTATCGTTGGTGTATATTCTACCACTCCTCAATAACATACAACTCGAAAAGATGAGATTATTTTTCAACAATCAACACACAGTCCCACCGGGTGTGCCAATTTGTTTACCTTGGGTTTTGGTAAACAACCGCTGATCCTCCAAATGGTTACTTATTTGGTTACTCGCAGGATCGATCAGATTGATCCTATGGACATAGGTTGATTTTGAAGTTTGATTAATGTGGATAAGGCTTTAAGTAAAATGTTTCAAGTAAATTGCATAAAGGAAAGGCTTGGTAAAATAAACAAGGCTTTAAAGTAAAGGTTCGACAGGAATTTAAAGGAGAAAAGCATGTAAAATACTGGAAAAGTAAATGACTTTTAATTGATAAAATTGGTGTTTCACACATACATTTCTCAACAATTCTTTCGCTCACACTGGGTACTCGAATCTAAATGAGTGACTATGTATATGATTGTGAACACACGCGAGAAACTACACGTCTACTCCTATTTATACTAAAACATTCCAAGTAACCGTCGGGCAGTTATGCTGCTTCGAGATCAAGCCACTTGGCACGTTCTCCATGCTCGACACTCCAGATCCTTGCATGTTTGCACGTAGTAACTGCTAGAAACCGTTTTCCCTCCAAAGCTTTGAATTTCAAACCGCTCCACTCTGGACCGTCGAGCACTTTCATCAAGAGACGTCTTCGACGAAAACTCCTTCGACGTCGAAGGAAATCAGCCTTCTTCCTTGGAAGAAATCTTCTAAGTATTTTGCCATCTTTCGACGGGCACTTCGACAGGCTTAACCAGTCGAAAGCATCTTTCAGCTTTTAATGGCTGCCATCAATCAAAACAAAGGTGTCGAATTTAGGAGCCAACAGTAATCAAGAAGGTTAGTTGTTACCCTTGTTAGTTCAAGTCGGTGTTGTCGCTCTGATACGTAGCACTCGAGGGGATGAACGCGTGTTTTCTTTATTGTTGATTTTCATTATGTTGCTGAATTTTTAAGTTGTTTTCATTAAAGACTTGTTGTCTTAAAGATGTTTTGAGTTGGATATGATGTTATGGTGTTTTCAGTTGAATTTTGTGAATCTGCTGCGTTGTAATGAAAGTTGTTGTATTTTTAAAGACTAATCAGGTTGTTATCGGTTCATCCGAATTTCATGTGTTATGTATCTGAACTATAGATGATTGAATGTCGTAGTTTTAAGTTGAAAGTGTAGCATTCCATTTGTTTGTTGGAAATATTTATAACTCTGATTTTATTTAACTCGTTAGGTAGAAATGGGGTGTTACATTAGTGGTACCAGAGCAAGTCAATTCGCCCGGTAAAGTTGTCGAGTCGTAGTTTTGTCTAATGATCGAGTATTTTTAATCTGAATCCTAATTGTTGTTTATGTTGTAGAGATAAGTTGAGATGGCTGGAAGGAATGATGCTGCACTTGCTGCTGCTCTGCAAGCGATGGCTTAGGCTATGCAGAATCAACTGAATGCTAACG
The DNA here is from genome assembly GCA_948472305.1 of Vicia faba. Taxonomy (NCBI): domain Eukaryota; kingdom Viridiplantae; phylum Streptophyta; class Magnoliopsida; order Fabales; family Fabaceae; genus Vicia; species Vicia faba. Next base: position 1,037,142,220 of record OX451738.1, on the reverse strand, counting down.
AGAATGTTGGATCTCGCAGTTTGGCGACTTTCTAAAGGGAGAATCCGCCTACCTTCAAGGGTAAGTATGATCCTGACGGAGCGTTGGATTGGCTGAAAGAGATTGAGAGAATCTTTTGTGTGATGGACTGCACTCCAGCGCAGAAGGTTCGTTATGGTACTCATATGCTAGCGGTCGAGGCTGATGATTGGTGGCTAGAGACTTATCAAAGATTGGAAGCTGCAGGTCAGAATGTCACTTAGGCTGTATTCTGTAGGGAATTTTTGAGGAAGTATTTTCCTAAAGACGTTCGTGGTAAGAAGGAAATTGAGTTTCTTGAGCTGAAGCATGGGAGTATGTTGGTTGTTGAGTGGGCTGCAAAGTTTTCTGAGTTGGCTAAGTCTTATCCATACTATAGTGAGGCAGATGCTGAGTTTTTGAAGTGAATCAAGTTTGAGAACAGGTTGCACCCAGAGATCAAGAAGGCAATTGGATACTAGAAGATTCGTGTCTTTGCTGATTTGATTAATAGTTGCAGGATTTATGAAGAGGATAATAATGCTCACTATAAGATTATCAATGAGAAGATGGATAAGCACCAACAGAATCGTGGTAAGCCTTATGATGCTCCAACTGGAAAAGGTAAATAGAAAGTTTCTTAGATTCAAAGGACTAGTGGGGGAGATGCTCCTGCTAGTGTGGTGTGCTTCAAATATGGAAAACCTGGTCATAAGACTAAGGTGTGTACTGCTGAGGTGAAGAGGTGTTTCTGTTGTGGTAAGACTAGACATGTTGTATCTGAATGCAAGCATAAAGAGATGATTTGTTTCAACTGTGGTGAAGGACACATTGGTAGTCAGTGTCGGAAACACAAAAAGGCACAAACTAGTGGAAAGGTGTTTGCTTTGGCCGGGACTCCGTCAGCTAGTGAGGACGGACTCATCAGAGGTACATGTTTCATTAATAGTACGCCTTTAATTACTATTATTGATACCGGTGCTACTCATTGTTTTATTGCCACTGATTGTGTTGAAAGATTGAGTCTTATGTTGTCTTCTATGAATGGAGAAATGGTCGTCGAGATTCCGGCTAAGGGATCGGTGGCTACTTCTCGTATGTGTTTGAATTTCCCTTTGTCGATCTTCGGCAAAGACTTTGTTGTTGACTTGATTTGTTTACCATTAATAGGATTGGATGTGATCTTGGATATGAATTGGTTAGAGTATAACTATGTTTATATCAATTGCTATAACAAGTCTATGAGGTTTTCTACTTCTGAAGAGGAAGGAGTCGGTTTGTTGACTGGTAAACAATTGCGGAAATTGATGCAAGACGAAGCGCAGATGTTCTCGTTGATGGCGTTGTTATTAATGGAGAACCAAGTTAGAATTGAGGAGTTACAGGTGGTGCGTTAATTTCCTGAAGTGTTTCCGGATGAAATTACTGGTGTACCGCCATAAAGAGATGTTAAACTTGTGATTGATCTTGTATGTGGTACCAGACCTGTTTCTATGGCACCGTACATGATGTTCACGTCTAAATTGTTTGAATTAAAGAAGCAGTTAGAAGAGTTGCTTGAGAAAAAGTTTGTAAGACCAAGTGTATCATCGTGGGGAGCGCCTGTGTTGTTAGTAAAGAAGAAAGATAGAAGTATGAGACTTTGTGTTGATTATAGACAGTTGAATAAAGTGACGATTAAGAACAAGTACCCACTTTCGAGAGATGATGACTTGATGGATCCATTGGTGGGTGCAAGTGTGTTTTCTAAGATTGATTTGAGGTTAGGATATCACCAGATTAAAGTGAAAGAAGATGATATTCAAAAGACCGCATTCAGAACTCGGTATGGACACTACGAGTATTCGGTGATGCCTTTCGGTGTGACTAATGCACCATGAGTATTCATGGAGTACATGAATCGTATCTTTCATACTTATTTGGATCGGTTTATGGTGGTATTCATTGATGACATTCTGATTTACTCTAAATCGGAAGAACATGAAGAGCACCTAAGAGTTGTATTGCAAGTTTTGAAAGAGAAGAAGTTGTATGCGAAGTTGTCCAAGTGTGAATTTTGGTTGCAAGAGGTTAGTTTCCTTGGTCATGTCATTTCTGGTGGTGGCATTACCGTGGATCTTTCTAAAGTCGATGTTGTATTGCAATGGGAAGCTCTGAAGTCAGTTACCGAGATTAGAAGCTTCTTGGGATTATCCGGTTACTATAGACGGTTTAACGAAGGTTTTTCTAAGTTAGCACTTCCATTGACTAAGTTGACTTGTAAGGGTAAAGCTTTTGTGTGGGATATTCGATGTGAAGAAAGTTTTATCGAGTTGAAGAAGAGATTGACGTCGGCTCCAGTTTTGACTTTGCCTAATCCATGAGAGCCTTTTGTTATGTATTGTGATGCTTGTCTGATGGGGTTAGGTGGTGTGCTCATGCAGAATAGTAAGGTGGTTGCTTATGTGTCGAGGCAATTGAGGACTCATGAAAAGAATTATCCTACGCATGATTTAGAATTAGATGCAGTTGTCTTTATGTCGAAAATCTGGAGGCATTATCTTTATGGTTCTAGATTTGAAGTGTTTAATGACCATAAGAGTTTGAAGTATCTTTTTGATCAAAAATAGTTTAATATGAGGCAGCGAAGGTGGTTAGAATTGTTGAAGGATTGTGATTTCAGTTTGAATTATCATCCAAGAAAAGCTAATATTGTGGCTGATGCTTTAAGTCGAAAGACTTTGCACATGTCGGCAATGATGGTTAAAGAGTTGGAGTTGATTGAGCAATTCTGAGATTTGACTTTGTTTTGTGAAGTGAAACCGCGAACTATTATGTTGGGAATGTTAAAGATTAATAATGAATTTGTGGATAGTATCAGAGAAGCTCAAAAGTTGGATGTGAAGTTGGTAGATTCGATGGTTGGGATCGATCATTCTGAGAATAGTGATTTTAAGTTAGATGCACAAGGTGTGTTGAGATTTCGTAATCGAATTTGTGTTCCTGGTGATGTGGAGATGAAGAAAGTGATTCTTGAAGAGAGTCATAGAAGCAAGTTAAGTATTCATCCAGGAGCTACGAAGATGTATCAGGATTTGAAGAATTTGTTTTGGTGGCATGGGATGAAGAGTGATGTGGCTCGGTTTGTGTATGCATGTTTAACTTGTCAGAAGTCGAAAGTTGAACATCAGAAGCCTGCAGGGTTGATGCAATCGTTAGAGATTCCAGAATGGAAATGGGATAACATTTCAATGGATTTTGTAACAGGATTACCTTGTACCTTGCAAGGACATGATTCCATTTGGGTGATTGTTGATAGGCTTATGAAGTCGGCACACTTTATACCTATTAACATCACATATCTGATTTCGAAGTTGGCAGAGATTTACACCAGAGTAATTGTGAAGTTGCATGGTGTTACTTTGTGTATTGTGTCCGATAGAGATCCGAGGTTTACTTCTGATTTCTGGAAAAGTTTGCAAGAGGTGTTGGGATCTAAGTTGAGGCTGAGTTCGGCGTATCATCCTCAGACGGATGGTCAAACCGAGAGGATTATTCAGTCATTGGAGGATCTGTTGAAAGCATGTGTTCTTGAGCAGGGAGGTTTGTGGGATACTTATCTTTCGTTGATTGAGTTCACTTACAATAATAGTTACCATTCTAGTATTGGGATGGCACCTTTTGAGGCGTTGTATGGTCGGAGGTGTAGGACTCTGTTGTGTTGGCATGAATCTTGTAAAAGTGTGGTACTTGGACCTGAGATTGTTCGAGAGACTATTGAGAAAGTAAAGCTTATCCGAGAGAAGATGAAAGCTTCTCAAAGTAGACAGAAAAGTTACCATGACAAGAGAAGGAAAGATTTGGAATTCCAAGTTGCTGATCATGTGTTTTTGAGAGTCACACATGTGACTGGTGTTGGGCGAGCTCTGAAGTCTAAGAAGCTCACTCCTTGTTTTATTGGTCCGTATCAGATTTTGGAAAGAGTGGGAAATGTTGCTTATAGAGTGGCTTTACTGCCTAATTTTTTGAATTTGCATGATGTGTTTCATGTGTCACAACTCCGGAAGTATATTCTTGATCCGTCTCATGTGATTCAGATGGACGATGTACAAGTACAGGATAATATCACGGTGGAGACGATGCCTTTGCGAATCGTGGATCGCGAGATGAAGATTCTAAGAGGAAAAGAGATTGCATTGGTGAAGGTTGTCTGGTTAGGAGCTGTTGGAGAGAGCATGACCTGGGAGTCAGAGAGCAATATGCAAGACTCCTATCCAGAGTTATTTGAACCGGGTAAACTTTTATTTTCGAGGACGAAAATATTCTAAGTGAAGGAGAGTTGTAACGCCCCGATATTTAATTATTTATTTAATTAAATATTTTTGAATATTTTATATTAATTCGAATTTTTATCGTCGAAGTCGGAATTATTTTATTAAGTTGGAATAATAATTAATCGAATTAATTTGGTGGAATTAAGTTGAAGTATTATTTTACTATTAAGTTTAATATTGATATTAGGCTTTAATTGGTGGTATTGTGTAGTATTATGGGGTATGTCACTTAGGCCCATTTGAGTTTACTAATGAATAAATGAAATAGTAGTATTATATAGAATAAATGAATTAGAGGAGAAAGAGAAGAAATATAGTTATCAGGAAAGAAGAAAAAAGGAACAAGGGTTTTGTGAGAGGAGAAGAAGAACAAGGATATTGCTTCTAGTGCCATATTCACCAGAAATTCGGTTGAAGTTTCTTAGAGTTGCACTAAATCCAAGGTAAGGGTGGAGTTCTGACTCTATAATAAGGTGTATGATTTTTAGTATGTAAATTTAGGTTATAAAAATTATTTTTAGTTGTGTTTGAAATTGATATATTAGTGAATTGAGAGATGATTGTGAATCCAAATTATATACATATAAGCACTCTAGCACTACTCCTTTTATTTCATACACATGTTCTAATTTATGAGCAATTTGGTACTGTAGCTGTAATATAAGCCATGGATATGTATGACTAGTGATGGAGGAAAAATTGAATACTGTAGCGATATATTGTATCATTCACTTTAACTAATTGTATTAGTACTATGAAAATTGAATGAACCATATTATACTAATACTGTAGTGAGATAGTAAGAAATATGCCTATATTCAATACTGTAGCGAGAGATAACTAGAATCATGTATATACTATAATAAATTTTAGTTACTAATAAATTACTTCATTAGCATAATAATAATAATAATATTAATAATTTAGTATTATTAATATAATGATTTTTTTAAAGAGTTTTAAGTTAGAGATAATTATTTGGATTATTTAGCTAATTTAAGTTATTTCTCAATTTCGGTAGAGTTGTTACAATTGTCAATTGAGTTTTCAATAGGGTTGTTAGAGTTGTCAATAGTGTTGTTAAAATTATCAATAGAGTTGTTTTAAATTATTAAAAGTCACTTTTATTTGTTTTGTGTAATTCCGACATATTTAGAGTTGTCAGAAAGGTAAGTTGAAGTGTCCAAATAATAACACTTCTTTACTAAGTTATTGGTATTTTAGTTATAGATTTTTTTTAGTTAAATTTAATAGTAGTCATGTTACTTAGACATAATAAATTAGTAATTAATAATTGGATAGATGAATTACCAATTTAGTGTATACTATAGAGTTAAATGGTTTACTATTATGCTAAGAATGATAATTGACACTGTAGCGGCATCTTATATTTAGAAGTGTCTCTTACTCATACTAGATTATACTAGTTACTAGATTAGTAATAATAATATAGATTATTATAATAATGATTTAATATCATTAATAAATTATTTTGTAGAAATTATAAAGTAGAAATAATATAATTTTTGGCCGATGATTAATTAACCGATTTTAGTCAAAATAGTCCAAATAAATATGCGGTTTATTGTAGTAATTTTTGGTTGATTTGTTGGGTGGTGTTTTTGTTGAATATATGAATTAGCAGGTGATTTTATTTCCTCTATTTATGGGTAAAATATTAAGTTGCAGGCTTATGGGCAATGTTGAATTAAGTTGAATTATTGTTGTTGTTGTTATTACGTTCATGTCTTTGATGCATACATAGCATATCATGTTGAAGCTTATGCTCGTTAAGTTGGTCTGGATTGACAAATGTAAAGTTGAAGGCTTATGTCTTGTTGATGCCTCTATTTATTGACAGATTTCTAAGTTGGGAGTTCTGCTCCATTGGTACCACATGCATGTGCATAAATACGAGTCGCATTTCATGTTGCATCCTGAGTTATCGTGTGGATGAATTAATTATGTTAAATATTGATAAAAAGTTGTGAAGTGGTAAATTGTATGATCTAATACTGATATATTATTTATTGTATATCCGATTATATGGTTTGATATTTCATCCCTTCTGTTTGAATGTTGCCCTCTGTTGATAACGTGCAAGTAATCAAGAAGGTTAGTTGTTACCCTCGTTAGTTCGAGTCGGTGTTGTCGCTCTGATACGTATCACTCGGGGGGATGAACACATGTTTTCTTTATTGTTGATTTTCATTATGTTGTTGAATGTTTAATTTGTTTTCATTAAAAACTTGTTGTCTTAAAGATATTTTGAGTTGGATATGATGTTATGGTGTTTTCAGTTGAATTTTGTGAATCCGCTGCGTAGTAATGAAAGTCGTTTTATTTTTAAGGACTAATCAGGTTGTTATCGGTTCATCCAAATTTCATGTGTTATGTATCTGAACTATAGATGATTGAATGTCGTAGTTTTAAGTTGAAAGTGTAGCATTCCATTTGTTTGTTGGAAATTTTTATAACTCTGATTTTATTTAACTCGTTGGATAGAAATGGAGTGTTACATTCATCCCATTAGGTGTTCCTTTCGATTTGCATCTCCATTGTTCTTTTTGATGACTCTGAGTTCCAATTCGAATTGCTCAAGGCTTCATCATCATGACTTCTTCGATTAAGTCATCATTTGCTTCGATTGTGTAATCTGGGAACATCAGCCTAATCGGACATTTCTTGTTCCTTTCGATCTTCTTTCCCTCAATTCGACCAATCGAAGTATCACCTCTTCCTTTGGTCTGGTCGAAGCTTCGTTCTGTTCTTTTCGATCTCCTTTCCCTCAATTCGACCAATCGAAGTACCACCTCTTCCTTTTGACTGTTCGAAGCTTCGTTCTTCTCCTTTCGATCTCCTTTCACTCAATTCGACCAATCGAAGTATCAAAGCTTCCTTTTGACAGGTCGAAGCTTCGCTCTGCTCCTGTCGATCTCCTCTCACTCAATTCTACCAATCAAAGTATCAAAGCTTCCTTTCAAAATCTTCTTCTTTTCGAAGCGCCAATGCAATCAACATGGCAATCAAAGTGTCTTTCCTTGTAATGCTTCGAATATCCTATATTTCAATAGTTCAAAAACGAACCCTTTGAAGCTCTTTACTAGCTCTTCATCAATCGAAGACTTCATAAAAGCCTCCTCACTCTTTCTTTTGAACCATTATTTCTTTGATCGTAGTGCTTCATTGGGCATCAAAATAGACGGCATACTGCTGTCGAAGCTGCTTCGACCCAAAAGCTCTTAGGCATATTTTCAGCTTTCAACTTACACTTATTTTCTTTCTTTCAGTTAGGCCGTTATGCTGAGGCATATAGGGTGTCATGGAAATCATTTGAATCTTTTGCAAACCAAAAACTCTTTGTGGGAAATGAAACCCTAGATGGAGGTCCTTTGCTTAGGAGGAGAATTTGTCTGGTCAATTCTTGGTCAACCTTGAGCAGTTAGGGGCCTCAATGAGCATGTCTTGAGTAAAAATGGGAGGGAAAATTTTGGGGTACAACAATGGATAATGAATCTCCACGGATGTTCATCAAAGTTCATGGATGTGGATGAAGATTCATAGGTCTATAATTTCATTTTGACTCGCGTTGGGGTCGTCCCCCCCTAAATAGTGGAGAGGATTTGGGCAACTTGCCAGTTCGACCAAATTTCCCCGCATGGGGCGTTGATCATTCCGGTGTTGGCTGTCGAGGGCTTGGGTCGAGGTCCATTCCTCGATGCATTCATCGCCCTTTCAATTGATTTATGGTGGAAGGGTGAATTTGATGATGTTGAATTCACTATTTTCCCCTGCTTTTCAGGTACGATGGCACACCAAGTCAAGGAAGACATTGTTCCCGACACCCACAAGGATGACACTATGGTCTCGGATGACCCTTTGGCTTGGGTCACGCCCGAGCCTCAGAATAAAAAGTCATGTTTTTCGCAGGACGCTTTTGACGCGTTTAATGTCCCTGAGGTCCGAGAAGAGGGTGCTCATGCCAACTGGATTCTTCAAATCCCTCACCGGGATCGGAGGATTTGCTCGACATTCTTGGGAAAATGTTTCCCTATGTATGAATTTGCTTTTAAGGAAGCGGAGATGCATTTGTCATTCAACGACTTCCAAGTGGGGGTCTTCTAATGGTTATAACTGGCACCTTTCCAGCTTCATCCGAATGCACTCACATTTATGCATGTGTTCAAGCTTGTATGCTAATATCTTCATATTGGTGCCACCTTAACCCTCTTATTTCGTATCTTTCACTTACAATGGTATACCATTGGAGGGCGACAAGCCTGGGTGTCGCTCAAACAACTCGGAAAACTCTTCCGGCCGTACCTTGAATCTGTTCGCAACTTCAAAGAGAGGTATTTCATCGGGAAGCCTGTTACAGATGCGGCCATGCCTTATTTATATGATCACTTATAAGAGATCGGGGGGTCGGACAATAATTCGGCTGAGGCAGGGTTTCCTCTTGAGTAGAAGTGGAAACACTTTGAGCAAAAGCCTGAATATTACGCGTTGAAGCCAGAGGACTTGGACACCCAGGATCAACTCTCTTTTGAGAAGTTGGTGGCTTATGTCAAGAGCTTCTCACCGGTGAAGTGTCTGGACGTGGATAACAGCTTCCTTTTTGATGATCAAGGGGAGTGTCTCCTCATTCATAAACTGATTAATACAAAAATGCTCCTCGAGTGCTCCTTTGACGAGAAGGCTTTGAGACTTCTAGGTATGGGATGTGCCCGTGATTTTATTTTTGTATGTTTGTCTTGTGACTGACAGTTTTTTTATTGTAGATTGGATGAAGACCCTCTCTGAACGTATACTCAATTTGAGGCCCAAGAATTCATCTAACTTGGGGCCTAAGAATCGGGTAGTTCAACTTCAGGATGAGGCCAAAACATTTGCTCGTTCGAGTGGTATGGTCGACCATCCCAGAGGGCAGTTCATTGGTCGACTTCACATTCTGATCATGTCAACATGGTGCCCATTATGGATCTAGATTCATGGGGGGTGAGAGGAGTTCCCTCAATTGTTCGTCTTCGACGTGCCCAACTGTAAGGTGTTACAATAATGTAAAGCGTTCACCTGCCATCGAGAGTGAAACTTCATCAATGTTCTTGTATGCAAGGCTTTGTAATGATGTCGTGTGTTTTCCCTCCATCGAGTAGTGGAACGCCATCAATGTGGCCGTATGCAAGGCTTTATAATGATGTCGGACGTGTGTCCTCTATCAAGAGTGGTGTGATGCAGGCGTGTGTTTTTGTGTGAGACCGCTGTGGGTAACGTGTCCTCTCATCATCCCTATGTGGCAGCTGTTTGGGGTGCCATCATTTCATAGGGCAATCCAAAATCCAAGTAATGATTACTTTTCACATGCTACCTCGTGAGGTAGGAACTCTATAAAAGAGGAATCCAGAGGTCATTTTTCATTTTCAAGCTCTCTTCTCCTCTCTCCTACGTTCTCCCATGGATCTGCTCTGCTCTAACGCCACCGTAAATATCTTCAAAGATAATCTTCTCCAAGTAAGTGATATCTTCTTGATCGCGCTTTTTCTTAGATTTTTAGATTAAACACTTGGGTTTTGTCATGAACGGATGAATCTCTGGATGAAGATTCATGGGTTCTGAAATGAATCTCCATGGATGTTCATCAAAGTTCATGGATGTGGATGAGGATTCATAGGTCTATAATTTCATTTTAACTCGCGTCGGGGCCGTCCCCCCTAAATAATGGGGATGATTTGGGCAACTTGCCAGTTCAACCAAATTCCTCTGCATGGGGCGTTGATCATTCTGGTGTTGGCTGCCGAGGGCTTGGGTCCAGGTCCATTCCTCGATGCATTCATCGCCCTTTCACTTGATTTGCGGTGGAAGGGTGAATTTGATGATGTCGAATTCATCGTTTTCCCCTGCTTTTCAGGTACGATGGCACACTAAGTTGAGGAAGACATCGTTCCCGACACCCACGAGGATGATACTACGGTCTCGGATGACCCTTTGGCTTGGGTCGTGCTCGAGCCTCGGAATAAAAAGTCATGTTTTTTGCAGGACGCTTCTGACGCATTTAATGTCCCCGAGGTTCGAGAAGAGGGTGCTCATGCCAATTGGTTTCTTCAAATCCTTCACCGGTATCGGAGGATATGCTCGGCATTCCTGGGAAAATGTTTCCCTATGTATGAGTTTGCTTTTAAGGAAGCGGGGATGCGTTTGCCATTCAACGACTTCCAAGTGGGGGTCTTCCAATGGTTACAATTGGCACCTTTCCAGCTTCATCTGAATGTGCTCGCATTTATGCATGCGTTCAAGCTTGTATGCCAATATCTTCTAATTGGTGCCACCTTGACCCTCTTTTTTCGCATCTTTCACTTACAACGGCAGACCATTGGAGGGAGACAAGCCTGGTTATCGTTCAAATAGTTCGGAAAACTCTTCCAGTCGTACCTTGAATTTGTTTGCAACTTCAAAAAGAGGTACTTCATCGTGAAGCCTCTTACAGATGCGACCGTGGCTTCTTTGTATGATCGCTTGGAAGAGATTGGGGGGTCGGATAGTGGTTCAGCTAATAATGAGGTTTCCTCTTGAATGGTTGTGGAAACACTTTGAGCAAAAGCTTGAATATTACACGGTGAAGCTCGAGGACTTGGACACCCAGGATCAGCTCTCTTTTGACAAACAGGTGGCTTATGTCAAGAGCTTCTCACCGGCGAAGTGTGTGGACGTGGATAACAAATTCCTTTTTGATGATCAAGGGGAGTGTCTTCTCGTTCACAGACTGATTAATACAAAAGTGCTCCTCGAGTGCTCCTCTGATGAGGAGGCTTTGAGACTTCTAGGTATGGGATGTGCCCGTGATTTTATTTTTGTATGTTTTTCTTGTGACTGACAGTTTCTTTTTTATTGCAGATCGGATGGCAACCCTCTCTGAACGTCCACTCAAGTTAAGGCCCAAGAATGCATATAACTTGGGGCCTAAGAATCGGGTAGCTCAACTTCAGAAGTAGGCCAAAATTTCTTCTCGTCCGAGTGTTTCATCCTCCCTTTCAGGAACCCAGACCCCCTCCCGAACAATTGGTGAAAAGGAAACGCGTGGAGGACCCCGAGCATGTAGCGCTTGTCGAAGGTGACAAGGGTATCGAGGTAGTTTTTGTGTTTCCTCCCTGTTATCTCAACCGAGGCATTTTCAGCAGGGAGAATTCTTTAGGTCTTCATGAGGAGGAGAGGGAAGCCATCTTGTTTGAGGACAAAGAATCCCGATGGAAGAACCTGTCGGACGACTTGGCTGTCGTGATGAGGGTTCTTGAAACTGCTTTGATGCTGAGCGATGAGGTTGTAGGCTCTCAGACTGCTCTTGACAAAGCTTATGCCCGGATTAAAAATCTGAAAGGAATAAATGAAAAGCTGAAGGGTGATATCCTCAACCATGAGATGAAGTACAAAGCGCGGGTCCAACTCCTCAAAGATCTGAATGAGCTACGGCCTTAACTGGAGGCCGCGATTAAGGAGAACGAGTGACTGACCTCCTGGGTAAAGGAGTTGGAGGGGATCGTGGCGCCTGCCGATAAAGAGACCGACACAGAGAAAGCCTTTATGACTAGTAAAGAGTTGATCGCTCGGAGTCGTGTGCTTGAAAAAAACATCATGGATACTCTTATTTATGGCTTTAACACGGTCGTGGAGCAGCTCAAGATCCTTAACTAAGGGGTCGAGCTGGTGGTCGAAGGTGTGGGGGCATTTAACCAGGTGGTTGACGAGAAGATTTTTATCCCCCCGATGACAGTTCTGGGGAAGAGAGTGACAGCGAGGATGAGAGATGAGATTAAGTTTCTGGGAATGCATGTTCGCTTTTGTTTTAACTTGGATTGGTGGCCTGTGTGACCATATATTTTGTTTTGTAAACTTTTGACAAGGGCTTCGCTCGATTTTCTTGTTTGGGCCTGTGCGCTCGTACTTTTGTAATCATTTGGACAACGTCGGCCAGTATGGTCGGCTATTGTAAATGCCTTTATTTAGCCTTTTATTGTATGTTAGTTATTTTACTCGTCGTTGTGCTTGACTTGTTTATTTTGTGAAATATGGAATTTCCATGAGTGGAGATTTGTGCTCACCTTAGTTTTGGTCGACACATGTTGGGATATGTCAAGAAAGCGGAGTAGGATTCCATAGAGACGAGTTCAAGATTACGGTCAGGGTCTTGATTCATAGCATGAACTGCCCATCGCGAGTTGGGTTTTCTTCCTGTTGGATACTTCGACAGTGGAGCTCGATCGAGGTGTCCCCGTCGGGCTAAAGTTCTGCTCGACCAATGAGCAATAAACTCGCCTTTCGTTATTAGTTGGAGGCTATGTTCGTACCTCAACATGCCTTCATGGTCGAGCGCGCCCTGTCGTTTGTCAGAGAGGGCACATCGGCTTCTAGGCCCTAATGTTTATCAGGGACCTAGCTATAATATTTTTTTCAGCTTTGTGGCGTTCCATGGTCGAGGTAGCGGTTCACCACATAGGAGTTTGAGGTAGTAGGCTCCTGTGCATGTTGCCCCGCGGATGCAGTATGGTCCTTCCCAGTTGGCGGCCAGCTTTCCTTCACGGAATCTTTCTAATTTCTTTGTAAGACTAACTTGTCGACCTGGAATTCACGTTTTATGACTTTGGTGCCATGACGCAGGGCTATCTACTATTTCAGTATGGCTTTGCGAGGGCCTCATCATTTAGTTCTTCGTCTAAAGGGACTTCAGTTCGCCTGGATTGCTCCATGGTTTCCATGGGGATTACAGCTTCGGTGCCATAGGTTAGCCGAAATGGAGTTTCTTCGGTCGTCGAGTGTGGCGTTGTTTGGTAGACCCACATAACACTATGCAGCTGTTCGACCCACCCCTTTTTGGCTTTGCCCAACCTGCATTTGAGTCCTCGCAAGATGACTCTATTCGCAGCCTCGAATTGCCTGTTGGTTTGAGGAGATTCGACAGACGTGAAGTGTTGTTTGGTGCCGAGCTTGGCGATGAAGTCTTAGAAACTTTGATTGGTGAACTGCTTCCCGTTGTTGGTGACGAGTGCTTGTAGTGTGCCGAATCGGGCAAGCACATTTCATTTGTAGAAACGGAGGATGTTGTGTGATGTGATTCTAGCTAGGGTTTTGCCTCTATCCACTTCGTGAAATAGTCGACGACTATAATTAAGAATTTATTTTGATATGATCCTTGTACGAATGGTCTGAGGATGTCCATTCCCAACCAAGCGAACGACCACAAGGATGACAGTGTTTTGAGTTCGTGTGGGGGCACGAGGTACATGTCTGCGTCTCTTTGAAATTTTTCGCATTTTTTGACATGCTCCTTCGTGTCTTGCTGCATAGTGGGCCAATAATAGTCTGCTAGCAGCGCCTTTCGTTCCAGAGATCTTCCGCCCAAGTGTTGGGCGTTAATTCCCTCGTGGATTTTCCGCAATATCTCGGGGATTTTGGACTCCTCGACGCATTTCAAGATTGGGATGGACAATCCCCGCTGAAGACTCATACTGGTGTTCTACCTGACCAGCCATATGGTATAAAGTAGCATGCAATTGCACAAGGCCTCAGTCATATACTCTACATTAAAATTATGAATCTTCCTGGACATCCAGAAACCATATTTATCTCCTCTTCATACTCTGCCCTAGGCCTGGTTATGTGGATGAGGCCCTCATCTATCATCTCCTGCAAATCAACCTTTATCTTATCGCAACCTTGTATTTGTGTACTACAAATAGCACAACCGGAATGGTCATGTGTGTAGTAGCTAAATTCACAGAGGTCTGCATGCATTTTCACCAAATCTCCTATAACCAGATTAATATCAAAAATATGGAAGTCGCCTGGACAACCGGCCACCATATTCACAGCATTTACTCCTCCATGCTTGGGTAGAGGATTGTCTTTCACATTAAGTCTCACATCCTTGAAATATAGAATACCAGACTTCACCAATTTCTGCACCTCGGTCTTCAAAGGATAACAATTCTCAACATTATACCCTAGTGCTCCCTGATGAAAAGCATATGTTTGGTCTGCCTTGTAGTATCAAGGCAATGGTGATGGCACAACGGGAGGTGGTCGGGTCTGAACCAACTTCTTCGAAATCAATTCTGGTAGTAACTCTGTATAGCTCATAGGAATAGGGTCATAACTCTCCCTTCTCTGATTATACCCTTGATTCCCCTGCTAGGACGGTCTCTGATAAGCAACGGTAGTTGGAGCTGCACCCACAACTGGAGTAACTGAGGCAACTTGCTGATGGCGCTGATAATTCTTTCTAGGAGTATTAACCCTCATCTCTTGCATAACAGCATGTACATCTCCTTCCTTTTTCTTGGTAAACCCATAAGATAGCTTCTTCACACCTCCAGAGCATTCACCTTTCGTTAAACGACCCTCTCTTACATCCTCTTCTAAGTGAATACCCATTCCTACCATTTCAGTAAAGTACTTGGCGTACTTGCTACCATCCTCTCGTAGTAGAAAGCACCCAGCATTTTTAAGAAAATCTTAGTCATATCCTTCTCTTCCATGGGAGGAATCACTTGGGCGTCTACCTCACGCCATCTCTATGAATATTCTTTGAATGATTCCCTGTCTTTCTGAACCATGGCCCTGAGTTGATCACAGTCAGGCGCCATGTCCATGTTGTACTTGTATTGTTTGATGAGCGCTTCTCCCAAATCATTGAAAGTATAGATGTTAACACTGTCCAAACTCATATACCACTTCAGCGCAGCACCGGTCAAACTATCCTGAAAAAAGTGAATCAGCAGACGCTGATCATCAGTATGGGTAGACATTCTCCTTACATACATCACCAGACGAGTACGAGGGAAAGTGTTGCCCTTGTACTTCTCAAACTCCGGGACCTTAAACGTAGTAGGTATCTTAACATTCGGCACCAAGCATAACTCATTCACATTCTGCCCAAATAGCTCTTTTCCCATGAGGGCCTTCATCTCTCTTTGCATCTTGTCAAACTGCTCTTGAAAATCATCCATTATGTCATAAAGACACAAGTCTTCACTCGGTGGAGGGAAAGGACGAAACACATCATCGTTAACAAATGGAACCATATTCACCAAAGGAGACACAGCAGGAGCAACATGCACCACAGGAGGTGCCAGAGTAACAATAGTTTGAACAATTGGAGTATTTTGAGGACGAATATTGAAGCCTTCATGTGCAAAATTCTCAGGAATTCCCCATGGATAACCTTGAGGCGTGCGATTTTGAACAACAGTTGTAGTAGCAGATACGGGAACAGTTGGAGCTTCAGTAGTTGACCTTGTTGGTTGAGGTTGAACACTCGGTGGCTGATTCTGGGCAGCCATCAGAGCTTCCATCAGAGCAATCAGATTGGCCATGTCGGCCTTCAAAGCAGAAACCTCCTCACGCAGCTCGCGATTCTCTTGTTCTAAGTTGTCCATCTTCTTTCTGAAATTAGCCCGAGTGTTGTAGTGATGAGTCAACTTGTTGAACGAAGTAAAGAAGCTTGGTAAGACACCTGGATATGCATAACAAATGCAAGAAATATGTGCAATATGATGCATGGTATGCAATGCACATGATTTTATTTTATTATTTAATATTTCAAGGGATTTAAAATTTATGGACATGTTGCAAATATCAAAGTAATAACACATTTGAAATACTGAAAATTTTCATTATAACAACTCCAAAATGGATTACAAGTTTCAATGATCCCAAGTACAAGATGAAAATAAAATCTAAAACCCTGAGAAGTAAAACAGATGGAGATCACTCTATACGCTGGCACTTCCCTGTGAGCCTGGCAATCCGAGCCTTCAACCTCTGGTTTTCTTCCGCATACCTGGTGGCAACCTCCTTCCAATCACCTGAATCAGGAAGTGAGTAATCAGCATCTGATTGAGGCTTAGGAGAAAATAAATCCCCTTGCCTCTCTGTAGTCTCTACCGCTTGACTCTCAAGGATCTCAATCAAGTCATCTTTCTCCTTCAAATCTGCTCTATAGGTAATCTCTAAAGTTTGGCACTTATTCTTCCAAGCGTCCTTTTTCAGTTGCATCCTGACCAAAGCAAGTTGCAGCTCTTCTAGATCATCTAATAGGGGAGGAGTGGTCTTCACAAACAGATCAGACATAGGTGTTTCCCGAGAATACGGCATCTTCAACTGAATAGCTCTCGTTTGGACCCACTGAAGATATGGCTCCAAAGAAACAGCACCCCTAGGTCCCAAATCCTTCCTACTCTTCTTATGAAGGTGACGCCAGGCTTTCGCAATCTTCTCCCTAGCTTCCCTATGGTCTTCTCCCTCCTTCAGAAAGAAACTACTCAAATGAATACTATTTGGTTTATCCCTCATCGGATAACCGAGTTGTCGTCGTGCAAGAACATAGTTATAGTTAATTCCTCCCTTTGTACCAAGAAGAGGTACATTGGGAAAACTACCACAACTGTCAATAATCTTTATATCCTAGTAAGCTTGATAATACCAATCAATATCCGAGTGAGTAAGTGCCATGACCTTAGGAGCCAAACGGGGTTCCTTCTTGACATCCCAAAAAGCATCAGACTGAGGCATATGAGAGATAAACCATCAGTACAACAGGGGCATGCAACAGATAATTATCCCCCCGTGATAAGAATTTCGAAGATGAATAGAGTAATAAGCATTACCCAACAATAGGAATTGGGTTTCCAATCATTAGGATCCTGATAGCATTAACGTCAACAAACCTGTCCATATTAGGAAATAAGAACAACCCGTAAGCAAGTAGAGCAAAGATGGCCTCAAAAGTGAGTGTACTCATCATCCTGGCAAAGTAGCGAGATTTCTCCAATAAGAACGGAGCTGGTAATCCTCTAATCCCTCATTTGGTAGTCATATGGGCTTCCACCTTGGACTTCCCCAAATGAATCAAAGCAACAATCTCATGTGGTTTTGGCTCACCCTCTAAAACAGTAAAAGAAACACGATCGGTAACGGGTAAATCCAACAGATAAGAATACTCCTCCAGTGTAGCCATCAATTGATAGTCGGTAAAAGTAAATCAATGATACATCAGATCATAGAACTAGACCAAGGTCGAGAGAATACCCTCCTTCATCTTCAGCCTCATGAGAGGAATGATAGATCCATACTTCTTCCGAAAGTTTGCAGAACACTCGATCTCGGGGATTAGACTGATCAACTCATCTATCTTGGGATCCTTGAAACTGTACTTCCCAGTCTTTCTCTTTCCAGAATCTGTGGTTAAAAAGTACCCGAGATATTCAAAAATGGTCAACTTTTAAATCCCTTGAAAAAAGATCTCTTTAAAAGATTCTTATGAGTGCATGGATGCATGATGCAGCAATCACACATAAGATCACACATATAGGGTTCATAGGTTCAACTCCACGAGCATGAGGTCAAAGGTACTACCCATAAGGTATTGGTCTAAAATTTATCACCTTCTGAACAAGTTTCTAAAGGTTCCCAGAGTCTACATCCTTCCTTCGGATATTACCAACTTCTCGATTAACTCGGTAATTAGTAATATTCTTAAGAAAAACTCGTCCGAGCGTAGCATCGTGTGACAACTATTTCTGGATTACTCCATCATAGCTTCCGTACTACACCTAAAAGGCCAAGATGGGTTTGGTATTCTACGGTCCTCAGCTTCAGCAGGCTCCCAGGTCGAAAGCAGTACGTCTTCCCGATTACTCGGTAAACGACACTACAATCAAAGGGGCCTCCACTGAGTGGGGGATATCATGCCTCCTTTTTTTGGATTACTCCCTCAAAGTTAACATGACTATACTGCCCGTCCTATCTTAAAGTTTTCCCAATTCCGGGTATAGGACTTATAAGTAATCACCAAGCACCCTGAAATCTAGGAAAATCCAGACAAACATATATACAACATATAACACATAAACAATATAGCATATACACAGATATAAACAAAGATAGGCTCAACCCACTTAGGGATGGACCAGCAAGAGGTCAATCTTTCCCCAGTGAAGTCGCCATTTTTTTGTAGCGGTAGAAATGTTTAAGACTAAGCCATTGGATTGACTAGACTTGTACAAATCAAAATAGAAATCGCCACCGCACTTTATTATTTCCAAAGGAATGGGAAAAGAGCGAGTAACCCAAAAAAGGGGGGAAAGATTCAAGGTAAGGGGGTTGGTTATGCAAAGGGAAGGTATTAATACCCTAAACATCTACGGTACTCCGCAGGAACCTCTTTGTAAAATCTGTATATTTTGGCTATAAAAAATGTTGTATAAAAAATGGATGGTGGAGGTGAGAAAAGAAATATATTTTTATGGTTTTTGCACCCGCAGTTGTTGTGAACCTTTAGCGCCTACGTACCACCTTCCGTGCAATAGGGGATCAGGGTACACGTAGTTCCTCTTTTAAAAATTTTAAAACACAAATGTGTTGGTTAATTTTACGAGATAAAAGATCATCGTCATTGTCCGAGTGGAAAACATACCTACTACCCACAATCATGAGAAAGGAGAATTTGCATCATCTCAAAGTGGAGGATATGGCTTGGATTTTAAAATAAACAATGCCTACCTTAACACCCAAGTGGAAAATATCTCTCTTCACTACATATTGTAGAAGTATAGTTGTTTGCATCAGTACAAGGATTGACAAGAGTTCAATCTTTTGAGAAAAGTTTAAAGATAAAAGCCAAAGTGGAAAAATGGTTTGAAATGAGATTGATTGACTTTTAGTCTTCTCACAAAACATGTCAAAGTATTATTAAGTTTATTGAAGTTTATTTATGAAAATGTTTTGAAAATGCATGGACCTAAGTCCAAGTTTATTATGAAAGTGGTTCAAGTTTTAAAAAAACAAGAAGAGTTTTCAAAAAGAGAGAGAAGATTTTTGAAATTAAAGAAGATGGAAGGAGAAGAAGGGACTATCTAAAGCATAAGGTAAAATCTAGGTATAAGAACCATCTAACCAACAAGAAGCCAATACTTGACACTATGAGCCAAGATAGAATTCTCATTCTTTGGATTGAAACCAAACAAGCAATGATACTAGACCTCTTGAAAGAACCAAACTTCAAGCGTATTAAGTCTTCACAAAAATTGGGCAGAGTAACGGCTGTATACGGGTGAATTCCAGATTACAAACTGTTGTACCCCAAAATTTTCCCTCCCATATTTCTCAAAACATTTCAAGAAAGATCCTCAAGTTGCTCAAGGTAGTCCAAGGGTTGACCAGACAAGCTCTCTTCTAAGGCAGTCTACCTCAAATTAGGGTTTCATGTTGCATCAAGATACTTGAGTCCAAGGGATCCCAAATGCTCACCATTGTCCTAATATGTTCTCAAGATCATCCATGTCAAGTTTCAAGCCATGCAGAGAAAATTTGCTCAGTCAATTGCTCAAAGGCCTAAAAATCGACTGTGCTAGGGCAAAAGTCAATTGTGGTCCACATACAGTCAAACTTCAATATTTTTGGTCAACATACTCATTTTGAAGTATCATTCATCATTTTATCAAGGGTTGATCATAATTCATCAAGGATTGCTCATAATTCATCAAGAACCAAAAGTTGCTAAATTAGGGTTTTGTAGGAAAAGTCAACTCAACTTTGACCAAGCATAACTTTCTCATACTTAATGAGAAATGACCCATCCAAATATAATTTTGAATAGGATTCCATGATCTACAATACATCTTCATCTCCCAAGTTCAAAATATGCACTCACAAGAAGTTATGAATTTGGACATTATAGGTCATTTTGAAAAGTCAACAAAAACACCTTTTTTGTAAAAGCTTCATACATGAACATGGAATATGAAATTGAGATGAGACAAAAATGGTTGCTTAGAGGACATCTCAAGCTTTCTAAAAAGTCAAAGAACACCTTCAAAGAGTCAAAATTGAGGAAGTTATGCATTGGTGAAGTTGACCCTTTTTGCAAAATTGCCGAAAGTCAACTATGCCTAAAAATGTAATTTTTGCCAAATGGGCCCAATCTTTTGCACTTGTTTTGAGTTGGAAACATGGTCCACGAGCCCTAGCCCTTTCCACTTGTCATTATCTTGTTTATATTATTTATTTTGATTTTTATTTGAATTAAATCATTTTAAATCAAAACAAATCATAGAAAATCCAAAACATTGAAATTCAAAGATCTTGTGCTTGTTTCAGGTCTTAAATCCAGTTGGCAAGTATTTGAAATCATGCAAAGCATTGGTATGGACAAAAAGATTTGTTTTAGGCTATTTTTGGAATGATATTCAAAGGAATCCATTGCTCAGGCCCAAACTTCTTTATCTTTTCTTTTTATTTTGTTTTATTAAATTTAATTTATTTATTTTACTAACAAATTAAGTTTTCTTTTATCAAAAAAATTACATAAAAATATTTTTCACCCAATTAGACTTAGGTTTATTTTTTGTCAATAACTTAATTAATTCAATTAGATTTTAATTTTAGGTAAGATTTAATTTCTTTTTGTAAATAAATTAAAATTAATTAGAATAATTAGGGTTTGGTTTATAACTTAATTATATTTTCTTTTTCTTAAAATAACCAAAAACATAAAAAATAGGCCATTTATTTATTTTCATTAATTAATTAAATTACTAATTAATTGTGTATTTAATTTAAAACTTAATTCCTTTTTCTTAAAAATAATTAAAAAAAAAAAAAAACATTTTTTCTTTCAAATAGGTTAGAAAGGGTCAAAACCCTAGTTCTCTCCCGATCTAATTTTCCTCGCGCGCATTTTATTATTTATTTTTATCCTATTAATGTAATTGCTCACAAGTTGTAATAGTTAATTAGGACCTTTTTATTTTCATTTATCGCTTTATTATTTAAGGGTTTGTTTTTGACTATGTAAATACCCGAAGCCTTGTAATAGCTTAGTTTAATTTCTGCACTTTAAATTCCGCAAAATATTAAACTATTAGATGTATGATATTAGGATGCATGACAAGAATGTATGAAAAACTTTAAAACTGTTAGATAACCCTAAAATGTGCAAAGATAATAATTTGAAATTGAATCACTCGCACATGCGCACTCCTAGGGTACACTCTCACTTGGTTGCCTTTGGTAAACGGTCATTAGGTATAGGGTATTTTAGTGGTCGCCCTTTTGTCTCAAAGATCAAAGATGCCTCGGAAAGGTTGCCTCAGAATTGTTGCCTCGAATAATTGATCTAAGACATTAGGGTTACTACTAAGACGTCCTAACATTGCTTTAGTGACCGTACGTCCCTTTCGAATTGACCCTCAAACTCCAACGACGGTGTTACCTACTCACTAATAGTGGGATAGCGCTGTCTAAAGGAAACGAACATAGAACGATTCTTTTTTCGAGTAGGTAGATTAGTTCTTAAGTACTTGCTCAAACAAAACAAACTTTTTTCACACTTACACTCCTTTTCAAACAAAGTTTCAAAAACACTTCATTACACTCTTGAAGACAGAAGCAAGAGTTAAATCGAAGTCAAAACAAAAACTTTTCAAAGCACACAAACACAAAGAAGCAATTTTGAAAATGATGAGCAAGTACCTAAGAGCCTGTAGATAACTATGGATAGAAAGGGTGCTAATACCTTCCCTTTCTATAATCTACCCCCCGTACTCAGAAATATCTCGAAAACAGAATTTTTCTGTGCTTTTTTCCTTTCCTTGTTGGATAAAATAAAAGTTGGTGGCAACTCTTGCTTACCACGACATTTTGCAAACACAAACGCAAAACGCAAATCAGCATTCCTAAAAAACAGTCCCGGTTCTGGCCACCGTATCACACAAATAAAGAGTGTAATCACAATAACCTGCACACAAAACAAACAAACAACCCAATGCCTTGAGGTAAACCTCGAGATCTCCAGATAAAATAATCAGATAAGGTCACAAGGTCTCCAATCACAGGCCAAGGTTCTTAATCCTTAAGTCCAAAAAGTCCAATGCTCCATAATGCCAAGGATAGTAACCAAATAGTCCAAGTATCATTAAAGATTTTTAGGGTTTATGTTGATTATTAGGTGTTTTGAAAAAGAAAAGTAAAGCTCAAGTGAGCAAAAATAAAAATGACAAGAAAGTAAATACTCAATTGAGCAAAGATGAAAATGCCATGAAATGTAAATCCTAAAAGTAAATAGTGCATAAAAATAAAAGG
The DNA here is from genome assembly GCA_948472305.1 of Vicia faba. Lineage (NCBI taxonomy): Eukaryota > Viridiplantae > Streptophyta > Magnoliopsida > Fabales > Fabaceae > Vicia > Vicia faba. The sequence goes on along the minus strand of OX451738.1, from coordinate 1,037,119,781 downwards.
GGCATATAATAAAAATAAAGTCAATTATTAGTGGTTAGTGGTTAGTTGGATGATCATCTTGAAACTTGCATTTGGAACTCATTAGATGATTGGTAGAACCAAAGCCACCACACAACAAGTTGTGTTTGCTTTTTGTCAAGTATATCATCCATTTGGAATCCTCATAAGTACCATTTAATGATCAACGATGTTTAAGTGATCCACGTTAACCAAAAGTGTTGTAGATCCATTAGAGGATTGGTAGAAACAAAGCCTCCATACAATGAATCTCAAGTATATTGGATCAAAGAGATCAAATTAACATACTTGGGCTTGCAAACATAAGTTTGGGCCATGAATGATCATTTATTCGAATCGGGATAAAATTTAGCCCTATGTTAAGCAATCATAAGTGGACTTATATAGAAGTCGCACCTATTTTCAGGCCGGTCAATAGCAATTTATGCACCATTTGTTTTGAGACATGATATAGAGATCATGCTTCAATAACACTTAGTGCAATAAGAAAGGGCTGAGATTAAGAGGGGTGAGAGAGAATATACAAACCACTTTTGATCAAACTATTATTAAAATCATTCATCCATTTTTGTGGAGTTAGACTCAACACCATGGATCCAATGATATTAATAAAGTTCATGATAAAAAATTTAACCCAAGATCAGCCAGAAAATAGTCACAAAATAATATTACATTTAATATATACAAAAAAGGTTTAAAAAAATGTTTTAAAATAGAAATAAAAGAGAAAAATATCAACTATGTTCAAATTGATCAAGAAATAAAAAGTAAGTCCATAGAAAAATTAGAAAAGGACTCAAATGGTTTTATAAATTTTTTTGGTAATTTTTTAAAGTCAGAAACTATTTTTAAAATTAAAAGAAATGAGTAAAATAAACTAAAAATGATAAAAAATACCAAAGTCAAAAATATAAAATAAGTGAGGTCACCAATATTTGTCACAATATCATTGGATCATTCCATAATTTTTCAGAATTTAAAAATGCATAAAAGTATTTTTAAACATTTAAAACAATTCAAATAAAGTGAAAATTTATGAAAAATACCAAAACACAAAATTAAATTGTGAAAAAATAAAAATAAGAAAGAGAATAATCAAAAATATTTTTCAGAATTTTTTCAGAATTTTTGGACTAAAAATGAATTTTCTATGATTTTTTGAAGTTTAAAACAATTAAATATAAATATCAGAAAATAAAATAAAAACCAAAAAAATATGGGCCATCTGATCAATGTCAAAACATGTTAGTAAACAGATCAAGTGGACCTGGCGCGTTGTGCATGTTATGGACTTTAGTGAATAATGCATAGGATCATTAATTAAATCAGATTTTTGAAAAAAAACAGATGGCGCACCTTCATTGGTTGGAAGATGACATGTTGGTCATCTTCAACCTCCAGCCAGTCCCAAAACCAGGTTGCTCAATCTATAAAATTAGAGCATGAGACCTATGTCATTCGCTTCGTCTCTTCAAAACGAAGACAACCACACCTTCGCGATAAATTTATATAAACTATAACTCAAGCAATTTGGAAGAAAAGTTTTGAAAAGGGATTTGAAATTTCATGGTCAAAACGTGTTTCCAGTAAAAAGCAAGTGTTACAACTAGAACCAGAGCAATGAGAGCATCACAATGATATCAACCTTTTGAAGAATTGATGAAGGAATCTACCTATTGAAGTTGAGTTGCAGAGCTCTGAAACTGGACTTCTATGGAGTAATATAGGGCACGATTCTTGAATGTAATTATATGGTTAGCTTCAGGGATGATCAAGGAAGGTGAATTGATGGAAAAATTGGATTGAAAAGGCTTGTATATGGATTTTGAAGTTGCTGAATTTTGAGTTATGGAACAAGTTTGGCAGGATGATTCTGGCTATCCAAGCTTGAGGAAATGAATGAGGATGACCCTCTATTTATAGGGAATCAAATGGAATGTCCAAGCGTCTGAAATGATGAAGTTTGGAGGGAAATCATGTGAAATTGCAAACAAGAAAAGTGTGACTTCTAATTTGATCAAAACTCATCCAAAACGCGCGTTTTGCTATGCTAATCACTTCTGGAAGTTCACTAAACATGTTCAGAAGCAAAAACGCGCAGAAACAAAGTGTTTAGAATCCAAATCAAGGATTTCAAACTTCTGACTTGGTGAATAATTTAGTTTCTAATTTCCAACTTCTGACCAATGGCATTCTCAGCTCAAGGGGTCTTAGGGTATGATTCTTGATGCTTTAGAAAGATGCAGTTACAAGCTTTGCAATGGGAAAAAAATGGGATCAAATGGATGCTTGAGCTGAAAGTTGCATTGAGTCAAAGTTGGAGAAAAAAGGGTTGACTTTCCATACTTAGAAATATTTCAAGTTTTTCTTCAAAAGTGACATATAATGTCTTGCATCCAAACATGGCCTTCCACTTGGATTTTGCTCTTGACCAAAAAATATGGCATGAAATAGACCTATTAGATGACATTTTGGGACTTAAACCATTCAAAATATCCGAAAATTGAGAGAGTTATGAATTGTTGAAGTTGGCAAAAAATCATGAAATGACCTATAATCTTTTGTATCCATAAGGCAACTTCCATCCATTTTATCACTTTGCACATAAAAGAAGGCATAAAGTTCACATCCTCAAGATCATTTTGGAAAAATAATGGGCTCAAGGAGATAAAAATTGACCAAGTTATGATCATTTGAAGTCACACATGGAAAATTGGGGATTCATCTGGAGGACTTGTAATCTTTCTCCTTCATCAAGTTTCTTCCACATGAAAACTCCTTGGAACTTTTGAAGTGATTTGTTGATAATCATTTGAAGAGAAGGATGTTTTTGGAATCACTCAAAAATACCAAAATATGAGCAAGATATACTTCTTTGAAGTTCAAAACCCTAGCTCATAGATCAAGAAACATGCCTTGAGGAACTTTGACAATTTTGAATAAACTTATTGTACCAACACAAATGCTTTGTAAATAGAAGTTATTGAGGATGAAAGTGAGAATTCATAGCCACCAAAACCACTTCCATATCTTGATAATTGAGATAAATATGAATTTGTGACCAATGGGAACAAAGCCTTGTCCAAACATGACAACTTCTCCAATCAATCCCTTGTTCTTTTGAACCAAATTTGATAACCTTGAAATGTGGTGAACCAAAATAACCTTGCCATTCCATTTATTCCAAATCAAATCCAATGGTGAGGTTTGAACTTCCCAAACTTTATTGACTAGGGCATGGAAATAAACTCATGAACCCATGGAGCAACTTGCTAAATCTCATTGCCTTTACCTATATTAGTAACAAGCAAGATAAACCAACATTGAATTTTATTGATTAAGAGGAGAAATCAATACAAAAATATTCATGATCACAAAAGAACACAAATCAAGGTGCTTGCTGATTCCTCAAAGAGCAAAGCTAAATATAGGGAGGGGAACCAAGAATCCTAATGTGATCTTATTGTGAATGAATCAACATGGTATGATGAAGGGATCTTAGGGGAAAAAAATTGGGTACAATAGCTGCCCTTATTTAAGTTTCTTCTATCTGGAGATACGAAGGTTAAAAATCTTCGTGTCGGCGCAATTAAAGATACTTAAATATAAAACAAACCTTATTTTTGGCCCTAAGATGCCATGCAATGTTTATGAATATGAGTGCACATGGACAACTCCAAAGGGACGCAAAACACCACTGGGGATGTAACAAAAAAATAATGAAATAAGAGAGTAACCCAACCAGGAAAATAAATCACTGGTGGATCGAAAAGACCTAAATCAGAGAGGATGGCAAAAATGGTCAAAGGATACACCAACTCCTACTGGAGGTAAAGCTACCAACGTTCACTGAAGGTAGAGAGAAAAGAAATAACAACACTGACGTTCACTGACGGTGAGATACCAACATTCACTGAAGGTAGAAGGAAAAGAAATATTATAGCATCGCTGTTCACTGACGATGAACTACCAACGTTCACTGAGGGTAGCAAAAAGATAACAATCCTCGACGTTCACTGTCGATGACCTACCAAATTTCACTGAAGGTAGAGAGAAAATATATCATAGCACCGCCGTTCACTGACGATGAACTACCAATGTTCACTGAAGGTAGAAAAAAGATAACAATCATTAAAGTTCACTGCCGATGACCTACCAACTTTCACATAAGGTAGAGAGAAGATATATCATAGCACCACCGTTCACTGATGATGAACTACCAACATTCACTGAGGGTAGCAAAAAGATAACAAACACCAACTTTCACTGATGGTGATCTACCAACTTTCACTGAAGGTAGAGAGAGGATATATCATAGCATCGTCGTTCACTGAAGGTAGCAAAAAGATAATAATCACCAACTTTTACTGAAGGTGACCTACCAACTTTCACTGAAGGTAGAGAGAAAATATATCATAGCACCGACGTTCACTGACGATGAACTACCAATGTTCACTAAAGGTAGCAAAAATATAATAATCACTAACTTTCACTGAAGGTGACCTACCAACTTTCACTAAAGGTAGAGAGAAAATATATCATAGCACATTCGTTCACTGATGATGAACTACTAACGTTCACCGAAGGTAGCAAAAAGATAACAAACACCAACTTTCACTGATGGTGATCTACCAACTTTCACTGAAGGTAGAGAGAAAATATATCATAGCATCGTTATTCACTGATGATGAACTACCAACATTCACTGAGGGTAGCAAAAAGATAGCAAACACCAACTTTCACTGATGGTGATCTACCAACTTTCACTGAAGGTAGAGAGAGGATATATCATAGCACCGTCGTTCACTGATGATGAACCACCAACGTTCACTGAGGGTAGCAAAAAGATAACAAGTTTTCCTAAAATTCTGGCATTTCACCTAGAAATGGTCTCAACTTCTTCTTTAACCGAGGCACTCTTCCTAGAAAGGGTAATATATAAATTGTCTCAAATAAAGAGACTATCACCTGCAAAGATTTCACAACGAACTGTCTCTGCGAATTTTAAAGTCTTGCTATCCACTGGCGTAAACTGACGACGGACTGCAAACTATCCACTCATAGAGGAGATAGCAAAAAAAGGTACGTCGACTTTTACAAGGAAGCACAAGTTGCTCAAATAAAGAGACTTGTCACTTGTTGTCATGGAGGATTGTAAAAAGAAATGACTTTATGGGGAGAACAGTATGGCTTCCTGGGGAATGAAATATGACTTCTTGAGGAAATGCCACGATATTCCTGCTGAGGAGATAAAGTCTTCTTGTGCAAAATAAATGTACAAACCAAAACTCGAAGCTTTCAGAAATCCAGAGTAAATAATATTGCTGGGAAACCAAAGTTTCAAATCAGAAATAAACTGGAATGAAACAGTTAACCAAAATACATCCTTTGAGAAATAAACTCAAGAGGAAAAACCAAATCCATCTAAACAAAGAGTTTTACAGGAAGGCTAAAGCAAAAATCTTCCACGAGGGATAACTCAGTGGGGAAATTAAAAGAATATACGCTTTCTGCTTAAGGACAACACTCTATTGAAGAGAGAACAACGTAACTCTGCAAAACAGAGTGATATGTCAACAAAAAAATTAACAAATGTTAATGAGCAATGATTTTCCAATTTTAGCTATGCATGATGTATGTATGAATGTATGAGTGTTATTGTGCGTATGGTGACAAAACAAATATACAACACTGGAATTAACCAGGAAAAACCACCTCGGGCACAAACAATACTCGGCTATATCACATCCAAGATGATCATTCCAAGAAAAAGGTAAATGCCAACTGAGGAAACAAAACCTACTGCCTGCTTTAGCTTTACTGAGGAGAAACATAATCCGGAAGTAAATAAAACAAAGTGGCAGAATAGTACAGATACAGGGATAGAACATCCTTCTCTAGGCTTCACCCGGGGAAACAAATGTTTTCAAGAGTAACGCTCTTAGTGGGGATTGCAAAACCAATCTCAAGTAAAGTAGATAGACACCAAATCATCAAAACATTCACTGGGGAATTAAGGTCCACTTCATTGGGGAGGTTAATCACCATATCCTTAAAGGGAAAACCACAATACATTCTTCACTAGAGAAACCAGGGACCTACATTTTTCAAGAGTGATTATGGTACCGACTTCTCTGGAAAAAAGAACTTCCATTAGACCGAATGAAAACTTTTCTGGAGAAATCTCATATTAAAACCATACATCATGAAAACTCAGACAAGGAGGAGAAATGAATCCAAACTTGACCAAGGATACCGGAGTCTCGAACCCAATACGGCGAATCATCGTGAGTAAACTTTCCTGAGGGGAACAAAAACTTCTTAAAACAACTGGAGTTTGTCGATTCCTGGGATCACCATTTTTGTTGTTTTCTCTTGCATCACAAATTTTAAAGTAAAAACAAATTGTAAATTCTTTTTGAAAATCACTTTTGTTATTTTAATCTTTTTGCTTTGACAGTTATTATCAACAATAAATGAAGTCTTTGTAAGCTAAATAAAATAAAGAAATACAAAGAATTAGGTAAAATCTCAAACTTTATTAATAAGATGGTACTCTGCGAATGGAGAGACTCCATGGATAATTACAAAGTTCAAAAAATGGTAATATATAATGGAAAAGATACGTTGAGATACAATGACCACTATCCCCTCTAATAAATTTTTGAAATCCTGAGCAGCAGCTTCCATTGAAGTATGATGAGGATTCAAGAAGATTGTTGCTCCAATGATCAAGTCTTGTCTGATGTAGTTACTTGCCAAGAAAGTCCCTAACTTTTTCCTAAGCTTCCCTTGCGAGTTTTTAACTTAGCGGGAATTTTATTCTGTTTATGTCTCTAACTTTTTCCTAGACCGCCCTTCCAGGTTTTCGACCTACCGAGACGCTCTTTTTTGCCTAAGCCGCCCTTTCGGGTTTTCAACTTAGCGAGCTGTTCTTGTACTGCTTTAGGCGAAGTATTTCTTGACTGCATCAGCATTCAAGAGACGTGGGAACTCCTCACCATCCATAGTTTCAAGAATTAATGCACCGCCAGAGAAGGCTTTCTTGACAACATATGGACCTTTAAAATTGGGAGTCCACTTGCCCCTATAATCAGTGTTGAAAGACATGATTTTCCTGAGCACGAGGTCACCTTCTCTGAATTCATGAGGTTTGACCTTTTTATCGAAAGCTTTCTTCATTCTTTTATGATATAACTGTCCATGACACAAAGCTGTCATTCTCTTCTCCTCGATCAAATTCAATTGGTCAAACTGGTTTTTTGACCCATTCAGCCTCAGTCAACTTGGTTTCCATTATCACACGCAAAGAGGGAATCTCAACCTCGATTGGGAGTACCGCTTCCATTCCATACACCAGGGAGAACGGGGTTGCTCCTGTTGAAGTGTAGGCAGATGTTCGATATTCATGCAAAGCAAAAGGGAGCATTTCATTCCAATCCTTATAAGTAACGACCATTTTCTAGATAATCTTCTTGATATTCTTATTAGCAGCTTCAACAGCCCCATTCATCTTTGGCCTGTATGGAGATGAATTGTGATGGACAATCTTGAATTTTTCAGACAGTTCTGTCATCATTTTATTATTCAAATTCGAGCCATTGTCGGTGATAATTCTTCTCGGCACACCATACCGACATATAAGGTTATTCTTGATGAAGCGTACAACCACCTGCTCAGTAACATTAGCATATGAAGCACCCTCCACCCACTTGGTGAAGTAATTAATTGCTACGAAGGTAAAACGATGTCCATTCGAAGCTTTGGGTTCTATCATCCCGATCATGTCAATACCCCACATAGAGAAAGGCCATGAGGAAGAGATCACATTGAGAAGTGTCGGAGGCACATGAACCTTGTCTGCATAAATCTGGCATTTATGACACTTCTTTGCAAATTTATAACAATCAGATTCCATTGTCAGCCAATAGTAACCTGCCCTTAGCATCCTTTTAGCCATCGAATATCCATTGGTATGAGAGCTAAATGAACCTTTATGAACCTCATGCATCAACATGCCTGCTTCGTGTCTATCCACGCATCTGAGCAAGACCATGTCATAATTTCTTTTATACAACACATTTTCACTGAGGAAGAAACTGCCTGCCAATCTTCTCAATGTCTTTCTATCTTTATTCGATGCACCAATCGGGTATTCTTGAGTCTGGAGAAAATTCTTGACATCATAATACTAAGGCTTCTCATCTGCTACCTCCTCTGTTGTAAACACATGAGCGGGTCTATCCAGTCTCCGAACCATAATTTAAGGTATATCATTCCAAGTATTTACTTGATACATAGAAGCCAGAGTTTCCAGAGCATCCGCCATTTGATTTTCATCTCTTCGAATATGATGGAATTCAACTTTATTAAAGAAGGGTAATAACCTTCTAGCATAAACTTTGTAAGGGATCAAGCCGGGGTGACGAGTATCCCATTCTCCTTTAATCTGTGTTATTACCAAAACTGAATCACCATACACATCTAAAATTTTTATTCTGAGATCAATAGCTTCTTCGAGACCCATGATGCAAGCCTCATATTCTTCCATATTATTAGTACAATCAAATGTCAACCTTGCGGTAAAAGTAATGTGTGATCCAGGTGGAGAGACAATCATAGCACCAATTCCTTTACCATAAGCATTCACAGCTTCATCAAATATCATACTCCAACAATATTCACGGTCAGGACCTTCCTTAGGCAATGGTTCATCACAATCTTTCACTTTCAGGAACATCACATCCTCATCAGGGAAATCATACTCCACAGACTGATGATCCTCCACTGGTTGGTGAGAAAGATAATCTGCCAACACAATGCTTTTAATAGCTATTTGAGTGCGGTATTCGATATTATACTTAGATAGCAACATCTGCCAGCGGGCAATTCTCCCAGTAAGAGCAGGCTTTTCAAAAATGTACTTGATTGAATCCATTTTGGAGATCAACCAAGTAGTGTGATTTAACATATATTGTCTTAAACGCTTTGCCGCCCAGGCCAAAGCGCAACATGTCTTTTCCAGCATGGAATACCGCGACTCACAATCAGTGAACTTTTTACTGAGATAATAAATGGAGAACTCTTTCTTCCTTGTTTCATCTTGTTGTCCCAGAATACAACCCATGGATTTATCTAATATTGTCAGATACATAATCAACGGTCTTCCTTCGACAAGAGGGAGAAAGATAGGAGGTTCAAGCAGATATTCTTTAATACTTTCAAATGCCCTTTGGAAGTCATCCGTCCACACACAACCTTGATCTTTCTTTAACAACTTAAAGATTGGTTCACATGTTGCAGTCATGTGGGAAATGAATCTGGAAATATAATTCAAACGCCTGAGGAACCCTCTGACTTGTTTTTCAGTTCTTAGCGCTGGCATCTCTTGAATTGCTTTGACTTTTTTAGGGCTAACATCAATTCCTTTCTGGCTAAGAATGAAACCTAACAATTTTCCTGATCAAACACCGAAGGTGCATTTATTTGGATTCAAGCAGAGACGATACTTCCTCAAATGCTTAAACAACTTCAACAAATCTTCTACATTCCCTCCTTCAGTCTGGGATTTAGAAATCATATAATCAACATATATTTCGATTTCCTTGTGCATCAGATCATGGAATAGGGTTGTCATATCCCTCTGGTACGTTGCACCAGTGTTCTTCAACCCGAAGGGCATCACTCTGTAACAGAATGTTCCCCAGGGTGTGATAAATGTTGTTTTTTCCATGTCCTCTGGAGCCATTCTTATTTGATTATACCCAGAAAATTCGTTCATGAACGAGAATACTTTGAATTTTGTTGTGCTATCCACTAACATATCAATGTGTGGTAATGGAAAATCATCTTTTGGACTAGCTTTATTTAAATCTTTGTAATATACGCACATGCAAACTTTTCCATCTTTTTTCAGTACTGGGACAATATTGGCAATCCATTTAGGATACACTGACGTCACAAGAAAACCAGCATTAATCTGCTTTAGAACCTCCTCTTTGATCTTCACTGCCATATTTGGGTGAGTTCTTCTCAACTTCTATTTGATTGGCGGACACTCTGGCTTCAACGGCAAACGGTACTCTACAATATCTATATCTAGACCAGGCATATCTTGGTAAGACCAAGCAAAAATATCCACATACTCTTTCAACAGCTCAATCAACCTTCTCTTTACATCAGGATGCAGCGATGCTCCAATCTTGGCTTCCTTCGGATCTTCTTCTGAACCCAAATTAATCACTTCTAATGGCTCTTTATATGGCTGAATGGTATTTTCCTCTTGCTCAAGAAACCATGAGACCTATTCTAGAATCTCATCATAATCTTCTTCTCCGTCCCCATACACAAGACATTCAAAGTTGGGAGAGGGTGTAGGGTCATTGTATTCAACGGGTTTTTTAATTAATCTGCACATATGATTTATGATTGCTTTTAGAAACTAGCACATATAACAAGTGATCATGCAAATTAAATTTTAGTTATTATTTATTTTGAAGGGTTTTTTTTCTGATTACCATTTTCCAAGTAAAAGAAAAAAATGAAGACACGATTTGGGAAACAAAGACAACTTTTGTTATTGATTTTAAAAGTCACAGCAAACAGATAAGCCCTACAACATTAATACTTCCATATTGGGCATAGTGAAAGCTTTTTAAAAATATTAAAAAAACAAATTACTTTGAAACATGTATGTAAGAGGGAACATCAATGGTGATCCAGTTCTGAACCCTAACTCTGTGTGTCACATAATTTGGCATTTCATGCTCTGCTTCATCTTCCACAATGGCATTAATCCCGGAAATAGTTGGGTTGTACCCTAAAATTTTCCCTCTCACTTATCAATAATTTTCTCACAAGATCTCCCTTGACTCAAGACTGCATTAGGGTTTGATCAACTCAAGACACCTCCTTAAGCACTGATGACCAAAATTAGGATTTGAGTTTGCACAAGGATATTTTAACTTTCGATGTCCCATTTGACTTTCATGGATTATTATGGACCCTCAAGATTACTCATGTCAAGTTTCAAGCTTTGGACCACACTTTTGCTCAGTCAATTGATTAGTTGACCTAAAAATCAGCTATATTGGGGAAAAAGTCAACTATGGCCAATTTATAGTCAAACTTCACAATTTTTGACCCACATAAACATTTTAGACTCATATGTATCATTTGATCAAGTTTGGACCATAATTCCTCAAGAAATTTGATCAAATCTCCAAAAGGGCAAAATGGTCAAAATTAGGGTTTTGATTGGGAAAGGGCAATTTTTGATTTTTGACCTAGAAAATGATCAATTGGTTTAAGGTATGATCTCAAGAGTCCAATTGCATAATTTTTACCTAATGACATGGCTCAAAACATTTCTCAAGTCCAAAGGATTGACAGATGAATTTTCAGTCAACTGATCAAAAGTCAACTGTATATTGAAAAGTCAAACTTTGACTTTTTGGTCAAATTCAAATGCCAAAGATCACAATTCATCCAAACATGTAAAAATATTAAACTTATTCATCAAGAAATCAAAAAGTCAAGATTTCATTTTGAAAAGTCAAATTTTCTAAACTTAGAAATTTTTCTAAGTGTTGGAAATTTCTTATTTTTTCATAACTTTGAGCAAAATTTTCACCATGATGCAAGATGGTTCAAAAGAAACTTCCAACATGAAAGTTGTAGATTTCTATGAAATATAAAAATTTTCTTCACACAAATTCTCCCAAAAGTGCTTGGATCTCAAGTAATAATTTTAAGAACATGTGGTCATGAAACAAAACACTTAGTGAAATTTTGCCCTAATTTGGTCAGGATTTTGATCCAACTTCATGGCAATTTTTCATATAGTTCCAAGGGGAATCTTCAAAATGAATTCAAAGATGAGTTGTATAGAATATTACAAGATTTCCAAAATGTCCAAGAACTCCTTGAGATCATTCTTGAGTAGGGAGAATCGAAGAGAGGAAGTTAGGGTTTTATCACTTGAATTACAAGGCATTTTTGGATGAACAAAATTCAAATTCAAAGTTGTGCTGCATAACCTATACTTTGCAGGCCTCAAACTTGTTAGGAACTCCATAATTAATTGCTTGCACAGCTGTTAGAGGTCTCATTTCAATTATTCAATACAAGGCCATGCTTTATGTCCATTTTGGGAAGAAAATGCACATTGCCATTTTGATAAAGTGACTTTTTGCACAAAACTTGTTCTTGAGCCTTGCACTTGTTCTCTTTTGATCATACAAGTCCTATAACTCATAAGAAATGGTTTAGACACTTACAATCACCCAGCCCATGCTTGTACTACACATTGAAACTTGGTTTCCCTCTTTTCTTGAAAATCAAGTAACATAGCAAAAAGCTTGTGACTTGTACTTCTGACTTGCCAATGCACTCAAGACCTTTTTCTTATAGATATACAAACCATTTTCCATAAAACGAACAAATGCTCAAGCCCTGAAAATACCTAGAACTCAGAATCACATCTCATACCTCCATTTTAACATAAATAGACCAAAAACTTGAAACTCATAACTCCCTCGTGCGTTTTCAAGCCTTTTGGTTTCTAAAGCTTCTAAACATTATTTAGAACTGATCTCACACCCTGTTACAGAGCTGTAACACCATTAACACCATCCTCCATTCTCAAAAGCAGAGCTTTACACTTGGACTTCTCCAGAACTCCTCGGGTACTCTCAGCTCAAGCTAAGCATCCCGTTAGCTTCCTGGGAACTTGAGGAAGCTAACCCAATCATTGGAACTCCCTGAAAGCTACTCAAACTCCAAACCAATACCCTCTTGCAAGGTAATTTTTCTAACTTTAGAACTTTTCATACATGCATCATCAATGATTTATTTGTGAATGAAACATGTAGATATCATTGCCCTAAAGCTAACCATGTTCATAGTTTCCATTAATTTTATTTGAGCTTAGAGAATTTTAAGATTGAAGTTTCTGAGATTTTTAGGGTTCAGATTAGGGCCAATGAAATTAATGCTTATCTTTGATCTATAGTTCTAATGCTTTACATTTGTGAAACCATGAGGAAATTTGCTACAAGTTTTATGTTTACAGTTTTCATTTTTGTTGAGAAATGAACAAGTTACATTTGGTCTAGCTGGAGGTTGAAGATGAAGTGTAAATCATGGCGCATTTTGTATCATATATTTATTGATTTACTTATGTTAACGGATGTATAGTCACCCCAGTTGTAGAAGCGCGTGCCTGTAACCTTTGGGACCTGGGTTCGAGCCCCAGTGGTACCCTTTTGGTTTTTTTCCACTTTTTTTTTGCAATTCTGACCTTTGTTTTTTGCAGGCGCTGGGCCTCCTTGGGCCTTTGTTGTTTTTGTTTTTGCTTGCTAACCCCCCTGTTTCATTTACACACCTATGGCCCAGTTTTATTTTATTTTCTTATTTTCTTTTTATTTGTTTTCTTAATTATTTTTCTAATAATAAAAAAATCATTAAAAAATACAAAAATAGTAGATTTATATTTTAACTTAGTTTATTTATTTTTTCTCACAAAAAATATTTTATTTAACCACACTTTATTTATTTTACTAATTATTCTTGTAAATTTAATTAAAACTAGGATATTATTTATTTTCTTTTACACCAATTAAAATATATTATTTTAATATAAAAAAGGCCAAAAATATTTTATAATACTATAAATTATTTTCAAGACAAAAATACAAAAAATACTTTTCTTAAACTCAATTTCTTTTTAATTAATTAATAGATTTAGGGTTTTATTTAAAATCTTTTCTTAGTAATTTTTTAGGTTTTATCTTTTACTACTTTTAATTAATTATTTTCTTCTAGTTAATTAGGTTAAAACCAAAACCCCTTTTCTCATAAAAAATCCAAACAAAATATCCATTTTCTTCACACTTGCATTCTTGTATACTTATTCATTTTGTACATTATATTCATTTAATTCCTTGTACATTTATACCAATTCAATATAGTTGTAATAGATTAACTAGGTTTATTTTCTTGCAATCCCCATTTACAATTTGTACACCCCCCTCCCACAAGTATTGTAATAGTGTAGTAACTTTAAATTCTGCAATTTATCGCTTTATATATAACATGCTAGTAATTAGGGTTTGTATGGAAAGACTAAAACCAATACTTAGAAAAACCTAATTCAAAATAAAATCAAGCATGAAAACAATACATTTTCACACAAGCACCCCTAGGGTTATTCCACTTGTTGCCTTATACAAAATGGCCATATTACGCATGTGAGGTATCTTAGCAAATACAAGATCATAGTCCCTCGATGACGCTATCTAAGTTTCCTTTCAAATGATCTTAGTCCCTAAAAGATAATGCTAAGATACCTTGCAACATTGCTAATCATGGTTATACGATGACCCACATCCGCCCCGTTTACATCCAAAGATAGAGTTACTTACCAAATCAATAGTAAGATAACAATGTCAAAGGAAGGAGAAAATGAACATGAAAGACTTTTGAGTAGGTAGAATGATCCTAATTACTTGCTCAATTTCAAACAAATCATCCTTGCTATTTTCAAAACAAACACCTACACTTTCAAAACATCTTACAAACTTGAAAACATTTTCAAAAGAACAAAAAAACTTTGTATACATTCTTACGAACGAGAATCATTAAAAAGTTTTCCTAAACAATGGCCTCTTTACAAAATACTTTCAAAAACCACACAAAGCATAATTTTAAACAAAAGTAAGTGATCTAGCAAGTAACTAAGAGCTCATGGAAAACCATGGATGAAAAGGGTTCTAATACCTTCCCTTTTCATAATCTACCCCCCGAACTCAAGAAATAATCTCAAAGTTCTTTCCTGTGCTTTTTCACCTTTCCTTTTGGATAAAAGAAAAGTCAGTGGAGACTCTTGCTAACCGTAACGTTTGCGATCAAATGCAAAACCTTCAAGTCAGTTCTCACACCGTATCACAAGTTGGATGCAGATAACCCCTGCTACGGAAGATGTCTTAATACTTTCTTATAGCAGACTTTAGCTTCATGCTCTTACCTTTGTCATTCTTCAAAGAGAACCCCAAGCCGGCTCTGTTCTTGTTTACAGGTGGATCCACAATCTGTCCCTATACCTCGCCATGACCCTTTCGCACAACTTATTGCGCATCCTTAAGAGATACCATGGAATTCTCATTTCCTCTTATGTTGTCAATGGATAAGGTTTGGAACTGGGTTCCAACAACAGCTTCATCCGCCTCCACAATGCTGAAAGAGGACAAATGAGATATCAATAATGTATGTTCCCCATTTATGATTACTACTTTCCCTTCACGTACAAATTTCAGTTTCTGGTGTAAAGTTGAAGTGACAGACCCTGCCTCATGAATCCACGGTCGTCCCAACAAACAGCTATAAGCGGGAACAATGTCCATGACCTGGAAAGTTATCTGAAACAAATGTGGTCCTATATGAATAGGCAAGTCCACTTCACCAATAACAAATTTCCTTGATCCATCAAACGCTTTCACAATGATGTCACTCGGGCGCATAGGCGTTCCTTGATATTTAAACTTCATAAGAGTACTCCTCGGTATAACGTTCAAAGCGGATCCATTATCAATCAGCACATTGGATAGTGAATCATTCTTGCAATTCATAGAGATGTGGAGGGCCAGGTTGTGATTCCTTCCTTCATCTGGTAATTCATCATTGCAGAAACTCAAGTTATTACATGACGTAATGTTCCCTATTACGCTACTGAATTGGTCTATAGGAATATCACTCTCCACAAAAGCTTGGTCCAATACTCTCATCAAGGATTCTCTATGAGCAGATGAGTTCATCAATAAAGCCAAGATAGATATTTTTGAAGGAGTCTACAGTAGTTGATCTACAATTTTGTATTCGCTCATCTTGATTATCTTCAAAATATCATCCACTTATTTCTCTAACGTAGCCCCACTAGTCTCACCCGTAGCCTTCTTGGTTCAACATTCTCAGCAATTTTCTTTCCAGCACTAACATCTCCTCGAACAACTGGTGCAAACACACAACCACTTCGGGTCACCCTTCTATTTTCAACAATATTCCCAACATCAGGCGTTGGCTGAATAGGAATTTCCACTCCATCCTCTAAGATTGTAGCGTTGTATTTGTAGGGCACAACCTTATCTGACTTGTAGGGGATAGGACCCGGCAAACTAATCACCAATGGGGTAACAACTGGCTTGCTATAATATTCAACTTCAAGATGAGATGGTGCCCCAAAACAAGGTACAATGACGTTTACCCCTTCTTCAACACAATCAATCATTATTGAGTCATTTTTGGAAAACAAATCCTCATCTGAGGAGAAATACTCATCTGCAGAGGCATACTCTTCATCCGACTCTTCTTCAGTCAAGCAAACCTCAGTCAAATCAACTTTATGGTAATCATCCGTTTGACTTATAACCTTGATAATTCCATTATCTAACAACAACTGAACACCTTTCTTCACGATTGAACATCCTCGAGAGTCCCGGCAGAAAATTCGGCAAGACCCATACTTGTGTTCTACCTGACCAGCCATATGGCAGAAAGTAGCATGCAATTGCACAAGGTCCTCATTCATATACTCCACATCAAAAACTCTGAATTCTCCCGGACATCCAGAAACCATATTCACCTCCTCTTCATACTCTGCCCTAGGCCTGATTATTTGGATGAGGCCCTCATCCATCATCTCCTGCAAATCAACCTTTATCTTATCGCAACCCTGTATGTCTGTACTGCAAATAGAACAACCAGAATGGTCATGTGTGTAGTAGCTAAATTCAGAGGTCTGCATGCATTTTCACCAAATCTCCTCTAACCAGATTAATATCAAAAATCTGGAAGCCACCTGGATAACCGGCCACCATATTCACAGCATTTACTCCTCCATGCTTGGGTAGAGGATTGTCTTTCACATTAGGTCCCACATCCTTGAAAGATATAATACCAGACTTAACCAATTTTTGCACCTCAGTCTTTAAAGGATAACAATTCTCAATATTATTCCCTGGTGCTCCCTGATGAAAAATACATGTTTGGTCTGCCTTGTAGTACTAAGGCAATAGTGATGGCACAACGGGAGGTTGTCGGGTTTGAACCAACTTCTTCTGAATCAATGCCGGTAATAACTCTGTATAGCTCATAGGAATAGGGTCATAATTCTCCCTTCTCTGATTATACCCTTGATTCCCCTGTTGGGATGATCTCTGATAAGCAACGGTAGTTGGAGCTTGTTGTACCCCAAAATTTGCCCTCCCATATTCTTCAAAGTTTTGACAGGCGTCATCTAGATTTGCTCAAGTCTCCTCAAGGGTTGCACAGTCAAACCATTCTCCTAAGCCAGTCAAAATTAGGGTTTTGGTTCTTGCAAGGAAGTTGAGGTTTTCAAGGGCTCAATCAAGTCCCATATGCTCATATACATTGTCAAGCACCTACATGTCAAGTTTCAAGGCTCACAAGGTCAAGTTGCACAGTCAAAAACCCTAATTGCCCCACAGTCAACTGCAGGGACAAAATGGTCATTTGGCAGTCAAAAGTCAAAAATTTTTGTCAACATCTTATTTTGAAGCCACAATCATCATTTGATCAAATCTTGATCATGATTCCACAAGAATGGCTCAAAAATCATCAAGATGCAAAAGTTTCTATTTTTGGACAGCTGAAAAGTCAACTGTAACTTGACCAAAGCTTAACTTTTTCATGGTTCATCAGAAAAATCCCATCCAATGCTCATTTTTAAGGGGATGACATTTCCTACAACTCATCTTCACATTCCAAGTCCAAGAAATTCTCTCACAAAAAGTTATCAATTTCAACATTATAGGTCATTTTCAAAAGTCAACAAAAAGGCACTTTAAATCAAAGACCATAACTTGAGGTTGGTAAATTCAAATGACATGGGACCAAAGGAATTGGTTAGAGGACTTCAAGACCTTTCCAAAATGTCCAAGAACATGTTCATATGATCAAAATTGAGCAAGATATGCATTGGAGAAGTTGGGAAAATTTTGTGAAATGGCAAAAGTCAACTATCCTTGAAACTTCAATTTTTGACAAAAGGGCCAACTTTTTTCCACTTGGTTCAGCCTTGTCATACCACCCACGTGTCCCATGACCCATTACAAGACCAAACATTTATTTTTTTCATTTTTATTTAATTTTTATGGATTTAATTCACTTTAATCCATAATAATTCAAATAAAAATCAAAAAATGAATTAAATGGTATCTTTGAGTTTTGAATGACTTTTATATGTCATGAATCACCTACCAAATTCGTGCCAAGCCTATTATGAGCATGAAATTCAAATTTTGAACAAAAATGGTATGTTTCTTTAATGGTGGTTATGAGAAAATCCAAAGCTTAATGGCAATGGTTAAAAGCTCCTTAATGTGACTTATTCTCACTCATTACTATATATACAAGCCTTGCAAGCCTCATTGACAGCCTAGAAAAAAATGCATAAACGGCCAAAGAAAAGTTCAAAATTTGTCAAAAAATGTGTGAGATCAAAAGGAGTTTTTGCAAGCATTTTCAGGCCAAGAGGAGAACGTGACTCTCTTCTTTGCCATACCCTGAAGCTAAAGCAACCCTTGCCACGTCCTAAGGTCCATTATCAAGAACTGTAAGTATTCCCAGGTCCCTCAATTTCCTTGTTTCCATTTTTTCTCAATGTATTCCTGTGCAGGTTTCTGAAAGTGGTACACCATGTGCCCTGACGCTTCAGTATGCCAAGTGTCTACAAACAACAATCCAGTGGCCAGGAAATGATGAGCACCATGCTTTTCAGTCAACCATACGCACATGATTCCAGGAGTCAACGTGACTTTGTGCAAATGGGCCACAGCAATGCTAAACAAACCCTCAATTCTGGCCCAACACCCTTATGGTTCTATTTTATTTTCTTTTGTTTTCTTTTCCTTTTTTATTTTCTTTTAACTAATTTTTTAATTATTATCATTATTGTTAATTAACCTAACATAATTAATATTTTCATAAAAAATCCAAAAAAAGAACTAATATTATTATTATTATTAATTTCATGTTATTTTTGTAAATAAATACTAATAAATTGAATTAGTTTTAATTAGGCAACTTTAACTTTTTTTTCTTAATAACTAAAATAAATTTAGAATTAGTTTTTTATTAACTTTTAATTTTATTTCCTTTTATTTTATTTCATTAAAAACATAAAAATACAAAAACATTTTTTTTCTTTTAATAAATTAATTAATTAGTTTAATCATTAGTTTTAATTTCATTTAATCACAAAAAAGACAAAAAATTCATTTCTTTTCTTAAAAGGGTCAAAACCCTTAAGGCGTTCCCGATTTAATTTCTTTTCGCGCGTTATTATATTTTGATTATTATGTAACTGCTTCCAAGAATGTAATAGTAATTAGGTTTACCGCTTTCTTTACTTTCCGCACTTTATCAAAACGGGTCTTTGTTTTTTGGCGATGTATAGACCCGCGCCTTGTAATAGCGTAGCTTTACATTCCCGCACTTTAATTTTCCGCACTCCTAACTGCTAAAATGCATGAAAGAATGTATGTAAATAAAATTAATCCGTAGCTCACAAATAACATGTACAAAGACAATTAACTGAAAAACAACACACAAAGCACATGCCACTCTTAGGGTACGCCTCACTGGTTGCCTCGAAACGTGGTCATCAAGTATAGGACGTCTTAGAGGTCGCCCTTTGTCTAAGATCCAATTGCCTCGAAACGGTTGCCTCGGATAAAAGGATCTAGGACATTAGGGTTACTTCTAAAGTGTCCTACCATTGCTTCGGTGACCATACTGTCCCGATAATCGAATTGACCCGAACACCTCTAACGATGGTGCTACCTACCTCTCAATGGTGGGATAGCACTATCTAAAGGACTCTTACACAGCCTAATTCCTTATAGTAGGTAGATTCTCTTAAGTACTTGCTCTTTTCAAACAAATAAAAATACTTTTCACACCTCACACTTTCTAAAAGTTTTCAAACAAATTTTTCATACACTCTTGAGGACAGATACAAGAGTTACTTAGAAATTTTTCAAACGAAACTTTTTCAAAACCCACACACACTTGAAAAGCAAACAAATCATTTTGAAAACATAAGAGCAAGTACCTAAGAGCCCATGGATAACCATGGATAGAAAGGGTGCTAACACCTTCCCTTTCTATAAATCTACCTCCCGAACCGAGAAACATTCTCGAATAAGGAATTTTGTTGTGCTTTTGTCCTTTCCATGTTGGAGAACATAAAAGACGGTGGCGACTCTTGCTTACCGCGACATTTCGCGAAACCAGCTAAAAAACAGTCAGTTCTATTTCCACCGATCACAGAACTGGCGACTCTGCTGGGGAAACTTTTGTGAGGTGTACCTTAGGATTAGATCATACTTATGTTTTCAATTGCTTTGCTTTGATTGCTTTATATTTGTGGGCTTTGCATCGGAGTTTCATAGATCCTAACCCGGATCTGGGGATACCCTTTTAGGTAGCATAAGCTGTGAGGGACCTGTCCGGCGTAGACCGACACGGGTGAAGCAGTGGCTACATTGGTGTGGCACCTTGGTTTGTACCGATATCCCTTGTGTTGCAACGAGGAGAATATGGGTCTTCTGAGGAGTCATTAAGCACCAACCGACTTTAGAACCCTAAATTGACCCAACTTGGCCATAGAACAGTAGCAGTATGCTACACCCATTGAGGCTAAACTCTCGCGATGGTTCTGGCCGTAAGAAAAGATTGAGACGCTGGAGTTATGACCGATTGAGGGTAGTCAGTGATATTGGGATCCTCTAGAACCCGATTACTTTTGATAGGACAGGTCTTAACCAACGAAACTGAAAGAGGGTAGTACCTGAACTTCATGTTGGCCTAAACCCTAAGGGCTCTTTATGTGACTTGTGTGCCTTCAAACTTGACTACTTGCATACTTGTTATCTGACACTTGAGTTTCTTGCAGGTTTGTTTACAGTCCTTAATCGGGACTCATTACAGGGCCTACTTACATCACTCCATGCATAGCATAACATCATACCATTACATACATCCTACATAAGGACTAATCCATTTCAAGGATCTCAAGGGTTTGTGATGCAGGTCATGATGAATCAAATGTCTAGCAAGGGGCAAAGGGGATTTATTTTCCTCTAGCCAAAGTTGTCAGGGGCTATGACCCACTGGATATGGTGAGCCTTTGACCCTTGAAGAAGGACTCTCAACAACATGAAGTTCCTTCAATCAAGCTACAAAATTCTAGTTCTAACAATTTTCTTGTTTACTCCGCGAGATCCTTGAAAACATTGCATGCGTACATACATATCATTGCATAACAGGTACCCTTGTTACGGGTCACTTACCTTCTTCACTGTTTATTTCAGCAATGGCTTCCCAACAAGGCAACCAGGATCTTCATGCTCAAGAGACTCGGTTCAGGGAGATCCTCCTAAATCTATCCAAGGGGCAGGAAGAGCTGAGAATGCTCCTCATGGGGACTTTGGTCGGGAATAGTTCTGAGGGCAGTAAGGATGAACGACTGAAACATCTGCAAGCTAAGGTAGATGCAATGAGGACTCAGATGCTGGGGCATATGGCCCTTATCCAAGGCTTGGCTCGGGAGCAAGAAGAGTTGAAAGCCATGGTCAACCAGCTTCGCCAAGAGAGATACAACATGAAGCAAACAGTCCAAGTCAGGGACCAGGTCGTTGATCAGCTTCCAAAAGGACAAGGGTCTGGTATGGTGAAGAATAGACCTCTCCAAATTTCTACCACTTCACAGGTCCAACCACAACCTCGCCCAGAGCAACGGGTTGATCAGAGCAAGCCCAGGAGGCAATTCATCCAGCTCAACATGTCGTTGTCCCAAGCTTTGCAACACCTGTTGAAGTTGAATCTGGTGACGTTGATAGGACCTCACCCTAATCCTAAGACTTCTTCTCCAAGCTACAACCCAGATGCGAGGTGTGCTTATCATTCTGGTAGCCCGGGGCATGATATCGACGACTGTTGGAAGTTGAGGTACAAAATCCAAAACCTAATTGATGAAGGAGCAGTGGAATTCACCCAAGATGGTCAAGTCGAGTTCTTCTACTATCCCTGCGAGATTCACCATTTGAAGTGACGAGTCTTGAGACTAGAAGACTTTTTGTTCATTCGAATGTTCAAGTTGTATTTTCTTTGCTTATTCAAACAATTATCATGTCAAACTCTATTATTTCATTAATGCATTACACGTGTCTGTTTTGAAGTAATTGTGTTCTCTATATTCAAAATTGCTTTTATTTTTTCTTGATGTTCAACTCTCGATTGAAAATTCTAAAGCCTCTTGAGGGAGGATGACGAAAACGATACCACAATCTACATTATGCTTTTGAACAGACCCCGCTGATGAGGTACAAACATTGTTTCAATCCCTAAACACTGGAGTTATAAGGAAGATAATCCCTCGTCAACCCCTTTGAGCCAAAGAAGTAGGAGTTTTTCTTTTTGAAAATTAAAACCCTTAATCATAACCTGGGGCAGGGTAGTTCTCTCGGTTGATCCAAGTGCACAACGAATGGTGCCAAAAAAGTCCTTACAAAACAAAAGACAGTGATGGTCCTGAATAATCATAAAGACAGGCAGTTATTACCAAAAAAAAAACTAAAGCCCAATAAGTCAAAACCTATGAAGGAGACTTACAAAACTGGGGCAACCCGCTGACTGTAATCACAAAAGAAACAGTTCAGGCAAAAATAGGGATGACGAAAAAAAGAAGAGAAAGAGGTCCTACAAACCCTCAACACAAAAGGAAATGACTGCCTATTCAAAATAAACCGTCAGTATCCGAACCATCACTGGTATATATCAAAGCAAAGACTCAAACAAGGTCTAACGCACGATCAGCTGAGTTTAGGTTTGAAGAACATCACGAAGAACGGGTGGGTACAGATAAATTTGAGCCTTTATCCTTTGTTTCTTAAACCGTGAACCAGTCCACGTTATAACCCTTAAAAGTCCTAGCTGAAGCATGGGTTAGTTCGAAAGCATACTATTACGAAGGTATCCTGACTCCTTAGGGCTTGCGGTAAAATAACGAGTTGACATCACAGTTTTACAAAATTCACTTGTTTTTACTAAAAAAGATGCATTTTCAAAAACTTCGAAACAGACATAAGCTTTGCATTTTAATATAACATTGCTTGCATATGACTATTTGTTTGAACAACATAGAAGTTCGCACGACGAATGTCTAAATGAACAAAAGCACCCCCAATCAAGGGGCAAGAGATGATCATGGTCCATCATCTGGGGCAGTTAAGTCAAGATTCAGAGAATCTCTCAAAAGGCCAACCAGCTCGGGGCAAATCTCCGTCTGAGTCACTTGGGGCATTGGACGATCAAACAAAGACCTTCTGGTAGTAGGGCAACGCAACACTATTGACAGGGGCACCTCCCTACATTCCGAGAGTATGGACATAGTCGAAAAAATACTGCGCATAATCAAAGACCCGCTAGGTTGACACACCTAGCCAAAAATAAGGGCTTCCCGGCGAACCAAAAGGGTTCGGGCAAAAATAAGGGATGAAAATAAAAAAATCTGTACACCCGGCAAGTCGAAAACCTGAAAAGGCGGCTTGGGCAAAAAAGGGTATCCCGATGGACTGAAATCCCGAAAGGGCGGTCCAGGAAAAAGTTAGGGATCAAAAGCGTACGACTATGTCCCATCATCTCGTCACTTGCCTACCAGAAGAAGATTTGTCGATCGACAGTTATCAAGCACCTCCACAAGGTATCTTCTTCTCCCACATCAGAAACAGAGGCAATAATGAGTTGTCCAAGCGGTCTAGTTGCACTGTCCACCAAGGTACTAAGGTAGGTTCAGCTGAAGAACATAACCCAAATACCTCCACTCCCCTCAGAGTAAGACAAGATTCAGCCATGCTCTCCCCAAGCAGAGTTGGTCTCCCATCAGCCCCGAAAAGGCACAGTATCTCCAGCAAGTCAGCGATACTCTTCCCAAGCAGAGTTAATCTACTGTCAGCCTTAAGGAAGATGGGTATCCCTAGAAGATCTCAATATTCCCCTGTGGAGTATACATATGTTCCTAAGCAAGCATCCCCGACAGTCTTAATATAAGATTGTTCCCCGGTGGAATACCAGACACCCCAGTGGAACCATTCCCCAGTACAGCTCAAAAGTATCCCCAGGAGAGTTGAATCAATCTCCCCAGTAGATTCTGGAAGCTTATCCCCAGTAGATTCTGGAAGCTTATCCCCTGCAGAGCACGAAGGCGTCTCCCTGGCTTTATTCAAAGGTTATTCTCCACCAGAGCATATAACTGGGTTATCCTCAGCTAATTTCCATGGAAAGATCGTCCTCGGCGAAGTTCTTCCTATCCCCAAGCGGAGTTCATCAAATTCTCCAACAAAACTTGGCAATGGTATCCCCAGCGAAGTTATCATCAAAACCTCAGCGAAGTATCTCTTCCCACAGAGTATTCCCCGCCGAGTAATCTCTCCAACAAGTTTATTTCCCAACGGAGTCATCTTCCCCTAACCGGTTTATTCTTACAATCAACATCCCCAGCGGAAACGAAGAACTCTACTCTTTAACATCAGCCCAGGATTCAGCTTCCCGGCATTCGTCAAGGACTTATTTTCCTAGACGAAAATGCATTCATAAACATCACATTGACATACATCATGACATATGCATATACGCATCATAACACACTATCTCATTTATTTTGGGGACATCATGACATCATGCATTTCATACATCATGACATTGCATACAACTGATGTTTCACCTTTTCAGGAAAAAGGTCAATCCCAAAGATGATTACTATCAACTATCGCAATTCCAGATTCAATTCCTGTATCCAACCAGGGCATATCTGTGAGTAGATTCGACACCTGTATTCAGCCAGGGCATATCTACATTAAAGAGATTGAAGAGATAGTCGAGAAATGCTCCAGATATGGATGTTGTTCTTTTGCTTATTCAGATTTATCTCCAGATATAGCTGGGAAATGCTCCAGATATGGATGCTATTCTTTTGCTTATTCAGATTTTCTCTTCAGAGATGGCTTAGAAATGCTCCAGAGATGGATGTTATTCTTTTGCTTATTCAAGAGTTCCCTTTCAGATATAGCTGGGAAATGCTCCAGATATGATGTTGTTCTTTTGCTTATTCATATTTTCTCTTCAGAGATGGCTTAGAAATGCTCCAGAGATAGACGTTATTCTTTTGCTTATTCAAGAGTTCCCTTTCAGATATAGCTGGGAAATGCTCCAGATATGGATGCTATTCTTTTGCTTATTCAGATTTCCTTTCAGAGATAGCTTGGAAATGCTCCCGACGCGGATGATATTCTTTTGCTTATTCAGAGTTTCCTTTCGGAGATAGCTTGGAAATGCTCTCGACGCGGATGATATTCTATTGCTTATTCAGAGTTTCCTTTCGGAAATAGCTTGGAAATGCTCCAGATGTGGATGCTATTCTTTTGCTTATTCATAGGTTCTTCTCAGAGATAGTTCAGATATGCTCCAAACCGGATGCTATTCTGTTGCTTATTCAGAGTTGCTTTTCAGAGATAACTTAGAGATGCTCCAACCACGGATGTTATTCTATTGTTTATTCAGAGATTCCTTCTAGATATAGTTCAGATGCGACCCAGATATGGCTACTTTCTGATACTTATTCCAGATTCCCTTTCAGATATAGCTGGGAAATGCTCCAGATATGGATGCTATTCTTTTGCTTATTCAGATTCAAACTCCTAAAGATAGCTAAGAAATGCTCCTGATATGGGTGCTATTCTTTTGCTTATTCAAGAGTTTCCTTTCAGATATAGCTGGGAAATGCTCCAGAGATGGATGCTTTTCTTTTGCTTATTCAGAGATAGCGAAGAGATGCTCCAGACCCGAATGCTATTCTTTCGCTTATTCAGATTTATCTCCAGTAATAGCTCAGAGATGCTCCGGACTCGGATGTTATTCTATTGCTTATTCAGAGATTCCTTTCAGAGATGGCCTAGAGATGCTCCAAACCTGGACGCTATTCTATTGCTTATTCAGAGATTCCTTTCAGAGATGGCCTAGAGATGCTCCAGATCCGTATGCTATTCTATTGCTTATTCAGATTTCCTTCTAGAGATAGTTCAGATGCAACCTAGGCATGACGACATTCTGATACTTATTCTAGATTCCGTCCAGAGATAGTTCAGATGCAACCCAGACATGGCGACATTCTGATACTTATTCAGATTTCTCTCCAGTAATAGCTCAGAGATGCTCCGGACCTGGATGTTATTCTATTGCTTATTCAGAGATTCCTTTCAGAGATGGCCTAGAGATGCTCCAGATCCGGATGCTATTCTATTGCTTATTCCAGATTCCGTCCAGAGATAGTTCAGATGCAACCCAGACATGGCGACATTCTGATACTTATTCAGATTTCTCTCCAGTAATAGCTCAGAGATGCTCCAACCACGGATGTTATTCTATTGTTTATTCAGAGATTCTTTCTAGAGATGGTTCAGATGCGATCCAGACATGGCTACATTCTGATACTTATTCCAGACTCCCTTCTAGAGATAGCTTAGAAATGCTCCGGACACGGATGCTATTCTATTGCTTATTCCAGATTCCCTTCTAGAGATGGCTCAGATGTGACCCAGACATGGCGACATTCTGATACTTATTCAGATTTCCTTTGAGATATAGCTTAGAGATGCTCTTGACCCGGACGCTATTCTATTGCTTATTCAGATTCAAGCTTCTAAATACAACTTAGAGATGCTCCAGCCCGGATGCTATTCTATTGTTTAGTCCAGATTCATTCAAAAGACTGTCCAGATACGATCCAGATTCAGATAACGTTCTGTCACCCATTCAAACACAGTATGGATATACCCCAGACGCGGCAGTCATTCTACTATTTATTCAGACGTCAGCAATTAGATATAGACCAGATATGCCCCAGACACAGAAGCTATTCTATTTCTTATTCAAATTCAACTATCCATTACAGTTCCAAATGGCATCTATAAGCCCATTCCCGACAAGGTTCTGTCACATCTCCAGATGGCATCTATAAGCCCATCCTCCTATCCACCATCTCTCCAAATGGCATCTGTAAACCCATTCCCGACATCACACTGTTGATACCTCACTATGTGAGTGCAAATTTCTGGGCACTCTAGTGTTCAATCATCTTCCACCTTCGGATCACGAAAGGCGCACAAGCCAATCTACATCCTCAGGTCTAAGAAGATTGAACAGGGGCAAGTGTTGTACCCCAAAATTTTCCCTCCCATATTCTTCAAAGTTTTGACAGGCGTCATCTAGATTTGCTCAAGTCTCCTCAAGGGTTGCACAGTCAAACCATTCTCCTAAGCCAGTCAAAATTAGGGTTTTGGTTCTTGCAAGGAAGTTGAGGTTTTCAAGGGCTCAATCAAGTCCCATATGCTCATATACATTGTCAAGCACCTACATGTCAAGTTTCAAGGCTCACAAGGTCAAGTTGCACAGTCAAAAACCCTAATTGCCCCACAGTCAACTGCAGGGGCAAAATGGTCATTTGGCAGTCAAAAGTCAAAAATTTTGGTCAACATCTTATTTTGAAGCCACAATCATCATTGGATCAAATCTTGATCATGATTCACAAGAATGGCTCAAAAATCATCAAGATGCAAAAGTTTCTATTTTTGGACAGCTGAAAAGTCAACTGTAACTTGACCAAAGCATAACTTTTTCATGGTTCATCAGAAAAATCCCATCCAATGCTCATTTTGAAGGGGATGACATTTCCTACAATTCATATTCACATTCCAAGTCCAAGAAATTCTCTCACAAAAAGTTATCAATTTCAACATTATAGGTCATTTTCAAAAGTCAACAAAAAGGCACTTTAAATCAAAGACCATAACTTGAGATTGGTAAATTCAAATGACATGGGACCAAAGGAATTGGTTAGAGGACTTCAGGACCTTTCCAAAATGTCCAAGAACATGTTCATATGATCAAAATTGAGCAAGATATGCATTGGAGAAGTTGGGAAATTTTTGTGAAATGGCAAAAGTCAACTATCCTTGAAACTTCAATTTTTGACAAAAGGGCCCACTTTTTTACACTTGGTTCAGCCTTGTCATGCCACCCACGTGTCCCATGACCCATTACAAGACCAAACATTTATTTTTTCATTTTTATTTAATTTTTATGGATTTAATTCACTTTAATCCATAATAATTCAAATAAAAATCAAAAAATGAATTAAATGGTATCTTTGAGTTTTGAATGACTTTTATATGTCATGAATCACCTACCAAATTCGTGCCAAGCCTATTATGAGCATGAAATTCAAATTTTGAACAAAAATGGCATGTTTCTTTAATGGTGGTTATGAGAAAATCCAAAGCTTAATGGCAATGGTTAAAAGCTCCTTAATGTGACTTATTCTCACTCATTACTATATATACAAGCCTTGCAAGCCTCATTGACAGCCTAGAAAAAGTGCATAAACGGCCAAAGAAAAGTTCAAAATTTGTCAAAAAAAGTGTGAGATCAAAAGGAGTTTTTGCAAGCATTTTCAGGCCAAGAGGAGAACGTGACTCTCTTCTTTGCCATACCCTGAAGCTAAAGCAACCCTTGCCACGTCCTAAGGTCCATTATCAAGAACTGTAAGTATTCCCGGGTCCCTCAATTTCCTTGTTTCCATTTTTTCTCAATGTATTCCTGTGCAGGTTTTTGAAAGTGGTACGCCATGTGCCCTGACGCTTCAGTATGCCAAGTGTCTACAAACAACAATCCAGTGGCCAGGAAATGATGAGCACCATGCTTTTCAGTCAACCATACGCACATGATTCCAGGAGTCAACATGACTTTGTGCAAATGGGCCACATCAATGCTAAACAAACCCTCAATTCTGGCCCAACACCCCTATGGTTCTATTTTATTTTCTTTTGTTTTCTTTTCCTTTTTTATTTTCTTTTAACTAATTTTTTAATTATTATCATTATTGTTAATTAACCTAACATAATTAATATTTTCATAAAAAATCCAAAAAAAGAACTAATATTATTATTATTATTAATTTCATGTTATTTTTGTAAATAAATACTAATAAATTGAATTAGTTTTAATTAGGCAACTTTAACTTTTTTTTCTTAATAACTAAAATAAATTTAGAATTAGTTTTTTATTAACTTTTAATTTTATTTCCTTTTATTTTATTTCATTAAAAACATAAAAATACAAAAACATTTTTTTTCTTTTAATAAATTAATTAATTAGTTTAATCATTAGTTTTAATTTCATTTAATCACAAAAAAGACAAAAAATTCATTTCTTTTCTTAAAAGGGTCAAAACCCTTAAGGCGTTCCCGATTTAATTTCTTTTCGCGCGTTATTATATTTTGATTATTATGTAACTGCTTCCATGAATGTAATAGTAATTAGGTTTACCGCTTTCTTTACTTTCCGCACTTTATCAAAACGGATCTTTGTTTTGGCGATGTATAGACCTGCGCCTTGTAATAGCGTAGCTTTACATTCCCGCACTTTAATTTTCCGCACTCCTAACTGCTAAAATGCATGAAAGAATGTATGTAAATAAAATTAATCCGTAGCTCACAAATAACATGTACAAAGACAATTAACTGAAAAACAACACACAAAGCACATGCCACTCTTAGGGCACGCCTCACTGGTTGCCTCGAAACGTGGTCATCAAGTATAGGACGTCTTAGAGGTCGCCCTTTGTCTAAAGATCCAATTGCCTCGAAACGTTTGCCTCGGATAAAAGGATCTAGGACATTAGGGTTACTTCTAAAGTTTCCTACCATTGCTTCGGTGACCACACTGTCCCGATAATCGAATTGACCCGAACACCTCCAACGATGGTGCTACCTACCTCTCAATGGTGGGATAGCACTATCTAAAGGACTCTTACACAGCCTAATTCCTTATAGTAGGTAGATTCTCTTAAGTACTTGCTCTTTTCAAACAAACAAAAATACTTTTCACACCTCACACTTTCTAAAAGTTTTCAAACAAATTTTTCATACACTCTTGAGGACAGATACAAGAGTTACTTAGAAATTTTTCAAATGAAACTTTTTCAAAACCCACACACACTTGAAATGTAAACAAATCATTTTGAAAACATAAGAGCAAGTACCTAAGAGCCCATGGATAACCATGGATAGAAAGGGTGCTAACACCTTCCCTTTCTATAAATCTACCTCCCGAACCGAGAAACATTCTCGAATAAGGAATTTTGTTGTGCTTTTGTCCTTTCCATGTTGGAGAACATAAAAGACGGTGGTGACCCTTGCTTACCGCGACATTTCGCGAAACCAGCTAAAAAACATTCAGTTCTATTTCCACCGATCACAGAGCTGCACCCATAACTGGAGTAATTGAGGCAACTTACTGATGGCGCTGATAATTCCTTCTAGGAATATTAACCATCCTCTCTTGCATAACAACATTTGCATCCCCTTACTTTTTCTTGGTAAACCCATAAGATGGCTTCTTCACACCTCCAGAGCCTTCACCTTTCGTTAAACGACCCTCTCTTACAGCCTCTTCTAAGCGGATACCCATTCCTACCATTTCAGTAAAGTCACTTGGTGAACTTTCTACCATCCTCTCGTAGTAGAAAACACCCAGTGTTTTTAAGAAAATCTTAGTCACCTACTTCTCTTCCATGGGAGGAATCACTTGGGTGGCTATCTCACGCCATCTCTGTGCATATTCTTTGAATGATTCCCTGTCTTTCTAAACCATGGCCCAGAGTTGATCACGGTCAGGCATCATGTCCATGTTGTACTTCTATTGTTTGATTAACGCTTCTCCCAAATCATTGAAAGTATGGATGTTAACACTGTCGAAACTCATATACCACTTCAACGCAACACCGGTCAAACTATCCTAAAAAAAGTGAATCAGCAGACACTGATCATCAGTATGGGTAGACATTATCCTTACATACATCACCAGATGAGCATGAGGGCAAGTGTTGCCCTTGTACTTATCAAACTCTGGGACCTTAAACTTAGCAGGTATCTTAACATTCGGGACCAAGCATAACTCATTCACATTCTGCCCAAACAGCTCTTTTCCCCTGAGGGCCTTCATCTCTCTTTGCATCTTGTCAAACTACTCTTGAAAATCATGCATTCTGTCATAAAGACCCAAGTCTTCACTCGGTGGAGGGAGAGGACGACACACATCATTGTTAACAAACTGAACCATATTCACCGAAAGAGGCGCAGCAGGAGCAACATGCACCACAAGAGGTGCTGGAGTAACAATAGTCTGAACAATTGGAGTATATTGAGGAGCAAGATTGAAAACTTCAGGTGAAAAATTCTCTGGCATTCCCCATGGATAACCTTGAGGCATGCGGTTTTGAACAACATCTGAAGTAGCAGATACGGGAACAGTCGGAGCTTCAGTAGTTGAACTTGTTGGTTGAGGTTGAACACTCGGTGGCTGATTTTGAGCAGCCACATGAGCTTCCATCAGAGCAGTTAGATTGTCCATGCTGGCCTTCAAAGTAGAAACCTCCTCGCGCAGCTCGCGATTCTCTTGTTATAAGTTATCCATCTTCTTTCTGAAATTAGCCCGAGTGTTGTAGTGGTGAGTCAGCTTGCTGAACAAAGTAAAGAAGCTTGGTAACACACCTGGATATGCATAACAAATGCAAGAAATATATGCAATATGATGCATGGTAGGAAATGCACATGATTTTATTTTATTATTTAATATTTCAAGGGATTTAAAATTTATGGACATATTGCAAATATCAAAGTAATAACGCATTTGAAATACTGAAAAATTTCATTATAACAACTCCAAAATAGATTACAAGTTTCAATGATCCCAATTACAAGATGAAAATAAAATCTAAAACCTTGAGAAGTAAAACTAATGGATATCACTCTATACGCTGGCGCTTCCCTGTGAGCCTGGCAATCTGAGCCTTTAACCTCTGGTTTTCTTTCGCATACCTGGTGGCAACCTCCTTCCAATCACCTGAATCAAGAAGTGAGTAATCAGCATCTGATTGAGGCTTAGGAGAAAATAAATCCCCTTGCCTCTCCATAGTCTCTACCGCTAGACTCTCAAGGATCTCAATCAAGTCGTCTTTCTCCTTCAAATCCGCTCTATAGGAAATCTCTAAAGTTTGGCACTTATTCTTCCAAGCGCCCTTTTCATGTTGCATCCTGACCAAAGCAAGTTGCAGCTCTTCTAGATCATCTAATAGGGGAGGAGTGGTCTTCATAAACATACCAGGCATAGGTGTTTCCCGGGAATACGACATCTTCAAATGAATAGCTCTCGTTTGGACCCACTGAAGATATGGCTCCAAAGAAACAACACCCCTAGGTCCCAAATCCTTCCTACTCTTCTTATGAAGGTGACGCCAGGCTTTTACAATTTGCTCCCTAGCTTCCGTATGGTCTTCTTCCTCTTTCAGAAAGAAACTACTCAAATGAATACTATTTGGTTTATCCCTCATCGGATAACCGAGCTGTCGTCGTGCAAGAACAGGGTTATAGTTAATTCCTCCCTTTGTACCAAGAAGAGGTACATTGGGGAAACTACCACAACTGTCAATAATCTCTATACCCTGATAAGCTCGGTGATACCAATCAATATCCGAGTGAGTAAGTGCCATGATCTTAGGATCCCAACGGGGTTCCTTCTTGACATCCCAAAAAGCATCAGACTGAGGCATATGAGAGATAAACCACTGGTACAACAGGGGCGTGCAACAAATAATCATCCCCCCATGATAAGAATTCTGAAGATGCATAGAGTAATAAGCATCACCCAACAAGGTAGGAACTGGGTTTCCAATCATAAAGATCCTGATAGCATTAACGTCAACAAACTTATCCACATTAGGAAATAAGAACAACCCGTAAGCAAGTAGAGCAAAGATAGCCTCAAAACCGACTGTACTCTTCATCCTGGAAAGGTAGCAAGCTTTCTCCAATAAGATCTGGGCTGGTAATCCTCTAATACCTCCTTTTGTAGTCATATGGGCTTCCACCTCAGACTTCCCCAGATGAATCAAAGCAGCAATCTCATGTGGTGTTGGCTCACCCTCCAAACCAGTAAAAGGAACACGATCAGTAACGAGTAAATCCAACAGATAAGAATACTCCTTCAGTGTAGGCATCAACTGATAGTCGGGAAAAGTAAAGCAATGGTATATCGGATCATAGAACTAGACCAAGGTCGAGAGAATACCCTCCTTCATCTCCAGCCTCATGAGAGGAATGATGGATCCATACTTCTTCTGAAAGTCTGCAGAACACTCGATCTCTAGGATTAGACTGATCAACTCATCTATCTTGGGATCATTGAAACTGTACTTCCTGGTCTTTCTCTTTCAAGAATCCATGGTTAAAAAGTACCTGAGATATTCACAAATGGTCAACTTTTAAATCCCTTGAAATAAGATCTCTTCAAAAGATTCTTATGAGTGCATGGATGCATGATGCAGCAATCACACATAAGATCACACATATAGGGTTCATAGGTTCAACGTCACGAGCATGAGGTCGAAGGTACTACCCATAAGGTATTGGTCTAAAAGTTATCACCTTCCGAATAAGGTTCTAAAGGTTCCTAGAGTCTACATCCTTCCTTCGGATATTACCAACTTCACGATTAACACAGTAATTAGTAATTTTATCAAGAAAAACTCGTCTGAGCGTAGCATCGCGTGACAACTATTTCCGGATTACTCCGGCATGGCTTCCGCACTACACCTAAAAGGCCAAGATGGGTTTGGTATTCTACGGTCCTCAACTTCAGTAGGCTCCCAAGTCAAAAGCAGTACGTCTTCCCGATTATTTGGTAAACGACACTACAGACAAAGGGGCCTCCACTGAGTGGGGGATCTCATGCCTCCTTTTTTGGGATTACTCCCTCAAAGTTAACATGACTATACCTCCCGTCTTATCTTAAAGTTTGCCCAAGTCTGGGTATAAGACTTATAAGTAATCACCAAGCACCCTAAAAACCAGGAAAATCCAGACAAACATATATACAACATATAACACATAAACAACAATAGCATATACACATATATAAACAAAGATAGGCTCAAACCACTTAGGGATGGACCAGCAAGAGGTCAATCTTTCCCCAGTGAATTCGCCATTTTTTCTATAGCGGTAGAAATGTTTAAGACTAAGCCATTGGATTGACTAGACTTATACAAATCAAAATAGAAATCGCCACTGCGCTTTATTGTTTCGAAAGGAATGGGAAAAGAGCGAGTAACCCAAAAAAGGGGGGGAAGATTCAAGGTAAGGGAGTTGGTTATGCAAAGGGAAGGTATTAGCACCCTAAACATCTATGGTACTCCGCAGGAACCTCTTTGTAAAATCTGTATATTTTGGCTATAAAAAATGTTGTATAAAAAATGGATGGTGGAGGTGAGAAAAGAAATATATTTTTATGGTTTTTGCACTCACCGCGGTTGTGAACCTTTAGTGCCTACGTACCACCTTCTGTGCAATAGGGGATCAGGGTACACGTGGTTCCTCTTTTAAAAATTTTAAAACACAAATGTGTTGGATAATTTTATGAGATAAAACATCATCGTCATTGTCCGTGTGGAAAACATACCTACTACCCACAATCATGAGAAAGGAGAATTTGCATCATCTCAAAGTGGAGGATATGGCTTGGATTTTAAAATCAACAATGCCTTACTCAACACCCAAGTGGAAAATATCTCTCTTCACTATATATTGTAGAAGTATAGTTGTTTACATCACTACAAGGATTGACAAGAGTTCAATCTTTTGAGAAAAGTTTAAAGATAAAAGCCAAAGTGGCAAAATGGTTTGAAATGAGATTGATTGACTTTTAGTCTTCTCACAAAAAATGTCAAAGTATTATTAAGTTTATTGAAGTTTATTTATGAAAATGTTTTGAAAATGCATGGACCTAAGTCCAAGTTTATTATGAATGTGGTTCAAGTTTTAAAAAAAAACAAGAAGAGTTTTTAAAAAGAGAGAGAAGATTTTTGAAATTAAAGAAGATGGGAGAAGAAAAAGGGACTATCCTAAAGCATAAGGTAAAAGCTAGGGATAAGAACTATCTAACCAACAAGAAGCCAATACTTGACACTATGAGCCAAGATAGAATTCTAATTCTTTGGATTGAAACCAAATAAGCAACGATACTAGACCTCTTGAAAGAACCAAATTTCAAGTGTATTAAGTCTTCACAAAAATTAGGCAGAGTAACGGCTGTATACGGGTGAATTCCAGATTACAAACAAAGAGTGTAATCACAATAACTTGCACACAAAACAAACAAACAACCTAATGCCTTGGGGTAAACCTCAAGAGCTCCAGACAAAATAATCAGATAAGGTCACAAGGTCTCCAATCATAGGCTAAGGTTCCTAATCCTAAGTCCAAAAAGTCCAATGCTCCATAATGCCAAGGATAGTAACCAAATAGTCCAAGTATCATTAAAGATTTTTAGGGTTTATGTTGATTATTAGGTGTTTTGAAAAAGAAAAGTAAAGCTCAAGTGAGCAAAAATAAAAATGACAAGAAAGTAAATACTCAAATGAAAAAAGATGAAAATAGCATGAAATGTAAATGCTAAAAGTAAATAGTGCATAAAAATAAAAGGGGCATATAATAAAAATAAAGTCAATTATTAGTGATTAGTGGTTAGTTGGATGATCATCTTGAAACTTGCATTTGGAACTCATTAGAGGATTGGTAGAACCAAAGCCTCCACACAATAAGTTGCATTTGCTTTTTGTCAAGTATATCATTCATTTGGAATCCTCATAAGTACCATTTAATTATCAACGATGTTTAAGTGATCTGCATTGACCAAAAGTGTTGTAGATCCATTAGAGGATTGGTAGAACCAAAACCTCCACACAATGAATCTCAAGGTTATTGGATCAAAGAGATCAAATTAACATACTTGGGCTTGCAAACATAAGTTTGGGCCACGAATGATCATTTATTCGAATCGGGACAAAATTTAGCGCTATGTTAAGCAATCGTAAGTGGACTTATATAGAAGTCGCACCTATTTTAAGGTCGGTCAATAGCAATCTATGCACCATTTGTTTTGAGACATGATATAGAGATCATGTTCCAATAACACTTAGTGCAATAAGAAAGAGATGAGATGAATAGGGGTGGGAGAGAATATACAAACCATTTTTGAATTAAATTTAATCAAACTATTATTAAAATCATTCATCCATTTTTATGGAGTTAGACTCAACACCATGGATCCAATGATGTTAATAAAGTTCATGATCAAAAATTTAACCCAAGATCAGCCAGAAAATAGTCACAAAATAATATTACATTTAATATATACAAAAAAGGTTTAAAAAAATGTTTTAAAATAGAAATAAAAGAGAAAAATATCAACTATGTTCAATTGATCAAGAAATAAAAAAGTAAGTCCATAGAAAAATCAGAAAAGGACTCAAATGGTTTCATAAAATTTTTTGGTAATTTTTTAAAGTCAGAAACTATTTTTCAAATTAAAAGAAATGAGTAAAATAAACTAAAAATGATTTAAAAAAATACAAAAGTCAGAAATAAAAAATAAGTGAGGTCACCAATATTTGTTACAATATCATTGGATCATTCTATAATTTTTTTAGAATTTAAAAGTGCATAAAAGTATTTTTTAAACATTTAAAACATTTCAAATAAAGTGAAAATTTATGAAAAATACCAAAACACAAAATTAAATTGTGAAAAATAAAAATCAGAAAGAGAATAATCAAAAATATTTTACATAATTTTTACAGAATTTTTGGACTGAAAATGAATTTTCTATGATTTTTTGAAGTTTAAAACAATTAAATATAAAAATCAGAAAAGAAAATAAAAACCAAAAAAATATGGGTCATCTGATCAATGTCAAATCGCGTTAGTAAACAGATCAAGTGGACTTGGCGCGCTGTGCATGTTATGAACTTTAGTGAATAATGCATAGGATCATTAATTAAATCAGATTTTTGAAGAAAAAAAATAGATGGCATGCCTTCATTGGTTGGAAGATGACACGTTGGTCATCTTCAACCTCCAGTCAGTCCCAAAACCAGGTTGCTCAATCTGTAAAATTAGAGCACGAGACCTAAGTCATTCGCTTCGTCTCTTCAAGACGAAGATAACCACACCTTCGCGATAAATTTATGTAAATTGTAGCTCAAGCAATTTGGAAGGAAAGTTTTGAAAAGGGATTTGAAATTTCATGATCAAAACGTGTTTCCAGTAAAAAGCAAGTGTTGCAACTAGAACCATGGCAATGAGAGCATCACAATGATATCAAAATTTTGAAGAATTGATGAAGGAATCTACCTATTGAAGTTGAGTTGCAGAGCTCTGAAACTGGACTTTTATGGAGCAATATATGGCACGATTCTTGAATGTAATTATATGGTTAGCTTCAGGGAAGATCAAGGAAGGTGAATTGATGGAAAATTGGATTGAAAAAGGCTTGTATATGGATTTCGAAGTTGCTGAATTTTGAGTTATGGAACAAGTTTGGCAGGGTGATTCTGTCTATCCAAGCTTGAGGAAATGAATGGGGGATGACCCTCTATTTATAGGGAATCAAATGGAATGTCCAAGCGTGTGAAATGATGAAGTTTGGAGGGAAATCGTGTGAAGTTGCAAACAAGAAAAGTGTGACTTCTAATTTGATCAAAACTCATCCAAAACGCGTGTTTTGCTATGCTAATCACTTCTGGAAGTTCACTAAACATGTTCAGAAGCAAAAACGCGCAGAAACAAAGTGTTTAGAAGCCAAATCAAGGATTTCAAACTTCTGACTTGGTGAAAAATTCAGTTTCTAATTGCCAACTTCTAACCAATGGCATTCTCAGCTCAAGGGGTCTTAGGGCATGATTCTTGATGCTTTAGAAAGATGAGGTTACAAGCTTTTAAATGGAAAAAGAATGGGATCAAATGGATGCTTGAGCTGAAAGTTGCATTGAATCAAAGTTGGAGAAAAAAGGGTTGACTTTCAATACTTAGAAATATTTCAAGTTTTTCTTCAAAAGTGACCTATAATGTCTTGCATCCAGACATGGCCTTCCACTTGGATTTTTCTCTTGACCAAAAAAGATGGCATGAAATAGACCTCTTAAATGACATTTCGGGACGTGAACCATTCAAAATATCCAAAAATTAAGAGAGTTGTGAATTGTTGAAGTTGG
The DNA here is from genome assembly GCA_948472305.1 of Vicia faba. NCBI lineage: Eukaryota > Viridiplantae > Streptophyta > Magnoliopsida > Fabales > Fabaceae > Vicia > Vicia faba. The sequence continues at coordinate 1,037,081,524 of OX451738.1, read as the reverse complement.
CAAAAAATCATGAAATGACCTATAATATTTTGTATCCTTAAGGAAACTTCTATCCATTTTCTCACTTTGCACATGAAAGAAGGCATAAAGTTCACATCCTCAAGATCATTATGGAAAAAGAATGGGATCAAGGTGATAAAAATTGACCAAGTTATGATCATTTGAAGTCACACATGGAAAATTGGGGATTCATTTGGAGGACTTGTAATCTTTCTTCTTCATCAAGTTTCTTCCACATGAAAACTCCTTGGAACTTTTGAATTGATTTGTTGATAAACCTTTGAAGAGAAAGATGTTTTCGGAATCACTCAAAAATACCAAAAGATGAGCAAGATATACTTCTTTGAAGTTCAAAACCCTAGCTCCTAGATCAAGAAACATGCCTTGAGGAACTTTGACAATTTTGAACAAACTTCTTGTACCAACAAAAATGATTTGTAAATAGAAGTTATTGAGGATGAAAAATGAGAATTCATAGCCACAAAAACCACTTCTATATCATGAGAATTGAGAGAAATATGCATTTGTGCCATTGGGAACAAAGCCTTGTCCAAACATGACAACTTCTCCAATCAATTCCTTGTGCTTTTGAACCAAATTTGATAACCTTGAAATGAGGTGAACCAAAATAACCTTGCCATGAAATTTCTTCCAAATCAAATCCAATGGTGAGGTTTTAACTTCCCAAACTTTATTTACTAGGGCATGAAAATAAACTCATGAACCCATGGAGCAACTTGCTAAATCTCATTGCCTTTACCTATATTAGTAACAAGCAAGATAAACCAACATTGCATTTTATTAATTAAGAGGAGAAATCAAGACAAAAATATTCATGATCATAAAAGAACACAAGTCAAGGTGACTTGGTGATTCCTCAAAGAGCAAAGCTAAATATAGGGAGGGGAACCAAGAAGCCTAATGTGATATTATTGTGAATGAATCAACATGGTATGATGAAGGGATCTTAGGGGCAAAAATTAGGGTACAACACAAGGCCTCGTACTCATCCTGGTTGTTTGATGTGGGAAACGAGAGGACAAGCGAATGTTCAATCACAACACCTTCTTCGTTTTTGAGGAGAATTCCTGCTCCACTTCCCGTTGAGCTGGAAGCTCCGTCTGCAAAGATGGTCCACTTGTGTTTCCCGCCTACAGGGGGTTCGTGGGTGGTCATATCCATAATGAAGTCGGCCAATTATTGGGCTTTAAAGGCTTTCCTACTCTAGTAATGCACTTCGAACTCCAAAAGCTCTAGGGACCATTTCAGCATTCGACCGACCATGTCTGGTTGACCTAGGAGCTGTCTCATGGGTTGATCTGTTCGCACGATGACTGTGTGGGCCAAGAAGTAATATCTGAGTCTCCTCGCTGGGTTAATTAGGGCTAAGGCTACTTTTTCAATTTTTTTCCATCTGACTTCGGGGCCTTGTAACGCTTTGCTAGTAAAATACACTGGTTTATACCCATCTGGTGTTTCGTGGACGAGGGTCGCGCTCATGGCCTCGGTGGAGACGACCAGATAAAGGAACAAAGTTTCCCCGCTATCTGGTTGTGATAACATGTGCAGTTGTGACAGGGCTTGCTTGAGGTGGAGGATGGCTTGCCCGCACTCCTCAATCCACTCGAAAGCCGATTCTTTACACAAGAGTTTGAAAAATGGGAGTGCGTGTTGTACGAACTTTGCCACGACGCAGGAAAGCAAGGTGAGCATGCCGTTCAAGACTTGTATGAATTTTTTCGAGCTTGGTGTGGGGATCTCGGAGAATGCTCGACATTTGTCGGGGTTGGATTCGATTCCTTGTTCGATAAGATAGAAATCGAGGAATTTTCCCGCCTTGACCCCAAATGTGCATTTCTCTGGGTTGAATCTCATTTTGCATTGCCTTGCTTGGGCATAAAATCTCTTGAGGTGAGCAGGGTGGTAAGTTTCTGTTTGAGATTTGACGATCATGTCGTCCATGTATACCTCGAGCATGTCCCCGATCTCACCATGGAAGACTTTATTCATCATCCGCTGGTATGCTGCCCCTGTATTTTTTAGGCCGAAAGGCATTACGTTATAGTAGTAATTTTTTGACCTGGTCATGAAGGAGGTGCAATGTTTATCGCTCATCGCCATGGGAATTTGGTTATAGACTGAGTAGGCTTCTATAAATGATAAAATTTTGTAACCGGCCGAGTTATCGACCAGCATGTTGATGTTAGGTAAATGAAAATCATATTTGGGACATGCCCGATTGAGATCAATATAATCAACACACATACATTATTTTCCATTATTTTTCTTAACAAGTACAACGTTTAAGATCCCGGTTGAATATCGGGCCTCAGAATAAATTTTTTCTCTATGAGGTCTTTTACAGCTTTTTCAGCAGCCTCTGCTTTTTCGGAAGACTACCTACACCTACATTGCACTACTGCCCTAGTGGCTGGATCGACAATAAGTTGGTGACAAGCGGCCACAGGGTCGAGTCCGGGCATCTCTGCAGCACTCCACGTGAACAGGTCAACATTCTCCCTCAAGCAGGCTTTGAGTTGCTTCCTCGTCAGGTCGGGAAGTACATCATCGATATTCACGCCTTTGTGAGGGTCTTCTCCGAGGGGGATGAACTCGAAGTCACCATCTGGGACGGGTCGGAGAGGATCATGTTCGCCATTGGGGGCTTCCACTTCATCTTTGTCAAAGCGGGTGTCGAGAAAAATAGAGTCTACCTTTGATTGAGCCTGTTGTTCTTCAATTTGAGCAGGCTTCGATTCAAGTCAAGCAGTGGTTTCTCTTTTGGCAGATCGTGCTCTAGTGTCGACCATGTTTTTCCCTTTGGAAGCCGCGTTGAAACATCTCCTGGAAGCTGAGATGTCTCCATGGATGGTGGCGACGCGGGCCCTCTTGGTGTAGAACTTCATTTTTAAATGGATCGTGGAGGGCACGGCTGTCAACTCGGCCAGTGTTGGTCTCCTCAGGATGCAGTTATAGAGAGACGAGCAATCGATCACCAGAAACCGCACCTTGACCTGTCAGGATGCAATTTCTTCCCCGAATGTGACAAAGAGCTCGACGTATCCTCATGGATTGAAGGTCGAGCCGTTGAATCCTTGTAGGCCAGACCCCACGTATGGTGACAGGTGGATATCATTGAGCTGCATGGTGTGAAACATATGGGTGTACATGACATCGACGAAACTCCCCTTGTGGACCAAAATGTGATGTACATTAAAGTTGGCCATCCTCGCCCTCACCAACAGAAGAATGCTTGAATTTGGGGCTCCGCCAGGCAGTTCCTCAAGGTAGAAAGTGATCGGCTCAAATTTTCCCTTGAACCTTTCAAGGGTTATTGCTTGTGTTGAGGCTGCGTCCACCAACTCATTGAGTTTCCTCGTCGCCAAATTTACTGAGATGTCGTTGAATCCCCCTCCAGATATGACCACGGAGGAGGGGAACTTCTCCCATATGATGTGTGTGGATAAGGGTTCTTCATCTTTGAAGTTGTCGGTGATGTGGAAGTCCTCAGGCCTTAAGACGGAGAAAGCCACTTGGGTGGGACCCGATTCATCGGATGGTCGAGTATCCTCCTCGATTTCTTTGACCTCGAAGGTATCCCGGCGAGGGGAGTCATTTCGTCTATATTTCCCGAGTCTCCCTGCCTTGATGGAAGTCTCGATGGCATCCTTCAGGTGGACGCAGTCTTTGATCAAGTGATCGTGGTTCTGATGGTACTGACAATATTTAATTTTGTCGGCCCCGGGTTTTACAGGGGCAAGTCGAGGACGCCTGACGCCACCATCTTTGAACTCGGCATTGGAGCATTCTGCAAGGATACGCTTGCGGGAAGCGGTCAATATGGTGTACTCTGTGAACTGTCTGGCTGGTTCTCTGCTCGCGGGGATCATGAGGTTTCTCATCCCTTCTCTTCTCCCAAGTTTGTCGAGAAGGGCCTGCGTCGTGGTGCTGCGGGATGTTAGTTGGTCTACATATCCTCGAATCACGGGCTCTGTTGGTTGCTTCTTTTTCCTCGTAGTCCATGTATGCTCGGGATTTATCGAGGAGAGCGTCGAAATACCTGGGGGGCTCAATGCATACAACCTTTCTAAATTTAGTACCTGGAAGGAGTCCCCCCTCGAGCAGGTATCTTTTTATGTGATCGACACATGGGATCTGAATGGCCTCGCAGTTGAACCGATCAATATACTCCCTAAGGGTCTCGTTGCTTCGTTGGGCGATTGCCTCGAGGGCAGCCTTAGTCTTCGGATGTCAACGAGACACAGTGAAGCTGCTGATGAACTGGCTTTTGAGGCTTCTCCAAGAGGTGATCTACCCAGGGGAGAGGTTCTTGTACTAATCCATGCTTGTTTTCCTTGGCATCATAGGAAATAACCTGTATTTAATTGGGCCCTCAACATTGTGATAGTGGAGCATCGCTTCAAACACATCGATATGGTCGACAGGATAAAAAATGTTGTTGTATTCCTTCAGTAGAGGAGGCTTCGCCATTCCTTAAGGGATGAGAACCTCCATGATGGTTTGGGATAGTGGACCGCGGGGGTCAACTTCGTCGCTTTTGTCTGGAGAGCGGTAGGGGGACCGGTTGTAGCGGCGGTTGTTGTGTCAGATTTGGCCACAGGAAGGGTCCCTTGGCCGAGACTACTTTTCTTCATTCCCTTTATTATACTCAGGGGATTGTCACTCCTTGTGCGCGGGGTGTGATCGCATTTTCTTGCAGCTTCGGGCTGACTCTTCTCTAATGCAGGGCCTCACCCAGTTCTACAGGGAGAATGGCTTCGAGAGCCGTCCCGTCTGTATCTCTGTGGGGGAGATCGGGAAAGGTCCTCATTTCATCAGGGAGGAGGAGGAGTTCTAGATTCGGGTCTCCTGTATCTTCTGTGGGTCGGGCGAGTCAGCTCGAGCATCATCAATCGCTCACTATGTGAGAAGATCATGTAATTGGTCTGGTTGATTATCGCGAACAGAGCTCTGGTCGTGGCGTCAGCACCTGCAGGAACGGGGATCTCCTGATATGTATTGGGTTTATAATTTTGTGAAGGATGATATTCGTCATCGCGCGGTTGCAAGCGGATGGATGAAAAGGCGGTCAGTCCCTCCCTGCAATCTTGCTCGGGACCGGCCATGTCGTTGTTATTGCATGCATTATTGTCGCCAACATTGTTGTTGCTAGGGTCGGTGAAATGGACATTTTGGTTATCATCGATAACTTGGTCGGCCGTGACAACCGTAAGGTTGATGAAGATTTGCTTTGGTCTTGAGAGGAAAACGGGGAAGCTGGATTCCCACAGATAACGCCACTGATCATACCTGATCAGAAGGAATTGTCAAAGTCCATGAGCTTCAAGTTGAGCAGCAGTTAAATGTGAAGTGGGAGGTGCCTGCAAGACACTTTGATGCCAAAGTAAGGTTCAGAGTAAGTGCAAGCAAGTATGAGAGTATGAATGGATGAATGAATATCTGACTCTCTCAAGTGAGAGGGTATTTATAGCCCCTGGCGCTGGACCAAGGTATTCAGTGATGGGCCACGATGAGGCCCAACAATAAAGATTATCAGGGTTTACGGGTGTATGAAGTCCAGCACGTGGTCTCCTCCCTAATCAACTGCCCCGAGAAAGCAGAGAAGTTAGATCAGTTATTCTTGGAGGGCATGGTGATGACGATATTGACACATGGATTATGCTCCCCTAGTGGACACGCGGGAAAATATCCAACGATCCTCGATTTGAGTTGTACGCTCTTGAACCTTTGTAAAGGCGTTGGATTGGGCCTCTCCAACAGTGGAGCAAGTGTCGGTCCAATCCAGAACATAAATGAAAAAGAAAAAATTGACCTTTGTTTTGTTTTTTTACATTATTGTTATTAGTATTTGGAGATATTACGATGCTTATTGAGTGAAGAGATATCTAATGAAACATAAAATACTCTTTTAATGAGTATGTTTGTATAAGCATGAGTTTTGTGTTTAATTTGGTTTTTTTTTTTTGTTTCTTATGATTCAGAGATTGTTTTGGTTTATGTTAATTTTTCAATGAAGTGGAGTGTTAGTGAAAAACCCCATTTAGAGATTATTTTGTGCATTTTTTTTGTTATTTTGGTTGTGGATGTGTTTGCTTGGATGATATTTTTTCATTAAAATTAATTAAAAATATTTTTAAAAAAATTTGGAAAATTTCTGCAATTTTATTGAAGATGGTGATGAAGAAGAAGGGAGAAAAAGATGAAGATAAAAAATAATAATTTGGTGTTGATGGTGTATTGTTAGAATTAATAGACTATCAAGATTTAAAGGTGTAAAATTTGTTAAAATGATCAAATACTACAAAATAAGTTGTGTGTTGCCACATGACTCCCACGTTGCTAACACCAAAATCATGTCACAATTTTGTTTTTGCCACGTGAAGAAACACGTCGCTGGAGAGCGCGTGGCAATGTTGTTGCGACGTGGGAAACATGTTACAACGTTGCCACGTGAAATTCATGTCGCAACAAACTTTATGGGGTCAAAGGCAGTCAGAGCAGAGCAGAGGTCAGAGCAGGTTTTATATTCACTTTTACGTTGTGTGTTGCAGCGTGTTTTTCATGTCACTAATTTGTGATGTGGAAAACACATCGCAACTTTTTTTTAAAATTATTTTCTGTTTTAAATATAATAATTCTGATTTAATAATTAATATTATTTTTGTTTCATTAAATTAATAAATTAAATATTATAATTTATTTATTAAATTCAATATTATAAATCAAATTATCAAAAATAAAATTAAATATATCAAAATATATAAATTAATATACTTAATATAATAAAATTAATACACTAAAATTTAAATTTAATATTTTTAAATATAAAATATGATTATAAATTTATATTAGTACACAAATAAAAAAACTAAATAGAAAATAAAAATAAAACTAAGCAGAAGGATCATTCGAGTCGTCGGAAAAATCACGAAGAAAGTCATTATTATTTTGGTGGTTATTATTTTGACCACCACTAAATACATAAATCAGTTTTTTATATATAATATTTTATAACATACTATATATATATTTTATTGACATATAATTTTTTTTAACATACTATAATAATGTGTTATTGACATATAATATAGTTTTTATATAATATTTTTTAATTATAAAATCGTTTTTTATTAACATATAATACAGTTTTTATATAATTTTTTTAATTATAAAACAGTTTTATTAACATTCTATATATATAATACATAAACATTTTTATTAACATATAATACAATTTTTATATAATTTTTTTAAATTATAAAACCATTTTTATTAACATTCTACATAAAATATAATATTATATTTGTTTTAAAAAAATATATTAACATCAAATATATACTATTTTTTATAATATTATACTGTTTTTTATAATATACATAATTATAAAAGAGTTTTAAAATAATAACATTAAATTTTTTTTTTAATTATAAACAGATTTTATAATAATAAAATTAAACAGTTTTTACTAAATATATACATATTAAAACAGTTTTTTAAATATGTTTTTATTCAATACAAAAAACTATTTTTTTATATATGTTTTTAATCAATACATAAAATATTAAATTATATTTGTTTTAAATAAAATATATATTAACATTAAAACTATTTTTATAAAATTTATATATTATTCTGTTTTTTTTTGTTTTTTATAATAAATAAATTAAATAAATCAAGATATATAACTTATCATAATATATATTTTTATTTATTAATAAATATTTATTTATATATATTTTCGTTTTTTAACAAGAAGTACCTATATAATATATATTTTTATTTTTTAAAATTATATTTAATGAAAATTATAATATTATAATTTAACCAAATTCAACCTAAAATCTAACTAAATTCAGAAAATATACCAAATGTAAAAAAAAAAATCCAAGAAATACCTCTTCTCTTCTAACTCCTTCAATCTTCTTGTCCAACCTTTTTGTAATCTACTTCTACTATATCAATCTTCTTCTATTCAAAGAAAAATTAAAATAAATTACAATCACATAATACAATAAATAAAAATTTGTAAACAAAATAGAGACAAAATTAAATTAAATTAACCTGAAAAACAAGGATTAATGGAGATCGAAGTTGGATTTTATGAAAAAGAAGAGGTTTTATAATAGAGATTGAGTTAGATTTTATGAAGAAGAAGAGGGTTAATGGAGATTGGGATGGAATGAGAGAGGGAGAGTTGTCTTTGTTGAAAATATATTACTGTCTTGTGCTTGGTGTAACGTGATTTAATTAAATATATAAACCATTCAGCGACGTAAAAATCACGCCGCAACTTTGTCACGTGACTTTCACGTCGCAACAATGTCAACGGTCATATTCTCTTTCTTCACATGCCTGCAAAAGCTGATCATGTCAGTCTGAATTAATTTGATTTTCCCTCTTAAATGTTGCGACGTGAATACCACGTCACAACTGACTTTTTCAAAATTTCAAAAATCCCTCCATCTGAACGTTAGACCAATTAAAATATTTTATATTATATTTTTACTAGCGATGTGATTCCCACGTCGCAACATATTTTTTTTAAAAAAAAAACTAAGACAACCATCATGCTTTTTTATTTTATTAATAAAACACGTTGTCACGCAACTGATTTTTTTTAGCCACATGATAATCACGTGGCAAAAACACGTGGCTGGAGATGATATTTCTTGTATTAATATCAAAAAAATTAATAAAGTCTATGATAAACACTCAATAATATTACATCACATAATATATTTAAAGTTAAAAGTTAATAGAAATGATCAAATTGATTATCGAAATAGTTTTTTAGAAACTAAAAAGAAATATTTATTAAATAGGGGACTAAAGTAAAATTTTAAATTAAGTTAAAAGAATTTCAAACTAAAGCCAAATTTATTTTTAATATTAATAATTTATTAATTTAATTTATTTTTTCTCTAAAATTTATTTGGGTTTAAAACATCAACATAAAAAGTACAAAGAAGATGCAGTCGTTTGGGGAGCAACAATACCGACCACCAGATTCATCATCGTGGAGATCTATCATAGTGACAGTGTAAAATTGTATTTTTGACATACATCAAGAAATCCCAAATTCTCTGAAGTGCCTTAAAAAATTGGATCAATATAAAATCTCGAAACAATGAAATTTTGATGATTAGAAAGACTTTGCTAAAAAGAAATCTTCAATGGAAGTATTTTCATCAATGAATTTTAATCGATGTTGTGATGCCAACCGAACATAAACCAACTCTTTATTGGTATAAATTGGTTACAAAATTATCCGAAAGTGTTGCCGTCTAGGACTTGTCGTGAGTATTGTCCACACTCACCTACCTACCGTCAACTTTTCCGTTAAATGTTGTATTACAAAATTCCATAATCCCCTTGAAAATTTGGCAAAATTTTGGTAATGTACTTTGTTAAAAATTAAAATACACAGAAACTTGTTGCTTCCTCGTGCAGACCTACCTAGCTACCTACCCCATAATATGTACATTGAGGTCACACATTTGACTATGTTGTCCATTTTTGAGCCTTCTAATAAACCATCTTCTTATTAACTTTACACACTCTCACTTTTCACTTCAATGGCTTCTTCAACCAAAGAGATATCCAGAGACCTTCCACCTCTTCTCCGAGTATACAAAGATGGAACAGTCGAACGTTTCTTAGGCTCTCCAATCATACCACCAATCCCTCTCGATCCACAAACAGGTGTTTCATCAAAAGACATAACCATCTCACAAAACCCACTAATCTCAGCTCGTATCCATCTCCCAAAACTCACCAATCCAACACAAAAGCTTCCAGTCTTAGTTTACTATCACGGTGGTGCTTTTTGTCTTGAATCCGCTTTCTCTTTCCTCCACCAACGTTACCTCAACATTATAGCTTCACAATCAAACGTTCTTGTTGTTTCTGTCGAATATAGACTTGCACCAGAACACCCTCTTCCTGCTGCATATGATGATGGTTGGTTTTCTCTCAAATGGGTCACTTCACATTCCATCAACAACAACATAGCCACAGCTGAACCGTGGCTAATCAAACACGGTGATTTCGATAGATTTTACATCGGTGGTGACACGTCCGGTGCAAATATTGCACACAATTTACTTCTACGTGTTGGAAGCGGTGTAGAATCTTTACCCGGTGATGTGAAAATCAAAGGAGCAATACTAGCTTTTCCTTTGTTTTGGAGTTCGAAACCGGTTTTGTCAGAAAACATTGAAGGACATGAAGAGAGTTCACCAATGAAGGTTTGGAATTTTGTGTATCCTGATGCTGTTAATGGAATTGATAATGCTTTGATTAATCCTTTGGCTTCTGAGGCTCTTAGTTTGGACACGATTGGTTGTCCTAAGATGTTGGTTTTTGTTGCGGGGAATGATGATTTAAGAGACAGAGGGATTTGGTACTATGATGCGGTTAAGGAAAGTGGTTGGAATGGTGATGTTGAACTTGTTCATGTTGAAGGTGAAGAACATTGTTTTCAGATTTATCATCCTGAGACTAAGAATTCTGTCGATATGGTGAATCGTATTGCTTCTTTTCTTGTTTGATTTGAGGAGGGTTATTGTGAAATTTTATTCTTGTTTTTGGTAATAAAATAGAGATGGGTTATTGAATTCAAAGTTTTTTTCAATAATAATTTTCTCTTGTTCTTTTGTTTTTGTTTTTGTTTTGAGATCACTATTCTAACATGGATATTTTTGTCACTATTATGAATCTTTATTTATTATATGTGCTAGAGTTTGAGATATTTGGTAAATTATTGGGAATTCAAAGAATGGTTTCTATAAATAATCTTAGAATTGTAAATAAAGAATTGAAATGTCCTCTACCATACAAGTGGTTGGTTTACACTAAAAGCTGCCCACTTCTCATCATCTTTTATGACGTCACTTTTTTGTTTCTCATTTGACTTCATTTGCAATCTCTCAAGGGTTATGTAAAAATAAATTTTGTATTTTTGACATCAATATGATAAATAAAGTTGAAAGTGAAGGGAAAATGCAGAGAATGAAGATATTGTAGAAAAGTCTAATTAGAAAGTTTTCATAGTTAATGGGATGAAATTTGTTTGAATAATCTAATGAAAGGAAAGTGAACCACCTATTTTTAGAAAATTCCGGATAAGTTAAAAAAAGTGACCGATTGGAATAATTTTATTAGGTTTGAAAAAAAGCAATTCAAAGAGTGTGGAAAGAATTGGGTGGAGCGGACTTGTTCCGCTTCCCGTGTGAAAGACAAGGTGCTCAAAAGAGATTTTGTTAGACAATAGTCTCGAGGAAAGAAATGTTAAAAATTAATGAACAATTTGTCAGTTCTATGATTTTAGATTTGATATGATTTTGTTAAAATATATTTTTATTGATGTTGACAAGACGTTACAACATTCTTATTTACTGTCATAACAGTTTTGATGTTATGAATTTTTCATTCAGATATCGAAGCATATGTCATGACATTTTGGTCTGGTACAGCAGATGTTGTTGTTTTAAATCTTGATTGATTTGATTTGATTATGTGATATTTCTTTTGGATATATCTCAATAAATTTTGCGGGTCAAGAAGATTTAATCAGGGACAAGTTTTATATCTCAAACTGTACATTAGTTACTAAATTGAGACCTTGAGACAATTTAGAAAACTTTGTATTGTCTATTTCAAGATTTAAGGAGATTTTACTGCACAATTGGTGCATCACTCAGCTTATGGATCAAGAAATTTTTAGATGCAGAACTCAAAGGTCATGGACTGTAGAGGTGTATTTAAAGAAAACATAACCTAATGTAATTAATTCTTTCAACGATTGTAAAATTAGAGGAAGAAAAAAATTGTCTTAAGTTTTGAAAGTCTCTTGTGTATTGTGTGGTGTAAGTCATTCTTGTATCTTTTGATACTTGTGGTCGATATTATGCTCTCACTCATAAGCTTTTAGGCAATGAGTTAAGTATTGTTCTTGGATGAAGCTTTAAGCAAATTCAAGTATTGTTCTTAGTCAAGAGTCTTGACTAAGTATTATAATGGAAGTATGATCTTTTTGTTGAGTTATTCTCGATACAATCACTGGGATTGAGACTGTTAGATATCATTGAGGTGATTTAGGAAGTGAGATGGCGATTTCTCATATTTTGGAGGTTCCTAGGTAGAAGTTGCATTGGGTAGTGATTAGGGGAGAAGTTATAAACTGAGACTGTTTAGCTTTGAACTAATATTGTTAATAGTGGACTTCCTTTCTGGCTTGGTAGCCCTCAAATGTAGGTGATGTTGTATCAAACTGGATTAACAACTCAATGTGTTATTTATCGCTCTGTAGTTTAAGTTTCAATATCATTTATAACTTGATAAATATGTTCAGGATGTCAAATCAGATGTTGTAACATCTGCGTGACATTGTTGTGATGTTGAAATATCAGTATTATCATGTGTTGTCTGTACCAGAGAAATTTCATGATTAATACCATGGATATGTTCCAATATGACAAAAATGAGCAATTGAATTAAGGGTAATGCTAACATGTGCCCTAAGGACAATTGTTAGCATTATCGTTGAATTAATGACAATAAATGCAAAGCAAATAATCTCGCATAGAAAAATGAGTTAACTTTAAGAGCATTTATAAAAAGACCTTGAAGCATTGAACTCAACAAAGAAAACAAGGAGGATAAAGTGCCACATGGACAAATATGGTGGTACTTTATTGCGGTGATAGGGCAGCAAGCAAAAAGTAAGTTATTGATTTACCGGGTAATATAGGTTATATTGTATCATGTCCACAAAGATTGGTTATTGAATCGTTGTCGACAAATCGTTCGTTAATGAGTTTAGGGATAAATGGATATAGAAAAGTATCAACAAAAAATAAATGTAAACAAAAGAAAAAACTAAGGAAGAACTTATCAAGCCTGCATATAATCTACTCATCACAGACTTAAATCTATCGACCAGTTACATTCAACCTAACAATACTCACCAATGTCACTACAAATCACTCATAACCTAAGTCATTTCTAACTCAAATCGAAAGACCGACTGTATTACCAAGAAAATGACCTTTCTACCTCCTCAACAACACATAACACAACTATGTAATCGCACTGACGATCTCTCAGCACAACACAACCACACAGATGCATTAAGCTCTGATACCCAAGTAGATGTCAGTTCTAAATCTATCTCTAGAGTTTAGAAACTAACAGATAATCATCCTAGATAAGAATCTAAGCAGTATATGTCTATAATAACTCAAATCCCTAGCACAGAGCAAAAATCCAGAACAACAATCAACAAAGATTTGCAAAGCAAGATTTATATAATGCCATGGGCGATAAATATGCATAAGTTTAAAGTAAAATACATACAAAACCCAACAAAAGAGAAATACATAGAGAAGAGAAGAGATAAACCACAAATCTTCTAGTTTGTAAGCATCGGTCAATGAAAAATCTACCTCTAATCATCCATAAGCAAAGCCCTAGTGTTGTTATATAAGCTAAACCACTATAAAAATGAGGTTGGTGGAGTTGGGAGAATAAAAATTTACCCCCAAAACCATCACCTCCAAATGAAATGAAAAGGAAAATATAAGGAAATTATATTCCACATGCATCGCCCGGCGACACAAACACATCGCCCAACGATGGCTTCTATATACTTGGCCTAGACTACGCCACGTCCTTAACTGAAACAGATATCTAACATTGCCTAATGACACACTTCTTTTCTCGACGTCTCTCTTTATTTTCGCCTGGTGACCTAGACGCGAAGCAGGGCAGAGGCAACATCAAAATTGGTCTTCTCGCCCACTGTCGCCCGGCACAGGAATTTCTCCTGGAGATGCATGACAGTTCAACAACTTTTGTTGCTTCCACTTCATAACTTCATAACTTCATCTGGCCTCCAATCTTGGCCTACTTCCTTTATTGATCCAAAAATGCATCTTGGAGCTTTATTTCTCATTGCTCCAACCATGCTCAAATACCTACAAAACATATACAAAACTAATCAACCAATACAATATGTACACAAAACACAATTAAACGTGTTTAAAACAAAAAGCGGGGTTATTCAACTGATATTAACAACAAAGAGTCGATAAGTGCAACAAAAAATATATACAAAATAACTACACTTTTTCACTTATCAAACTCTCCTCAACTTGAACCATTGTTTGTCCTCAAACAAAATCAAATAACCCAAAGAACAAAGAATGATAAATCAAAGAATCATAAATCAACAGGTTTTGAAAATAGAAAACAAATATAGTGGTTCAAATGAAAATCAGTACACACAAAGTAAACACTTACAACTAAACTACGACTATAACATAAACACGAAATAAATGCTAAATACAAAAATCATGCCAAACATTCTAAAACAATACTAGTTTACAAATGAACCACACCTAGCAAACACAATCATCGGTAGATGAAATCACACAAAAATGGGGTATTTCACTCATCCAACAATCTTGCAAACAATAGACTAAATTATGCATTCATCCAAAAATTTACATTGAAAATATAAAAGCAAGAATCTCAAGGGCTTTTCAAGGTTGTAATGGGCTTGATTAACAAACAAGTGATAAGTCCTAAAGCTAATTGAAACAAAAGCTTGCCTAAACCTAAGGGAGTAATTACTTCCACAAAGTTTCAAACAATATAATTTCAATCAAACTTCTTCTTTATCACAAGTTTCACACCAACACACATCACTTATTAACACAATATTATTTTTTTTCTTTTTCAAAGTTTTTCTATTTTTTTCCTTTCTTTTTCTATCACTTATTTTTCACATTTTTTTTCTTTTCTTTTTCTTTTCAACCTCATAGCAATCAACCAATAAATACACAATCATTTTTCTCCCCAACTTGAATTCAACCATATCATAATGTGAATACTCCCTACTTTCTAAGGCAAGATAAAAACTCAAACCAAAACAATGATTGAGGGTTCAAGAAAACAACGAATAACATCCATGCAAAAAGGTGAACTAAATACTCATAGACAAGTATTTAGCAAAAACAACATGAATATCAACAAAAATCTTAAAGAGGTTATTAATGATCACACATTCACAAAGTGGATTGACTATTTAGCTAGGTAGTTGTGCTCAAAATAAAACAAAAATGCCTTAATCCTTTTCTTGCAATCATACAATCAACACAAAACAAAATATTAAGCATAATACAATCCAGTTAAAACAGGAATTGTGGCCTCCAGTATTTGTGAACAATGGAAAGCTACCTCACAAAAAGGGTGGGAACTAAAGTGATTCACAAATGAACAAGTATACAAAAGAATGAATGACATAAAAGTTGTAAAAAGTCCAAGTATCATGAATATGCTAAAGTATAGAAAGCGATAAACACATACCTCGAACATGTACAAAACTTTAACAAAAATCATTATCACGCATTCGCAAGTCGAAACGATCAAACTTGACAAATCACCTCAATATTCTACAAGTCACCGGATCAAAACTTGAGTCCAAACAACAACAAAAGAATTAGAAAAATAATACTCCTACAAAATTTCAATGTACAAAATTACAAAATTTACAACGAACAAAACTCCTCAAGCTAAACACGACAAGCTTTCAGAAAACACAATTGACATAACAAAACGAATACAAATAACAATATGAAAACCGGGTGAAAATGAATTAACAAGTTGAAAAGTGAAGATTTGAAATTCATAACATTTCCTTGTTTCAACATGTTAAAACACAAATAACCACACACATAAACAAATACAAACAAACATGCTTATTTTACGTCGTAAGCTCGACGCCTTTATTGTGCAAGTTAGTAACCTTCTCTCGTCATGCTATGGTATTGTCACACCGCGTAAACCTAAAGAAAGTGTCCTAACAATCACACAACAAACGTTACGAAAATGAGATAATTCA
Source organism: Vicia faba (assembly GCA_948472305.1). Classification (NCBI taxonomy): domain Eukaryota; kingdom Viridiplantae; phylum Streptophyta; class Magnoliopsida; order Fabales; family Fabaceae; genus Vicia; species Vicia faba. The sequence goes on along the minus strand of OX451738.1, from coordinate 1,037,065,599 downwards.
CAACAATACGTGAAAACACATATATGCACAAATAACATATACAAATTAATGTACAATTTTTATACAACATATACATTAATTACAAAACTCAAAAACAAAGAAACTATCGCAATGCAAAAACAATAGAACCAATCTCTGACAACGGCGCCATTTTGTTATTGCGGTAGGGCGGCAAGCAAAGTAAGTTATTAATTTACCGGTGATATAGGTTATATCGTATCGTGTCCACAGAGATTGATTATTGAATCGCCGTTTGACAAATCATTCGTTAATGAGTTTAGGGATAAATGGGTATATAAAAATATCAACAAAAAATAAATGTAAACAAAAGAAAAAACTAAGAACTTATCAAACCTGCATATAATCTACTCATCACAGACTTAAATCTACCGACCAGTTACATTCAACCTAATAATACTCATCAATATCACTACGTATCACTCACAACATAAGTCATTTCTAACCCAAATCCAGAGATTGGATGTATCACCAAGGAAATCATCTCTCTACCTCCTCAACAACACGGAAAGACAATTATGTAATCACACTGACGATCTCTCAGCATAACACAACCACACAGAGGCATTAAGCTCTAATACCCAAGTAGATGTCAGCTCTAAATCTATCTCCAGAGTTCAGAACTAACAGATAATCATCCTAGATAAGAATCTAAGCGGTGTATGTCTATAACAACTCAAATCCCTAGCATAGAGCAAAAATCCAGAATAACAATCAACAAAGATTTGTAAAGCAAACTTTATATAACGCCATGGGCGATAAATATACATAAATTCAAAGTAAAATACATACAAAACTCAACAAAAGAGAAATACATAGAGAGGAGAAGAGATAAACCATAAATCTTCCGATTTGTCAGCGCCAGTCAATGAGAAATCCACCTCCAATCATCTATAAGCAAAGCCTTAACGTTGTTATCTAAACCAATCCACTACAAAATAAGGTTAATGGAGTTGGGAGAACAAAAATTCACCCCAAAACCATCACCTCCAAATGAAATAAAAAGAAAAATATAAGGAAATTTTGTTCCGCACGCATCGCCCGATGACACAAATACATCGCCCGACGATGGCTTCTGTATTTATATACTTGGCCCAGACTGCACCACGTCCTCAACTGAAACAAACATCTAACATCGCCCGACGACACACTGCTTCACCTGGCGACTCTCTTTATTTTCTCCTGGCGACCTAGACGCGAAGCAAAGCAAAGGCAACATCAAAATTGGTCTTCTCGCCCACCGTCACCCGACGACAAGAATTTCGTCCGGTGATGCATGACAGTTTAGCAACTTTTGTTGCTTCCACTGCATAACTTTATCTGGCCTCCAATCTTAGCCTTCTTCCTTTATTGATTCAAAAATGCATCTTAGAGCTTTATTCCTCATTGCTCCAACCATGCTCAAATACCTACAAAACATATACAAAACTAATCAATCAATACAATATGTACACAAAACATAATTAAACGTATTTATAATAAAAAGTGGGGTTATTCAACTGATATTAACAACAAAGAGTCGATAAGTGCAACAAAAAGTATATACAAAATAACTACACTTTTGCACTTATCATACTTCAAGCCCACTCTTCCCCAAGTGCACAAGTTGCAAGTCCTCGCGAATAAAATAAAAACTGTGAAAATAGACATCCCTGAGACCTTTCAAATCGGTTTAATCATTGCAAAATTACCACCTTCGTAGAAAGAATATAGAAAGAAATTGTTGCATAGTTCTGAGGACTTCTCTTTGGAGAAAATCCAAAAACATCTTTGAATCGAAGAGGAATCGAAGAAAAGGGAGAAATCAGACTTTACGGGTCTTTCCAAAGCCAATGTTGTGACCGCCAAAGGAAAGAAGAAACATGGTGGCATGAAGAGTTCATCTTAAACCAAAAAAGAACATAACAAATAGGAGTGATAATATATCATACTTGCTAAGAGGGACCTACGACATGACCTATATAAGTCTAGTATGGCCTAACCTGTTTATCAAAAAGACTAGACTTAGTCTTTTTAAAAAACCTATTTAATTAAATAGGTTGAGTTTAGGCTATTAAAAATTTTTATCATACCTGATAGACCAGTCTATATATATATATATATATATATATATATATATATATATATATATATATATATATATATATATATATATATATATATATATATATATATATATATATATATATATATATATATATATATATATATATATATATATATATAAACAAAAATTATAATATAAAATGTCTTTATTGTGAAATTAAAAACCCTAATACAGTAACAAATACAGCCGTCAAATCTTTTTCTGAAGAAGAATTCATCTCTGAGTTTTATTCTGTATTCAGTCACTGTTGGAGCAAGAAGTACGAATCTTAGAATCTAAAATTGTTTTTTCCTGATAATATATTAATATTGATGCCTTGTACGAGTTACTTAAGGATAGTAATTTATACATAAGGCACTAATTTGCTTGATGTCGTTGGTGTGTATATTTTAGATTCTTGTAAGAATTAGTATTGTAAGATACCAATTTTAGATTCTTGATTTCGTTGGAACAAATATTGTAAATTAAAGATCATCCAATAAGATGGAATTCAACCTTTGATATGTTGTCAAATGCTCTGAAATTTAAGATTGCCTTTGCAGCCTACAAGGAACGGGAGCCTCACTATGTTTGACAAATATTGGGAGAGTGTAATATGTTAATGGTTATTGCTAGTGTTTTGGATCCTAGGTGCAAATTTCATATGGTGAATATTTGTTTTCGCAAAATATATACATCTAAAGAAGTTGTTGATGATAATATAGAAAAGGTTAAGAGTTCATTGGAAGAACTCTTTGATGAGTATGTATCTCTAAATTGGGAAGAGTCTTCATATGTTCTTAATTCAGAGAGTAACAATTCATCATCTTCCCAAGCGAATAAAAAATTGTCACTGTATTCAACCAAATCATGAGCATTATCCGTAAAAAAGAAGTTGTTCCTCCAACACAATTAGAATTGCAATCTTATCTTAGTGAAGATATTTATTTTCCTAATGATAACAACTCTTTTAGTGCATTGGATTGGTGGAGGAACAACAATTTTAAATACAAGATTTTGTCTAATATGGTTGTTGATATATTAGCTATTTCAATCTCTATTGTGACATCAGAGTCTATCTTCAGTGTCAGAGGTAGAGTTATTGATGAATATCACTCTAAACTAAATGAAGAATCTATCGAAACTCTGATATGTGGTGGAGATTGGATCCGTCACAAGTATAATATAAAGAAAAATTCGAAATTAAAAATTTCTTATTTAATATCTTTTTAATATTAAATTTTTAGAATATTATAGTTTTAATCTTTTTAATATTAAATTTTTAGATTTGATGTTATTTTTGCTGCTTCTTGAAACTTTGAGGATTTACTATTTCTTTTTGTAGTTTGCTTCGTAGTACTTTTAAAGAAATGAAGAAGTTTATTGAACTTGAAATTAGTTATATTTGGTGAAATTTTATGTTACTATCTCATACATTTTATGTTACTATCTCGTATTTTATAAATATATATTTATCATTTTGCTAGCTTTTCTAAAATTGATTTTTTTTAAAAACATGTATCTTTGTACTGCATCTTAATTTATAAGATGAGTGTATAAAAAACACTAGATTAAAAAATAGGCCAAATGATATACAAAGGCCAATTTATATCTTTTTAAAATATAATTTGAATGGATTGTTTAGAGGCTTTGGTGTATAATAGACTTTTAAAAAGGTTATCAGACTAGGTCAGACTTTTAAAAAGACTAGACTATGTCTAAAAAAAGTCTTTGATAGATAATAGGTCAAGCCTAGGCTTTTAATTTTCAAGTAGGTCAGGCCCAGGCCTTAAAAAGTCTGGTCTGGCCTATTCCCACCCTTAATAACAAGTTCAAGAATTCTGACGGTCAGAAGGGTCTAAAAAGCGAATATTTTCTATGTGGAAAACCTGGACATTATGCTCGAGATTGCAAGCACAACAAGTCAAAAAACGAGATCAATGTAGTTCATGCAAATGATAACATAATCTCTACAGTGAGTGAAACCATGGAAATCAAAGGCAAAGTGTAAAGTTGGTGGTATGATACATGTGCTACGATGCATGTCTCTTATGACAATGTTGCTTCAAAACCTATTATGAGGCAAATGATGGACAAGAAGTACATATGAGAAATAAATTATGATCTAAAGTTGTTGGAATCAGATCTGTCGAACTCAACTTCACTTCCAGAAAGAAAGTCACTCTTGTCAATGTACTTCATGTCCCCGACACGAATAGGAATATTGTTAGTGGAGATTTGTTGAGAAAATCGAGTATTAAATCTGTTTATGAATCAAGAAAACTTATATTGACCTGTAATGGTGTATTTGTTAGAAAAGGATATTCCGTTGTGAGAATGATCAAACTTTGTACTGTCGACAATATTATTAATGAAATTTTTAATTCCACTTACATGCTCGAATCTATTTCTTTAAGGAACAATAGATTAACACATACCAGTATTAGTTATATGAAGAGACTAATTAAATCTGGATTGACCTCATGTAATATAAATGATTTCAAAAAAATATGAATTATGTATTAAATCAAAGATGATTGAGAAACCTTTCAAAAGTGTTGAAAGAAATAAAAATCTACTTGATCTTGTACATTCAGATTTGTGCGAATTTAACGGCATGTTAACCCGCAGGAGGAAATAGATACTTTATTACATTCATCAATGACTCTTCTAGATACACACATGTATATATCTTAAAGCATAAAGATGATGCTTTTAATGCCTTTAAAATTTACAAAGAACAAGTGGAAAATCAATTAAGTAGGAGTTTAAACGTCCTTAGGAGTGATAGGGGCGATGAATACTTTTCTACTGAATTTGATGCATTTTGTGAAGAACATGGCATAATACATGAATGTTATGCACCTAACACGCCACAAAAAAATGGCCTGGCCGAAAGAAAGAGTCGATCATATCAAGAGATGATGAATTCAATGTTGATGTACTCTGAGCTACCACTCAATTTATGGGGTGAGGCCTTAGTATCCGTTTGCCACATATATAATAGAATTCCTTTAAAGAAAACTGATATTTCTCCATATGAGATATGGTAAGGTAGAACACCAAATATCGATTACTTTAGAGTGTGGGAGTGTGTAGCTTACTACAAAAATATGGATCCTAAAAGAACCAAGTTGGGTCCTTGAGGGATAAAATCTTCTTTTATAGGATATGCACAAAACAGTAAAGCATACAGACTTTTAAAATTAGAGTGTAATGTAATTATATAATTTTGGGATGTAGAATTCTTTGAGAATCTTATCACCAAGGATAAAGAATCTGAGTCAGCCACTAATAAAGAATCTTGTGAAGAAGATTCCTCTCAGATTGTAGAAATACAACCTGAAAGCACTTCTCAGATCATTGAAACTCAACTCGAGCCTAGGATAAGAAAGAGAGTCTGGAAAACAAAGAATCTAGGACCAGACAAAATTGATCCTCAATTTATTTCCTTTCATCTAGTTGAAGGAAATTGTAAGAATTTTGTTCGAAGCAATTTCTATTACTCTTCAAGTAAATGATGATCCTAAAACCTATAAGGAAGTAGTAACCTCGAGGGACTCGTTCTTTTGGAAGGACGTTGTCCAAGATGAAATGGATTCAATTGTGTCAAACCACACTTGAGAACTTGTTGATTTACCAAGGGGATCAAGGCCCATTGGATGCAAGTGGGTGTTTAAAAGGAAATACTATAGTGATGGTACCTTAAATACTTATAAGGTCATATTAGTGGCAAAATGATTTAGACAAAAAGAAGGTGTAGATTACTTAGACACATATGCACCAGTAGTAAGGACAACCACAAATAGATTGTTGTTTTTCTTAGCCTCTTTGAATTATCTTATAGTTCATCAGATGGATGTTAAAACAACATTTCTAAATAGAGATCTCGATGAGGAAATCTACATGAAACAACTAGAAGGCTACGTGCTTCCTGGAAATGAACAAAAGGTGCGTAAACTTGTCAAATCCTTATATGGCCTAAAATAAGCACCAAAATAATGACATTAAAAATTTGACTCTATAATACTCTCAAATGGATTTATTCCTAATTATTGTGACAAGTGTTTATACACAAAAGGTGTGCAAAAACATTGTAATATTTCTTTGTCTCTATGTTGATGACATGTTGATAATTAGTAATGACTTAAATGGAATTTTAGAGACAAATAGGTTTCTAACTTCCACTTTCAAGATGAAAGATCTTGGACTGGTTGACACAATTTTATGGATCAAAGTTAAGCTAAATAGTGGGGGTTATGAACTTAGTCAAACATACTATATTGAAAAAATGCTTGATAAGTTCAAACACCTAAAATTTAAAGAAGTAACCACTCCATTTGATCATGTCGTCAAACTTCAAAAGAACAATGGAAGAGAAATGGCTCAATTGGAATATGCAAGTGCAATAGGGTGTCTTATGTACTTAATGTAATGTACCAGACCTGATATATCATTTGCAGTTAGTAAAATGAGTAGATTTACTAGTAATCCAAGTCAAGAACATTGGAAGGAAATCACGAGGATTTTTGCCTATCTATTGAAAACCAAAGATTTAGGCCTTCATTATGATAGGTTCCCTGCCATACTAAAAGGATATATTGATACGAGTTGGATATCTACTACTGGAGACCATAAATATACAATTGGGTGGAGATTTACACTAGCTGGAGGAGCAATTTCTTGGAAGAGCAAGAAACGAACATGCATTACTCTCTCAACCATGGAATCAGAATTCGTGGCTCTTGCTTCCGCTGGTTAAGAAGCGAAATGATTAAGGGATCTTTTGTTGGAAGTTCCATTGGATAAAGAGAATGTTTCAAAGGTGATGATACACTGTAATAGCCAAGCCACTTTAGCAAGAGCATTCAACAAAGTATATAATGGAAAGTCTAGACATACAGAGCTCAGACATTCATTCGTGAGAAAACTGGTCAATGATGGAATCATTTCACTCACCTATATACGGACAAGCTATAATTTGACTGATCTATTTACTAAGCCACTGACCAGAGACTTATTAAAAACAACCTCGAGAGGCATTAGGTTGAAACTCCTTGAATAAGAGTTCTGACAATAGTGGTAACCCAATCTTACGTTAACATAACATTAACCTCAAGATTCAATGGGTAACAACAAGTCGTTAAATTGGATGCTTGTCAGGAATTTGGTAATAATGTTGACTATTTTAAGTTGAGGGTTGAGTTTTTTCAAACTCTTAATGAAGTTCAATACCTAGGATAAGTATATGATGGAAAGTATACAATATGAACTTTTCCTATGTGAATTTTGAGATGGTGTCGTCTCAAAGTGAGAGTTGGAGTTTCTCTCATGAAAAATTCATGAAACAGGATAACATATGGCCATAAATAAGTGCTAAGCGATATATGTAGGAGAAGAATCCTTAAAGAGTGTGTGTAAGGTAATGTCAATCTGATCATATAGATCAATGGTTTTAAAGCATTTATATCTAACATTCAGATTAAACTTTATGTTGTCCTCACTAAGATTAAGTTTTAAATCAAAAGATACCTAATTGTATTAACACTCTTTATACCTCATTTTCAGGAATTAGATTTGTCATTATTTGAACAAGTGGGGAATTGTTGGAAGTTAATGAACAATTAATGCCATGGGTATGTTCCAATATGACAAAATGGGCAATTGAGTTAATAACAATAAATGCATAGCAAATAATCCCACATACAAATTGGAGATAACTTTAAGAGCATTTATAAAGACCTTGAAGCATTGAACTCAACAAAGGAGCCGAAGAGGATAAGGTGTCACATGGGCAAATGTGGTGGTCCCAAGCATTATGCCACTTGTCACATCTAAACAACCCCCTGCAGGTGTCGTCACTGGCGACAGTGACTCTGAATCTAGGACCGAGACTGGGACCAAGGTCGTGGACATAGAGGCGCTAGTGGTGGCTTGTAGGCGGCACTTAAGCACTTAGGCACAATGCATCAGAGCAATCAGGCTATTTGCAGCATTAGTGAGGCAGCGCCGTTGGCGCTCCAGCGGCCAGCCTTCGGCTGACATGCTAAAAATTGTTTTTAATTAATGCTTTTGATTTTTTGGTCGTTTCTTAAAGTTTGAATTCCGAATTCAAAATATACAACACTTCATGAAGTGGTGCATTATGTTACTATAGGCAAACCATTGCAAACTTATGCTCAAAAGGTGTTGTTTCATCAAGAGTTGCAAACTTAAAAAATAACACATGTGTGGCCTATAAATACAATATTCTAAATTCAAAAATCATTCACTCAAAAATCATACATCCTCTTCAATATTCTAGACACTTTTCCTTGCAAATTTGAGTTCTTCACCAGTCTTGTGCAGGCTCGATTAAGAGACTGAATTATCATGGGTATTCTTACTTTCTAACTCTAAGACAATAAAGAGAGTGTTTGAAATACTTTTAAGGAAAGTGAATTCATTCACGATTCAGACCTGAATCCATTTAATCTTACCGGAATTTCTAACAGTAAATCGTCCCTCATTTAATTAAGGAAGAATAGGGCCCCATACTCCCACAAAGTCATGGAAAAATTAGGAGAAAAGTGTTTCTTTCTACACGGTCCAATAAGCCACCTATTTATACTTCATCCTCTAGGTTTGAAGACCCATTCATTAATTTCACATATCAGAGCATAAATACCTTCTTACAATCACACACGTGAATAAATTCATCATTCTCATTGTGTCTTCCCAATACAATTGTCGTCTATTGTGCGGTCTTGGTAAAACTAACTTAGACCACAATAATATCCAATTTATAACTGCATCGATCACACTCTTCAATATAGTGACATGACGAGGTGCCACCACATCTAGTCGTGCTAGTAACGACAACCAGGAAACCTTAGCAGAGATGTGCGCTTCTATGGACAAGTTGCATTGTTCTAACTAAAGTTTGGAGGAGAATGTCTTAACCTTCCAGTGTTAGAGGGGAATATGGGTGAGAAAGGTCTAGACGATGTGTCTAAATTGAATTTTATTGATCAATTGAATCAATCTAACATTACAATTACAAACAACTTTAATCACAAGAAAGATAATTCCTATGACTTAATCACTACTAGACTTAAACTTTACATAATAAATTGCTATGAACGAAATAAACCTAACAACATGTGATTTTTAAGAAAGCGGTGAAAAACTAAACATGCGTTTCTATAAGAAAAATTAGAGGAGATATGGAAATAGAAGATTACACCGGGGTTTATATTGATTCATCATGTTTGTCCTCGCTTTGCGTCTAATCTTGTCTCCAATGGCGAACCCTTGAAAACTCGTAGTCTTCCAATATTTTGACAGTTATACAACGTGTGTTTTATGCAACCAAGAAATTAGATGTTGAAATTAAAAACAAAATTAATTGCATCAATCTGAATCTTTCCTTCTTCTGTTTTACACAACCCATGCAACTAAAATCTCAAAAACCTTCACTCAGTCTTGACCATCCTCTTACTCAAATTCAAGATCTTCTCCAAGCATTTATTCTGCAACGTTCTTTACTCGGTCCTATTGGTCCTTTATTTGAACTCCTGGTTCAATCTAAGGAGACATAAACTCCCAACTTCATTCGCATGTATCTTCTTTTGACACTACCAAAGTCCTCAGTGGAGAAGAAATCCTTTTATTTTTGCTCATACTACCTAGATTTTCAATTCCCATCAATACCACACGATATTAATCTTAAACTCCACCTCAAATACTTCATAAACATCAATGATAAAAAATCCCCATCTATGATAGATATCACTCTCTAAAAATTAAGAAACAACCGAATCATTTATTTATATATCATTAGTATTTTTTAACTTCGAGAATAATATAGTAACATATATTACATTTGAACAACTTATCTAAGCCTCCAAAAACCCCTCTCCAATATAGTTATCTTAATTCTTCAAATATAAAAGATTTTAATTTATAAATATAAAAACAAATCTTCAAAACCCTCCTCACTTAAATATCTCTATTTTTTTCACCCAACCTTTCTATTTTTTTTAATATATCTCTCTCTTCTTTTTAAACTCTCAAACAAAACTTAGAATCATAATAATATAATAAAATAAAATAATCACCAATAGCATACCCTTATTATTTATTACGCTTTCCGAAATTGATTTTCAATTTCAATCCTCTTCATTATCGCCGGGTTTCCCTCCACTCTCTCACTCTTCCACAATCATCTTTCAATTCAAATTCAATATTTTTTGAAACCGCTTCATCAAAACACCAATTCTTCACATCAACAAAACAGGTATATTCTCTCTTTTCTAGGGTTCTTTTTTTTTTTCTTTCATGTTATTGTTAATTTTTGTATTCTGTTTGCCTTTTCACTGCGCTTTTTTCAAAGGGTTTCTAATTTTTATATAAAGTTCGTATTTTTACCAAGTTTCAGATCTGATGCAATTAGGGTTTAGTGTTCAGGTTCTTGTTCTGATGACTTTGATTTGTGGGTTTACCGAATTTTTATCTGTTAATTACTGTCGCCGATTATTCATAAATTAAATCTTCAATCTTTTTTGTTTTTATCGTCATCAATGATACTTTGTTTGTAGTTTTACTTATTTTCATTTAGCCTATGATTGATTATCGCCTTAACATCAATGGTTTATGATCGAGGTGGAATTTAAACACCCTACTTTACTACCCAATCTGTTGGGATTCATGTGTGAGTGGTTAGTCTCACATCGACCCGAAATATATGAAATCTTAATATAAGAGAAAGGTTCCATAAACACCTGCTTTAAGATTTTGAGTGAATGTATGGTGTCAAGGTGCCTTGGATCCTGAATGTTTAGCCCATTGACACTTGGCGCTTCCCAACAAGTGGTATTAGAGTCATGGTTAGTCTCGATCGGAGACGGAAGTGGGATCCAAGTTTGAATCAAGACTAGTGATGTGGATGACTCACACTTGTGTGAGAGATTGTTAGAATTCAAGTGCGAGTTGTAGTCTATTCAGTCTTTTTAGTATGATATCGGTTAATTGTAATTGCAATTGTTTCTTTGAAGGGTTTCCTATTGTTCTTGCTCCTATTTCTTGACCTGCTTTTAAAAGCACTTTTTTTGGGTACAATAAAAGCACTTTTTTATAACTTGTAATTTGTGTAATAAGGGCTTAACACTAACCTGCCTTAGTTACAATTGTCCTGTGGACCTGTGATACTGATGATATTAACAAGTGATTAAAGTGATGTATGCCTTTAGCATTCAGATACATTTAAGTGTGCAAGGGCTTGATAATGTTTTATTGTCTCTGACCGTATGACACAGTGATTATACATACACAAGTATGAATGCCATTGCTCTATGACTGTTTTCAGAAAACAAATGTGTGTCAACTAATCTTTATTCTTATTCTGTCGTACACTTTAATTCTTACAGGTTTTTCATTGCTATGGAGCTGAATTCTCAGAACAGACCATTTTCAATCAAATTATGGCCTCCTAGTCAGAACACTAGACAGACACTTGTGGAAAAGTTGATCATCAATCTTACTACAAGATCCATTTTCACGCAGAAGTATGCAACTTTGGACCGTGAAGAGGCTGAAGAAAATGCAAAAAGAATCGAGGACGTGGCTTTTGCCACTGCAAACCTACATTATGAGAAAGAGCCAGATGGTGATGGAGGATCTGCAGTCCAGCTTTATGCCAAAGAGTGCAGTAAGCTCCTCCTAGATGTGCTTAAACGAGAACCTAATAAGAACAGTGACAATGAAGCGGTGGTGCCTGATTATACCGTTGCTCCTCGGGAATCTGTTTTTGATATATCAAAAGGCAAAAGGGCTTTCATTGAAGCAGAGGAAGCTCGTGAACTTTTGAGGCCGTTAACGGAACCGGGGAATTCTTTCACTAAAATATGCTTCAGCAACAGAAGTTTTGGATTAGAAGCGGCAGAGGTTGCCCAGCCGATTCTTACTTCACTAAAGGGCCAGTTGAAAGAAGTAGACCTGTCAGATTTTGTGGCTGGAAGGCCAGAAGCAGAAGCACTTGATGTCATGAGGATATTCTCTGCTGCTCTTGAGGGAAGTGTCTTGAAGTATTTAAACCTTTCTGACAATGCTTTAGGTGAGAAAGGTGTTAGAGCATTTGGAGCTCTCTTGAAATCCCAAAGCTGCTTGGAGGAGCTTTATCTTATGAATGATGGAATTTCAGAAGAAGCCGCACAAGCAGTTTCTGAGTTGATTCCTTCCACCGACAAGCTCAAAGTTCTTCATTTTCATAATAATATGACTGGAGATGAAGGAGCACTTGCTATAGCTGAGGTTGTGAAGCGTTCTCCTCTGTTGGAGGATTTCCGTTGCTCCTCCACAAGGATAGCCGAGGAAGGTGGCGTCGCCTTATCTGAAGCTTTAGGGAATTGTGCCCATTTGAGGAAGCTTGATTTACGAGACAACATGTTAGGTGTCGAGGGTGGGATTTCTCTGAGTAAAGCTCTTGCCAAGAACGCAGAGTTAAGAGAGATATACCTAAGCTACTTGAACTTGGAAGATGAAGGAGCAATTGCTATAGTTAACACTCTTAAGGAATCAGCTCCTCACCTTGAAGTTCTTGAGATGAATGGAAATGAAATCACAGTTGACGGTGTTCCAGCTATAGTAGACTGCCTAGCAGCAAAGAAGTTTCTTGCCAAGCTGATCCTCTCGGAGAACGAACTAAAGGATGAAGGTGCCATCCAGATAAGTAAGGCTCTAGAAGGGCTTGACCAGTTAAAGGAAGTTGATCTAAGTTCCAATGAAATAAGCAGTGATGGGGCTCGACAATTGGCTCTCAATGTGGTGCAGAAGGCTGATTTTAAACTTCTGAACATTAATGGAAACCAAATTTCTGATGATGGCATTGAAGAGTTGAAGGTTATATTTGAAAAATCTCCGGACATGCTCGGTCCATTAGACGAAAATGACCCTGATGGAAAAGACGATGAAGAGGGTAGCGTGGAAGATGAACTGGAATCCAAAATGAAGAACCTTGTGGTTGATTGAATTATGACAGTTGGGAGTCTGCTTTCTCCTTCTGCTGCAAAGTAACTCTTACAACAGTAGTATCAGTTTATTTATTCTTAGAATTATATGCAACGATTCAGATGCATCAAGTTCACCAACCATCAACTATGGTTGAACTGGATAGCATAATCTTGTCTTCAATGTTTCTTTTCTTTTCTTTTTATTAGACCGTATTATTTGCAGCTTCAGCCCTAGTCTAGTCATTAATGAAGCAATGCTTTTTTATCATCAGTGATGCGTTGTTCATTTTTATATGTTTAATATCTAGCTTTTGTTGATTCTGCTATGAACTTACATGACCTATATGACATTATCTCAACTTTTTAACGAATGTACATGACCAGTACGAAAATTAAACACAAATTATATCTTAGCCTATAATTTTGTAGTTATATTGTCATTAAAATTTTTAACAAGAGATATAATCAGTTTCTTATAGGTTTTACAAAACAATGTCATTTTTATTTTAGAGTTTTTCTATAAAATATTTATTTAAAAATAAATAACTTCTGTTTTAAAATAATTGTCTTTTTAATTATAAAAAGTTGTCTTAAAATAACAGTTTTTTTAACAATTAATAATAATTAAGAGTAATTTTGTAAAAATATTATCATTATGGATTCCATCAATATTTTTTTTAATATGTATGTAACAATTTTAAACGACTTTTATTTCGAGATAGAAAAAATATAAATTAGATAAATCATTTTGATATATTAACATAATAAATGTCACATATTTTTATATTAAAAAAATATCTTTTAAAATTATTTGTATTAAAAACTATCCAAAATAACTTTATTTTATATTTTTTGAAATTTTATCATTCAAAAAAATAAATACTTAAAATGGGTTTTTACAAGGACTTAGAAATTTTAAAAAAAGTTTATTAATCTGATCTGATCAGAGTTGGACCGTCACGGCTGGCTTCAGGTTGGATTTGAAGGAGGGGGGAGGGGTACCTGCAAGACACTCTGATGGCAAAGTGAGAGACGGAATGAACAAGCAAGTATGAATGTAGGTGTGAATGAATGAATACCTGACCCTCTCGAAAGAGAGGATATTTATAGCCCTCAGCGCTGAGCTAAGGTCTCTTTATTCAACTGATCAAACAGGCCCAACAAAGAGACTGTCAGGTTCTACGTGAGTAGTGGGGACCCGCACGTGGGCCCCTACCTGGATGACGCCCTCTGCAAGACAAGGATGATAAAGACGCGATCTTTCCGGGACCATGAAGACTCCGCGCAATCCAGAGAGGTTGAAAGTCAGCCCTACGAGGAGGGTGCTCAGAGGGAGCGCGTGTTCGTCGGGAACATTATTCGCGAGCACCGGCGGGAAGCAATCATAGTCGACCAGATACCTATGATCGGGGTGTGCTCGATGGGTATACTGCTCAGCGCAGTAGGTTGGCAAGCTTGGATTGGGCCTCACTGGTGGTTGGGCCAAGGGCAGGCCCAGTCCAGAACATGAGCCCCTCAAGTCGTTGCTCCTGGTACGAGAGTTATGACTTGATTCAAGTTTGCCCCTTCGCGAGACTCGCTTGCGCGACACAGGGGTTTTCAATCATGGACATGAGACGTCGCCCGATTTGTGATTTGCTCCGTGCAGCGGTCGAGGAGCACTCGCGGGGAGGTGGTGATACACTAGTCAGACACGTGGCGTGGCTCTTAGAAACCACAATTGCGACCTAGGGAGTAGGGTTATCATTGTCTACGCGAGTAGGCGTCGAGGATGAAGGCGGTTTGTGATTCCTCGACGCGACATTCTATATTCCACGTCATCTCTATAAATAGGGCTTCAGGGCCCATAGCTTATTTTCACATCTTCATGTTCTCATATTTTCTCTGCTTTCAATATCGCGTGTTTTCCTAGTGTTGCTGAGACCGCCGCGCCGTTTTCCGTGTGTTCATCTCCACAATCGTCGCTCCTCACTCTTTTTCCAAGTAAGTGTTCTTTTTCTTTGATATCTCATGTTGTAGATAGATTTTGATGGTGTTTAGTGGTAGAATTTCGTGTCTGGGGATTGTGCACGAGAAATTCAAGCACTCTAGGCGTCTGACTCATGATCACGCCCGTGGCATTCATAGGTTTAGGCATACGGTTTACGATCGTGCCCGTGATATTCATGCGTTTGGCTAATAGATTTATGAACTTGGTCGGGGGATTCATCCTTTCGTTAGTATGTAGGCTAGTTTTCCCCGTGGTATTCTTGTATCTGGCTAGCAATGTTATGAACTTAGTCGTGGGATTCATCCTTTGCTCGTGACATTTATGATTGATATACGTTCGCCGTTAAGGTCGGTGTTGCGCCGAGGTCCACGTGTTCCCCGTCTTTCGTACGAATGGCCGTTGACTCGGTCTGAGTGTTGCTTACTTCTCTCCGTTTGTGTGGCGGAAAAGCGGATTTGTTGTCGAATTCACTGGTTTCTTGTACTTTGCAGGTAAATGGCCGATATTCCTGAGTCCTCAGAGCGTAACGATACCGAGGAAACAAGCACTGCCGACGAAAGCATGAATCTGGTAGACACCGTCGATGACCCTACTCTGGACTGGGTTGGTGCGGAACCCCAGGGAATAACTTTGGTCTATAGGTATACCGCTAGACAAGCTTACACTGTCGTCGAGTATGGCGGCGGCCATGAGGGGTTTTGGAGAAACTTTAAGATCATGAGGCCGACGAGGGATGCCCACATCTGCTCGGAGTTTACACAGGACGCCTTTCCCATGTACGAGATCATATTTAAAGATCTTGGGCTCCAATTACCTTTCAACGACTTCCAGGTGGGAGTGTTCAATCACTTAAACCTGGCCCCCTCCCAGATTCATCCTAACACGATTACCTTTATCCGGGCATTCGAACTCACCTGCCGCTTCCTGAGGATCGGGGCAACGATTCCCCTCTTCTTCAGGGTTTTTCACCTGCAATGGCAGTCCCGAGGAGGGAAGCACAGTTGGGTGTCTCTTAAGCAGTCAAAGAGACTGTTTAGGATGTATATGGATTCTGTGCAAGATTTCAAGGATAAGTGGTATATTTTGCAACCGTCTACCCAGACAGCCGTGGATTCGTTGTTCGAACCGGCCGCTGTGGTGGACGAGGACGGGGAGCCGTGTTTGGATGCTGAGGGTAATCCCGAGATTGGGAAAGTCTCAAAGTTTCCCATCCACTGGTGTTCGGGACATTACGACCATGGACCTGGATACTACCACACTCCAGCTGGCGGTATGAGCGTTGAGGACGGGGAAGCTTATGGCGTCCTGAACAAGTTTGTTGATGGTTTCTTCCTTGCTCGGTGGGTTACGAGGGAAGGGGACGACGTTCTTGATGAGGATAGCGAGCCGACGTTCGAGGCCCTTCTGATCAATACCAAGGCACTCGTTGAATGCCAGTCTTACGGGCAGGCCGTAGAGCTCTTAGGTTTCTTACTTTTCTCTATTAATATTCCTCTTTATTTGTTTTCTTCAATGTGGCTAACCCAAGTACACTTCCTTTGCAGGTCACATGGTGGAGCATCGCGAGAGGTTGCTGAAGCTGCAACAAGCCACGCGAATGGGTCCGACCCCTGAGTCGGGCAGGGAAGGATCTAGTGGGTCCTCGGGTTCCCCGAGCACCGAGCGCCAATCTGCTTTGATTAGCAAGAAACAAAGTCGACCAGATGATGGGGTCGAAGTGACCGATGGAGGGGCGGGTGCCCGGGCCTTCAGCCTGCCACCCTGCTTTGTGGAAAAGGATTTCTTCGAGGGGTTTCCCTTGTCCGTATCTGACAACAAGGCCGATATCATCAGGCGGCTCGACAAGGAAGGTCAGAGGAAACACCTCGCTGTCAGTATGGTCGGGGTGGTGAAAATGGCCGAGATGGCAGTTGTCCTCGCGGGCGAAGGGTCGGACTCCTTGGATCGGGTTAAGGAGCTGGAGTTGGAGAAGGTGAATCTTGTGGCCAAATCCCGCAAACTGAAGGCTGCTCTCGAACGCTCCAAGGAAATGTTTCGTGAGAAGTCCGACATGTTGTTGGGGGAGAAGGAAAGGGCCGACAAAGCTCTTGAGGAAAAAGACTGCCTCCATCTTGATAAGGAGAGGTTGGAGAGTGACAACCAACGGCTGTCGAGAGAGGTCGAAGACCTGAAGGCTGTTATGCTGCCCGCGGAGGACGGGCCTGAAGGGATGGCCGACTTACGCACGCGTTTCGACTTCATCGCTCGCATTCAACTTTTGGAGTCGGACTATGTTGGCGCTTTGGCCGATGGCTTTAAGTCTGCGGTGAATCAACTGTCCGTGCTAAATCCGAGGTTGAATATCGAAGGGATTGGGGTTCTATCCCAGATTGTCGATGGTCGGGTTGTGCCTCCTCCTGACTCTCCTGACATCGATGTTGGTACTCCGGGGAGTGATTGATGCTTTTATTTGTGTTCGGGCCTGCGTGCCCTTTGTTGTTTTTGGGGCCTGCGTGCCCGCCTTTATTCTTTTAGTTTTTTGGCCGTCGTGCATGGACTGTAATTTTGGACAACGCCGACCCTTGTGGTCGGTATATTATTGATCTTTGTTTATGACTTCCTATACAATGGATGCTTTGTTTACAATTATCTGATAATATTTGATGTATATGCCCGACTGTTATCTTGGTAATGAATTTTTGATGAAGTTTGTGTTCGTATGGAGATATCCGTTCAACCCCTATGTCGGTTCGACGCGTTTTGAAATGCGTCGAATGCACAGAGTGGGAATCCGCGTGTCTGGCGTATGGTCACGATTGGGATCCTACACCCGTGGCGTGAACTGCCCATCACAAGCTGGGTGTTCTGCCATGTGGGGTACTTCGATAGTGGAGCTCGATCGAGGTGTCCCTGCCGGGCATGTACGTTTGGTTCATCAAAATGAACGACAATATGCCCTCGTTGGTTGGTAGGTCGAGTCCATACCTCGACTCGCCTACGTGGTCGAGCTTTTCCCTTCGTCGACTGAAGGTGGCTATTCGACGGCGAAAGTCCTCCAGCAGGTGAGGGCTTTAACTATAATATTGTTTTAGCTTCGCAGCATTCCAGGGTTGTGGTAACAGTTCTCTTTTTAATTGCTCGAGATAATACGCTCCGGTGCCCGTAGCTCCCTGGACACGATAAGGTCCCTCCCAGTTCGCGGCCAATTTTCCTTCGCAGGAATCTTTCTGGTTTCTCCGCAAGACTAGGCTGCTGACCTGAAATTCACGTCTTATGACCTTGCTGTCGCGGCATAGGGCTACCTGCTGTTTCAGAGTGGCCTCGCACAGGGCTGCTCCTGATCGTATTTCTTCGACAAGGTCGAGGTCGTCTCTTAGAGCCTCGTCGTTCATCTCCTCATTGAGAGGCATCTTAGTTTTCTTAGATGGCTCCATGATCTCTATCGAGATGACTGTCTCGATGCCGTAGGTCAGTCGGAATGGGGTCTCACCCATCTTCGAATGGGGCATCGTGTGGCAAGCCCACAGAACGCTATTGTGATCGGTGGAAATAGAACTGACTGTTTTTTTTAAGCTAGTTTCGCGAAATGTCGCGGTAAGCAAGAGTCGCCACCGTCTTTTATGTTCTCCAACATGGAAAGGACAAAAGCACAACAAAATTCCTTCTTTGAGAATGTTTCTCGGTTCGGGATGTAGATTTATAGAAAGGGAAGGTGTTAGCACCCTTTCTATCCGTGGTTATCCACGGGCTCTTAGGTACTTGCTCTTATGTTTTCAAAATTTGTTTGCTTTTCAAGTGTGTGTGGGTTTTGAAAAAGTTTCGTTTGAAAAATTTCTAAGTAACTCTTGTATCTGTCCTCAAGAGTGTATGAAAAATTTGTTTGAAAACCTTTTGAAAGTGTAGGTGCGAAAAATTGTTTTGTTTGTTTTTGAAAAGAGCAAGTACCCAGGAGAATCTACCTACTCTAAGGAATTAAGCTGTGTAAGAGTCCTTTAGATAGTGCTATCCCACCATTGAGGGGTAGGTAGCACCATCGTTGGAGGTATTCGGGTCAATTCGATTATGAGGGACAGTGTGGTCACCAAAGCAATGGTAGGACACCTTAGAAGTAACCCTAATGTCCTAGATCCTTTTATCCGAGGCAACCGTTTCGAGGCAACTGGATCTTTTAGACAAAGGGCGACCTCTAAGACGTCCTATACTTGATGACCACGTCGAGGCAACCAGTGAGGCGTACCCTAAGAGTGGTATGTGCATGTGTGTTGTGTTTCAGTTAAGGTTTATCTTGTACATGTTATTTGTGAGCTACAGGTTGGTTTTATTTACCATACATTCTTTCATGCATTTAACAGTTAGGGGTGCGGAAAGTAAATTGCGGAAAGATAAATTCTACGCTATTACAAGGCGCGGGTCTATACATCGCCAAAAATACAAAGACCCGTTTTGGTAAATAAGTATGAGAAATTAAATAAAGTGATAAACCTAATTACTATTACATTCTTGGAAGCAATTACATAATAATCAAAACAAACTGCGCGCGAATAAAAGTTAATCGGGAACGTTCTAAGGGTTTTGACCCTTTTAAGAAAAGAAATGAATTTTTTGTCTTTTTTGAATTAAATGCAATTAATTAAATAAAGCCTAATCTAATTAATTAATTTATTAAAAGAAAAATGTTTTTGTGTTTTTATATTTTTTAATGAAATAAAATAAAAGGAAATAAAGTTAAAAGTTAATTAAAAACCTAATTCTAAACTTATTTTAATTATTAAGTAAAATGTTAAAGTTGCCTAATTAATAATTAATTCTATTTATTAGTATTCAATTACAAAAAATAAAATGAAATTAATAATAATAATAATGTTAGTTCTTTTTTTTTGGATTTTTTTTATAAAATATTAATTATGTTAGTAGTTAATAAAAAGGAATAAGAAATAAAATAAAAAAAAGAAAAATGACAAAATAATAAAAATGGAGAGCAAACCCAAATGGGGTATGGGCCAGAATGGGGGGTTTTTGATTGAGATTTGAGGCCCATTTAAATCCAACTCGTTTGACTTTCTGGAATCCAGTGCTTGTGTGTTGACTCCTGAGCATGGTGAGGACCACCTCCTGGCCTTCAGATCTATGAGAGAGGCCACCTGGCGCTTGGGTCTGTGAGGTGTATGGTGCTCCACGTTTGGGAATCTGCACAAGAATACATTAGAAAAAATGACAATGAATTATGGGGGGACCTGGGAATCGAACCCAGGTCCCATTGTTCACGTTCCAAGGCTTTGACCAACTGAGCTGCACGTTCCATTCATTATCAAAATAAAACGCAATTATTAAATTAGAAAACAAAAGCATATGCCTGGAAAAAAAATATAAAAAACGCGCGCTTTTTGAAACAACGAATGAGGAGGGGACACATCAGCGTCTTCTTCCTTTGATACTGGTTTTTTACCTGCGGATTTTTATCCGCAGGTGGTTTCGCAGGCTTGCTCTGAAAATGCTCCTCAGGCCATGAAAATCCACTTCAAGACCATAGCTGATCTCGTTTCCACCTCCTGAATCCCTTCATGCTTATGATTTGTCTTGATTGTGCCTAGAGAAAGAATGCCTAAAAACAAACAATGCAAACCCTAGATGCGGGTATCATCATACAAAGCCCCAAAATGAAATTGAACAATATGGTTATGTTAGAAATCAAACAAGGAGTATGATTATACCATTATTTTCCAGAAAAAAATGCAAGAATAGAGAAACACGATTTCGTGTACAGGGGTGAGTTTGTGATGACTTACAATGCTTGATATGGAGTATCAGGGCGTGGTAAAGGTCTCTTTAGTTTCAGGGTATGGCAATGAAGGATCTCACGTGCTTTGTTTTGTCTGAAACTGCCTGCAACCTTGCTTTAGATCTCACACTTTTTTGACAAATTTTGAGTTTTTGCTCTGCCGTTTTAGGGATGCCTTTTTTTTTCGTCCATGAGGGTGGGAAGGCTTGCATATATGTTTAGCAATGAGAATCAATCACAATAAGGAGTCTTTAAGCCTTGCAATGAAGTTTTGATTTTCTCCATAACCACCATTGAACAACTTGCCATTTTTGCTCCAAATTTGAATTTTTATGCTTGAAATAGGATGTGCACGAAATTGGTATGTGTTTAATGGTGTATCAAAGCCATTCAAACTCAAAGATATCCCTTAATTAATTTCTTTGATTTTTATTTGAATTTTAAAGATTTAAAATGAATTAAATCAAATAAAATTAAATAAAAATAGAAAAATTAATCTTTAATCTTGAAATAAATCATGGGACACGTGGGTGGCATGGGAAAGCTGAATCAAGTGGAAAAAGTGGGCCCTTTTTGTCAAAAATGAAGTTTCAAGGATAGTTGACTTTGACCATTTCACAAAAATTTCCCAACTTCTCCAATGCATATCTTGCTCAATTTTGATCATATGAACATGTTCTTGGACATTTTGGAAAGGTCTTAAAGTCCTCTAACCAATGACTTTGGTCCCATGTCGTTTGAATTTACCAATCTCAAGTTATGGTCTTTGACTTAAAGTGCCTTTTTGTTGACTTTTGAAAATGACCTATAATGTTGAAATTGATAACTTTTTGTGAGAGCATTTCTTGGATTTGGAATGTGAAGATGAGTTGTTGGAAATGTCATCCCCTTCAAAATGAGCATTGGATGGGATTTTTATGATGAACCATGAAAAAGTTATGCCTTGGTCAAGTTACAGTTGACTTTTCAGCTGTCCAAAAATAGAAACTTTTGCATCTTGATGCTTTTTGAGCCATTCTTGTGAAATCATGGTCAAGATTTGACCAAATGATGATTGTGGCATCAAAATAAGATGTTGACCAAAAATTTTGACTGCCAAATGACCATTTTGCCCCTACAGTTGATTGTGAGGCAATTAGGGTTTTTGACTGTGCAACTTGACCTTGTGAGCCTTGAAACTTGACATGTAGGTGCTTGACAATGTATATGAGCATATGGGACTTTATTGAGCCCTTGAAAACCTCAACTTCCTTGTAAGAACCAAAACCCTAATTTTGCCTGCCTTAGGAGGGTGCTTGACTGTGTAGCCCTTGAGTAGACTTTGAACCATTTGAGGTGATGCTTGTCAAAACTTTGAAGAATATGGGAGGGCAAATTTTGGGGTACAACAGTTGCCCCTGTTCAATCTTCTTAGACCTGAGGATGTAGATTGGCTTGCGTGCCTTTCGTGATCCGAGGGTGGAAGATGATTGAACACTAGAGTGCCCAGAAATTTGCACTCACATAATAGAGTATCAGCAGCGTGATGTCGGAAATGGGCTTACAGATGCCATTTGGAGAGACGGTGGATAGGAGGATGGACTTATAGATGCCATCTGGAAATGTGACAGAACCTTGTCGGGAATGGGCTTATAGATTCCATTTGGAACTGTGATGGGAGGATGGGCTTATAGATGCCATCTAGGTGTCAATCGCGTAAGAGATTCCTTAGCGAGAACTTGCGTACCTGAGAAAGAAAGATAATTACCTGGCCTGTTACAGGGGTTGATCTTCACTCATTCGCTCACAGACATGCCCTGGCTAGATACAAGTATCGAATCTGGAACTTCAAAAGGTTGATGGGTTGTCTCTACTGACAAGTTATCTCAGAAAAATCTTTAGGATTTAACTGAACCAGAGGAGGTTTTGTCTTTCTTGACAAGTTGTCTCTTTGGACGGGTTATCTTCATGGACGGGTTGTCTTCAACGACGAGTGATCTTCAATGACGAGTTGTCTTCAATGACGAGTTGTCTTTAATGACGAGTTGTCTTCAATGACGGGTTGTCTTAAATGACGAGTTGTCTTCAATGACGGGTAGTCTTCAACGACGAGGTGTCTTCAATGACGGGTTGTCTTCAATGACGAGTTGTCTTCAACGACGAGATGTCTTCAATGACGAGTGTCTATACTGACGGGTAGTCTTCAATGACGAGATGTCTTCAATGACGGGTGTCTATACTGACGGGTTGTCTTCAATGACGAGTTATCTTCAATGACGAGTTGTCTTCAATGACGAGTTGTCTTCAATGACGAGTTATCTTTAATGACGAGTTGTCTTCAATGACGAGTTGTCTTAAATGACGAGTTGTCTTCAATGACGAGTTGTCTATAATGACGGGTTGTCTTCAATGACGAGTTGTCTTCAATGACGGGTGTCTATACTGACAAGTTGTCTTCAATGACGAGATGTATTCAATGACGAGTTGTCTTCAATGACGAGTTGTCTTCAATGACGAGTTGTCTTAAATGACGGGTGTCTATACTGACGAGTTGTCTTCAATGACGAGTTGTCTTAAATGACGGGTGTCTATACTGACGAGTTGTCTTTTTTGACTGGATGAGCATCAGAAAAACCTTTAGGATTTAGCTGGACTTGTCTTTTTTTGACTGAATCTGTCTTCTTTGACTGGATTGGTCTCTTTCGACTGTATCTGTCTTCTTTGACATAGTTGATCATTTAACTGTATCCTTCCTGAAAGGTAAGGTCAGTCACATGCAATGCATGACAGGGATCAAGCGATGATGTTCTCAACATAAAATGAGATTGTATGATGTGTATATGCATGTATCATGATGATGCGATGTATTCTCGTCTAGGAAAATAAATCCTTGACGGATGCCGGGAGTTTGAATCCTGGGCTGACGTTGAAGAGTAGAATTCTTCGTTTCTGCTGGGGCGGATGATTGCAAGAATACCGGTAGGAGAAGATGACTCCGTTGGGGTAATAAACTTGTTGGAGAGATTACTCTGCGGGGAATACTCTGTGGGAAGAGATACTTCGCTGAGGTTTGATGATAACTCCGCTGGGGATACCGTTGATAAGCTTTGTTGGGGATTTGATGAACCCCTCTGCAGGATAGGAAGAACTTCGCCGAGGACGATCTTTCCGTGGTTTTTAGTTGAGGATAACTCAATTATAAGCTCTGGTGGAGAATAACTTTTGAATAAAAAGTCCGGGAGACGCGTTTGCAGGTGATAAGCTTCCAGAATCTACTGGGGAGATTGATTCAACTCTCCTGGGGAGACTTTGGACTGCACTGGGGAAGTGGCTCCACTGGATGTCTGTATTCCGCCGGGGAACAATCTTAGATCAAGACTGCCGGGGATGCTTGCTTAGGAACATCTGTATATTCTGCTGGGGAATATTGAGATTTTCTGGGGATTCCCAACTTCCTTAAGGCTGACAGTAGACTAACTCTGCTTGGGGAGAGTGTTGCTGACTTGCTGGAGATACAGTGCCTTGTTAGGGCTGACGGGAGACCAACTCTGCTTGGGGAGAGTATTTATGATTCTGGTCTTACTCAACGGGGAGTGAAGGTATCTTGGTCAAATTCTTCAACTGAATCTACCTTGTACCTTGTGATCGGTGGATCTGGAACTGACTGTTTAACGCTGGTTTCACGAAATGTCGCAGTAAGCAAGAGTCGCCACCGTCTTTTATTTTCTCCAACATGGACAGGACAAAAGCACAGCAAAATTCCTTATGAGATAGTTTCTCGGTTCGGGAGGTAGATTTATAGAAAGGGAAGGTGTTAGCACCCTTTCTATCCATGGTTATCCATGGGCTCTTAGATACTTGCTCATTGTGTTTTCAAAATTGTTTGCTTTTCAAAGTGCGAGTGGGTTTGAAAAAGTTTCGTCAAAGCTTTCTGAATAACTCTTGTATCAGTCCTCAAGAGTGTTTGAAAAATTATTTTTGAAAGCTTTTTGAAAGGTGTCGGTGTGAAAAGAGTTTTTTGATTTGTTTTTGAATAGAGCAAGTATCTACGAGTCATCTACCTACCCTAAGGAATTAGGCTATGTAAATGTCCTTAAGGTAGTGCCATCCCACCATTGAGAGGTAGGTAGCACCACCGTTGGAGGTGTTCGGGTCAATTCGTTTGTAGGGACAGTGTGGTCACCAGAGCAACAGTAGGACACCTTAGAAGCTACCCTTATGCCATTGACCATGGACATAAGGACTTACTAAAACGTCCTATACTCGACGACCACGTTTCGAAGGCAAGGCAACAGTGAGACGTACCCTAAGGGTGGTGTGTGAATTTGTGTGTTGTTTTCATGTTATGTTTTGTCTTGTACATGCATCACGGTGATCTACGCTTGCTTTTAATTTAGGCCATACATTCTTTCATGTCATTAGAATTTAAAAGTGCGGAAACTTAAATGCGGAAAGTAAAATCCTACGCTATTACAAGGCGCGGGTCTATACATCTCCAAATTAACAAAGACCCGTTTTGAATAAAAATGCGGAAAGTAAAACTTAGTTACTATTACAAGGCTTGAGCAGTTACATAATATTCACAATAAAATAAGAATAAATGCGCGAAAAGAATAAAAATAGGACGTTCGAGGGCGTTGGACCCTTTTGAGATTAAATTGAAATTAAATGTTAATTAATTATTTAATTAAGAAAAGGAATTGTCTTTATGTTTTTTTTGGTTTTTTAATGACATAAAGAAAATTGAAATTAAAATTAAAAGAAACCCTAATTCTAAGTTATTTTAATTATTAAGAAAAAGATTAAAGTTTTAAAACCTAATTTACTAAATTAATTATTTACATGTGTATTTACAAAGATATTTAATAATAATAATAATAATGAGAGAAAAGTATTTATTGAAAAAAAGATAAAAAAGTTAGAAACCCTAATTTCTACATATTTTATTTATTTAAGAAAAAGTATTAAAATTGAAAACCTAAATTAACTAAATTTATTACTAAAGTTTATTTACAAAGATAAATTAATGGTGAAATAATAATAATTAAATATATTTTTTAGTTTCTGATTTTTTTATTATGAAATTTATTTTAAGGTGAAAAGAAATAATTAAAACATTAAAAAGAATTTAAAGAAAATCAAATAAAAATAAAAAATAATGCAAACCATGGGGGGGTATCAGGCCCTTTTTGGAGGTGTATTGGAAGCAATTTGGCCCATCAGAATAAAGCCCTTTTTTGACTTTCAAGAATTACGTGTGGAATGGTTGACTAGCGTGTATGGTAGACATCCTCTTACAGCCTTTGGATTGAAACTCATGGGCGCGTGGCAGGCCTGGATGTGAACGTGCATGATGGACCTTGGATGAAGTGCTGCATAGAAACACATTAAGGGAAAAGATATGAAATATGTAGGGGGACCTGGGAATCGAACCCAGGTCCCAATACCTGCCAGACACCTCATTCACCAACCAAGTCAGCGCGTTTCTTTGCATGCATATTGGAACATGATTATTATATAAAAAAAAGAAGCGTTAGTGGTATGCACAAAAAATCACGCGCCAAATTTGAATTATCCAGTAACATCAAGCCACGCTAGCTTTCTTCTTCGTTTGCCTAAAAATAGAAAACAGATAGCGGGGGTTTTAAACCCCCACTAAGTGAAACCTGTAAAAAATAGCGAATACGCCTATGGTTAACATAAATTGAGCGCGAATAGTTCAATCGCTTCATCTTGTTGCCACGATTTGGTCTGTACCGGTTTGACTGTCCAATTTTACCATATGAGGGAAACCCTAATTTAGAGCTTCTGAAACCCTAAAACACGTCCATGGCAGATCTGGCTATAGGCAGTATTAGTTCAATTAATTGCTACCAATGGCTTCAGGACATCAATATTAGCAAGAATCAACAAATGAAATACATGAACAATGCATAAAAAGTAAAACACGATTATGGAAAAGTTCAAGAAGAAAGCAATTATGTTCTACCAATTCTTTGTGCGTGGTGACTGGAAAGGGATTGAAACACGTTCAAGGAAGTTCCAGCAAGCGTTTGGAATAGGTTTTAGGCTTTGAATCACGCTGTAACTATGTTTTCAGTTTTCAAAAATTTGATGAAAATTTGCAATTTTGTATGCAGCTTGTATGCAGTTTTTCGTGTGTAATGGAATAGGGTTATGTTGTCCATAAGTATTTGAGTGAATTAGGTTAAAAAAACCAAGCCCAAAGTCCATGTATTAATGTTTTCAATCTTTGATTTTTTCACATCTTTTTCCAATCTTTTTGCCATGGAAACTTGCCAAATAGGGATGATTTTGTCCCCTTGAGATAGTACACGAAATCTTTTGCATATGTGGAAGATATTTGCTGCACAAAAAAGATTTAAAAACGTGATTTGGTATTTTTCTTATATTTAAATTTAATTAAATGAATTAATGATAATAAAAATTCAAATAATTAATCAAAAATAAGAAAATAACTCCCTTTGAGCTTAATGGGTCGTGCATAGCCTTTGGGTAATGATTCATGGAAGAATTTGTGGCCCATTAGCAATTTTGAAGTCTTTTGTGCAAAGTTGACTTTTCAAAATTCCCAAAAATTTCCCAACTTCTACAAGGCATATCTTGCTCAATTATGAAGCTATGATCATGTTCTTGGACATTTTGGAAAGGTCTTGAAGTCCTCTAACCAATGTCTTTGGTCCCATGTCATTTTGATTTACCAATCTCAAGTTATGGTCTTTGACTCAAAGTGCCTTTTTGTTGACTTTTGAAAATGACCTATAATGTTGAAATTGATAACTTTTTGTGAGAGAATTTATTGGACTTGAAGTGTGAAGATGAGTTGTAGGAAATGTCATCCTCTTCAAAATGTGCTTTGGATGGAATTTTTCTGATAAACCATGAAGAAGTTATGCCCTGGTCAATTTGCAGTTGACTTTTCAACTGTCCAAAAATAGAAACTTTTGCATCTTGAGACTTTTTGAGCCATGCTTTGAGAATCATGATCAAGAATTGATCAAATGATGTTTGTAGCTTCAAAATAAGATGTTGACCAAAAATTTTGACTTTTGACTGTCAAATGACCATTTTGCCCCTGCAGTTGACTGTGAAGCATTTAGGGTTTTTGACTGTGCAATTTGATACTGTGAGTCTTGAAACTTGGCATATGGATGCTTGACAATGTATATAGTCATGTGGGACTTGTTTGGACCCTTGAAAACTTCCGTTTCTTTGCAAGAACCAAAACCCTAATTTTTGACTGTTAGGAGGCAATTGGACTGTGCAATCCTTTGAGAGATTTTGAACCATGATCTTGGAAAATATTGAAGAATATGGGAGGGAAAATTTTGGGGTACAACAGTTGCCCCTGTTCAATCTTCTTAGACCTGAGGATGTAGATTGGCTGGCGTGCCTTTCGTGATCCAAAGGTGGAAGATGATTGAACACTAGAGTGCCCAGAAATTTGCACTCACATAGTAGAGTGTCAACAGTATGATGTAGGGAATGGGCTTACATATGCCATATTGAGAGGTGATGGATAGGAGGATGGGCTTATAGATGCCATCTTGGTGTCGATCGCGTAAGAGATTCCTTAGCGAGAACTTGCGTACCTGAGAAAAAGAAAATAATTACCTGGCCTGTTACAGGAGTTGATCTTCAAACTCTTTTTGTATATGTGCCCTGGCTGGATACCGGAATCGAATCTTTAACTCTTCAGACGTGCCCTGACAAGATACAGGAATCGAGTCCGGAGAATATAGTCGTCAACAGATACACCTTGGTAAGATACATGAATCGGATCTTCGAACTCTTCAGACGTGCCCTGGCAAGATACATGAATCGAGTCTGGAATATAGTCGTCAACAGATACACCCTGGCAAGATACAGGAATCGGATCTTCAAACTCTTCAGACGTGCCCTGGCAGGATACAGGAATCGAGTCTGGTATATAGTCGTCAACAGATAAACCCTGGCAAGATACAGGAATCGGATCTTCAAACTCTTCAGACGTGCCCTGGCAGGATACAGGAATCGAGTCTGGTAATGTAGTCGTCAATAGATACACCCTGGCAAGATACAGGAATCGGATCCTCAAACTCTTCAGACGTGCCCTGGCAAGATACAGGAATCGAGTCTGGTAATGTTAGTCGTCAACAGATACACCCTGGCAAGATACAGGAATCGGATCCTCAAACTCTTCAGACGTGCCCTGGCAAGATACAGGAATCGAGTCTGGTAATGTTAGTCGTCAACAGATACACCCTGGCAAGATACAGGAATCGGATCCTGAAACTCTTCAGACGTGCCCTGGCAAGATACAG
Organism: Vicia faba; assembly: GCA_948472305.1. Lineage (NCBI taxonomy): Eukaryota > Viridiplantae > Streptophyta > Magnoliopsida > Fabales > Fabaceae > Vicia > Vicia faba. The sequence continues at coordinate 1,037,036,456 of OX451738.1, read as the reverse complement.
GAATCGAGTCTCGTATATAGTCGTCAACAGATACACCCTGGCAAGATACAGGAATCGGATCTTCAAACTCTTTAGACGTGCCCTGGCAGGATACAGGAATCGAGTCTGGTAATGTAGTCGTCAACAGATACACCCTGGCAAGATACAGGAATCGGATCCTCAAACTCTTCAGACGTGCCCTGGCAAGATACAGGAATCGAGTCTGGTAATGTTAGTCGTCAATATATACACCCTGGCAAGATACAGGAATCAGATCCTCAAACTCTTCAGACGTGCCCTGGCAAGATACAGGAATCGAGTCTGGTAATGTTAGTCGTCAACAGATACACCCTGGCAAGATACAGGAATCGGATCCTCAAACTCTTCAGACGTGCCCTGGCAAGATACAGGAATCGAGTCTGGTATATAGTCGTCAACAGATACACCCTGGCAAGATACAGGAATCGGATCTTCAAACTCTTCAGACGTGCCCTGGTAAGATACAGGAATCGAGTCTGGAATATAATCGTCCACAGATACACCCTGGCAAGATACAGGAATCGGATCTTCAAACTCTTCAGACGTGCCCTGGCAAGATACAGGAATCGAGTCTGGAATATAGTCGTCCACAGATACACCCTGGCAAGATACAGGAATCGGATCTTCAAACTCTTCAGACGTGCCCTGGCAAGATACAGGAATCGAGTCCGAAATATAGTCGTCCACAGATACACCCTGGCAAGATACAGGAATCAGATCTTCAAACTCTTCAGACGTTCCCTGGAAAGATACAGGAATCGAGTCCGGAATATAGTCGTCAACAGATACACCCTGGCAAGATACAGGAATCAGATCTTCAAACTCTTCAGACGTGCCCTGGCAAGATACATGAATCGAGTCTGGAATAATAGTCGTCAACAGATACACCCTGGCAAGATACAGGAATCGGATCTGGAATCACGATAGTTGATAGTAATTATCTTTGTATTGACCTTTGTCCTGAAAAGACAAAACGTTAGTTGTATGTGATGTCATGATGTATGACATGCGTGATGTTCTCGACATAAATGAGATTGTATGTTCATGATGCGTATGTGCATGCTATAATGTATGAAGATGTAATGTTCATGAATGTATTTTTGTCTAGGAAAGTAAATCCTTGACGGGTGCCGGGAAGTTAACTCCTGGGCTGATGCTGAAGAGAGAGTTCTTTGCTTCTGTTGGGGATGATGATTGCAAGAATAAACCTGTTAGGAGAAGATGACTCCGTTGGGGAATGAACTTGGAGATTACTCTGCGGGGGAAAATTACTCTAGCGATCTCACTGGGGAAAATACTCTGTGGGAAGAGAGGTACTTCGCTGAGATGTTGATGATGATTCTGCTGGGGATACCATTGTTGATTTATGTTGGAAGGTTTGATGAACTTCGTTGGGGATAGGAAGACTTCGCCGGGGACGATCTTTCCGTGGCAACTAGCTGAGGATAACCCAGTTATATCCTGGTGGGGAAATAACCTTTGAATAAAGCCGGGAGGCGCGTTCGTGCTCTGCAGGGGACAAGCTTACAGAATCTACTGGGGATAAGCTTTAAGACCTGCTGGGGATATGGATTCCACTTTCCTGGGGGAACTTTTGGACTGGACTCTCCTGGGCAAAAAATTTTTTTTTGAGATGTACCGGGGAGGTGGCTCCACTGAAAGTCTGTATACCGCCGGGGAACAATCTTAGATCAAGACTGTCGGGGATGCTTGTTAAGAATATTTGAATACTCCGCTGAGGAATGTTGAGATCTGCTGGGGATACCCGACTTCCTTAAGGCTGATAGAGTAGGCTAACTCTGCTTGGGGAGAGTATGTTGACTTGCTGGCTTACTCTCTGGGGAGTTAAGATATCTTGGTTATGCTCTTCAGCTGAACCTACCTTGGTACCTTGGTGGACAGAGCAATTAGATCGCTTGGACAACTCATTATTGCCCCTGTTTCTAATGTTACCTGTAATTAATCCTTTGTTTCGTATGAAAATATTTATGAGTTAGCAATTAGTGTCAAATGCATATATCACAATTTGAACCTTGGACGTTCTTCGCAAAACAAAACAGAAAAAGAAAAAAACAATTGGCAATTTGTCTGAAAAGTGAATTTGTATTGATTTTTGAATTTGCCTGTAAATAGGCGTTTATGTACAAGAGGCTGACGTCCTAGTAAGAGAACGCCGCCGAACAACAGAGTTTATATAATTTTGTGAAAAGGGAAAACAAAACAGCTATGTGAAAAGAATAATCCCACTGGGTTCCAACTCTGCTATCGCCTTTATATCTTCGAGCGTCTCATCACTTGGCTGCTCAGTTGGAGATGAAGCTGATTGATCGATGCCGTTTGAACTTGATAGCCGATACCGGATTCTGGATGCAAGGTGATCCAATGAGACATAGTATTACGCTTTAATCCCTAACTTTTGCCTGGACCGCCCTTTCGGGTTTTCAGTCCACCGGGATACCCATTTTTGCCCAAGCCGCCTTTTCAGGTTTTTGACTTGCCGGGTGTACAGATTTTTTCATTTCATCCCTCATTTTTCCCGAACCCTTTTGGTTCGTCGGGAAGCCCTAATTTTTGCCTAGGTATGTCAACCTAGCGGGTCTTTTATCATGCGTAGTATCTTTTTACTATGTCTGCATTGGCGGGGTGAGGAAGGTCGTCACCATCCATGGTAGTTAGAATCATGGCTCCTCCTGAGAACACATGTTTAACCACAAATGGCCCTTCGTACGTAGGGGTCCATTTGCCCCTGGGATCACTCTGAGGAAGGATGATGCGTTTGATTACCAGATCCCCAACTTGATACTCTTGTGGTCTGACTTTCTTGTTAAATGCCCTGATCATCTGTTTTTGATACGTCTGACCATGACAGATAGCAGCGAGTCTCTTCTCCTCAATTAGGTTCAACTGATCAAGTCGGGTCTGGATCCAGTCATCTTCGCTCAAGTCTGCATCCTTCACTATCCGGAGAGAGGGTATCTGCACTTCGATCGGTAAGACTGCCTCCATGCTGTAGACCAAGGAAAAGGGAGTTGCCCCGGTTGATGTTCTTGCTGAGGTACGGTACCCATGAAGAGAAAACGGTAACATCTCGTGCTAATCTTTATAGGTCACTGTCATCTTCTGCACGATCTTTTTGATATTCTTATTAGCTGCTTCTACAGCCCCATTCATCTTCGGCCGGTAGGGAGAAGAGTTGTGGTGTTGTATCTTGAATTGCTCGCAGAGCTCAGTGATCATTTTGTTATTGAGATTGGTACCGTTGTCTGTAATGATTCTTTCTGGGACGCCGTATCGACAGATCAGGTTATGCCGAATGAACCGTGCCACGACGTTCTTGGTTACCGTAGCGTAGGAAGCTGCTTCAACCCACTTGGTGAAGTAAACAATTGCTACCAGGATGAAACGATGCCCGTTGGATGCCGTAGGTTTAATCTCGCCGATCATATAAATGCCCCACATTGCAAAAGGCCAAGGCGCTGTCAAGACATTCAGAGGAACTGGAGGAACGTGCACCTTATCCGCATATATCTGGCACTTATGACATGTCCGAGAATGTTGGTAACAGTCGGCTTCCATTGTGGACCTGTAATATCCTGCCCGAAGGATTTTCTTTGCCATGGTGTGTCCACTGGAATGTGTTCCGAAGGTACCTTCATGCAGCTCTGTCATGATTCTTTCTGCTTCAGTCCTATCCACACAACGCAGTAGGGTCGAATCATGGTTTCGCTTGTATAGAATGCCGTTGCTGAGAAAGAGCTTCGCTGCGAACCTTCTCAGAAACTTTTTGTCGTTGACAGATGCACCTTCAGGGTATTCTTGAGCTTCCAAATACCTCTTCACCTCATGATACCAAGGTTTTTCAGTTACTACCTCAGCCTCAAGATCACAACAATATGCAGGTTCGTCCAGTTTCCAAATGATGATCCGGGGAGCCTCATTGTCCCATTTGACTTTGAACATGGAAGACATCGTAGCTAACGCGTCCGCCAACTGATTCTCCTCTCTTGGAAAATGTTCAAAAGTTATCTCTGTGAAATGGGGGATCAACGTCAACACACACTCTTTGTAAGGAATAAGATTCGGATGTTTCGTATCCCACTCTCCTTTGATCTGATTGATCACGAGAGCAGAATCTCCGAAGACACTCAGAAACTTGATCCTTAAGTCAATTGCCGCTTGAAGTCCCATGATGCATGCCTCATACTCTGCCATGTTGTTGGTGCAGTTGAAACATAGCCGGGCAGTGAGTGGAGTATGAGTGCCTTGAGGGGATATGATCACAGCGCCGATACCGTTACCCAAAGCGTTGGAGGCTCCGTCAAAGTGCATAGACCATCGGGATCCTTCCTCAGGTCCTTCATTCGGTCCAGGTACTTCGCAATTAGTCACTATCATGATGCTCTGGTCTGGAAACTCGAAGTTCATTGACTGGTAGTCATCTACTGCCTGGTGTGCCAAGTGGTCTGCCAATACACTTCCTTTGATAGCTTTCTGAGTTGTGTACTGGATGTCGTATTCCGTCAAGATCATATGCCATCTTGCTATTCTTCCAGACAGAGCAGGCTTTTCGAATATGTACTTGATTGGATCCATCTTTGAAATCAACAGAGTAGTGTGAGTCAGCATATACTGTCTCAGCCGGCGAGCAGCCCATACCAAAGCGCAGCAAGTTTTCTCGAGCAGTGAGTATCGGGTCTCACAGTCGGTAAACTTTTTGCTAAGGTAATAAATGGCGTGCTCTTTTCGGCCAGACTCGTCATGCTGCCCCAGCACACACCCCATTGAATTGTCAAGTACTATCAGGTATAGTATTAGAGGTCTCCCTTCAACCGGTGGCATAAGGATGGGTGGTTCTTGGAGATACTCTTTGATTCTGTCAAAAGCGGCCTGACATTCATCGTTCCAACGTACTACCTAATCTTTCTTCAGCAGCTTGAAGATTGGTTCACAGGTAGCTGTTAGGTGCGAGATGAATCGGGCAATATAATTCAGACGTCCTAGAAAGCCTCTGACTTCTTTCTCTGTCTTGGGAACTGGCATCTCTTGTATGGCTTTCACCTTGGCAGGGTCCACTTGAATACCCTTGTCACTTACGACGAAGCCTAGCAGTTTTCCAGATCTTACCCCGAAGGTGCACTTGTTTGGATTCAATCTTAGCTTGTACAACTTCAGACGCTCAAACAGCTTCTGTAGATGGTCAAGGTGTTCCTCCTCAGTTTGGGACCTTGCAATCATATCATCGACGTATACTTCAATCTCATGGTGGATCATGTCATGAAATAAAGCAACCATGGCACGTTGGTAGGTTGCCCCAGCATTTTTCAACCCGAATGGCATGACCTTGTAACAGAAGGTGCCCCACTGAGTAACAAAGGTAGTCTTTTCCATGTCTTCAGGAGCCATCTTGATCTGATTATAACCTGAAAAGCCGTCCATGAAGGAGAACACCTTGTGCTGAGCAGTATTGTCAACCAGAACATCAATGTGAGGTAAGGGGAAGTCATCCTTGGGGTTGGCCCTGTTCAAATCCCTGTAATCAACACACATTCTGACCTTACCATCTTTCTTCGGTACCGGAACCACGTTGGCAACCCACTGAAGATAAGAAGTCACTGCTAGAAATCCGGCATCAAATTGCTTCATAACCTCAGCTTTGATCTTTTCGGACATCTCTGGACGCATACGGCGGACCTTTTGCTTAACCGGAGGGCAGTCTTCCTTGGTAGGCAAATGATGGACCACAATGTCGGTATCCAACCCAGGCATGTTTTCGTAGGACCAGGCAAAGATCTCCACATAATCATGTAACATCTGAATCAACCGTTGTTTCACACTGAGCTCCAGATTGGCACCAATCTTAACTTCCTTTCTATCTGCCTCAGTACCCAGATTTACCGTTTCCACTGGCTCTTCATGTGGATGAATGGCCCTCTCTTCCTGGAGTAACAGTCTTGCAAGCTCGCCAGGCACTTTGCAATCATCTTCACCTTCGTCTTCGGCTAAGTTGATCGGATTTTCGAAGTCATAACTGGCAGTAGCAGAGTCGTTACCAGTGAGATCCATAGTGGATTGAAACCTGTATAGGTGAGTGTGTGTAAATATAGCTGTTTTGCAATATAAAGAAAGAAAGAAAGAAAGGGAGCACAAGATTTGAAATGCGAAAAACGTCCAATGTCTTTATTCATGATATATGGAAATGACAAGTAATATGCCCTCACAAATGAAGCCAATGGTGCCCCGGGTAAGACACCGGGCCATAAAGTTTCAATTTATTGTTCATTACAAATTAAAGAAACAATGGAATTCATTACTGCGTAACAAAAGTAACAGGTATGTGATCTTTTGCAGTCCAATTAGTCAGTCCACCATCAGTCGTCGGGAAGATCCAGCTGTTGAACTCAGATTCTTCCACTTCGTCATCCTCCCTGATAGCATTCACTCCATGGTCAGGTAGGGGAGCTGTCACCACATTAGGCTTCTCAGGCGCCTCGAACTGTACCTCTTTCGCATCGATAAGGTCTTGAAATTTATTCCTTAGGGCCCAACAATCATCGGTAGAATGCCCCGGGCTATCAAAGTGATAAGCACAGCGGGCATTTGGATTATACTTAGGAGATGCAGTATTCACAACCTTCGGAGCCTCTCTGATGGTCACCAAGTTGGTCGATAGCAGTTGCGGCAAGATTTGCGACAAAGTCATACTCAGCCGAGTATACTCTCTTCTGGGTCTCTCACCCCTTGGTTGGTTGGGTTGCCGAGGAGCGGGAGCAGGCTTTGCAATAACTACCGCGTTGACAGCTTGGCGGCGCTCTGGTTTATCTTGCCTTCTAGGCCCATACACAGCACTGGCCTCCTTTTTAAAAGGTTTCTTCTCAGAACTTGAGGACGCACCTTTCTGAATCTTCCCTGATTTCATACCAGCCTCTATCCTTTCCCCAGTCAGAATGAGATCTGTGAACCCTGCAGACGAATTGCCAATGAGATGATTAAAGAACGGCCCGAATAGGGTCCCCAAGAACATGACCACTAGCTCACGGTCGGTTAATGGTGGCTGCACCCTACCAGCCAGGTCCCTCCACTTCTGCGCATACTCTTTAAAACCTTTCCCGATCCTAGCGACATACCCTGGAGTTGGGTACGTGTAGGAGCGAGGTCGGCATTATACTGATACTGCTTGTAAAAAGCAGTAGCCAACTCCTCCCAGTTACGAACCTTGGTTCCATCCAGCTGATAGAACCATTCAAGATGAGTCCCTGAAAGACTCTCCTGGAAGAAGTGGATCCACAAGTTCTTGTCCACGGTATACGGCTGGATCTTCCGCACATAAGATCTGAGATGTAGCTTAGGGCAAGACGCCCCGTCATACTTTGCGAAAGATGGTGCTTTGAACTTGTGTGGGATGACCACACCAGAAGATAAACCCAAGTCTCCGAAATCCAAACCAGACACTTGTTGAATTTCCATGGCATTCAGACGGTCTTCCAACTGCTTGTACCTGTCTTCAGCTGGAGGATACTGCTCCTCATTGAAATCAGTCTCGTTGTCAGAGACCACCGGACTTGGAGCCCTTCCCCCCTGGGGACTGCCCTTGCCTACAGAAGAACCAGCTTGGTCAACCTCATTCTGCAGTGTGTTACCAAACCTCCGGCCAGTGTTGAATAGAACAGTTCTTTTCTTCTTCTTCTTCTTAACCAGCAGAGCCTTCAGTTCCTCCTGACCTTGGGCCAAACTCATAATCAGCTCTTGGAATTGGGCGTTCTGAGCCTGAAGGGCCTTGATGGACTGCTCGGTAGATGATTCAGGGTTCATGATGCTGAAATAAACAACGAAGAACATTAAGCAACCTGAAAAGAAGAGTACCTGCTATGCACATGATGAATGGAATGCGTATGATTTATGTTTTCAAAGACAATCGGGAATCAACTTTGTAAACAAAAAGGAACACACTTCATTAGATTCAACTTTGAAATTCAAATTGTTCAACAGATTGCCCTTAGGCGTTACATAAAATGGAAATGTTGAAAAGGGAAATAAAAACTGCAAAAAATCATCCAAAACTCATCAGTGATCCCATGGTCTTCTCTTCTCAGTACGGATGTAGTCATTCAGAGCTCACTCTTTCTCCAACTGCTTTGTCAGCCTCTAGATCTTCAATTCCTGTTCGTTGAACTTTTCCCGATAAGAATCCCGTTCTTCTCGCAGTTGCGCCCAAGACCTTTTTAGTGTATCAAGATCAGTAGGTATCTGAGGAGGGAGGACAGTTGGAGGAACCCCATCTCTATCGGGATATTCAAGAATGATGGGTCTGACAGCTTCATATGGCATACCTAACTTCCGAGCACGGATGCGGACCCATTTGTAGTAGGCTTCCATAGGTAGAGAAGTCTTTGGCCCCAACTCTTGTGGGTCAGCTTTGTGAATTCTGTCCCAAGCCTTGATGAACCTACGACGCAGCTCGTCACTATCTACCTGAAACTCGAAACTGATGTGAGGCACCAACATCTCATGAGGCCCTGCTCTTCTGGCTCTTCCAAATTGACGGAGGGCTAGACATGGGTTATAAGAGATCCCTCCTTGGGTACCAATCAGAGGAACATTAGGATATTCTCCGCAACGATCAATAACAGCTACCTCATCCAAACCCCTGAAAGTCCAAATGATGTCATTATCAGTGAGAGACATTAACCTATGAGCCCAGCCTCTTCCTTCTTGGTTCTTTAGCACGAACTTGGGGAGGTGCGAAATAAACCACCTCACCAACAAAGGAGTACAACACCACAGAGTTCCTCGTCTTCGAGCAGTACGAGCATAGAGTTGTTGCAGGACATCACCCAAGAGAGTGGGTACAGGGTTCCGAGACATGAAGATCCTTATGGCAGTGACGTTAATGAAGTTATCAGGATTAGGAAACAAGACTAGACCATAGATTAAGAGTGCCAGAATGTCCTCGTACGCCCTAAAGTCCAAGTCATTCCAGAAACTGTTAGCCTTACCAATCAGAAACTTGGCCAAGAAACCCTTAACTTTGCTTCTAGTCACCCAGTTGTCCATTACTTCCTTGTGGATCAAAGGCAGAGCTGCAGCAATCTCCTCAAGCCTAAGAGTCTTTTCCCAACCAGTGTAGGGAGTCTGATCCAAGATAGGGATACCAAGCAAATCAGAAAATTCTTCCAGGGTAGGGACCAGCTGGAAGTCTTGAAAGGTGAAGCATTGGTACAGAGGGTCATAAAACTGGGTCAGGACACTCATCAGTTGTTGGTCCCACTTTTCCGTGACTAAACTGAGAAGAGAACCATGCCTCTGAATGAAGGAAGTAGTATTTGGAATTCTGCTAACCAATTCTTCAAGCAACTCAGGTGGGTGAAAAAAATTGAACCGGATAGTGTTCCTTCGCATGGGCATCATGATGTCCTACAAAACAGAGCAAAGGTGAAACCCTCTTGTCTTTGAAATGGTCAGTCCTTATGCAGGATGCATGCAATGTTTATGATGGCATGATGTTATGATAAAGCACACCACAAATATTCACAAAGGCAATTATGATAAGGCACACAAGTCACACAAGACAAGCCCTTAGAGTTTAGGCCAGCATGGGGTCTAGGTATTACCCTCTTTCAGTTTGTTGGTTAAGACCTGTCCTATCAGAATTAACCGGGTTCTAGAGGATCCCAATATCACTGACTACCCTCAATCGGTCATAACTCCAGCATCGCAATCTTTTCTTGCGGCCAGAACCATCACGAGAGTTTAGCCTCAATGGGCGTAGCATACTGCTACTGTTCTATTGGCCAAGTTGGGTCATTTAAGGTTCTAAGGTCGGTTGGTGCTTAATGACTCCTCAGAAGACCCATATTCTCCTCGTTGCAACACAAGGGATATCGGTACAGACCAAGGTGCCACACCAACGTAGCCACTGTTTCACCTGTGTCGGTCTACGCCGGACAGGTCCCTCACAGCTTATGCTACCTAATAGGGTATCCCCAGATCCGGGTTAGGATCTCTGTAACTCCGATGCAGCCCACAATAATAAAGCAAACAAGCACAACAATTGAAAACACAAGTGATCTTAGTCCTAAGGTACACCTCACTTTATAAGATATCCCCAGCAGAGTCGCCAGTTCTGTGATCGGTGGATCTGGAACTGACTGTTTAACGCTGGTTTCGCGAAATGTCGCGGTAAGCAAGAGTCGCCACCGTCTTTTATTTTCTCCAACATGGACAGGACAAAAGCACAGCAAAATTCCTTATGAGATAGTTTCTCGGTTCGGGAGGTAGATTTATAGAAAGGGAAGGTGTTAGCACCCTTTCTATCCATGGTTATCTATGGGCTCTTAGATACTTGCTCATTGTGTTTTCAAAATTGTTTGCTTTTCAAAGTGCGAGTGGGTTTGAAAAAGTTTCGTCAAAGCTTTCTGAATAACTCTTGTATCAGTCCTCAAGAGTGTTTGAAAAATTGTTTTTGAAAGCTTTTTGAAAGGTGTCGGTGTGAAAAGAGTTTTTTGATTTGTTTTTGAATAGAGCAAGTATCTACGAGTCATCTACCTACCCTAAGGAATTAGGCTGTGTAAATGTCCTTAAGGTAGTGCCATCCCACCATTGAGAGGTAGGTAGCACCACCGTTGGAGGTGTTCGGGTCAATTCGTTTGTAGGGACAGTGTGGTCACCAGAGCAACAGTAGGACACCTTAGAAGCTACCCTTATGCCATTGACCATGGACATAAGGACTTACTAAAACGTCCTATACTCGACGACCACGTTTCGAAGGCAAGGCAACAGTGAGACGTACCCTAAGGGTGGTGTGTGAATTTGTGTGTTGTTTTCATGTTATGTTTTGTCTTGTACATGCATCACGGTGATCTACGCTTGCTTTTAATTTAGGCCATACATTCTTTCATGTCATTAGAATTTAAAAGTGCGGAAACTTAAATGCGGAAAGTAAAATCCTACGCTATTACAAGGCGCGGGTCTATACATCGCCAAATTAACAAAGACCCGTTTTGAATAAAAATGCGGAAAGTAAAACTTAGTTACTATTACAAGGCTTGAGCAGTTACATAATATTCACAATAAAATAAGAATAAATGCGCGAAAAGAATAAAAATAGGACGTTCGAGGGCGTTGGACCCTTTTGAGATTAAATTGAAATTAAATGTTAATTAATTATTTAATTAAGAAAAGGAATTGTCTTTATGTTTTTTTTTTTGGTTTTTTAATGACATAAAGAAAATTGAAATTAAAATTAAAAGAAACCCTAATTCTAAGTTATTTTAATTATTAAGAAAAAGATTAAAGTTTTAAAACCTAATTTACTAAATTAATTATTTACATGTGTATTTACAAAGATATTTAATAATAATAATAATAATGAGAGAAAAGTACTTATTGAAAAAAAGATTAAAAAGTTAGAAACCCTAATTTCTACATATTTTATTTATTTAAGAAAAAGTATTAAAATTGAAAACCTAAATTAACTAAATTTATTACTAAAGTTTATTTACAAAGATAAATTAATGGTGAAATAATAATAATTAAATATATTTTTTAGTTTCTGATTTTTTTATTGTGAAATTTATTTTATGGTGAAAAGAAATAATTAAAACATTAAAAAGAATTTAAAGAAAATCAAATAAAAATAAAAAATAATGCAAACCATGGGGGGGTATCAGGCCCTTTTTGGAGGTGTACTGGAAGCAATTTGGCCCATCAGAATAAAGCCCTTTTTTGACTTTCAAGAATTACGTGTGGAATGGTTGACTAGCGTGTATGGTAGACATCCTCTTACAGCCTTTGGATTGAAACTCATGGGCGCGTGGCAGGCCTGGATGTGAACGTGCATGATGGACCTTGGATGAAGTGCTGCATAGAAACACATTAAGGGAAAAGATATGAAATATGTAGGGGGACCTGGGAATCGAACCCAGGTCCTAATACCTGCCAGACACCTCATTCACCAACCAAGTCAGCGCGTTTCTTTGCATGCATATTGGAACATGATTATTATATTAAAAAAAAGAAGCGTTAGTGGTATGCACAAAAAATCACGCGCCAAATTTGAATTATCCAGTAACATCAAGCCACGCTAGCTTTCTTCTTCGTTTGCCTGAAAATAGAAAACAGATAGCGGGGGTTTTAAACCCCCACTAAGTGAAACCTGTAAAAAATAGCGAATACGCCTATGGTTAACATAAATTGAGCGCGAATAGTTCAATCGCTTCGTCTTGTTGCCACGATTTGGTCTGTACCGGTTTGACTGTCCAATTTTACCATATGAGGGAAACCCTAATTTAGAGCTTCTGAAACCCTAAAACACGTCCATGGCAGATCTGGCTATAGGCAGTTGTGATCGGTGGATCTGGAACTGACTGTTTAACGTTGGTTCGCGAAATGTCGCGGAAGCAAGAGTCGCCACCGTCTTTTATTTTCTCCAAATGGAAAGGACAAAAGCGCAGAAAAATTCCTTATAGAGATTGCTCTCGGTTCGAGAGGTAGGTTATAGAAAGGGAAGGTATTAGCACCCTTTCTATCCATGGTTATCCATGGGCTCTTAGATACTTGCTCATTTGTGTTTTCAAAAATGGTTTGTTTGCTTTTCAACTGTGGGTTTTAAAAAGTTTCTTTGAAAATTCCAGTTCGACTCTTGTATCGGTCCTCAAGAGTGTTTGAAAAATTGCTTTCGAAAGCTTTTTGAAAAGGTGTCGGTGTGAAAAGTATTTTTGAATTTTGTTTTGAAATTAGAGCAAGTACCAAGAGTCGTCTACCTACCCTAAGGAATTCGTCTGGGTAGATGTCCTTTAAAGTAGGGCCATCCCACCATTGAGAGGTAGGTAGCACCACCGTTGGAGGTGTTCAGGTCATTTCGAAGGTTCGGGACATGGTGATCACCAGAGCAATAGGAAGACACCTTAGAAGCTACCCTCATGCCAGGTTCCCGGATCATGAGGACTTACTAAGACATCCTCTACTCGACGATCACCTTTCGAGGCAAGGCAACAGTGAGGCGTACCCTAGGGGTGGTGTGTGCGATTTGTGTGTCAGATTCATTTGCATTTATCTTGTCATGTTATTGGTGTTCTAACGTTTGTTTTTATTTTTGTCCATACATTCTTTCATGCCATTATTTAACAGTTATAAATATTGCGGGAAAGTAAAAATTCTAAGCTATTACAAAAGGCGCGGGTCCACATCGCCAAAATTAAACCAGGACCTGATTTGACAGAAAATAAAGGAAGTAAAGAAAAGTGCGAGAAAATTAAAAGGTTACATGGCCTTGGAAGAGATACACAAATATTATGCGAAAGAAGAAATAAATGTGCGAATTGAAATTTAAATCGAAACGAGGGCGTTGGACCCTTTTTGCAAAAATTAAAATTACATGGAATTAATTAATTAAAAAGAAAAAAGAAAGGAAATGTTTTTTTTTGGTATTTTTTATTATTTAAATGAAAAAAAGAATTAATTAAAATAAATACTAACCCTAATTCTAGTGGCTTTTAATTTATTAAGAAAACATTGAATTTTAACCTAAGTTAACCCTAATTTTTATATACAATTTTAATTATAAAAATAAATATTTGATTATTTAATTATTTAATTATTATGGGAGAAAAATAAAAAGGATGAAAAATTATTAATTAAACCCTATTTCTACATTTTTTAGATTTTTATTATGAAAATATTAAATTAAACCCTAATTTAAAGCTAATTAATTTACATGCAAATTTATTTAAAATATACATACTAAAATAAAATATTTATTATTTTTTCTTTTCTGATTTTTTAGGTGTTTTTTTATATTTTTTGTGAAAATAATTAATTAATTAAACACAATAATTAAAATAAGAATAGAAATAATGCAAAAGAAAATATTTAAAATGGCAAACCTAGGGGGGTATTAGTCCCCAATATGGAGGTTAAGTCCAATAATTCTGGCCCATTTAGCATGGCCTTGTTGATTTTTTCTGGGAGCATACACACGCGTTGACCTGGATCCATGATGTTCTCTAACTCTCAGCCTTGTGATTGATCTTGAGATGGACGTGGCAAGCTTGATTTGGAGGTGTATGGTGTGCCTTTATACTGAAGCTGCATGTGAAGATTAATTGGAAAATAATATTGAGATAGTGAAGACCTGGGGCTCGAACCCAGGTCATGAGGATTAATACTCACCAACTTTACCACTGAAGCACTCAATGCGTTTTGTTTATTAAATAACACACAAATAACATAAAGCAAGAATATGGGTTAGTGGATTTCCAGCGCGAAAATTCAAATTGACCAATCGTTGGCTGCCACTGCATCGTCTTCTTCGTTGGGGATTTCCTGAAACAAATTAACAAACATTTAACGGGGGTTTTAAACCCCCTCAAAATATGTTGATTTTAATAATAGCGATTAGGCCATGTGGCCTCAGAAATTTGGCGCGATGGTCTCAATCTCTTCGTCCCAACCTGCTGACTTCGTTCATGGCATTATTATGTCTCAATTTTACAGGAATAGAAAATGCCTAAATTAAAAACCTTGGAACCCTAGATATCTCTAATGGCGATTCCTCATATAGGGCATGAAACTTCAATCAAACTGTGCAGTTAGCTTCAGAACAAAGTAATTAGTGCAAATCCATGAATAAAATGCAATGATATAGTCTCAATAATAGAATACGATTATGCAAGAAAAGTGATACAGTTCACCCTCGAATTACCAATTCTTTGAGTATGGGATTGAGTTTTTGATTGGAATCGCTTCCTAACAACCCTGGCAAGCTAATGGAACAAGTTTGGAGGCTTGAATCGACCTGCAAGTGTGTTTTCAATTATGGAGTTTTCTTGAAAAAATGCAAGTTTGTGCAAGGGTTTTCTGAGCAGCTGCGTGGTTAATCTGATTAGGGTTGTGTTCTATGCTTATGTAAGAGTGAACTAGGTCAAGAAAAACAAATCAAATCCTTTGCATTCATGGTTTTTGAAATTTGATTTTCAAAGATCTTTTTCAATCTTTTTTCATGTGTTTTTGTACAAATCATGATCAATTCTCTCCAAATCTTTCCCTATTTAATTGCACACGAATTATTGAGTAGATTTCATGCACAAAAAGATTGTAAAACTTAGGTTAAATATTTTTCATGTATTTAATTTGATTTAAATGAATTATTATTAATAAAAATTCAAATAAATAAATAAAAAATGAAGAAATACTTCCCTTTGGGCCAAGTAGTCGTGCACATGCTTGGGATGATGAATTGTGGAAGAAAAATGGGCCCATTAGCAATTTTAGGTCATTTGAATCAATGTTGACTTTTCAAAATATCCAAAAATTTCCCAACTTTCACAAGGCATAACTTGCTCAATTTTTAGGCTTTTCTCATGTTCTTGGACATTTTGGAAAGGTCTTTGAGTCCTATAACCAATGCCTTTGGTCCCATGTCATTTTGATTTACCAATCTCAAGTTATGGCCTTTGACTTAAAGTACCTTTTTGTTGACTTTTGAAAATGACCTATAATGTTGAAATTGATAACTTTTTGTGAGAGCATTTCTTGGATTTGAAGTATGAAGATGAGTTGTAGGAAATGTCTTTCTCTTCAAAATGAGCTTTGGATGGAATTTTTCTGATAATCCATGTGAAAGTTATGCCCTGGTCAATTTACAGTTGACTTTTTCAACTGTCCAAATAAGGAAACTTTTGCATCTTGATGATTTTTTGAGCCAAGCTTTGAGAATCATGATCAAGCATTGATAAAATGATGTTTGTGGCTTAAAAATGATATGTTGACCAAAAATTTGAACTTTTGACTGTCAAATGACCATTTTGCCCCTATAGTTGACTGTAGTGCAATTAGGGTTTTGATTGTGCAATTTTGTGCTGAAAGTCTTGAAACTTGATATGAGGATGCTTGACCATGTTTATAAGCATGTGAGACTTGATTAGACCCTTGGAAACTTCATTTTCTTGATCAGAATCAAAACCCTAATTTTGACTGTTTAGGAGACCCTTGCATTGTGCAACCCTTGGGGAATTTTGAAGCTTAGATTTGGCAATTTCTTGAAGAATATGGGAGGGCAAATTTTGGGGTACAACAGTTGCCCCTGTTCAATCTTCTTAGACCTGAGGATGCAGATTGGCTGACGTGCCTTTCGTAATCCGAGGGTGGAAGATGATTGAACACCAGAGTGCCCAGAAATTTGCGCTCACATAGTAGCAGTGTGATGATGGGAATGGGCTTATAGATGCCATTTGGACGTTGATCGCATAAGAGATTCCTTAGCGAGAACCTGCATACCTGCAAAAGAAAAAAAGAGTACCTGACATGTTGCAGGAGCTGGTTTTCAGATGCTTGATATAAATGTGTCCTGACTGGTTACAGGAGTTGGATCTGGATCTTCAAAAGATGATGAATGAACCAGGGATGGTTACTACCTTAGCATGAACGGTAAGGGAACCTTGGGTGACTTTAACTTCAACAACGCTTGTTGAGAAAATCTTGGTGGGAATTACCATCTTCGCAGTATCGGGAAGAGAACCAAAGGAAATTATAATCTGAAAGGGAATTACATCTCACGCACCGTCGGGGAGAGAACCATAGGAAATTATAACCTGAAAGGGAATTACATCTCACGCACCGTCGGGGAGAGAACCATAGGAAATTATAATCTGAAAGGGAATTACATCTCACGCACCGTCGGGGAGAGAACCATAGGAAATTATAACCTGAAAGGGAATTACATCTCACGCACCGCCGGGGAGAGAACCATAGGAAATTATAACCTGAAAGGGAATTACATCTCACGCACCGTCGGGGAGAGAACCATAGGAAATTATAACCTGAAAGGGAATTACATCTCACGCACCGTCGGGGAGAGAACCATAGGAAATTATAACCTGAAAGGGAATTACATCTCACGCACCGTCGGGGAGAGAACCATAGGAAATTATAACCTGAAAGGGAATTACATCTCACGCACCGTCGGGGAGAGAACCATAGGAAATTATAACCTGAAAGGGAATTACATCTCACGCACCGTCGGGGAGAGAACCATAGGAAATTATAATCTGAAAGGGAATTACATCTCACGCACCGTCGGGGAGAGAACCATAGGAAATTATAATCTGAAAGGGAATTACATCTCACGCACCGTCGGGGAGAGAACCATAGGAAATTATAATCTGAAAGGGAATTACATCTCACGCACCGTCGGGGAGAGAACCATAGGAAATTATAACCTGAAAGGGAATTACATCTCACGCACCGTCGGGGAGAGAACCATAGGAAATTATAACCTGAAAGGGAATTACATCTCACGCACCGTCGGGGAGAGAACCATAGGAAATTATAACCTGAAAGGGAATTACATCTCACGCACCGTCGGGGAGAGAACCATAGGAAATTATAACCTGAAAGGGAATTACATCTCACGCACCGTCGGGGAGAGAACCATAGGAAATTATAACCTGAAAGGGAATTACATCTCACGCACCGTCGGGGAGAGAACCATAGGAAATTATAACCTGAAAGGGAATTACATCTCACGCACCGTCGAGGAGAGAACCATAGGAAATTATAACCTGAAAGGGAATTACATCTCACGCACCGTCGGGGAGAGAACCATAGGAAATTATAACCTGAAATGGAATATCTCACGCACCGTCGGGGAGAGAACCATAAGAAATTATAACCTGAAATGGAATTATATCTCACGCGCCGTCGGGGAGAGAACCAATAGGAAATTATAACCTAAAATGGAATTATCATCTCACGCACCGTCGGGGAGAGAACCAATAGGAAATTATAACCTAAAATGGAATTATATCTCACGCACCGTCGGGGAGAGAACCAAAGGAAATTATAACCTAAAATGGAATTATCATCTCACGCACCGTCGGGGAGAGAACCAATAGGAAATTATAATCTCAAAGAAAAACCTAAAATGGAATTATCATCTCACGCACCGTCGGGGAGAGAACCATAGGAAATTATAATCTCAAAGACGTGCGTCTGAGAAAAACCTGAATAACTTCTACTGAGTCTTCATCAGAAAAATCTGTTGGGAGTCGATTTAGCTGGACTAGAGAAGGCCTTGGACTGGATAAGAAATCTTTGGAGTTGATTAACTGAACCGGTCTAGGTCTTGAAAGATGTTTGAGAATTTAGCTGAATCTTTTCTGAAAGGTAAAGGTCAGTCATATGCAATACATGATATGGACCAAGCGATGATGCTCTCAACATAAATGAGATTTGTATGATATGATGCGTCTATGCATGCTATAATGATGTATGTGATGTTTATGTATGTATGTTTTCGTCTAGGAAAGTAGATCCTTGACGGGTGCCGGGAAGTCATATCCTGTGCCGATATTGAAGAATAAGCTTTCGCTTCCGCTGGGGATGATAACTGCAAGAATACCGGTAGGAGAAGATGACTCCGTTGAGGAATAAACTTGGCAAATGGAAGATTCTGCGGGGAGAAAAATACTCTAGCGACCATGCTGGGGAGTGATACTCCGTGGGGAGAGGGATGCTTTTGCTGAATTGTTGATGGTAACTTGCTGGGGATACCCTTATTGTTGGAAGTGTTGATAGACTTTGCTGGGGATAAGAAGATTCTGTCGACGACGATCTTTCCGTGGCTTTTGGCTGAGGATAACCCAGTTATATCCTGTTAAGGAAATAACTCTTTGAATAAAGCCGGGTGACGCGTTCGTGCTCTGCGAGGATAAGCTTCCAGAATTTACTGAGGATAAGCTTACTGTTTGGGGAGATGAATTCCAACTTTCCTGGGGAAACTGGGTTGGACTCTCCTGGGGAGATTTTGAACTGCAGGGAAGTGATTCCTTTGGATGTTGATATACCGCCGGGGAACAATCTTTAGATCAAGACTGCCCGGGATGCTTGTTAAGAATATGTATACATGCTGCTGGGGAACGTTGAGATCTATTGGAGGATACTCAACTTCTTTGAGATTTGATAACTCTGCTTGGAGAGAGTGTACTGACTTGCTTACTCTCTGGGGAATTAGGATATCTGGTTATGTTCTTTAGCTGAACCTACCTTGGTACCTTGGAGGATAGAACAATCAGATTGCTTAAACCACCCGTTATTGCCCCTGTTTCTATGGGGGAGGCACATGTGGGATGCTGATAATTGTTGAGGGTCAAACCTTCTTCTGGTAGGCAGGTGACAAGATGACAGGACATAGTCGTACGCTTTGATCCCTAACTTTTGCCTGGACCGCCCTTTCGGGTTTTTAGTCCACCGGGATACCCATTTTTGCCCAAGCCGCCTTTTCAGGTTTTCGACTTGCCGGGTGTACAGATTTTTTCATTTCATCCCTCATTTTGCCCGAACCCTTTTGGTTCGCCGGGAAGCCCTTATTTTTGCCTAGGTGTGTCAACCTAGCGGGTCTTTGATTGTGCGTAGTATTTTTTCGACTATGTCCATGCTCTCAGAATGTAGGGAATTGCCCTTGTTAGGAGTGTTTTGCCATGCCACCACAAGGGATTTGATTAGGCAAGATTCGTTGTTGGAATGCCTCAAGTGACTTAGGCGGAGATTTGCCCCAGGCTATTTGGCCTTTGAGAGATTCTCCGAATCTTGATTGGATTGCCCCAGATGATGGACCATGGTCATGCCATGCCCCTTGATTGGAGATACTCTTGTTCATTAGACTTTCATTGTGCGAATTTCCCTGCTGTTCAAACAAAAAGTCATATGCAAACAAAGTTATGTTAAAAATGCAAAGCCTATGTCTGTCTTGAAGATTTTGTAAATGCGTTTTTTTTTTCATAAAACAAGTGATTGTTTGTAAAACGTGATGTCAACACCGTATTTACCGTAGGCCTTAAGGAGTCAGGATACCTTCCGTAACAATATGCTTTCAAACTAACCCATGCTTCAGCTAGGACTTTTAAGGGTTATAACGTGGCCTGGTTCATGGTTTAAGAAACAAAGGATAAAGGCTCAAATTATTTGTACCCACCCGCTCTTCGTGATGTTCTTCAAACCTAAGCTCAGTTGATCATACGCTAGACCTTGTTTGAGCCTTTGTTCTGATATACTAGTGATGATTCGGATATTGAACGTTTATTTGAGTAGGCAGTCATCTCCTTTTTTGCTGAGGGTTTGTAAGACCTCTTTCTTGATTTTTGTTATCCCTTTCCTTTTTTTTCCTGAACTGTTTCCCTTTTTGGAATTACAGTCAGCGGGATGCCCCAGTTTTGTAAGTCTCCTTCATGGGTTTTGACTTAATGGGTTTTTTATTTTTTGAGATAATGACTGCCTTTTTTTATTGATTATTCGGAACCATCACTGTCTTTCTTCGTTTTGTAAGGACCTCTTTGCTGCCATTCGTTATGCACTTGGATCAACTGAGAGACTACCCTGCCCCAGGTTATGATTAAGGGTTTTAAATTTCGACAAGAAAAACTCCTACTTCTTTGGCTCAGAGGGGTTGACGAGGGATTATCATCCTTATAACTCCAGTGTTTAGGGATTAAAACAATGCCTGTACCTCATCAGCGGGGTCTGTTCGAAAGCATACTGTAGATTGTGGTATCGTTTTCGTCATCCTCCCTCAAGAGGCTTAGAATTATTAATCGAGAGTTGACATCAGAAAAAAAAAATGAAAATAATTTGCGTATAGTGAATACGAATATATTGCTTCAAAACAGACATATGCGATGCATTAATGGAATAACAATGTTTAACATGAATAAATGTTTGAACAATCAAAGCACAACACAACTTGAACATTCGAATGAACACAAGTTTCCTAGTCTCAGAGCTTTTCACTTCAAAAGGTGAGCCTTGGAGGGATGGTAGAAAAATTCAGCCTGACCATCTTGTGTGAATTCCAGTGCTCCTTCATCAATCAGGTCCTGAATCTTATTCTTCAAAGCCCAACAATCCTCTGTAGCATGCCCCGGGCTATCAGAATGATAAGCGCAGCGAGCATTGGGGTTATACTTTGGTGACGTTGTATTTTGAAACTTCGGAGCCTCTTTTAGAGTTACCAGCTTGGTCTCCAGCAACTGTGGCAATATCTGGGATAAGGTCATGCTGAGCCTAGTGAACTGCCTCCTCTCGCTCTTTTGTTGGTTGTGATGTTGAATTTGTGACACTGGAGCCATTTGGGGAGCTCTCTCCTTGCCTCTTTGTCTCAAAGGTGGTCGAACGATGACTGGCTTTTTACCCTTAGACTTTTGCCCCAGCTGGTTACCCTGAAGCAGTTGGTTGACGAGAAACCAGAGCTCGTCTTGTCTTTGAGCTAACCCTTGAATAGCAGTCACCTGCCCCAGCATCTGGACCTTCAATGCATCCACCTCAGCTTGTAGGTGTTTCAGCCTTTCATTCTCAGCACTGTTCCTGACAAAAGCCTCCATGAGAAGTGTCCTTAGCTCCTCCTGCCCCTTGGATAGATTCAGGAGAATTTCCCTGAACTGAGCCTCTTGAGCGAGAAGGTCCTGGTTATCTGGTTGGAAGGCCATTGCTGAAATAAACAGCGAGAAAGGTAAGTGACCTGCAAAAGGGATACCTGTAATGCAATGATGGGTATGACATGCATGTAATGTTTTCAAGGGCCTCGCGGGGTAAACAAGAAAATTTGTTAGCATTTGAATCCGGTAGCTTGATTGAAAGAGACTTCATATTTGTTGAGAGTCTTTCTTCCAAGGGTCAAAGGCTCACCATATCCAGTGGGTCATAGCCCCTGACCTTAGTCATCATGTCTGGTTTTGATTTCCAAATAACCTTGGTTAAGGGAACCTTCTTCAAGAGTCAGAGCTCACCATATCAAGTGGGTCATAGCCCCTGACAACCTTGGCCAGAGGAAAATAAATCCTCTTTGCCCCTTGCTGGACAGTTGGTTCATCATGACCTGCATCACAAGCCCTTGAGATCCTTGAAATGGGTTAGGATGTATGCAATGGTATGATGTTATGGTATGCATGGGGTAATGTGAGTAAACCCTGTTATGAGTCCCTAACTAAGGACTACAAACCAAAACTTGCAAGAAACTTAGGATACCCTGTTATGAGTCCCAATTAAGGACTATAAACAAAACCTGCAAGAAATTTAGTACACCCTGTTATGAGTCCCAATTAAGGACAAAACCTGCAAGAAACTTAGTAAGCCCTGTCATGGGTCCCAATTAAGGACTAAAACAAAACCTGCAAGTAGTTCATGTGTCAGATAAAGCATGCAAATAGTCAAGTACGAAGGCACACAAGTCACACAAAAGAGCCCTTAGAGTTTAGGCCAGCATGGGGTCTGGGTATTACCCTCTTGAAGTTGGTGGGCTCAACCTGTCCTATTAGAAGTAACCGGGTTCTAAGGATCCCAATGTCACTGGATTGCTTTCATTGTTCATCATTTTGATTTAGCCACTGAACTGGCGACCGAAATATTCCAGGAAAGCAACCCTCAATTGAGTGTAGTATCGAGTATCAACCAACCTCGGACCGCACCAAAGTCAGTTATCTCACTACCCTAAAGAGGCCAAGATAGTTCAATTAAGGTTCCTAAGGTCTGTTGATGCTTCACGACACCACGCGGAGGCCCCGTACTCTCCTTGACTGAACTCAAGGGTTACCGGTACACACCAAAGTGCCACATCAACGTAGCAGACTGTTTCAACCATGTCGGTATACCCCGCACAGTTCCCTCACAGCCTTGTTGCTACTTTCTAAGAAGGTATCCCCCAGATCCGGGTTAGGATCTATAGAACTCCCAAGCAACCCAAAATTTAAAGCACACAAATCAATACAATTGAAAACACAATTATGAACTAGCCCTAAGGTACACCTCACTTTAAGTTTGGTCCCCAGCAGAGTCGCCAGTTCTGTGATCGGTGGATCTGGAACTGACTATTTAATGCTGGTTCGCGAAATGTCGCGGAAGCAAGAGTCGCCACCGTCTTTTATTTTCTCCAAATGGAAAGGACAAAAGCGCAGAAAAATTCCTTATAGAGATTGCTCTCGGTTCGAGAGGTAGGTTATAGAAAGGGAAGGTATTAGCACCCTTTCTATCCATGGTTATCCATGGGCTCTTAGATACTTGCTCATTTGTGTTTTCAAAAATGGTTTGTTTGCTTTTCAACTGTGGGTTTTAAAAAGTTTCTTTGAAAATTCCAGTTCGACTCTTGTATCGGTCCTCAAGAGTGTTTGAAAAATTGCTTTCGAAAGCTTTTTGAAAAGGTGTCGGTGTGAAAAGTATTTTTGAATTTTGTTTTGAAATTAGAGCAAGTACCAAGAGTCGTCTACCTACCCTAAGGAATTCGTCTGGGTAGATGTCCTTTAAAGTAGTGCCATCCCACCATTGAGAGGTAGGTAGCACCACCGTTGGAGGTGTTCGGGTCAATTCGAAGGTTCGGGACATGGTGATCACCAGAGCAATAGGAAGACACCTTAGAAGCTACCCTCATGCCAGGTTCCCGGATCATGAGGACTTACTAAGACATCCTCTACTCGACGATCACCTTTCGAGGCAAGGCAACAGTGAGGCGTACCCTAGGGGTGGTGTGTGCGATTTGTGTGTCAGATTCATTTACATTTATCTTGTCATGTTATTGGTGTTCTAACGTTTGTTTTTATTTTTGTCCATACATTCTTTCATGCCATTATTTAACAGTTAAAAATATTGCGGGAAAGTAAAAATTCTAAGCTATTACAAAAGGCGCGGGTCCACATCGCCAAAATTAAACCAGGACCCGATTTGACAGAAAATAAAGGAAGTAAAGAAAAGTGCGAGAAAATTAAAAGGTTACATGGCCTTGGGAGAGATACACAAATATTATGCGAAAGAAGAAATAAATGTGCGAATTGAAATTTAAATCGAAACGAGGGCGTTGGACCCTTTTTGCAAAAATTAAAATTACATGGAATTAATTAATTAAAAAGAAAAAAGAAAGGAAATGTTTTTTTTTGGTATTTTTTATTATTTAAATGAAAAAAAGAATTAATTAAAATAAATACTAACCCTAATTCTAGTGGCTTTTAATTTATTAAGAAAACATTGAATTTTAACCTAAGTTAACCCTAATTTTTATATACAAATTTAATTATAAAAAATAAATATTTGATTATTTAATTATTTAATTATTATGGGAGAAAAATAAAAAGGATGAAAAATTATTAATTAAACCCTATTTCTACATTTTTTAGATTTTTATTATGAAAATATTAAATTAAACCCTAATTTAAAGCTAATTAATTTACATGCAAATTTATTTAAAATATACTTACTAAAATAAAATATTTATAATTTTTTTTTTCTGATTTTTTAGGTGTTTTTTTTATATTTTTTGTGAAAATAATTAATTAATTAAACACAATAATTAAAATAAGAATAGAAATAATGCAAAAGAAAATATTTAAAATGGCAAACCTAGGGGGGTATCAGTCCCCAATATGGAGGTTAAGTCCAATAATTCTGGCCCATTTAGCATGGCCTTGTTGATTTTTTCTGGGAGCATACACACGCGTTGACCTGGATCCATGATGTTCTCTAACTCTCAGCCTTGTGATTGATCTTGAGATGGACGTGGCAAGCTTGATTTGGAGGTGTATGGTGTGCCTTTATACTGAAGCTGCATGTGAAGATTAATTGGAAAATAATATTGAGATAGTGAAGACCTGGGGCTCGAACCCAGGTCATGAGGATTAATACTCACCAACTTTACCACTGAAGCACTCAATGCATTTTATTTATTAAATAACACACAAATAACATAAAGCAAGAATATGGGTTAGTGGATTTCCAGCGCGAAAATTCAAATTGACCAATCGTTGGCTGCCACTGCATCGTCTTCTTCGTTGGGGATTTCCTGAAACAAATTAACAAACATTTAACGGGGGTTTTAAACCCCCTCAAAATATGTTGATTTTAATAATAGCGATTAGGCCATGTGGCCTCAGAAATTTGGCGCGATGGTCTCAATCTCTTCGTCCCAACCTGCTGACTTCGTTCATGGCATTATTATGTCTCAATTTTACAGGAATAGAAAATGCCTAAATTAAAAACCTTGGAACCCTAGATATCTCTAATGGCGATTCCTCATATAGGGCATGAAACTTCAATCAAACTGTGCAGTTAGCTTCAGAACAAAGTAATTAGTGCAAATCCATGAATAAAATGCAATGATATGGTCTCAATAATAGAATACGATTATGCAAGAAAAGTGATACAGTTCACCCTCGAATTACCAATTCTTTGAGTATGGGATTGAGTTTTTGATTGGAATCGCTTCCTAACAACCCTGGCAAGCTAATGGAACAAGTTTGGAGGCTTGAATCGACCTGCAAGTGTGTTTTCAGTTATGGAGTTTTCTTGAAAAAATGCAAGTTTGTGCAAGGGTTTTCTGAGCAGCTGCGTGGTTAATCTGATTAGGGTTGTGTTCTATGCTTATGTAAGAGTGAACTAGGTCAAGAAAAACAAATCAAATCCTTTGCATTCATGGTTTTTGAAATTTGATTTTCAAAGATCTTTTTCAATCTTTTTTCATGTGTTTTTGTACAAATCATGATCAATTCTCTCCAAATCTTTCCCTATTTAATTGCACACGAATTATTGAGTAGATTTCATGCACAAAAAGATTGTAAAACTTAGGTTAAATATTTTTCATGTATTTAATTTGATTTAAATGAATTATTATTAATAAAAATTCAAATAAATAAATAAAAAATGAAGAAATACTTCCCTTTGGGCCAAGTAGTCGTGCACATGCTTGGGATGATGAATTGTGGAAGAAAAATGGGCCCATTAGCAATTTTAGGTCATTTGAATCAATGTTGACTTTTCAAAATATCCAAAAATTTCCCAACTTTCACAAGGCATAACTTGCTCAATTTTTAAGCTTTTCTCATGTTCTTGGACATTTTGGAAAGGTCTTTGAGTCCTCTAACCAATGCCATTGGTCCCATGTCATTTTGATTTACCAATCTCAAGTTATGGCCTTTGACTTAAAGTCCCTTTTTGTTGACTTTTGAAAATGACCTATAATGTTGAAATTGATAACTTTTTATGAGAGCATTTCTTGGATTTGAAGTATGAAGATGAGTTGTAGGAAATGTCTTTCTCTTCAAAATGAGCTTTGGATGTAATTTTTCTGATAATCCATGTGAAAGTTATGCCCTGGTCAATTTACAGTTGACTTTTTCAACTGTCCAAATAAGGAAACTTTTGCATCTTGATGATTTTTTGAGCCAAGCTTTGAGAATCATGATCAAGCATTGATAAAATGATGTTTGTGGCTTAAAAATGATATGTTGACCAAAAATTTGAACTTTTGACTGTCAAATGACCATTTTGCCCCTACAGTTGACTGTAGTGCAATTAGGGTTTTGACTGTGCAATTTTGTGCTGAAAGTCTTGAAACTTGATATGAGGATGCTTGACCATGTTTATAAGCATTTGAGACTTGATTAGACCCTTGGAAACTTCATTTTCTTGATCAGAATCAAAACCCTAATTTTGACTGTTTAGGAGACCCTTGCATTGTGCAACCCTTGGGGAATTTTGAAGCTTAGATTTGGCAATTTCTTGAAGAATATGGGAGGGCAAATTTTGGGGTACAACAGCAGTATTAGTTCAATTAATTTCTACCAATGGCTTCAGGACATCAATATTAGCAAGAATTAACAAATGAAATACATGAACAATGCATAAAAAGTAAAACACGATTATGGAAAAGTTCAAGAAGAAAGCAATTATGTTCTACCAATTCTTTGTGCGTGGTGACTGGAAAGGGATTGAAACACGTTCAAGGAAGTCCCAGCAAGCGTTTGGAATAGGTTTTAGGCTTTGAATCACGCTGTAACTATGTTTTCAGTTTTCAAAAATTTGATGAAAATTTGCAATTTTGTATGCAGCTTGTATGCAGTTTTTCGTGTGTAATGGAATAGGGTTATGTTGTCCATAAGTATTTGAGTGAATTAGGTTAAAAAAACCAAGCCCAAAGTCCATGTATTAATGTTTTCAATCTTTGATTTTTTCACATCTTTTTCCAATCTTTTTGCCATGGAAACTTGCCAAATAGGGATGATTTTGTCCCCTTGAGATAGTACACGAAATCTTTTGCATATGTGGTAGATATTTGCTGCACAAAAAAGATTTAAAAACATGATTTGGTATTTTTCTTATATTTAAATTTAATTAAATGAATTAATGATAATAAAAATTCAAATAATTAATCAAAAATAAGAAAATAACTCCCTTTGAGCTTAATGGGTCGTGCATAGCCTTTGGGTAATGATTCATGGAAGAATTTGTGGCCCATTATCAATTTTGAAGTCTTTTGTGCAAAGTTGACTTTTCAAAATTCCCAAAAATTTCCCAACTTCTACAAGGCATATCTTGCTCAAATTTGAAGCTATGATCATGTTCTTGGACATTTTGGAAAGGTCTTGAAGTCCTCTAACCAATGTCTTTGGTCCCATGTCATTTTGATTTACCAATCTCAAGTTATGGTCTTTGACTCAAAGTGCCTTTTTGTTGACTTTTGAAAATGACCTATAATGTTGAAATTGATAACTTTTTGTGAGAGCATTTCTTGGACTTGAAGTGTGAAGATGAGTTGTAGGAAATGTCATACTTTTCAAAATGAGCTTTGGATGGAATTTTTCTGATAAACCATGAAGAAGTTATGCCCTAGTCAATTTGCAGTTGACTTTTCAGCTGTCCAAAAATAGAAACTTTTGCATCTTGAGACTTTTTGAGCCATGCTTTGAGAATCATGATCAAGAATTGATCAAATGATGTTTGTAGCTTCAAAATAAGATGTTGACCAAAATTTTTGACTTTTGACTGTCAAATGACCATTTTGCCCCTGCAGTTGACTGTGAAGCATTTAGGGTTTTTGACTGCAATTTGATGTTGTGAGTCTTGAAACTTGGCATATGGATGCTTGACAATGTATATAGGCATGTGGGACTTGTTTGGACCCTTGAAAACTTCCATTTCTTTGCAAGAACCAAAACCCTAATTTTTGACTGTTAGGAGGTAATTGGACTGTGCAATCCTTTGAGAGATTTTGAACCATGATCTTCGCAAATCTTGAAGAATATGGGAGGGAAAATTTTGGGGTACAACATACCTGGAGGAAAGCAGCTGTACAGTTTGGACAACTCTTATTGCCCCAACTTCTGTGGGAGAAGGTACCTGTAGAGGTGCTTGAGGACTGCCGATTTGACAAATCTTCTTCTGGTAAGCAAGTGATGAGATGATGGGACATAGTCGTAAGCTTTGATCCCTAATTTTTGCCTGGACCTTCCTTTCGGGTTTTCGGTCCACCGGGATACCCATTTTTGCCCAAGCCGCCCTTTCAGGTTTTCGACTTGCCGGGTGTACAAATTTTTTCATCTCATCCCTTATTTTTGCCCGAACCCTTTTGGTTCGCCGGGAAGCCCTTATTTTTGCCTAGGTGTGTCAACCTAGCGGGTCTTTGATTATGCGTAGTATTTTTTTCGACTATGTCCGTGCTCAGAATGCAGGGAGTTGTCACCGTCAACAGTGTAGTGTTACCATGCCACCAGAAGATCTTCGTTTGATCGTCCAATGCCCCAAGTGATCCAGATGGAGATTTGCCCCAAGCTGGTTGGCCTTTTGAGAGATTCTCCAAATCTTGACCTAACTGCCCCAGATGTTGGACAATGATCATGCCATGCCCCTTGATTGGAGGTGCTTTTCCATTTGAGGTGACCTTTTGTTGAGAAGGCTTTTGTTCACTAGATGTTCTTCGTGCAAAGTCCTCTGATGTTCAAACAAATAATCATCTGCAAACAATGTTATTTTGAAAATGCAAAGCTTATGTCTTTTTTGAAAATGCATTTTTTCATAAAAACAAGTGAATTTTTTTTTTGAACCGTGATGTCAACTCGTTATTTTACCGCAAGCCTTAAGGAGTCAGGATACCTTTGGTAACAGTATGCTTTCGAACTAAACCCATGCTTCAGCTAGGACTTTTTAAGGGTTGTAGCGTGGCCTGGTTCACGGTTTAAGAAACAAAGGATAAAGGCTCAAATTTTATTTGTACCCACCCGTTCTTCGTGATGTTCTTCAAACCTAAACTCAGCTGATCGTGCGTTAGACCTTGTTTGAGTCTTTGCTTTGATATACCAGTAATGATTCGGGTACTGACAATTTATTTTGAATAGGCAGTCATTTCCTTGTTGAGGGTTTGCAGGTCCTCTTTTCTTTTTGATTTCGTTATCCCTGTTTTTTGCCTGAACTGTTTCTTTTGTGATTACAGTCAGCGGGATGCCCCAGTTTTGTAAGTCTCCTTCATAGGTTTTGACTCAATGGGCGTTTATTTTGAGGGATAATGACTGCCTGTCTTTATGATTATTCGGAACCATCACTGTCTTTTGTTTTGTGAGGACCTCTTTGGTGCTATTCGTTGTGCACTTGGATCAACTGAGAGAACTACCCTGCCCCAGGTTATGATTAAGGGTTTTAATTTTCGAAAATAAAAACTCCTACTTCTTTGGCTCGAAGGGGTTGACGAGGGATTATCTTCCTTATAACTCCAGTGTTTAGGAATTGAAACAATGTCTGTACCTCATCAGCGGGGTCTGTTCAAAAGCATACTGTAGATTATGGTATCGTTTTTGTCATCCTCCCTCAAGCGGCTTAGAATTATTAATTGAGAGTTGACATCAAAAAATGAAAGCAGTTTGAATATAGCGAATGAGAATATATTGATTCAAAACAGACATATGCGATGCATTGATAAAGTAAAAGAGTTTGACATGAACAAATGTTTGAACAATCAGAGAAAAATACAACTTGAACATTCGAATGAACAAAAGCTTCTTAGTTTGCACCAGTCATTTCAGATGGAAGATTCTCAGCAGAAGATTTTCATTTTCCCTCCTGTCATGAACTCCAGCACCCTTCCGTCGATCAAGTCTTGGATCTTGTTCCTCAGGCTACAACAGTCGTCAGTGTCATGTCCAGGACTGTCAGAATGGTAGGCACACCTTTCATCAGGATTGTACTTTAGGGAGGTTATGTTGAGCTTCTTGGGAGGATCCTTTAAAGCAATCAGCTTAACCTCCAACAAGCGTTTCAGTATTAGTGAGGATGGCACACCAGTCTCCGAGAAATGTCTTCCAGACGTATTTTGCTTACGCCAATTACCCTGTTGACGCTGGTGAGGTTGATGATGGGCTTGTGACCCCAAAGCAAACTGAGGAGCTTTTCCCTTGTCTTCTTGCCCCACAGGTGTTTGAATGATGGCTTGCTCTTCAACCTTAGATGTTTGCCCCAGTTGGTTATCCCGAAGCAGTTGGTTGACGAGAACCCTGAGCTCTCCTTGTCTTTGAGATAAGTCTTGGATAAGAGCCATTTGCCCCAACATCTGGGTTCTCATTACATCCACCTCAGCTTGTAGATGTTTCAGCCGTTCGTCCTTGTCGTCTTCGGGACTCTTCCTGACCAAATTCCCCATGAGGAGTGTTCTCAGCTCTTCCTTCCCCTTGGATAGATTTAGGAGGATCTCCCCGAACCGAGTCTCTTGAGCATGAAGATCCTGGTTGTTTTGTTGGGAAGCCATTGCTGAAATAAACAGCGAAGAAGGTAAGTGACCTGTCAAAAGGGTACCTGCAATGCAATATGTATGTATGCATGCGATGTTTTCAAGGATCTCACGGGGTAAACAGAGAAACTTGTTAGAATTTGAATTTGGGTAGCTTGATTGAAGGAACTTCATGTTGCTGGGAGTCCTTCTTCAAGAGTCAAGGCTCACCATATCGAGTGGGTCATAGCCCCCGACTCAAGTCATTAACCTTGGCTAGAGGAAAATAAATCCCCTTTGCCCCTTGCTAGACATTTGATTCACCATGACCTACATCACAACCCTTGAGATCCTTGAAATGGATTAGTCCTTATGTAGGATGTATACAATGGTATGATGGTATGATGTTATGCTATGCATGGAGTAGTGTAGGTAAACCCTGTTATGAGTCCAGATTAAGGACTGTAAACAAAACCTGCAGGATACTCAAGTGTCAGATAACAAGCATGCAAATAGTCAAGTTTGGAGGCACACAAGTCATACAAGACAGCCCTTAGAGTTTAGGCCAGTATGAAGTTTGGGGTACTACCCTCTTGAAGTTGGTGGGCTCAAAAACCTGTCCTATCAAAAGTAATCGGGTTCTAAGGAGCTCAATATCATTGGGTTGTTTTCTATGTTCATTGTTTTGATTTAGCCACTGGACTGGCGATCAAAATATTCCAAGAAAACAACCCTCAATGAGTGTAGTATCGAGTATCAACCAACTTCGGACTGCACCAAAGTCAGTTATCTCACTACCCCTAAAGAGGCCAGGATGGTTCTATTAAGGTTCCTAAGGTCAGTTGATGCTTCACGACACCACGCGGCGGCCCCGTACTCTCCTTGACTTGACTCAAGGGTTACCGGTACTCACCAAAGTGCCACATCAACGTAGCAGACAGCTTCAACCGTGTCGGTATACCCCGCACAGTTCCCTCACAGTCTTGTTGCTACTTTCTAAGAGGTATCCCCCAGATCCGGGTTAGGATCTATAGAACTCCCAAAACAGGCCCAATAATATTAAAGCACACAAATCAGGCAATTGAAAACATAAGTATAATCTATCCTAAGGTACACCTCACTTTAAAGTATTCCCCAGCAGAGTCGCCAGTTCTGTGATTGGTGGAAATAGAACTGACTGTTTTTTTAAGCTGGTTTCGCGAAATGTCGCGGTAAGCAAGAGTCGCCACCGTCTTTTATGTTCTCCAACATGGAAAGGACAAAAGCACAACAAAATTCCTTCTTTGAGAATGTTTCTCGCTTCGGGAGGTAGATTTATAGAAAGGGAAGGTGTTAGCACCCTTTCTATCCGTGGTTATCCACGGGCTCTTAGGTACTTGCTCTTATGTTTTCAAAATTTGTTTGCTTTTCAAGTGTGTGTGGGTTTTGAAAAAGTTTCGTTTGAAAAATTTCTAAGTAACTCTTGTATCTGTCCTCAAGAGTGTATGAAAAATTTGTTTGAAAACCTTTTGAAAGTGTAGGTGCGAAAAGTTGTTTTGTTTGTTTTTGAAAAGAGCAAGTACCCAGGAGAATCTACCTACTCTAAGGAATTAAGCTGTGTAAGAGTCCTTTAGATAGTGCTATCCCACCATTGAGGGGTAGGTAGCACCATCGTTGGAGGTATTCGGGTCAATTCGATTATGAGGGACAGTGTGGTCACCAAAGCAATGGTAGGACACCTTAGAAGTAACCCTAATGTCCTAGATCCTTTTATCCGAGGCAACCGTTTCGAGGCAACTGGATCTTCTAGACAAAGGGCGACCTCTAAGACGTCCTATACTTGATGACCACGTCGAAGCAACCAGTGAGGCGTACCCTAAGAGTGGTATGTGCATGTGTGTTGTGTTTCAGTTAAGGTTTATCTTGTACATGTTATTTGTGAGCTACGGGTTGGTTTTATTTACCATACATTCTTTCATGCATTTAACAGTTAGGGGTGCAGAAAGTAAATTGCGGAAAGATAAATTCTACGCTATTACAAGGCGCGGGTCTATACATCGCCAAAAATACAAAGACCCGTTTTGGTAAATAAGTACGAGAAATTAAATATAGCGATAAACCTAATTACTATTACATTCTTGGAAGCAATTACATAATAATCAAAACAAACTGCGCGCGAATAAAAGTTAATCGGGAACGTTCTAAGGGTTTTGACCCTTTTAAGAAAAGAAATGAATTTTTTGTCTTTTTTGAATTAAATGCAATTAATTAAATAAAGCCTAATCTAATTAATTGATTTATTAAAAGAAAAATGTTTTTGTGTTTTTATATTTTTTAATGAAATAAAATAAAAGGAAATAAAGTTAAAAGTTAATTAAAAACCTAACTCTAAACTTATTTTAATTATTAAGAAAAATGTTTAAGTTGCCTAATTAATAATTAATTCTATTTATTAGTATTCAATTACAAAAAATAAAATGAAATTAATAATAATAATAATGTTAGTTCTTTTTTTTTTTGGATTTTTTTTTATAAAATATTAATTATGTTAGTAGTTAATAAAAAGTAATAAGAAATAAAATAAAATAAAGAAAAATGACAAAATAATAAAAATGGAGAGCAAACCCAAAGGGGGTATGGGCCAGAATGGGGGGTTTTTGATTGAGATTTGAGGCCCATCTGAATCCAGCTCGTTTGAATTTCTGGAATCCAGTGCTTGTGTGTTGACTCCTGAGCATGGTGAGGACCACCTCCTGGCCTTCAGATCTATGAGAGAGGCCACCTGGCGCTTGGGTCTGTAAGGTGTATGGTGCTCCACGTTTGGGAATCTGCACAAGAATACATTAGAAAAAATGACAATAAATTATGGGGGGACCTGGGAATCGAACCCAGGTCCCATTGTTCACGTTCCAAGGCTTTGACCAACTGAGCTGCACGTTCCATTCATTATCAAAATAAAACGCAATTATTAAATTAGAAAACAAAAGCATATGCCTGGAAAAAAAATATAAAAAACGCGCGCTTTTTGAAACAACGAATGAGGAGGGGACACATCAGCGTCTTCTTCCTTTGATACTGGTTTTTTACCTGCGGATTTTTATCTGCAGGTGTGTGATACGGTGGGAGAACTGACTATGTGTTTTGCGTTTGTTTTCGCACTTGTTCGGTTGAGCAAGAGTCGCCACCGACTTTTTATTTTATCTTAAAGGAAAGGTTAAAAAGCACAGCAAAAACCTTTTGAGATATTTCGTGGGTCTGGGGGGTAGATTATGAAAAGGGAAGGTATTAGCACCCTTTTCATCCATGGTTATCCATGGGCTCTTAGTTACTTGGTTTTTTTAGATCACTTGCCTTGATGTTCGATTGCTTGAAAATGGTGTGTGTGTGTGTGTTTTGAAAATGTTTTTGAAGAGATGCCTTGTCTTAGGCAACCAATGTATTCGACTCGTGTTTGAGTGTTTTACAAAAGTGTGGATCTTTTCGAAAAGATGTTTCAAATGTTTTTGAGAGTTTGTTTTGAAAGTGTTGTGGAGTGTGGTTTTTGAAAAGAAGGCAAGTGTTTTTGCAAGTTGATCTCAAGTAACTAAGAGTTTTGTCTACCCTATTGTACTCAAAGGTTTTCTCTATGTTTTCAACCCTTTTTAACAATTTTGTTCCACCATTGAATTTGGTGGACAATCTTGCGTTTAGGATGTTTAACGGGACGGGCGCGGGTCATCGTATGAACCATGAATGCAATGGTGCCAAGTGTCTTTGGCAATTTGCTTTGAAGGGACTATGATCATTCCGTTTTAGGCAACATTCGAAAGCGTCATCGAGGGACTTATGATCATTTGAGTTTGTTTTGCCAAAGATACTCGACGTGCAAGCATGGCCCATTTTGGAAGGCAACATGTGGGATTACCCTAGAGGATGCAAGTGTGGTTGTGTATTGATTTCACGTATTTGTCTTGTATTAGGTTATTTAGCGTTTGATTTTATGTACATGCAAACCCTAGGTCTAACCATGGTATAATTGGAAAGCGGTAAATTGCGGAAATGTAAAGTCTACGCTATTACAAAATAAGTATCCGGGAGTGGGGGTACAAATTTACAAATGGGAATGAGACTTTAGGAATGTAGTGTCCAATAAGTTACAACCAAATCGAATCGATCAAATGTAAATGTAACGTATAGCAATGTATAAGAATAGCAATTGTATGTGTATCAAGTGTATAATGTGAAATGTATTGCGTATTGTGTAAGTGTATGTGTATACGTGTATGTAATTATTTACAGGTTAGGAAAATGTGAATTCGAATGTGTATTAAGTATTGTTTTAACTTAAATGAAAAGAATTAAATATTTATTTACTTAATCTTTTGTAATCTTGTATATTCTTAATATGTACAAAAAGAATGTTTTAATTAGATGTTTTAAATTCTAATAAAAAATTACATATATAAAAAGGGTATTTTGTCTTGATTATGTATAAACATTTCTAAGAAAGGAAAATGTATTTATTTTTAAAAGAATTTATGTTCAAAGAGAATATTTTAATTAAAAGAAAAAGGTGTTTTCAATTTTAATTATATTGTGTAACAAAAAAAATGTATTTTTGTGTATTTGTGTTTAATATATATTCAAAAAATGTTTTAAATTAATTAAATTAGGTATATAAAAAAGTGTATTGATTATGTACAAGGAAAATATTTTAATTAAATGTTTAAAGAAAAAATGTATTTTCAATTAATTATGTATTAAACAAATGTATTTTATTAGTAATAAAAAGTTATTGTAAAGAAAAATGTGTTAGTTTAAGTTTTTATTAAGAAGAAAACAAAAGAAAGTTAGGTTATGTAAAGGAATTAAAATGATAAAAGAGCAGATGAATGTGTTGGGCTTTAGATGCTGGAGAAAGGGCGAGGCCCATTTACTTGAGACAGGTTCTTTAGGGTTTGTGAGAACTGTTTCAGAAAGGGGAAAAGTTAGGGTTACAGCGCCGTTGGGGTTTCGTTCGTCTTCTCCGATTGCCTTCGCCCTTTGGCCATGGTTGCTGAACAGCGCCTCCTCGCCTGAGCTACCAACGCTACCTCCTAAACTCTCTTTCCTCCATAGCTCGAGTCTAGTGGTCTCACGAAAACAAGGTTTGATCTTGATGCTTTATATTCTTTTACGAGTTTCATGCTTATTTCATTTTGAATTTTGACCTTAAACTTTTATTATTGAGGTGGCGGAAGAAAAAAGAGAGAGAAAGGCGTACTACCTTCGGTCTTGGAGAAGGAGGAGAGATAGGGTAGGTGGCGCTCCGGAAGCTTGCCGGCAGGGATGCGGTGCTGATGATCTCTTTGAGCTTCCTGGTACCTTTGTATATTTCTTTTGGTTTTATGATGATTATGGCCTGAAAACCTTTGTACACTTCTTTATCTCTTCTCCTTGTTGGCTTGCCTTTGTTACCTTTGAACGTTTGTTGCATTTTTGATTTGCTTTGTATGATGCCCTGTGATGAGTACTCCTTTGAGGGCCTGCCTTGAATGTGCTTCTTTGTCCCTTCTCTGAGTTGCCTTGAATATGCTTCTCGTTTGTTTATGGCCCAATGATGAGTACTCCTCTGAGGGTCCTGTGGTTTGGCGTTGGATGCTTTTTGAGTAGTAAGGCTTTACCTTTTTCGCGTGAGGCTTGAAGCCTGTGAGGCTTGAAGGCTTCAAGCAGGTTTTGGCATATGCTCAGCAGGTTTTAGTCTTGACAAGATTTGGAATGGTAAGGCTTTTGGTGTTGAAACTGCCTTTCTGGCTTGTCTTTTTGATGATAGGCTTTACAGGTTTTTACGTTACTGGCTTTTGTTGTTTCTACTGGTTTATTGTTAGGCTTCTGCTTATGTTGAGTTTGACAGGTTGTGTTGGTTTAGCTTGTTGGACTGGTTTGGGACAGTTTGGCCTTAGGTTGAGCTTGATAGGTCTAATGGCTTTGGTTGGTAAGGCTAATGCAGGTCTTGGCCTTGAACAGGGTCTTACTGGTTTTTGCTTTAGATTTGTGCTTAGGCAGGTATGATACACAGGTTTGATGCATCAGGTTTGATGACTTTCAGGCAGGTTTAAGGCTTTGGGTGATTTCATCTGGTTTATGCTTCTTGGTTTAGGCAGGTTTTGTTTTTGTTTGACAGGGTATACAGGTTTTGGGCATATGCTGGTATGGCTTGTGGTGAGTTTTTTGACAATTGTTACAAGTTATGCTTTTGAGGGTTAGCAGGTTAATGCCTTTGACAGGTTGTGCTTGCTTTTGGTTTTATGAATGGCTTTGTGTTTAAGGCCTTTTGGTTTGATATGCTCTCCCTTCTTTGATATCTTTTTTTCTGTTTTATATATCCTACTGTTTTATTGACCAAAACTTTATATTTTCTTTCCCCCTTTTTATCCACTGTGCTATTGCAGTTTGTTGTATATTTTCTTGCCTAAAGCCTCAAAGCCAGTAAGCCTAAACACTTCTTCTTTCTTCTCTCTCTCAAGTACACTTCAAAGAATATTAAAATATGTTTTTGTGTGTACTTTTAGTTCTGAAAGGGCAGCATTGGGAAGTGATGATAAGAGCTTGCTTGCATATTAATTTTCCTCTGCATAACTTATCTTTTCTCTTGACAGCTTTTTGTACTTTTTGTATTTTTGATATCTTGCCAAATCTTCCTTTTGATAGCTTTGGACAGCCTTGCACAGTTTGACAACAAGTTTGAATTTTTCAGTTTGGACTTTGTAGTTTGCTTTGCACTTGAACTATGCAGTTTGACAATTTTTGAATTGTGCAATTTTGACTTTTGTGCATTCATTTTTTTAGCAAATAAATATTCGTCCCTCTTTGTGAACCGGGAGAAATCCCGTGATTTGTAGAGAGGGTTAACTGATCCCAATCAGTTGCCCTTAATGATGAACTGTAATTTTATCTGCCTCTTTATTTATTTATCTGCTTTTTGACTTTTCTTCTTTTCTTTTGCAGATGAATAATTGAATGGAGAGGGGTATTAAATGAAGAATGAAGAATTGGAGACTTAGAAAAAATAGGATAGTTTCATTTTTTTATTTAAATTTAAATTAATGTAAAATCATTGTTATAAATAAATTGTAAACAATAATTGTACGAATAATTTAAAAATAAATAAAAGTTTTTATTATCCAATTAATTCTATTTCCTCCTTTTTCAATTATTTACTTATTATTTATAGTTCTTTAAATTAAAATAACTGAAAATTAAATTCCAGATACTTAATCTTTAGAATAATAAATAATCAACTAAACATTGATTCTACGTCGATCAAAATAATGAACTTGGCGCTTCCATCATCCAAAGCAAAGCACAGTCAAACGCAATAACTGATCAGACGCATTCCCTTCTTACTGATTTCTTACCAAACACTGTAAATCCAAACTGAATGTATCCTTTGACTAGTTCAAACAAACAAATGTGAATTCAAACTAAATGCCTTCTTTTACTGATTAAATCAAACAATGCGTATTCAAACCAAATCCCGGAACAACTTGCAAAGCATCGTAGAATTAAATCTTTCTGAGGAACGTGCCCACAAACCCTAATTCCTGATTAAATGCCAAAGAATGTTCGCTTGATCAAAGTTGAGCTCAAAATCAACAAAAAACCCTAAACCAACTGTTTGAAACATTCCAGAGCCATGAAAATCAGTAAAACCCTAATTGTGTCCTGACTGACGAGAAAAGTCCGTTTGACCGATTCTTGAGCCAGTTTGAAAGATTAGGAAAAGCCTGAAGCTGTTATTTCTTGTGGAAAAATGCGAGGGCAAATTTTGGGGTACAACAGTTGCCCCTGTTCAATCTTCTTGAACCTGAAGAGTTAGATTGGCAAGTTTGCCTTTCGCGACTTGAAGTTAAAAGAAGATTGGACACTAAAGTACCCAGAAAATTTGCACTCGGCGATGTGATGGTAGAGGTGAATGGGCTTAAAGATGCCATTTGGTGATGGGCTTAAAGATGCCATCAGGGAATGGGCTTAAAGATGCCATTTGGCGACTGCTGATAGGAGGATGGGCTTAAAGATGCCATCTGGAAATGGGCTTAAAGATGCCATTTGAAAATGTTGAACTGTATGTCAATGGTGAGTATCAGAAAGGCACCCATGTTTTAGAGCATCTCTGAATTGGGGGTCCGAGCAAGCAATAGATTGACATCCACGTTTTTGGAGAATCCGTAAACTATTTTCAGGAGTTGAGATTGAATAAGCAATAGAGCAGCATCCGTTGTTGGGAAGTGTCCGTAAACTGTTTTCAAAAGTTGAGAAGAGTCTGAACAAGTGATAGGTCAACATCCGTTACTGGAGAACCCGTGAACTGTTTTCAGAAGTCTTGAAGTTGAATAAGCAATAGAGCAACATCCGTTGTTGGGAAGCGTCCGTAAACTGTTTTCAAAAATTGCATCTGAACAAGTTGGTAGATTAACATCCGTTGTTGGGAAGAATCCGTAAACTGTTTTCAGAAGTCTTGAGGTTGAATAAGCAATAGAGCAGCATCCGTTGTTGGGAAGCGTCCGTAAACTGTTTTCAGAAATTGCATCTGAACAAGTTGGTAGATTAACATCCGTTGTTGGGAAGAATCCGTAAACTGTTTTCAGAAGTCTTGAGATTGAGGAGGAACCGGTGTAGGGTTTCCTGATGATGAGCTTGTGTAAAACTGCATCTGGAGGAATTTGAAGAAGTATCAGAATGTCGCCGTGTTTGGGTCACATCTGAGTAAACTTGGAAGATGATCTTTGTCTGCCGATTGATCTTACCTGAAAAGGTAAAGGGTTAGTTGTATGCAATGTTATGATGCATGATGCAATGTATGTGACATCAATGTTTATGACATGAATGGGATGAATGCGCATGTAAGCTGATGAGCTAATGCTGAGGATAAATGAATCCTGGATGGCTGAAGATAAAAGAATCTTGACTGCTGCCGGGGAGAACAAATCCTTGGCTGCTGCTGTGGAGGGCAAGAGTCTTCAATTGTTGAAAATGAGAAGTCTGGGGACCCTTGTTGGGGAAATCAGAAGCTTGGGTTGTGTGCCAAACTACTGGGGACTTCCTGCTTTGAGGAGATCTGTGTAGGATTTCCTGCTGATGAGTTCGTGTAAAACTGCATCGGTTTTTTTGAACACTTTTGACATTCGAATGCCCCAAGTGGTGGTGTAGATAATTTCCTGGCTTGTTACAGGTGTTGATCCACAATCGGTCATTCACAAATGTTTTCCTGGCTTGTTACAGGTGTTGATCTGGAACTCTTCAAACGTGCCCTGGCTAGATACAGGAATCGAGTCTGGAAATAGTCGTCAACAGATATGCCCTGGCTGGATACAGGAATCGAATCCTCAAACTCTTCAGACGTGCCCTGGCTAGATACAGGAATCGAGTCTGGAAATGTGATAGTTAACAGATATGCCCTGGCTGGATACAGGAATCGAATCTTCAAACTCTTCAGACGTGCCCTGGCTAGATACAGGAATCGAGTCTGGAAATGTGATAGTTAACAGATATGCTCTGGCTGGATACAGGAATCGAATCTTCAAACTCTTCAGACGTGCCCTGGCTAGATACAGGAATCGAGTCTGGAAATGTGATAGTTAACAGATATGCCCTGGCTAGATACAGGAATCGAATCTTCAAACTCTTCAGACGTGCCCTGGCTAGATACAGGAATCGAGTCTGGAAATGTGATAGTTGATAGATATGCCCTGGCTGGATACATGAATCGAATCTTCAAACTCTTCAGACGTGCCCTGGCTAGATACAGGAATCGAGTCTGGAAATGTGATAGTTAACTTGTTGAACACTTTTGACATTCGAATGCCCCAAGTGATGATGAAGGAGTCTTGAATCAGATTACTCTGCATATTGATAGATTTCTTGAAATCTTGACTGGACTGCCCCAGATTAACTGGACTTTGAAAGATCTATTGGACCTTGACTGGACTGCCCCAGGTTAATTGGATGGTGCTATGTCATGCCCCTTGTTGATAGGAGATTTGTAAAGGAAGTGTCGTCTTTTTGAAGTGATTTTGCTCACTGAGAGAGTTTTCGTTCCTCCGAACATTCACTGTATGAATTTCTTCGCTGTCAAACAAAAAGCCAAATGCAGACAGTGATATTCAAGCAATGCAAAGTTTATGTTTGTCTCAAAGTTTTGAAAAATGCGTTTTTAGCAGAAAACTTTTTATAAGACAGATCAACACAAGATTTAGAGCAAAGCCTTACAGGAGTCAGGATACCTTTTGTAATAGTATGCTTTCGAACTAACCCATGCTTCAATTAGGACTTTTGAAGCGTTGTAACGTGGCTTGGTTCACGGTTTAAGAAACGAAGGATATAGGCTCAAAGTATATTTGTACCCACCCGCTCTTCGTGATGTTCTCCAACCTAAGCTCAGTTAATTGTGCGTCATACTCTGTTTTGAGTTTGGAACGACTTTTGGGCGATGGTTCACCAGTTGAATTTGGGGAGACAATCATCATCTTCTTTTTTCTTTCAACATTTTTCATGTCGTTGAGGATTTGTAATGACCTCACTATTTTGATTTTGATTTGTTATCCCTAACTTTTGCCTGACTGTTCCCGTTTTTTGAGATTACAGTCAGCGGGATGCCCCAGCTTTCTCGAGCTTCCTTTACAGGTTTTGGCTCAGTGGGCTTTTCTCTTTTGAGAGATTGACTGTCTATGTGATAGGGAACCACCCTTGTCTTTTGATTCCAAAGGAATGCTTTCTTTTTAGACGTCGTCCGTTGTGTTACGAACTGAGAGCTTGCGACTTCAATGCGCATTTTCTTTGAATTAACTGAGAGACTACCCTGCCCCAGGTTTATATCAAAGGTTTTGATTGTTTAGAACGGAAAACTCCTACTTCTTTGGCTCGAAGGGGTGACTAGGGATTAACTTCCTTATAACTCCAGTGTTTGGGAATTGAAAGAAATTCTTGTACATCATCAGCAAGGTCCGTTCAAAATCATACTGTATAAGATCATGGTATTGTTTCGTCATCCTCCCTCTAAAGGCTTGCAGCTTTTTATCAAGAGTCAAATATCATAAAGAAAATCATAAGAGTAGTGAAACGAATGGATGAATTCAAGACAAACATATGCAATGCATTAATGAAAACAAAGTTTAACATCAACAAATAATTGTTTGACAGCAAAAGAAATTACAACTTTGAAAATTCAAAAAGAAGCAAGAGTCTTTCAGCTTGAGCTTCGTCACTTCAGGTGGAGAACCCCTTAACGGAATATTTTCATCTCGCCGTCTGGCATGAATTCCAGCAGTCCAATGTCGATCAGATCTTGAATCTTGTTCTTCAAGGCCCAACAGTCGTTGGTGTCGTGTCCCGGGCTGTAGGAGTGGTAAACACAGAATGCATCGGGACGATAGTTAGGAGAGGAGGTATTGAGCTTCTGAGGAGGATCTTTTAGGGTAAGCAGGTTGACCTCCAACAGGCGCTTCAGTATGAAGAATGATGGTATCTCAGTCTCCGTGAACTGTCTTCCCGACGTTTCTTGCTTACGCCGATTACCCCGTTGACGCTGGCGAGGTTGTTGATGGGCTTGTGACCCTGAAGCAAGCGAAGGAGCCTTCCCTTTGTCTTCTTGAGTGGATGGAGGCTGAGCGGTGACTTGCTCTTCAACCTCAGATGTTTGCCCCAATTGGTTGTTTGGAAGCAGTTGGCGGACCAGAACTCTGAGTTCCTCATGTCTTTGAGATAGGTCTTGGATGAGAGCCATCTAGCCCACTAACTGCCCCATCACTTGGATCTTAAATGTTGCCAGATCAAACTGCAGTGCTTCCAACTGGTCACTCCTGGCATTGTTGGAATTCTCCAAGCCCTTTGTGAGGAGAGCTTTCATCTCTTCTTGCCCCAGAGACAAGTTCAAGAACATCTCCTGCAGCTGATCAGTCTGGTCTTGGATGTCTTTGACAGACCTTTCTAGAGCCATCTCTTGCTGAAATAAACAGCAGGAGAGTAAGGAAACCTGAAAAAAGAAAGACTGTCAAAACGCAATGCATGATATGTGGATGCATGTTTTCAAGGATCTCTCGGGGTAAACACAAGAAAATGTTAGAGGTTGAACTTTGATCTTTGATTGGAGATCTTTGCACCGGTGGATGCCTTTCCACTAGAATCAAGCTCACCATGTCGAGTGGGTCATAGCCACTGATTCAAGTTGTTGAACTTGATCTTTGTTTGGAGAACTTTGTATCGGTGGATGTCTTTCCACGAGAATCAAGCTCACCATGTCGAGTGGGTCATAGCCACTGATTCAAGTTGTTGTACTTGAACTTTGATGGCATTTGTTTAGAGGAGAAACCTCTTTCCCCTTGGTAGACGTTTGGTTCAACGTAACCCTGCATCAAAAGAACCTTCGAGATCCTTGAAATGGTTATTGAAAATGCTATGGTATGATGTCATGATGTTATGTACATGTATGCACAAGCAAGTAAGTGTATATACAGGCACTCATATTCACACAAAGCAAACAAGTCCCTAGGTTTAGGCTTGCATGGGGTTCAGGTATTACCCTCTTTCAATTTCGTTGGTTAAAACCTGTCCTATCAAAAGTAACCGGGTTCTAGAGGATCTCAAATCATTGGCTACCCTCAATCGGTCATAACTCCAACATCGCTATCTTTTCTTGCGGCCGGAACCATCGCGAGAGTTTAGCCTCAATGAGTGTAGCATACTGCTACTGTTCTAATGGCCAAGTTGGGTCAATTTAGGGTTCTAAGGTCGGTTGGTGCTTAATGACCCCTTAGAAGACCTATATTCTCCTCATTGCAACACAAGGGATATAGGTACAGACCAAGGTTCCACACCAATGTAGCCACTGCTTCACCCATGTCGGTCTACGTCGGACAGGTCCCTCACAGATTATGCTACCTAAAAGGGTATTCCCCAGATCCGGGTTAGGATCTATGAAACTCCGATATAAAGCCCACAAATGTAAAAGCAAACAAAGCAATCAATTGAAAATAAAGGTGATCTAAACCCTAAGGTAACCCCACTTTTAGTTGTTTTCCCCAGCAGAGTCGCCGATTCTGTGATACGGTGGGAGAACTGACTATGTGTTTTGCGTTTGTTTTCGCACTTGTTCGGTTGAGCAAGAGTCGCCACCGACTTTTTATTTTATCCTAAAGGAAAGGTTAAAAAGCACAGCAAAAACCTTTTGAGATATTTCGTGGGTCCGGGGGGTAGATTATGAAAAGGGAAGGTATTAACACCCTTTTCATCCATGGTTATCCATGGGCTCTTAGTTACTTGGTTTTTTTAGATCACTTGCCTTGATGTTCGATTGCTTGAAAATGGTGTGTGT
This sequence comes from Vicia faba, assembly GCA_948472305.1. Classification (NCBI taxonomy): domain Eukaryota; kingdom Viridiplantae; phylum Streptophyta; class Magnoliopsida; order Fabales; family Fabaceae; genus Vicia; species Vicia faba. Next base: position 1,036,992,636 of record OX451738.1, on the reverse strand, counting down.
GTGTGTGTTTTGAAAATGTTTTTGAAGAGATGCCTTGTCTTAGGCAACCAATGTATTCGACTCGTGTTTGAGTGTTTTACAAAAGTGTGGATCTTTTCGAAAAGATGTTTCAAATGTTTTTGAGAGTTTGTTTTGAAAGTGTTGTGGAGTGTGGTTTTTGAAAAGAAGGCAAGTGTTTTTGCAAGTTGATCTCAAGTAACTAAGAGTTTTGTCTACCCTATTGTACTCAAAGGTTTTCTCTATGTTTTCAACCCTTTTTAACAATTTTGTTCCACCATTGAATTTGGTGGACAATCTTGCGTTTAGGATGTTTAACGGGACGGGCGCGGGTCATCGTATGGACCATGAATGCAATGGTGCCAAGTGTCTTTGGAAATTTGCTTTGAAGGGACTATGATCATTCCGTTTTAGGCAACATTCGAAAGCGTCATCGAGGGACTTATGATCATTTGAGTTTGTTTTGCCAAAGATACTCGACGTGCAAGCATGGCCCATTTTGGAAGGCAACATGTGGGATTACCCTAGAGGGTGCAAGTGTGGTTGTGTATTGATTTCACGTATTTGTCTTGTATTAGGTTATCTAGCGTTTGATTTTATGTACATGCAAACCCTAGGTCTAACCATGGTATAATTGGAAAGCGGTAAATTGCGGAAATGTAAAGTCTACGCTATTACAAAATAAGTATCCGGGAGTGGGGGTACAAATTTACAAATGGGGATGAGACTTTAGGAATGTAGTGTCCAATAAGTTACAACCAAATCGAATCGATCAAATGTAAATGTAACGTATAGCAATGTATAAGAATAGCAATTGTATGTGTATCAAGTGTATAATGTGAAATGTATTGCGTATTGTGTAAGTGTATGTGTATACGTGTATGTAATTATTTACAGGTTAGGAAAATGTGAATTCGAATGTGTATTAAGTATTGTTTTAACTTAAATGAAAAGAATTAAATATTTATTTACTTAATCTTTTGTAATCTTGTATATTCTTAATATGTACAAAAAGAATGTTTTAATTAGATGTTTTAAATTCTAATAAAAAATTACATATATAAAAAGGGTATTTTGTCTTGATTATGTATAAACATTTCTAAGAAAGGAAAATGTATTTATTTTTAAAAGAATTTATGTTCAAAGAGAATATTTTAATTAAAAGAAAAAGGTGTTTTCAATTTTAATTATATTGTGTAATAAAAAAAATGTATTTTTGTGTATTTGTGTTTAATATATATTCAAAAAAATGTTTTAAATTAATTAAATTAGGTATATAAAAAAGTGTATTGATTATGTACAAGGAAAATATTTTAATTAAATGTTTAAAGAAAAAATTCATTTTCAATTAATTATATATTAAACAAATGTATTTTATTAGTAATAAAAAGTTATTGTAAAGAAAAATGTGTTAGTTTAAGTTTTTATTAAGAAGAAAACAAAAGAAAGTTAGGTTATGTAAAGGAATTAAAATGATAAAAGAGCAGATAAATGTGTTGGGCTTTAGATGCTGGAGAAAGGGCGAGGCCCATTTACTTGAGACAGGTTCTTTAGGGTTTGTGAGAACTGTTTCAGAAAGGGGAAAAGTTAGGGTTACAGCGCCGTTGGGGTTTCGTTCGTCTTCTCCGATTGCCTTCGCCCTTTGGCCATGGTTGCTGAACAGCGCCTCCTCGCCTGAGCTACCAACGCTACCCCCTTAACTCTCTTTCCTCCATAGCTCGAGTCCAGTGGTCTCACGAAAACAAGGTTTGATCTTGATGCTTTATATTCTTTTACGAGTTTCATGCTTATTTCGTTTTGAATTTTGACCTTAAACTTTTATTATTGAGGTGGCGGAAGAAAAAAGAGAGAGAAAGGCGTACTACCTTCGGTCTTGGAGAAGGAGGAGAGATATGGTAGGTGGCGCTCCGGAAGCTTGCCGGCGGGGATGCGGTGCTGATGATCTCTTTGAGCTTCCTGGTACCTTTGTATATTTCTTTTGGTTTTATGATGATTATGGCCTGAAAACCTTTGTACACTTCTTTATCTCTTCTCCTCGTTGGCTTGCCTTTGTTACCTTTGAACGTTTGTTGCCTTTTTGATTTGCTTTGTATGATGCCTTGTGATGAGTACTCCTTTGAGGGCCTGCCTTGAATGTGCTTCTTTGTCCCTTCTCTGAGTTGCCTTGAATATGCTTCTCGTTTGTTTATGGCCCAATGATGAGTACTCCTCTAAGGGTCCTGTGGTTTGGCGTTGGATGCTTTTTGAGTAGTAAGGCTTTACCTTTTTCGCGTGAGGCTTGAAGCCTGTGAGGCTTGAAGGCTTCAAGCAGGTTTTGGCATATGCTCAGCAGGTTTGAGTCTTGACAAGATTTGGAATGGTAAGGCTTTTGGTGTTGAAACTGCCTTTCTGGCTTGTCTTTTTGATGATAGGCTTTACAGGTTTTTACGTTACTGGCTTTTGTTGTTTCTACTTGTTTATTGTTAGGCTTCTGCTTATGTTGAGTTTGACAGGTTGTGTTGGTTTAGCTTGTTGGACTGGTTTGGGACAGTTTGGCCTTAGGTTGATCTTGATAGGTCTAATGGCTTTGGTTGGTAAGGCTAATGCAGGTCTTGGCCTTGAACAGGGTCTTACTGGTTTTTGCTTTAGATTTGTGCTTAGGCAGGTATGATACACAGGTTTGATGCATCAGGTTTGATGACTTTCAGGCAGGTTTAAGGCTTTGGGTGATTTCATCTGGTTTATGCTTCTTGGTTTAGGCAGGTTTTGTTTTTGTTTGACAGGGTATACAGGTTTTGGGCATATGCTGGTATGGCTTGTGGTGAGTTTTTTGACAATTGTTACAAGTTATGCTTTTGAGGGTTAGCAGGTTAATGCCTTTGACAGGTTGTGCTTGCTTTTGGTTTTATGACTGGCTTTGTGTTTAAGGCCTTTTGGTTTGATATGCTCTCCCTTCTTTGATATCTTTTTTTTCTGTTTTATATATCCTACTGTTTTATTGACCAAAACTTTATATTTTCTTTCCCCCTTTTTATCCACTGTGCTATTGCAGTTTGTTGTATATTTTCTTGCCTAAAGCCTCAAAGCCAGTAAGCCTAAACACTTCTTCTTTCTTCTCTCTCTCAAGTACACTTCAAAGAATATTAAAATATGTTTTTATGTGTACTTTTAGTTCTGAAAGGGCAGCATTGGGAAGTGATGATAAGAGCTTGCTTGCATATTAATTTTCCTCTGCATAATTTATCTTTTCTCTTGACAGCTTTTTGTACTTTTTGTATTTTTGATATCTTGCCAAATCTTCCTTTTGATAGCTTTGGACAGCCTTGCACAGTTTGACAACAAGTTTGAATTTTTCAGTTTGGACTTTGTAGTTTGCTTTGCACTTGAACTATGCAGTTTGACAATTTTTGAATTGTGCAATTTTGACTTTTGTGCATTCATTTTTTTAGCAAATAAATATTCGTCCCTCTTTGTGAACCGGGAGAAATCCCGTGATTTGCAGAGAGGGTTAACTGATCCCAATCAGTTGCCCTTAATGATGAACTGTAATTTTATCTGCCTCTTTATTTATTTATCTGCTTTTTGACTTTTCTTCTTTTCTTTTGCAGATGAATAATTGAATGGAGAGGGGTATTAAATGAAGAATGAAGAATTGGAGACTTAGAAAAAATAGGATAGTTTCATTTTTTTATTTAAATTTAAATTAATGTAAAATCATTGTTATAAATAAATTGTAAACAATAATTGTACGAATAATTTAAAAATAAATAAAAGTTTTTATTATTCAATTAATTCTATTTCCTCCTTTTTCAATTATTTACTTATTATTTATAGTTCTTTAAATTAAAATAACTGAAAATTAAATTCCAGATACTTAATCTTTAGAATAATAAATAATCAACTAAACATTGATTCTACGTCGATCAAAATAATGAACTTGGCGCTTCCATCATCCAAAGCAAAGCACAGTCAAACGCAATAACTGATCAGACGCATTCCCTTCTTATTGATTTCTTACCAAACACTGTAAATCCAAACTGAATGTATCCTTTGACTGGTTCAAACAAACAAATGTGAATTCAAACCAAATGCCTTCTTTTACTGATTAAATCAAACAATGCGTATTCAAACCAAATCCCAGAACAACTTGCAAAGCATCGTAGAATTAAATCTTTCTGAGGAACGTGCCCACAAACCCTAATTCCTGATTAAATGCCAAAGAACGTTCGCTTGATCAAAGTTGAGCTCAAAATCAACAAAAAACCCTAAACCAACTGTTTGAAACATTCCAGAGCCATGAAAATCAGTAAAACCCTAATTGTGTCCTGACTGACGAGAAAAGTTCGTTTGACCGATTCTTGAGCCAGTTTGAAAGATTAGGAAAAGCCTGAAGCTGTTATTTCTTGTGGAAAAATGCGAGGGCAAATTTTGGGGTACAACAAGGTGGTTTCGCAGGCTTGCTCTGAAAATGCTCCTCAGGCCATGAAAATCCACTTCAAGACCATAGCTGGTCTCGTTTCCACCTCCTGAATCCCTTCATGCTTATGATTTGTCTTGATTGTGCCTGGAGAAAGAATGCCTAAAAACAAACAATGCAAACCCTAGATGCGGGTATCATCATACAAAGCCCCAAAATGAAATTGAACAATATGGTTATGTTAGAAATCAAACAAGGAGTATGATTATGCCATTATTTTCCAGAAAAAATGCAAGAATAGAGAAACACGATTTCGTGTACAGGGGTGAGTTTGTGATGACTTACAGTGCTTGATATGGAGTCTCAGGGCGTGGTAAAGGTCTCTTTAGTTTCAGGGTATGGCAATGAAGGATCTCACGTGCTTTGTTTTGTCTGAAACTGCCTGCAACCTTGCTTTAGATCTCACACTTTTTTTGACAAATTTTGAGTTTTTGCTCTGCCGTTTTAGGGATGCCTTTTTTTTTCCCGTCCATGAGGGTGGGAAGGCTTGCATATATGTTTAGCAATGAGAATCAATCACAATAAGGAGTCTTTAAGCCTTGCAATGAAGTTTTGATTTTCTCCATAACCACCATTGAACAACTTGCCATTTTTGCTCCAAATTTGAATTTTTATGCTTGAAATAGGATGTGCACGAAATTGGTATGTGTTTAATGGTGTATCAAAGCTATTCAAACTCAAAGATATCCCTTAATTAATTTCTTTGATTTTTATTTGAATTTTAAAGATTTAAAATGAATTAAATCAAATAAAATTAAATAAAAATAGAAAAATCAATCTTTAATCTTGAAATAAATCATGGGACACGTGGGTGGCATGGGAAAGCTGAATCAAGTGGAAAAAGTGGGCCCTTTTTTGTCAAAAATGAAGTTTCAAGGATAGTTGACTTTGGCCATTTCACAAAAATTTCCCAACTTCTCCAATGCATATCTTGCTCAATTTGGATCATATGAACATGTTCTTGGACATTTTGGAAAGGTCTTGAAGTCCTCTAACCAATGCCTTTGGTCCCATGTCGTTTGAATTTACCAATCTCAAGTTATGGTCTTTGACTTAAAGTGCCTTTTTGTTGACTTTTGAAAATGACCTATAATGTTGAAGTTGATAACTTTTTGTGAGAGCATTTCTTGGATTTGGAATGTGAAGATGAGTTGTAGGAAATGTCATCCCCTTCAAAATGAGCATTGGATGGGATTTTTATGATGAACCATGAAAAAGTTATGCCTTGGTCAAGTTACAGTTGACTTTTCAACTGTCCAAAAATAGAAACTTTTGCATCTTGATGCTTTTTGAGTCATTCTTGTGAAATCATGGTCAAGATTTGACCAAATGATGATTGTGGCTTCAAAATAAGATGTTGACCAAAAATTTTGACTTTTGACTGCCAAATGACCATTTTGCCCCTACAGTTGATTGTGAGGCAATTAGGGTTTTTGACTGTGCAACTTGACCTTGTGAGCCTTGAAACTTGACATGTAGATGCTTGACAATGTATATGAGCACATGGGACTTTATTGGGCCCTTGAAAACCTCAACTTCCTTGTAAGAACCAAAACCCTAATTTTGCCTGCCTTAGGAGGGTGCTTGACTGTGTAGCCCTTGAGTAGACTTTGAACCATTTGAGGTGATGCTTGTCAAAACTTTGAAGAATATGGGAGGGCAAATTTTGGGGTACAACATCTATGTAGTTCTTCAACCCATCCCCTATTTGCTTCGCCTAACCTGCGCTTGAGTCCTCGCAAGATGACCCTGTTCGCGGCCTCAGCTTGCCCGTTAGTTTGGGGATGCTCGACTGAGGTGAAATGTTGTTTGGTGTTGATTTTGGCAACGAAGCTTTGAAAGCTTTGGTTGGTGAATTGGGTACTGTTATCTGTGATGAGGGCCTGCGAGATTCCAAACCGGGCGAGCACGTTTCGTTTGTAGAAGCGGAGGATGTTGTGCGAAGTGACTTTTGTGAGGGCTTCGGCCTCTATCCACTTCATAAAATAATCTACGGCCACGACGAGGAATTTGTTTTGGTATGTCCCTTGTACGAATGGTTCAAGGATGTCCATTCCCCACCAGGAAAATGGCCACGAGGATGATAATATGTTTAGCTCGTGTGGTGGGGCGAGGTGCATGTCGGCATGCCTTTGGCATTTGTCACACCTCTTGACGTGGTCTTTGGCGTCTTGTTGTATTGTCGGCCAGTAATACCTCGCTCACAGCACCTTCCTTGCTAGGGACTTGCTTCCCATGTGTTGACCATTAATCCCTTCGTGCATTTCCCGTAATATCTCAGGGACCGTGGATTCTTCGATACACTTCAAGAGTGGGATGGAAAATCCCCTACGATATAATTTATGCTTGAGTACCACGTAGGAGCATGCTCGTCGTTTGGTCGCGGCTGCTTCTCTTTGGTCCATGGGGAGTTCCCCCTTTGTTAGGAAGTTGAATACCGGGGTCGTCCAACATGAGATGTCTCCGATGGTGTTTACCTCGGGTAGAGTCATGGATTTTTCGATTCTCGGGCGAGATAGCGACTCTTGTGTGACAAATTTGTTTCTGCCTTTCTTTTTCGTGCTTGAGAGCTTCGAAAGTATATCGACTCTTGTGTTTTGCTCGCGTGATACGTGCGAAATTTCTTCCCAATCGAACCTTTTCATATGCTCTCTGACCAAGTTCAGATATTCGATGAGGCTGTTGTTCTTAGCCTGGTATTCCCCTTGGACTTGGGATGCGACGAGTTGAGATTCGGTGAAGATTTGTATCTCACGGGCGCCTAAATCCTCGGCCAGTCGTAGACCTGCGAGCAGGGCCTCGTATTCCGCCTGGTTGTTCAAGGTGGGAAAGGAGAGGATGATCGAATGCTCGACTACCACACCTTCCTAGTTCTCTAGGAGGATTCCGGCACTGCTCCCGATCGAGCTGGAAGCTCTGTCGACGAAGATGATCCACTTGTGCTCTTTCCCCGCGAGGGGTTATGAGCGGTCATCTCAGTAAAAAAATCGGCCAGAGCTTGTGACTTTAGGGCCTTCCTGCTATCATATTGGACGTCAAATTCAGAAAGTTCCAAGGACCACTTTAACATTCGACCCGCCATGTCCGGTCGACCTAGGAGCTGTTTCACGGGCTGGTCCGTTCGCACCATGATTGTGTGCCCGAGGAAATAGTGCCTGAACCTTCTTGCTGCACTGACGAGGTCCAGAGCCACCTTTTCTATCTGTTGGTATCTAACCTCGGGCCCTTGAAGTGCCTTGCTCATGAAATAAATGGGTTTTTGTCCGTCGTGCGTCTCACGAATGAGGGCTGTGCTGACGGCTTCGACTGAGACGACTAGGTATAGAAACAAGGTTTCCCCGCCAACTGGTCGTGATAACACGGGCGGCTGTGAGAGACTTTGTTTAAGATGGAGTAGCGCCTGCTCGCATTCCTCGGTCCATTCGAAGGCCGCTTCCTTGCGAAGAAGCTTGAAGAAAGGGAGGGCGTGTTGAGCGGATTTTGCAACGAAACAGGATAGTGAGGTTAGCATGCCATTCAAGACTTGTATGGATTTTTTCGACGTAGGTGTGGGGAGGTCGGAGAAAGCTCGGAACTTGTTGGGGTTTGCTTCGATTCCTCGTTATGTTAAGTAGAAGCCGAGGAACTTGCCCGCCTTGACCCCAAACGTGCACTTCTCGGGGTTAAACCTCATTTTGCATTGCCTCGCTTGGGCAAAGACTTCCCTGAGATGAGTGGCATGGTCGGTGTATGCTCAGGACTTGACGATCATGTCGTCCATGTATACCTCGAGCATATTCCCGATTTGGTTGCTGAAGACTTTGTTCATCATCCGCTGATACGTTGCTCCTGCATTTTTCAGACCGAAGGGCATTACGTTGTAGTAATAGTTGCCCGAGCTAGTCATGAAAGTGGTGCAGTGTTTGTCTCCTATTGCCATTGGGATTTGGTTGTAGCCCGAATAGGCGTCCATAAACGATAGAATTTTATAGCCGACCGAGTTATCGACCAGCATATCAATATTAGGTAAAGGAAATGCATCTTTGGGGCATGCCCGATTAAGATCGGTGTAGTCAACACACATTCGCCATTTTCCATTATTTTTATTGACAAGTACAACATTTGACAGCCAGGTTGAATACCGGGCTTCAGAAATAAAATTTGCCTCTAAGAGGTCTTTTACAGCTTTTTCAGCAGCCTCCGCTTTCTCACGGAGACTGCTTACGTCTATGTTATACTATTGCCCTAGCGGCTGGATCAATGGCGAGTTGATGACAGGCGACCTCAGGGTCGAGACCGGGAATCTCCGCAGTGCTCCATGCGAATAGATCTGCATTCTCCCTTAAGCAAGCTTTGATCTGCTTCCTCACCAAGTCGGGGAGTCCGGTGCCAATCTTCACTCCTCTGCTTGGGTCTTCACTGAGGGGGACGAGCTCGAAGTCCCCGTCCAGAATTGGTCAGAGGGGGACCTACTCGCCGCTGGAAGGCTCGTCCTGGTCGAAGCGAGTGTCTAGGGATATCGAGTTGACCTTTGGAGGGGCTCTCTATTCTTCTGCTCTGACGGGCTCTGACCGCTGAGGTTCTGGTCACATAGTTATAGCTTTCTTGGAGGGTCATGTGCTGGTGTCGACCGTGTTGTGTCCCTTTGACGCCGCGTTGAAACACCTTCGGGAAGCTGCCAGGTCACCTTAAATAGTGGCAACCCGGGCCCTCTTGATGTAGAACTTCATTTTTAAATGGACGGTGGTGGGCACCGCGGTCAGCTTTGCTAGTGTCGGCCTTACCAGAATTCATTTGTAGAGGGACGGGCAATCAATGACCAGGAAGTGCACCTTGACTTGCCTAGTAGCAGTATCCTCGTCGAACGTGACCATGAGCTCGACGTATCCCCAAGGCTCGGAGGTCGAGCCGTTAAAGCCATATAGGTCCGACCCCACGTATGGTGAAAGGTGAGATTCGTCAAGCTGCAGGGTTCAGAACAGCTGGCTGTAAATCACGTTTACATAACTTCCCTCATCGATGAGGACGCGATGTACGTCGAAGTTGGCCATTCTTGCCCTTATCATCTGAGGGATGGACGAGTTGGGGGCCCCCTCCGGGGATCTCCTCGAGGTAGAAGGTGATTGGCTCTGATCTTCCTTTCACCCTTTCAAAGGTCACCGTTTGAGGGGGGGGGGGGGGGGGGCGTGTCGACCAGCTCGTCCAGCTTCCTCTTAGCTGAATTTATGGTCAAATCATTGAACCCTCCACCATTGATGACCATGGCGGAGGGGAAGTGTTCCCACCTATTGTGCGTAGACATAGGCTCTTGCAAATGTTCGGGGATGTAGGAGTCCTCGGGTCTTGTGACAGAGAATGCTATTTTGATAGGAACCGACTCGTCAGATGGTCAGGCATCCTCTTCTGCTTCCCTCGTCTCACGGGCATCCCGACGAGGAGCGTCGTTTCGCCGGTATTGTGCAAGTCTTCCCCCTTTTATGAGGGTCTCGATGGCGTCTTTGAGGTGGACGCTGTCTTCGATCAGGTGCTCGTGGCTCCGGTGGTACTGGCAGTATTTGCTTCGGTCTACCCCGGGTTTGGTAAGAGCTGGGCAGGGACGTTTGACGCCTCCGTCCTTGAAATCTATACTTGCGCACTCCGCTAAGATGCGCTCGCGGGAAGATGTAAGCGGAGTGTATTCTGTGAACCTCCCTGAGGGTCCCCTTTTTTCCCGGGTGTCTCGGGGTTTATCGTCCCTTCTTTTTTCTCCAGTTCATCGAGGAGGGGCGATGTCTTGTCGCGAATTGCTGTTGGATCCGCGGTTTCTGGGGTCTCGGGCTCTGTTGGCCACTTCTCTCTCCTCCTAGTCCATGTAGGCCCTGGCCTTTTCGAGGAGGGCATCAAACGTCCGGGGTGGTTCGATGCCCACGACTTTTCTGAATTCGGTGTCAGGGAGGAGCCCCCTCTCCAGCAGGTATCTCTTCATATGGTTCGTGCAGGGGACCTGGATGGCTTCCCGATTGAAGTGGTTAATAAATTCTCTCAAGGTCTTATCGTGCTTCTGGACGATGGCTCGAGCGCTGCTTCGGTCTTTGGGTGTTGTTGCGAAGCAGTGAACGAGCTGATGAATTGGTTCTTTAGGTTTTGCCAAGAGGTAATTGACCTCGGGGCGAGACCTTTGTACCAGTCCATAGTTGCTTTCCTCAGAGTCGTGGGGAACAACCGACATTTGATTGGTCCCCCGATGTTGTGGTAGTGCAGCATGGCTTCGAACCCGTCTATATGGTCGACCGGGTCGGCGATGCCGTCATACTCCTTTAAGTGGGGAGGCTTCTCCATGCCCGGGGGAATGGGCGCCTCCATGATAGTTTGTGACAAGGGACCGCAGGGGTCGTCCTCGTCACTCCATTCTGGAGAGCGGGATGGAGATCCGATGTAGTGGTGGTCATGATGGCCCTGGTCGCGCAGAGAATTCCTCGGGCGGTGTGACCGTTTATTGTTTCCCCTTTGTCTGTCTCCGGGGGGTCTCCATTCTTGCCGCGAGGGTCCGTAGTCGCGCCTTCCCGCATCGACGAGCGGTTCCCTCTCCAAAGGGGGTCATCGCCCGAGTGGTCGGGGTGACGGGCTTCGAGAGATGTCCCGATTCTGTCTCCACGGGGGAGATTGGGGACGTTCGTCCGCTTGTCGAGGGGGAGGAGATTGAGGTCTTTTGTGCCTTCTAGGGGGCCTTCGGTCGTCCTCGAGTGCTCTCAGTCTTTCTCCCTGGGCGAAGATGAGATAGTTGGTTTGATTGATCGCCGCGAACAGTGCCCTGGTCGTGGCGTCTGCCCCGGCGGGGACGGGGACCTCGTGGAATTGGACGGCTGGGCAGTTTAGAGGAATTGGTCGATCTTCTTCAAGTCGAGGAGGGATTGATGAAGAAGAAGCCGTGGCTCCATCCCGGTAGTTAGAAGGTCCGGAGATGTTGACGTCAGAGACCGTATTATGGCCGGTGGTACCGGCGTTGTCGAGGCCGACATTATTGTCGGTGATGTTGTTGTTAACGTCGACGACACGGACATTCTGGTTGTCTTGAGTTTGGTCAGCCATGACAGACGAGGATTGTTAGCTTTGGTCTTTTAAATGGAAAGAAGATGGGGAAGCTTAGTTTCCCACAGACAGCGTCACTGATCTGACCTGATCAGAGTTGGACCGTCACGACTGGCTTCGGGCTGGATTCGAAGGAGATGGGGGGGGGGGGGGTACCTGCAAGACACTCTGATGGCAAAGTGAGAGACGGAATGAGCAAGCAAGTATGAATGTAGGTGTGAATGAATGAATACCTGACTCTCTCGAAAGAGAGGGTATTTATAGCCCCAGTGCTGGGTCAAGGTCTCTTTATTGGGCTGATCAAACAAGCCCAACAAAGAGACTGTCAGGTTCTACGTGAGTAGTGGGGACCCGCACGTGGCTCCCTACCTGGATGACGCCCTCCGCAAGACAGGAGGATAAAGATGCGATCTTTTCGAGACCATGAAGACTTTGCGCAATCCGGAGGGGTTGAAAGTCAGCCCTACGAGGAGGGTGCTAGGAGGGAGCGCGTGCTCGTCGGAGACATTCTTCACGAGCACCGGCAGAAAGCAATCATAGCCGACAAGATACCTATGATTGAGGTGTGCTCGGTGGGTATACTAGTCAGCGTAGTAGATTGATAAGCTTGGATTGAATCTCACTGATGATTTGGTCAAGGACAAACCCAATCCAGAACAGTTAACAAACAATTTAACACAAAATGTACTGAGCAATAAAGTATAACACTGATTACTTATCTTTCAACCATAGTTGCCAATGACATCTAACAACAAAAATAGTAATCACGAGAATCATAAAGCTCACCTTTTGAAAAACTTAGCCACCCCCATAATCAAGAGAAGAATCATGAAACACAATTTTCAAAAGAAAAATATCGGTTTTGAACCAGAGGCTCTTCAACTATTGGATAAACACACATTTGAAGAATTCATTAACTAGGAATTAAAAAAAATACAAGAATAAAAAATTACAAGACAGAGAAATTATTACTACCTCCATTTTATTACAAATTGTTTTGGACTTTTCACGAGTATAATTAATTCTGTGGAAAAGAAACAATGAGTGATTTTACAAAATTGTCTTTATAATAATAATATTGAAAAGATAAATTAAAAAAATTAAAATAAATGAGTGGTAAATACTAAAAAAGCATCATAAATGATTCATTAATTATGTAAAGCAACATATATTTTGAGACAAGTTTTTAATAAAATGACTTATAATAAAAAAAAACGGTAACATTTTGTGATACTTTTCATTGACACGTTTAGTGTGGATGAAATCTTTTAATACGTAAAATATCCTTTAGTTGATGATAATTGTGAAATTTTTTTTAGCAATAATTAAATATTAAAAAAAATATATAAATAACTATGTTTCGAAGAGAATTACGTAAATAATTATATTTCAAAAAATTTCATAATAGAAGAGTCAAGTGAGATGACACATGTACTTACCTTTTTGTCCTAAGCGCCATCTCACTTGGCGCATGCACTTTGTTTTAGTCAAGTGAGATGTCGCATGCACTATAAAAAGGAAAGGAGGCGCCATCACTTGGCTACTACGTACAATTGTGTTTTCTATAAATAAATCATTCATTTCTCTATTATTCTTCACACTTTCTCGCATTGTCTTCTTATTTTTTCTGTTATTTGCGTCATGACATCTCCCATGATTTTCATCAGAGATGGATACGTTATTTTCTCGGTCATTAAGCCTCCGATGAAAATAAAATTTCATCACATTCACTCCATGGAACATCTGAAGAGAGAGTTGATGTGATGGCTAGAGGGAGATATCGAGGCTGGAGAACAAATTAGAAGGATCCAGAGAAGAAGAACAACCACCTCACTTGCAACTGGAAGACCTAATTTTTGGTTGGAGGAAATCAAAATAGACGGAGACGTAATGGTGATGATGTATAGCTCAGATGAAATTGTTTTGAGGTTGTAATTTCTTAGACGTTTTATCGTATTTTTATTTGTTCTTTGAGTATGGTTTGTTGTAACAAATGCTCTTAATGAAAAACAGTAATGTTTAGAACTTAAGAAAGTGTAGATGGTTTGCATTCAATTTTTATGTTGTCGAGCTTGTAGCCCGAGTGAGAACAATTTTTTTGATTGTGTCCGACCTGGCGACATAAACCACACTTTCTTTCTAGCTTGTCAAGGGAGTCCATTTCAGTTGTGATACGCTTGCTTTTGAGACGATTTTTTTTATTCCTTCACATTTGATCGTTGTGCCATATTATTTTCCCGTCGTATACAGGCCGATAATCAGGTTTTTCTACCATTGGAAAGCCATTGTTGTATACGTCAAGCAAGGTTTCAGACTTGTAAATGGGAGATAGAAGTTGTAATGTGTCTTGATGAGTATACACATATGCCACAATGAAATGAGAGCAAGGCATGCGAAAGACTTAAAACTTACCACAATCACACCACACTCAACCCCAATCTCAATCACAATACCAATACACCCACATGTCCGACACACAATTCCAGTCTTCTCCATATCCCAATTGTTAGTTCTCTTGTGTTTAGGATTGGCTTAATTTTTGTAAAACAAATAATAGAAGCAATAATGTAATGTAGAATAGGATGTATAAACTTGCTAAGAAGAACAGGTACAACAAGAAGTCCTATTACAATGTCAGAACATGTTGTGTTGAACTTTTTCAACATTTGGAATAACATGTCGAAGAAGATGTTTTGACATCGCGCCTGCTGAGCTGGATTAATGAGATTCAGTTTGTTCTCAACATTGGCAGAATATTCAGGAGAATATTATGTATCATATGTGGCGCATATTTAAAGGTCCTGAAAATTCAATTAGAAATCAAGGAGAATGAAGACTTTATAAATAAAGAGATTATTTAGGAAAGTAAAGATTGAAGACCTTTCTTGAGGTAGAAGTTTCTGCAGTTTGTTACAACTGATTTGCTGTGATTGAAGGCCCAAAATCAGTTGGGTAACATGTTATAAATAGAAGGGTTTGTAACCTAGGAAAGAACACGACTCAAGATGTAGAAGTCTAGGGTTTTGTCAAGGTAAACCTCCTGGGTTGTGGGAAGGTTACCATGTTCACCTTGAAGCCTGTAGGTTATAGGTGTATTGTTCTTGGAGGAAGCTTTGAAGCAACTCCAGGATATGTTAGGATCAAAGCTAACAAACAATGGAGCTTAGCTTGGAGACTTAGCTAGGTTTTCATGGAAGTATGTCTTCCAAACTGTTTATCTGTGTGATCAGAATCTTGGTGAAGGATCGTCTATGCAGTGACTGGGGTGTTGAGTGCTAGACATCATTATGATGATTGGAAGTGGGATGAGGACATTACATATCTAGGGAGGAACTAGATATAAGGGTCATTGGGTAGTGATTAAGTGCATAGACCTTCAATGGGTGTGTTGGCTGTAGGGTCTACAAATTGATACTACTGATAGTGGACTTCATTCCTGGCTTGGTAGCCCCCAGAGTAGGTGTTGTTGTACACTAAACTGGGTAAACAATTCAGGTGTGTTCTTTATCTTTTTAGTACTATTTTATCTTTACTGTGTGTTTATGTCAGATCAGATATCTCGACATCCTTGTAGGACATCTGAGTCTGTTGTGACAGAATTTCAAATGGTATCAGAGCAGGCATCCTGTTTTGTTTTGGGTGAGATCCTAGGAAGATACTTTCTAGTCATGGGCAAGGAAGAAAGTATTTACTGAAAAGAGGTATGAACTTGGACAATTCATACTATTGTATGGATGATCTCTTGGAAAGGATCATTGGTTATATATGACAGGTAGTGTTCCTGGGTGTTGCCATCAGGCCAGCAACTTAGTGGGAAGCTGCTATTTGTAGGGTTTATTTTTTAATCCTAGGTTGTCATCCTTGTACTTGGATAGTGGTGTGTCTGAATATTGTTGAAGAGTTCGTTATATTCCGCTGCATATAACCCCGAAAGTATGAGAAGGATACTAGGGTTGTTACCACCAACGTAATATATGCTGACATTTTCAACCGTATTAAAAGTGTCAAAGATACTTGAGATTTTCCTCAAGTCCACTCATAAAGACATTTATCAATAAGGTTGATGAGAATCAATTGATCAATGATGCTCATATACATATGCATATTAACCTTGAAGACTGTCAAGGATGGTGTGTTCCAAGAAGAAGGAACGGATGTTCTATGGGATGTTAGAACATTACTTCAACAGGTATGCAACTACCAGTTGAAGAACAATTGTTTTGTGTGCTGAACAAAAATATTATGAATACTTTTTGTTTGGAACCTACTCCTGATCTGGAAGAGGAGGCATCTGGTTTGTGTAGGCTGATTAGGACACGATCAACAGTTTATCTACTCCATGTGTCAGGCTTATGGGAGTATAGAGGTTAAGCTCCATGCTCTTGAGAAGAACTCATAAAGGAATCTCCACAAGACCCTTTATGTATATGAGATGAGCTCATATCTGGAAGATCCTTCTGATCAAAGGAACCAGATTCATGGAATCCTGTTGTGACCATAGAACAAATTATGTTTGAAGAGGAGTATTATGATCCAACCATAGTGTTTGATGTTCCTGAGTATTATTTCGATTGCCCTTGAGGAAGAGAATTTGTAATTCTCTTTGCGTACCCTCAGAAGTTGTTGAAAAAGATCCCCTTGTCAAGGGTTCATATGATGTCAGACAAAATGTCATGATATCTTTGAAGATGTTAAAATTTGAAGAGCATTGCTTTTGAAGAATCAAGGGAAACAAATGCTTTGAAAAGTCTTTTTTTGTCATGCCTAGAAGAGTCTGTTTCAGAGACCTAATAGAGGGAATTTCCTTTGTAGGTACATACAATGGCATCCATCATCTCAAAGTCAGACATGAGGTCTAAAGAAAAGCTTATTGAGATGTGGCTCATGCAATCCCCTGCATATGTTGGTAGTCTGATCCTAAAGATTGATTGGTTGTTGTTGGTTTGTTTCCTCATGTTAACCCCCATAAGAGTTGATTATAAGTTATTATGGAAGTTACCCCCAGAACCATAGTAAGAATGGATGATGTCATATATGATGTCGGGACATCATTTCTAGGTGTGTGCTTCCTCTAAAAAGGAAGTTGTTGTGTAGATCATGAGGTGAGTATTATTGTTCACCAGTGAAGTTCAAAGTTGGAATGTTTGATCATGATGGAGATGAAGACCAGTCTCTGACCAAGTCTAGAATGTTGAAAGGATCCTCTTGTGTTAAACAATGAAGAAGAAGGATGTCAGTCTAAGTGCTCTAACATCTGTTGAAAAGGAGTATCATTTGCAGTTTTGTGTGGGGGAGTTTTCCTCTAATGACAAATATCTTGTCGGGAGCTAAGTATACGTCTAATCTTGTAAAGATGTGCATGTTACTGATGATAAAGACCTTGTCAAGAGCTGAGTACTTATCTGAGGTGGTTGCATCAACCTAAATGAGTCGCAGAAGATGTAATCTTGTGTGATCTTCTCCTAAAAAGACTATCAAGTGTAATAATCTCTTTGGTTGATAAATCAAGAACTAAATTATTGGGATTTGTGAAGAGAGGTTGATGTCTTAAATGATGTTGTAACATCATTTTATAAAGGAAGGTTTGGGATTATTATTATGGAAGATTGAGGATCTACATGGTTGTCAAAAGAAGGAGTTCCAACTTTGTGGATTAGAAGATGCAGATCCTGATCCTGTCCTTAGTAGTATGCTTTATGACTGGATAACTACTATGATGAAGACTTCACTAGTACCAACAAAGGAATCTGAAGAAGGTTGTTTTCCTCTGTTGCAAGTATGCTATTTGAGGGCTTGTGTTTATATGATGTCCAAGTATGTGTTCACGATATCTTGACTATCCAAAGAGTGAGTGTGTGAAGTCTCTTGGTGCCCAAGTGTTCATCCTCAACAGAAGCCTAGTTTGTCCATGATAGGGGGAGCTTAGAAATTATATATGGTTATTGTTGTAGTAGTTATGGAGCTTGCGTGCAATTCAAGCTTGTGAAGATTACAGGCAACATGTTGTGACCTGTGGCTACTAGGTGTAGCTGTCTATGCCCCTGTTGGGTCTATGTGGTTCTAGTTAGGAGAAGCTAGTATACTCTGTTTTCTCCAAGGGTTAAGCTTAAGGTCAAGTCACTGACATAACCTGGAATGTTTTGGCTGCCATGATTGGATGTCTTGTCGAATATTCAACAAGTATCACAGGTGTGAAGAAGAAAGCTGTCAGTTTTACCTAGTGTGAGAAACTTACTACATAATATAGTGAGAGAATATTTTTGTTGTGTGGTTAATCTGAAGATGAGTCCATGTGAGATACTCTTGTGAGAATGGGGAGTTTGTTAAAGGGCATGGATGAAAATAAGTCCCTTGGATGATGTTTCTAGAACCAAAGCAGATAAGGTCTGTAGTAATGTTGTTGATGTCTCACATGATATTGGAACATCATTTTTTATTATAGTCTATTAAAGATACTTGGAACTATGAATCTCAATATTCAAACTCCACACTCATTAGTGGCAGTTCTGTCTATGGTGTTGAATAAGGAGATTCTGATTGAAGGATAAGTATACTCAAGTAATGTATAACTACTATCTTGGTTCGAAGACCTTACTAGTGTCAGCAAATACTAGTAATTTGCATAAGGAGGATTTAATCAGCATATTGATTAAGGAGTATTCCTTCTGTTGGAGAGTCTGAATCTTAGTAAAGCTTTTAAGCACACTAAGAAATGGTTGGAAGTTGGTTTCAGACTATGGGTGCATGACATCTTAGCCATCCAAAGAGTCATGACAATATGTGTGGAGGTGCAAGGGAATGAATCATGTGTCCTTGTACTTGTAGTAATTCCCAGTGAACTAGTGGGTGTTTAGTGTTGTGTTTTCTCCATAATGAAGTTTTGATTGTCCATAACAGGAGGAGTCAGTGGACTAATTGGTTTGTTTGGAGCTTGTGATGTTCCAGATGTTGTACCCCAAAATTTTCCCTCTCATATTTCTCAAAAACATTGCAAGAAAAATCTCCAAGTGTCTCAAGATTGCTCAAGAGTTGGACAATCAAGCTATCTCCTAAGGCAGTCAACCCCAAATTAGGGTTTTGTGTTGCAACAAGATCCTTGAGTCCAAATGACCTCAAGTGCTCCCCAATGTCCTAATATGTCCTCAAGGTCATCCATGTCAAATTTCAAGCCTTGCAGAGGAAGTTTGGTCAGTCAATTGCTCAAAGGGTCCAAAAATCGACTGTGCTAGGGTAAAAGTCAACTGTGACCTACAAACAGTCAAACTTCAAGATTTTTTGTCAACATTATCATTTTGAAATATATTTCATCATTTTATCAAGGGTTGATCATGATTCATCAAGGATTGCTCAAAATTCATCAAGATTCAAAAGTTGCTAAATTAGAGTTTTGTAGGAAAAGTCAACTCAACTTTGACCAAGCATAACTTTCTCATACTTTATGAGAAATGACCCATACAAAGCTCATTTTTAAGAGGATTCAATTTCCTACAATACATTTTCATACCCCAAGATCAGGAAATGCACTCACAAGAAGTTATAAATTTGGACATTATAGGTCATTTTTGAAAGTCAACAAAAACACCTTTTTTGTCAAAGCTTATAACTTGAGAATGGAATATCAAAATGAGATGAGACCAAAAGGGTTGGTTATAGGACATCTCAAACTTTCTAAAAAGTCCAATAACACTTCCAAAAGTTCAAAA
Organism: Vicia faba; assembly: GCA_948472305.1. Taxonomy (NCBI): domain Eukaryota; kingdom Viridiplantae; phylum Streptophyta; class Magnoliopsida; order Fabales; family Fabaceae; genus Vicia; species Vicia faba. Next base: position 1,036,973,433 of record OX451738.1, on the reverse strand, counting down.
TTGAAGAAGTTATGCATTGTTGAAGTTGGGAATTTTTGCAAAATTGCCAAAAGTCAACTATCCCCAAAACTTCAAATTTTGTCAAATGGGCCCATTCTTTTCCACTTGATTTGAGCTTGCATCATTTTCCACGTGTCCTAGCTTCAGCCATGTGTCCATTTGTCAAATTTATTATTTTATTTGATTTTTTATTGAATTATTTCATTTTAAATCAAATTAAATCAAATAAAATCCCAAACTTTGATTACATGAGATTTTTTGCTATTTTCAGGATTGGATTCTCATCAATATCATCATCAAACTCGTATCACACAAGATCATGTGCAAAAAGATGGTTTTTTGACAAATTTGGCAAGTTTTCAAAAGTGAATCAAATCAAATATGGGTGCATTGATTTAGAGAGATTGGATTCATGACTCTTGACCTAATGCATTCCATGATACATATAGAAGCCAAAGGACACGAAATATGGGTTAGAGGCTGCAAGAACAATCAAAATAAAAACTTGAAAAAGTGGTGAAAAAGCATGAATCTGAATTCATACTTAGAGGCGATCTCAGAAGCCAAGAAGGGTCTCAATCAATTCCTGGAGGTTCACTGAGTTGAAACCAACCCAAAGCAAGCTCCCATACACGCCCAAACGCGTTGTAAGTACCACACAGATTCGTTTCTTTCTTGAATTCGTAAATCCTCATTCTGGCATCTTTTGGACAAAATAATTACATGTTTGTGATCACCAAGACATTTGCAAACTTTTTGTATTATTGAATTTCGTTTATATGACCTGTACCAAGAATCACCATAGCTAGGGTTCTTGGAGCTTTTTTGGGCATTTTCGTTACAGGTAAAATTAGCCTTAATGATGGCTATGGACGTGACCGGGAGAGGAAGACGAATGCAACCATGGTCTTGGGAGGAATTTATATAGCCTGAGATGAATTTTAGGAACGGCCTATGCATTTAGCTGCGGATTCAAATCCGCGGGTAACTTTGTTACAAGCCTGAGGACAGGGACGACATCGTGTCCTCCTCTGATTGGCCCTTTTCAAATTTTCGTGCATTTTTTTTATTTTCTGGCATATTAGCGTGTTTTAGCATATTATGTTTTGTTTGTATATAATTAACAAATGGAACACAATAGCCAAGTGGTAAGCGTGCTTGCCAATGACCAACAGGACCTGGGTTTGAATCCCAAGTCCCCCATGCGCTTTGTTATTTTTCTTCTTCATGTAATCAGGTGCAGATCTAAGCTTGCAGCTCACCATGTGCCTTCACACGTCCAACAGCCAGATGGCCAAAGGCCAGATCTGGTGATCAAGGGATGATGGTCCACCATGGAACCAAGTCAACGTGCACCCACTGGATCTCACAAAGTCAGCAAAGGGCCAGTTCATTTGGGCCTAAGGATTGCTTCTCAAACACCCTTTTTTGCAGGCCCATACCCTTTCTCTCTTTCATTTATTTATTTATTTATTTATTTTATTTAATTGTTTATTTATATTTTATTTAATTAACTAACCAATCAATTTTTTTTCTTTATAAAATTAAAACAAAAAAAAACATTTTCTTTATTAAATTAAATTTTAGTATTTTTTTATTTTTATTAAAAAATCTATTAATTAATTTAGGCTATTAATTAGAAATAACTTTAATACTTTTTTTTTTGTAAATAATTAAAATCAATTAGACTTAATTAGGTTTTTACTAACATTAATTTATGTTATTTTATTTCTTTAAATACCAAAAAATCCAAAAATAACTTTTCTCATTTAATTAATTAATTAATTTAATTCAATTTAGTAATTAACTTAGAATTTATTTCTCTCTTAAATAAAAACAACAAAAAAATCTTTTCTTTAACAAAAAGGGTCAAAACCCTAGAACTTGGCGCTCGATTTAATTTCTCGCATGTGATTTACCTTCTTTTGTCCAATTATGTACTTGCCTCCGGTTTGTAATAGTTAATAGGACCTTTATTTATTTTTTACCGCTTTATTTACTTTTAAAGGGTTTGTCTTTGGCGATGTAAATACCTGACGCCTTGTAATTTAAATTCCACATTTAATTTCTGCAACTTATAAACTGTTAGATGTTTGATAATAAGGATGCATGACAAGACTGAATGTTTTAAACCTAAAATCAAAATAGATCACCATTAACATGTACAAAGATAAAATTAACTAAAAACAACACACTCGCACATACGCACTCCTAGGGTACACCCCACTTGGTTGCCTTCGTACGCGGTCATTGAGTATAGGTCACTTTAGAGGTCGTCCTCTTGTCTAAAGATCATAGTCGCCTCGAAACGGTTGCCTCGGATATGGTTGCCTCAAACAAATGATCTAAGACATTAGGGTTACCACTAAGGCGTCCTAACATTGCTTTGGTGACTGTAAGTCCCTAAATTCGAATTGACCCTCAAACCCCAACGACGGTGCTACCTACTCATCAATAGTGGGATAACATTTTCTAAAGGAAATTAGTATAGAACGATTCCTTTTTCGAGTAGGTAGATGGTTCTTAGATACTTGCTCTTTCAAAAAAACAAAAACTTTTCACACTTACACTTTTCGAACAAAGTTTTCAAAAACACTTCATACACTCTTGAGGACAGAAGCAAGAGTTAAATCGAAGTTTTCAAACAAAAACTTTTTTTCAAACCCACAAGCACAAAGAAAGCAATTTCGAAAACAATTGAGCAAGTACCTAAGAGCCCGTGGATAACCACGGATAGAAAGGGTGCTAACACCTTCCCTTTCTATAATCTACCCCCCGAACCCGAGAAATATCTCAAAAAAGGAATTTTTCTTTGCTTTTTCCTTTCCTTGTTGGATAAAATAAAAGTTGGTGTCGACTCTTGCTTACCGCGACATTTTGCGAAAACAAAACGCAAAACACAAACCAACATTCCAAAAAACAGTCAGTTCTTCCCACCGTATCACAGAACTGGCGACTCTGCTGGGGAACGCTTATAAGTGGGGTGTACCTTAGGAATAGTTCATATTGCTTTCAATTGCTTGACTTGTATGATTTATATTTGTGGGCTTGCATTGGAGTTTCTATAGATCCTAACCCGGATCTAGGGGATACCCTTTAGGTAAGTAGCAATAAACTGTGAGGGAACTGTACGACGTAGACCGATACGGTTGAAGCAGTAGCTACATTGGTGTGACACTTTAGTATATACCGATATCCCTTGTGGTGCAACGAGGATAATATGGGTCTGCTAAGGGGTCATTAAGCACCAACTGACCTTAAAACCTTTAAATTGACCAACTTGGCCATAGAACAGTAGCAGTATGCTACACTCATTGAGACTAAACTCTCGCGATGATTCCGGTCGCAAGAAAAGGTTGCTAAACTGGAATTATGACCGATCGAGGGTAGTCAGTGATATTGAGATCCTCTAGAACCCGGTTACTATTTTTAGGACAGGTTTAAACCAACTGAACTGAAATAGGGTAGTACCTAAGCTCCTTGCCAGCCTGAAATCTAAGGGCTCTCTGTGTGACTTGTGTGCCTTTACCATGTTTGCTATTTGTGGATACTTGCGGTGTGCTTTCTATCATGACATCATGACATCATAACATTGCATACATCTTGCATTTGACTAACCTATTTCAAAGACAGGGGGATTCATATTTGTTCTGTTTTGTAGGTCATGGCACCTATGCGTAGGAACACCATCTGGATCAACTTTGTCCAGGTTCCCACTATGCTTAAAGAATTGGTTGCAAAGATGTCAGATAATACTTCCTTTGTCAGAAGACATGGGAATATTCTTGGTTTGGTCACCTCCAAATTGGACGAGCAAATGATGAGTGTCCTAGTCCAGTTCTTTGATCCACTGTACCATTGCTTTACTTTTTAGGACTACCAGTTGGTCCCTACCTTGGAAGAGTTCTCTGATCTGCTCGGTATCTCTATTCTGGAGCAGACCCCGTTTACAGGTTGGGAGAAGATCCTTAGGCCGGAAGAGATTGCTTTAACCCTTCATATGACAAAGGATGAGGTAATGTAAAACTGGGAAACTAGAAGTGGAGCAAAGGGCTTTCTGACTAATTTCTTGGTTGGTAAGACTAATCATTTCTGGGATAGTCTAGACTTCCAGGCATTCGAAGATATTCTGGCTCTTCTGATATATGGCTTGGTATTGTTTCCTAACTCTGACTCCTTTGTTGATGTGAATGCGGTAAAAATCTTCATCTCTGGTAATCGTGTACCCACTCTCTTGGGTGACATTCTTCATCAGCTTTATGCTCGTACTGCTCGGAGGCGGGGAACCTTGATGTGCTGTGCTCCGTTATTGGCGAGGTGGTTTATTTCGCACCTCCCCAAATCAGTTTTATAGAACACGGAAGGCATGGGCTGGGCCTACCGGATTATGTCTCTCTCTCTCACAATGACATCATTTGGACTATTAAGGGTATAGACGAGGTGGCTATTATTGATCGTTGTGGGGAATACCCCAATGTTCCACTGATAGGAACCAATGGAGGAATTACTTACAATCCATGCTTGGCCTTACGTCAGTTTGGGAGAGCCAGAAGGGAAGGACCTCATGAGCTTCTAATGCCTAGTATAGTCTTTGATTTTCAAGGGGATAGTGACGAGCAACGCCGCAGATTCATAAGAGCTTGGGATAGAGTACACAGGTTTGATCCACACGAGCTGGGTGCGAAGACTTCTCTACCAATGGAACCATATCTCTGATGGGTTCGTATCCGTGCCCAAAAGCTGGGAATGCCCTATGAAGCCGTCTTGCCTATTATTGTTGAAGTTGCTGATGAGGAAGGGGTTCCTCCTACTACCTTACACCCTTACATGCCTACTGACATTGGGGCATTAAATAGGTCCTGGATGCAGCTAAGGGAAGAGAGGGATACTTATAGAGAAAAGTATCATGAGCAAGAGCGAAAGATCCAGAAGTTGACTAGGCAGCTGGAGAGGGAGCAGATCATCAACAACTATGTCAGCACTAAAGGCAAACGACCATGGGAGCGCTGATGTCTTTTGATTATTTCCAGTTTTTATTTACTTTTCAGTATTTCCTTTCTTGTAATGCCTTAAGGGCATTTGTTGAACAATTGAATTTCAAGTTTATCTAATAAAAGTGTTTTCATGTTTGGTTTACGAATTTGAATCTCTCGATGTCTTTGAAATCATAACATACGCATTTCATTCCATGCACCTCATAACAGGTACCCTTACAGGTTTTCTCATCTTCTTCGCTGTTTATTTCAGCATCATATCTTCTGAACCATCAACTGAACAAGCAATCAAGGCTCTATAGGCTCAAAATGCCCAGTTCCAAGAATTGTTCATGAATCTAGCTAAGGGTCAGCAAGATCTGAAGGCCCTTATCCTGAAAGAGAAGAAGAAGAAGAAGACGGTCCTGTTTAACATGGGCCACAGGTTTTGAAACATGCTACGAGATGAAGTTGATTTGACCACCTCATCTGGAGGGAAAGATAGTCAGGAAGAAAGGAGGGCTCCTAGCCCTGTGGTTTCAGACAACGAGACGGACTTCGACGAAGACCAATATCCTCCGACCGAGGATAGATACAAGCAACTAGAAGATCGTTTGAGTGCGATGGAAGTTCAGAAGGTGCCTGGTCTGGACTTTGGTGATATGGGTCTGTCATCTCGGGTGGTGATTCCCCACAAATTCAAAGCACCAGCCTTTGCTAAGTATGACGGAGTTTCTTGTCCGAAACTGCACCTCCGGTCGTATGTAAGGAAAATTCAGCCGTACACCGCTGACAAGAACCTATGGATCCACTTCTTTCAAGATAGTCTCTCAGGGACTCAGCTTGAATGGTTTTACCAGCTAGAAGGAGCCAGTATCCGTAGTTGGGAAGATTTGGCTGCTTCTTTCTACAAGCAGTACCAATACAATGCCGACCTCGCTCCCACGCGTACCCAACTCCAGGGTATGTCTATGGGTGCGGGCGAAGGTTTCAAAGATTATGCTCAAAAGTGGAGGGACCTTGCTGGAAGAGTGCAACCACCCTTGGCTGATAGGGAGTTAGTTGATATGTTTCTGGGGACCTTGTCTGGTCCGTATTTCAACCATCTGATTGGGAGTTCATCGTCCGGATTTACGGAGCTGATTATGATAGGGGAAATGATTGAGGCTGGTATTAAGTATGGTAAAATACAGAAGGGTGCTTCATCAGGCATCAAGAAGAAGCCTTTTAAGAAGGAATCCAGTGTTGTTTACAGTTTGAAAAGCCAGAATAGACCTGAACACCGCCAAGCTGTTAATGCTGTTGTTATTTCAAGACCTGCTAGTGCTCCTCAACACAACAATCAGCCAAAGGCCGAGAGACCGTGAAGGCAATTCACTCAGCTCAACATGACTTTATCTCAGATTCTACCACAGTTATTGAAAACCAATCTAGTGATTCCAAGGGAGGCCCCGAAGAATCCCAACACTACATCACCAAAGTATAACCCTAATACCGACTGTGCTTTTCACTCTGATAGCCCGGGGCATGATACAGATGATTATTGGGTTTTGAAGAACAAAATACAAGACTTAATTGATGCTAAGGAGATTGAGTTCGGAGCACCAGAAAAGCCTAAACAAGACGCAGGGGTGAATGCTATCGGGGATGACGATGATGAAGAGTTTGATATTGACAGCTGGATATACCCAACTGCCGATGGTGGATTAAGCAACTGGACAACGAAGGATTCTATGCTCGTTTCTGTTATCACCCAGTAATGAGACTTTTGTTTTGAATTTGTAACAAATAATGTTTTAAACTTTATGGCCCGGTGTCTTACCCGGGGCACTGTGGCTTCATTTGTGAGGGCTTTATGTGTGTCATTTACATATATCATTAATAAAAGCATTGGACGTTTCTTGCATTTCAAATCTTGCGCTCCTTGTTTTTTTTAATTATATTGCAAAACAACTATTTTACACACACTCACATACACAGGCCTACATCCACTCTGGATCTCACTGGTAACGACTCCTCTACTGCCAGTTATGACTTCGAAAGTCCGATCAACTTAGCCGAAGACGAAGGTGAAGATAATTGCGAAGTGCATGGTGAACTTGCTAGACTGCTACTTCAAGAAGAGAGGGTCATTCAGCCGTATGAAGAGTCGGTGGAATCAATAAATCTGGGTACAGAGATAGACAAGAAAAAGGTCAAGATCGGGGAAAATTTGGAAGCTAATGTAAAGCAACGGTTGATTCATATGCTGCGTGACTATGTTGAGATCTTTGCCTGGTCTTATGAAGATATGCCTGGGTTGGATACCGATATTGTGGTTCAACGCCTGCCTACCAAGGAAGACTGTCCTCCAGTGAAACAGAAGATCCGCCGAATGCGTCTAGAGATGTCTGAGAAAATCAAGGCTGAGGTTATGAAATAATTTGACGCCGGTTTTCTAGCAGTTACTTCTTACCTGCAGTGGGTTGTGTTGTACCCCAAAATTTGCCCTCCCATATTTCTTAAAACATTTCAAGAAAAATTCACAAGTCCAACCCGGCGCATCATATTCAGGTATTCTTTCGCCAAGATATCTCTGATAACATATTCTCAAATTCAGGTTCGGCTCAAGAGTCAATTCTTTAAAGAAGGTATCCGAACGTGTGAGTTTTCTCGAAGAAATATGGTGAAAAAGTGTGCTGAAAGTGCAGTTTTTACGCGCTAAAAAATTCATAACTTGAAGATCGTGACTCGTTTTGAACCTGTTCCGGTGGCCAAAATTCCGTCTTGACATTATCTACGTTTTCATCTCTCACGGCTGGAAGCCAATTTCGATCAGAAGGTCTTCAAAAATGTGGATTTATCAAGTATTTTCATACAGAAAATTTGTGACAGAAGTTTATTTGCGTCATGTTCAGAAAATCATAACTTGGTAGATTTTCATCGTATCAAGCTGGTTCCGGTGCCAAAATTTCACAAATTGAGTTGGCTACATTTTCACAGAAGGTATTAAGTTCAAACGGTATTCAAAAGGCCTTCGTTTTTTGCTCAGAGTGCGTGACACGCTGAAAATCCTGAATGCTGAATATTATTTCATCTGGGCCGAAACTTCAAAAATTCATAACTCGGTCAATTTTTATCGGATTGGGCTCATATTTTTACACAAGGTCACTGGCTCATAGATCTACAACTTTGCTTCAAAAGTCGAGACCGGATTATGCTCCGATCAATACCAGTTTTTTATTGAAGAACTTGTCAGAGTTGACACTGGAGCCCAAAATAAGTTTGTCTGAGCTGAAACTTTAAAAATTCATAACTAATTCACCGTTTATCCGATTGAGCCGATTTTCGGACAGGAGTTAGTTCTTGATGTCATCTACGTTTTGTTTTCACATTTCAACTTCAAAAATTGCACTTAATTCCCTGCGATTTAGCCTGGAAAGTGACGAACTCAAGTGAACATTGGAGGCCCAATTGCACATTCAAAGCCCATTTTCTTTACCCTAATTTCCATTATATAATCACCTTCTTTTCACACAAACCAGAGAGGAAAAAAAGAGAGAAAAAACCTTGCCACAACACTGTTAGAATATCAAATTCTTTCAAGAACCCTAAAACCTTGAAATCCTTATTACAAATCCATCTCTCACTACAAATAAGCCATCACAGTTACAAACCAACACCTCACTACTTCTTCAGTAAGGGTAAGGCTGGCTTGATCTCCATGATCCAAAAGGCATAAAAGCATTCATGTCACTAATTTTCCAGTAAGGGTAAGATTGATTTGATCTCCATGATCAAAAGGGTATAATCATTCATACATGCCATATTGTGCCTAAACATTAAATTTCTTCATATATTGGCTTTATTTGCATTTTATGATTTTATTTAATGTGTTCATGAGATTCAACACTGCAGATTTAGACAGGATCCCATGCAAGTTCATTAAGGAACGTTGAGGCCAAAACACAAATGGCCAAAAGCCAAAAGCCAAATGGCCAAAGTAGAACAACATATGCATGACACCAATACATGGCGAGACAGACATTCTGAGAAGATTAAGGAACGTTGAGGCCAGAACACAAATGGCCAACAGCCAGAACACAAATGGCCATGAAACCCAATCCAATGGCCAAACAATGCAGACCACGGTACTCAGGAGTCAATCAACACGCACGTGATGCCAGAAAGTCAAACAAGGCTTTTTGTCTAATGGGCCAGAATACTTCAAAAAACCTCCCCTTGGGCCTGAAACCCCCCTTGGTTTGCATCCTTTTTAATTTTATTTTCTTTTCTTTTCTAATTCTTTTTAAATTGTTTTAATTGTTTTTTTCACCTAAAATAATTTCCTTTTCATAATAAAAACAGAAAAATCAAAAATACAAATATATTTAATTATTATTAATTTCATCACTAACCTATTTTTTTGTAAATAAACTCTAACGATTAACTTAGTTTAATTTAGGTTTTTAAACTTTAATCTTTTTCTTAATAAGTAAAAAGTATCTAGAATTAGGTTTTTTTGACATTTTCATCTTTTTTCTTAAATAAATTATTAATCATCATTATTTATCATTATTATTAATTATCATTAATTTTGTAAATAAACATGTAAATAAATTAATTAACTAGTAAATTAGGTTAACTTTAATATTTTCATTAATAATTAAAATAATCTAGATTTAGGGTTTCCTTTTAATTCTTTTTCTTTATATTTCATAAAATACAAAAACCTAAAAAATATTCCTTTTCTTTAATTTAATAATTAATTAACTTTTAATTCAATTCAATTTCAAAAGGGTCCAACGCCCTCGAACGTTCAACTTTAATTCTTTCGCGCATTTATTCTTATTTTTCTTTTTTCAATATTATGTAATTGTTCAAGCCATGTAATAGTAATTAAGAATTTATTTACTTTCTGCATTTTTATTAAAACGGGTCTTTGTAATTTGGCGATGTATAGACCCGCGCCTTGTAATAGCGTAGGATTTTACTTTCCGCATTTAAATTTTCGCACCTTTAAACCGCTAAACTTTGCATGAAAGAATGAATGACCTAAAATAAAAACAAGCGTAGATCACCCATGACATGTACAAGATAAATGCTAAACTGAAAACAACACACAAATTCACACACCACTCTTAGGGTACGCCTCACTGTTGCCTTGCCCTCGAAACGTGGTCGTCGAGTATATGACGTTTTAGTAAGTCCTTATGTCCATGATCTATGGCATAGGGGTAGCTTTTAAGGTGTCCTACTGTTGCTCTGGTGACCACACTGTCCCTAACAATCGAATTGACCCGAACACCTCCAACGGTGGTGCTACCTATCTCTCAATGGTGGGATGGCACTACCTTAAGGACATTTACACAGCCTAATTCCTTAGGGTAGGTGGATGACTCATAGATACTTGCTCTATTCAAAAACAAATCAAAAAACTCTTTTCACACTGACACTTTCAAAAAGCTTTCAAAACAATTTTTCAAACACTCTTGAGGACTGATACAAGAGTCGATCTGAAATCTTTAAACGAAACTTTTTCAAACCCACTCACATTTTGAAAAGCAAACAAACATTTTTGAAAACACAATGAGCAAGTATCTAAGAGCCCATGGATAACCATGGATAGAAAGGGTTCTAACACCTTGTTTCCAGTGATTTCTGGTAAACAACCGCTAGTCTTCCAAAATATCGAATAATCTTTGCTAACGCTATTCAATCTCTCTGGTAACTCACAGGATCGACTAGATTGATCCTAGGAATCCTTGGATATTAAGGTTACTCTCACAATCGAACAATTATTCATGGTTGCTATTATACAAGTGTTTGGTTTATTTCGATCCCTCTCTCTAAGAGTTTAAGAATGTGGTCAAAATGTATATGAAACTAAATTATACGAATAAATGCTAATTGTAATGCTGATTGAAGAGACATATAAAACTGTATAAAAAAAATGAAGTAAATGGTTTCGATTTATAAAACATTTAACACAAAAGGTTTCTGGAATGTAGAAGTTAAAAATGTGAAGAAAGCGTTTAATGCAAGAAATCTATAAATGATTTTAAATAAAAGTATGCGCTTGAAAAACAATGCTTGAAAGTAAAGGTATTGAAAGTGTAACAGTTCTCTGAAATATAAAGTGCTCGAAGTATAAAGAAAGCAGTAAAACGTAAAACTTTGAGGAAAAGACTTTGAAGTGAAAAGACAGTAAATAAAGAAACTTGCAAATGTTATTCGACAAAAAGAAAAGAAAAGAGGAAAGTGCTGGAAATGGTAAAAAGGCTTTCATTAAGTTAGAAATACATGGTGCTATCATACATACATTTCTCTTGCATTCGTTTCCCTTGCCATGTGGTAGTTTGAATGTTATTGAGTATTTTGTATAACAGATATGACACACCGAAATCCTAATACTAAGACTTCTATTTATACTAATTCGACCCTAACGGTCTCGCTATAGGATCATGCCACGTTTCGAACATGCAAGACAATGCTTCTTTCATCTTTCCACGTGTCCCCAAATGTTCCAACACATAACTTTCAAACTTTGAAAGTCCCGCTTCCATTTGAATTTTAAATGCTTTGGTGTTTCTCCGTTTCGAACGCTCTTCCCAAACCTAGCCTCGCTGTTGTTTCGAGACCCCTTTGGACATGTTCCCATAATCACCGTTCGAAGCTTCAAGCTTTGACACACTCATTCGAAACACTGCTTCTGCAACTTCGAAATATGGCGTTTAATTCCATTTCGATCAGAACTTTTAACTCTTTTGAATTCTAAATAACATTATCAAAATCTTCAGCCAACAAATTTCCCCTTTAAAATATGTATTTCGATCTCTTTTAGAAATACCTATTTTAAACATTTATACAAGATTTTGATAGGATTTTCGAATCATCATAACATTTAATGCCTTTGACTCCAGTCACATCAATCATAGCACCTTTTGGGTTCCTTAACCGCCCAGAGTCACTTCACAGCGTGGTGCAGTTATAAGTAATGATTGTTTTTAAATCACGCCTATTACCTATATCAACTTCTCGCCACCTCTTCATCACACCAACCCATGATCTCCACGTATCACACTTTTACTCGGTGGATGCTTAATCTTCTCATTATAAAACGTCAACTTAATCTTCCTTTCTCTTTTTACACTCTAAATCTTTCATACTCTGAATTTTTACTCTTCTTCTCTCATAAAACAATCTAAGCTCTCAAACAACAAAAATGTCTTCCTCCACCTCTTCCCAACTCAAGAAAGTCTCAAAGAAGAAAGGAAAAACTACAGGAGCAACCATGGAGAGTAAAATCGTCACCATTCAAGGCCAATCTGCTCTTGCTCCTCAAATGATTTCCAAAGAAAAAGAAATGCTGTACGCATCACAGGTACTCATCCCTACCCATGTTGCTGGTAAGAGGTTAGCCTTAAATGGCCCTCTTACAGTTTTTGAAATACTAAAGGACACCAGGAAAATTTTTCCCGTATGTTATAGCTTCAAACCTTTATTCAACAAAATGGATGCCCCTAGGGCAGTAGAATCTCTTAGTTCGAATACCGCAGAAACCCCAACTGTTCCTCCCAAGGACCCATTTGTTTTGGATTATGTAAAAAGCAATTTTAAGCCATTTCGATCTTGCCCTACTTCTGATATCGCTTATCAAAATTGGTTCACGAAAGTAGAAGCCAAAAAATCCCAGCAATGGGAAGAATTAGGCATTTATAACCTCATTAAGCTATCGAAACCTGGATTCACCTATAGCCATCCTCTGCTGTTTGCGTCCCTTTATTTCTGGGATAGTACCTACAACACTTTCCATCTCCCAGGTGGAATGATTACCCCAACCTTCTTTGATATAGCGGCCATTATTGGGCTGTCGCCAGTGGGAGAAACTTATGTTCCTGACAATGAAGAGCACTCAAGCATAATTGACTTCGAAGTCAAGTTAGCCAGCTTTTCCAAATTTATCAGCCATTATCATGCTGAAGGGGATAATGTGTCTGACATAGAGCACATTGCTTTCTTGACCCTGTGGCTGTCTAGGTACGTTTTCTGCAGTAGATCCCTGCAGGTAGCTAGTAGGTTCATTCCTTTAGCTAGGGATTTACACGAAAATCGCAAAGTGTGCCTAAGTGAATTACTCTTAGTTGACCTCTATGAGAGCCTGAGGTCAGCTGTTTCGAGCCTCAAATCCCACACTTCCAAGAACATTCTGTTAGCTGGCCCATTTTGGTTACTTCAACTATGGCTGAATGCCATGTTCGAACCTTCTTTATCAACCGCCAACACCATAGATGAGCAAGATTCAGAAATAAGTGATAGGATAGTCGAAGGCACTAGGCTTCGAAGACTAACTCCTAATGATGACAAGGATGACTTCAAGGTTCAATTCTCGAAGTACATCATGATACTCTCAAAAAGGCACAAGTTCGAAGAGAGCATGGCGCCTTTCGCTTCGAGGGCTCATGGACCTTCTTGGTTCACCATGGCTCTCTCAGAAGCCATCAAGAGCAAGGAGATCCAAGATGTATGGAGAGCTTTCTTGCTTCCTAGACTCATCTCTTCAAGGATAACCCCAGCTAAGAACCAAATTCTTCTCTTTGCCTACCAACCAAACTTCGTTTCGAGGCAGTTTGGCTTATGCCAACTGATTCCTGAACCTTTGTTCCAAACTGAGAGTGCCATCACATTTGGTCGAACTTTCAAGGCAAGGGAAGCCAAGATCCAGCAAGAACAATATCAAGGCTTTGCTCAATTTGAACTGATAGCCTTCGAACCTACCCATCTCGCGGCTAAAGGATTTCTGGAGTGGTGGATTAAGTTTTATCAAACTTGTATGTTCGATACACTTACAATTCGACAGAAACTAATTGATGCGTTTGATGTGCAGGTACCAGCAAAGAAAGGTATGTTTACTCATGCCAAAGAGATAAAAGCTTTTCAAAATTATTTTGAAACACTTACGACCCCACGCGCTTGGACTCCACTGTGCATCAAGCAGCTGAGACCTTGAAGGAAAAATTTAAACAAAAAGTTTCTAAGCTAAAACTTCCTTCAGGGCTGTCACCTGAGGATAGGTATAGGTTGGCATTCGAAATGCATCCACCTAAATTTCCCAGATTACCTACCTCAGAACTGGCTCTGGCTTGGTTTCCCCCATATCCATGGTGGTTTACTTGCAAAGAGATGTTCAAATATCTTCAAAGGAAACCAAAGCCATCTGAGACTGTGACATGGGCTCGATACTGGCTTCATGATTTCCCAGGACATCTTCGATACGACCTTTCTGCCATGTCAATTAAATCTGATCAAGGCACAGGTGCGAATGCTTGGGAAAAATCCCAAATGTCTTTTATTTTCCATATCTTTAACCTTTGCTTTAATTGTTTTGATTTTCAGCTATCAGGATAAAGACCGCTGCCTCGAAATCGAAGGAAGGGAGTGCCTCTCAAGCCTCCATCGAAACTACCGAAAAAGCTAACCCACCCGAAACAACAACTACTGCTGCAACTACAACAACAACAATAACGCCAACAACCACAAGTGCCCCAATTCCAACGGTAATCACTTAGTTTTTGATGCTTCGAATTCACTCAAGCTTTTTATATCTAACTCTGTTAAAATTCGTTCAGACCAACAAGCTTCCTCCCACTACTCCCAAGAAGCGGAAACCAAGCACTACTGGGGAAGATCCCACTGCTGGAGGAAACTCAAATACTGCTTCGAAGAAGAAGCTAAAGAAAGCTACACCTAAAAGTACTGTTCCGACTAGTGTCTCTGGACTCGACTCCAGGGATGCTGCTCCCTTACCTAAATCCAAAAATCCACCTTCGACCTCCAACCCACAGTTGGAAAGCATAGCTAGTAACCTCTCCTCTGAGGGCCCACAGGTAAATCGAACTTCTTCTAAAAAATGTTTAACTTCTTATTACCTTGGTGAATGTTTTTCTTTAACCTTCTGTTGCTCCTTGCAGAACATCTTGAATCCCACTTCTACCATTTCGACCTCACCGTCCAGGGCTGCTGCTCCGCTTAACTCCTCTCCTCAAGGAGATTCCAGCAATTTGGTCCAAAACAAAGGTTCTTCTAATGTGGCGGTTTTGGCTGGAACTTCTGAACAGCCAGATGACCAAGGTACCTCCATTCCTCTGAAAGAGGTGAACGAAACGATACTTCAAACGTCTGCAGAGGATTCACAAAGGGTTCTTCAAAATTCCCCTCTTGAAACTCTTCAAGAGGACCCAAAGGATACTCAGACTGAAGAAGAAAAAGCTGATTCTGGGCGAGGATTCGAAGAATCTGCAGACGAAGAATCTGAGGAGGAGAACGCCAATGACGAGGAGAACGTTGATGACGAGGAAAACGTCGATGACGAGGAAAACGTCAATGATGGTTCGACTGCCAGGACGGAGTCTAACGCACATAGCGGCGAAAAAGATGGTATCGAAGTGGTAGATTTGGACGAAGATGAAGAAGATCAAGAGCACGAAGCAAATGAAGGGGATGGTGATGCAATCAACGAAACCCTAGAGGTTGAAACAAACGCGGTTCCCTTACGCGTGGAATTCCCCCAATCCTCTCCGTCTCGAATGACTGACGAGGAACTGGCACTTCTGAGGCTAAATGACCCCATTGGGTATATGAAGGCAAAGTTGGCTCAGAGGGACGTTCCACTCGCTAGGGCTGGCACAAGTTCAACCAGCTATCCTCTTCCCACAGATGAAAGAGTTGTTCTTCTCAACAAAATTAGGAGAACTATTCTCAATGTGGATATATTCGAAGTGCTTAAGCAAGATAGTACTGCTTGCTATACTATGAAGGAGCTGCTCACAAAGGTTAATCTTTCCAACTGCTCTTTGCCAGTTAGTACTCTCTTGTTTGATCTTCAGAATTTGCTGGACAACGTAACTGGCTACCTTCTCCAAGACGAATCTGCTGCCAAGAAGGTTCACGAGAAACGCATTGCTATGGATGCCGCTTATGAACAAGCTTCGAAGCTTTCTCAAGAAGCTGAGGATCAGGCTATGCATCTGAAGCAGGCGAAAACTGAATATGAGGCTCGAGCTGAGTCCATTCTTATTTGGGAAAGGCAGATTCTGGAACTTCAGCAGAAAGTTAAGGAGGCTAAGGAACAACAACTAGCCTTCGAAACTAATCCTGCAGGTAACCAATTCGAAGAGCTTCTCAACCAGGGGCTTGCAGAAATGGAGACTGCAGAACAACTTAAAGGAGAAGTGGCAACCTTGGAAGGTGCCAGGAGGTTTGCTCAGCAGAAACTTGAAACATTTCGAAGCACCTTTAATCGATTGAAAAATAATGTTTATTTCTAGATTTTTACATGTAATATTCGAACAACGCCATTTTGGCATTCTATCTTGCCATCTTGGCTCTTTATAATATTTTGTTTACGTTGTTATTATTCGAATCTCCCGCAGGCTTGGCTTATATTTCTTTAAATATTTCCCATTAACCTTTAGGACACGTTTATCATCCAAGAGTTCTTCGACTTCGTATGCATTGTTTGAGAATACTTTTAATATTCGAAAAGGTCCTTCCCAATGAGGTGACCATTTACCTAATGCTTTGTTCTTCTTATCCATAGGCAATATGACTCTCCAAACCAAGTCATTAATAACGAATACTTTTTTCTTTACCCTTTTATTGTATGTTCTGGCCACTCTTTCTTTTTGCCTCATCAAAATTTCCAACGCATGTAATCTAATTTCGTCCAACTCAACTAATTCATTCATCATCATTTCCCAATATAATGCAGCTGGAATTTCGTTTTGTTTCTGGATTCGAACTGATTGCAGATGAATCTCTACTGGTAACACTGCATCATGGCCGAATGTAAGTTGGAAAGGCGTAGTGTTAGTAACTTCCTTAGGAGATGTTCTACAAGCCCATAACACTTGGTCCAGAGTTTTGTGCCAATTTCTTGGCTTCTTGCCAATATGCTTCTTGATTAATCCTATTATTACTTTATTTGCTGCTTCGACTTGTCCGTTTGCTTGAGCATAATATGGTGTTGATGTTAGCAATCTAAACCCCATTTCTTGGGCAAATCCTTGCATCTTTCTACCAATAAATACAGAGCCTTGGTCTGTAGTTATACTTTCTGGCAATCCAAACCTATAGATAATGTGCTTTTGTATAAATTCGATAATTGCGTCTTGATCAGCAACTACCAAAGGTATAGCTTCGATCCATTTGGTAAAATAATCTACTCCTACCAAGATATATTTCTGACCTTTGGACGAAGCAGGATTTATCTCCCCTATCAGATCCAATGCCCATCCTCTGAATGGCCATGGTTTGATGATCGAATGCAACTCACTTGCAGGGGCATGTTGAATTCCTGCATGTTTCTGACATTCCTCACATCCTTTAGCAAAGTCTATGCAATCTTTGAGCATGCTAGGCCAATACAAACCATATCGAAATAGCAGCCATTTCATTTTATGGCCTGCTTGGTGTGCCCCACATGCCCCATTATGGACTTCAGACAATGCTAAATATGCCTCACTTTCTCCTAGGCATTTCAATAAAACACCTTCTTGGGTCTTTTTGAACAATTCGTTCCCCATGAGGAGATATGACAATGCTCTATATTTTGTTTTTCTATCTACCTTTAGAGTTGGGTCTGCTAAATAACTCTTTAATGGACTTCGCCAATCTGTATCTGACAAAGTATTTATGGCTAGAATTTCGAATCCCTGTTTCTCAGCATATCCCAATCTCATACTTTCCAGATCCGATGGTGTGAATCTAGTAGCCATAACTCTTCCCCTTATTTCGACCAAATCCTTAAGATTCTTGGTAGATACTCTATAACCTGAAGCCAACTGTGCTAAGTCATTTGCTTCTTGGTTTTCTAATCTTGGTATGTGTTGAATATCCATGTATTCAAACTTTCTCAATAGCCTATTGACTATGACAAAGTATACCATTAAATTTTCTTTTATACACTTGTATTCTTTTGTGATTTGTTTGACCACCAATTCAGAGTCTCCTTTAATTTCGACTCTGGTTGCCCCCAATTCCAACAAAGCTTCAAGTCCAACAATGAGCGCTTCATACTCAGCTTCGTTGTTCGAACAACGAGGACCATCCAATTTATACTTGAATTTTGTTGGAATTCCTTCAGGAGAAATTAGAAGGACTCCAACACCACTTCCATTCCTGTGGGTTGAACCGTTAAAGTACAATTTCCATGGTTGCATTTCGACGTAACTCATGCTTGTCTGCTCAACCAACGAATGATCCACAATGAAATCAGAAATCACTTGACCTTTCATAGCTTTTAAGGGCATGAAAGTCAATGAATATTCTGTTAAGGCCAGATCCCACTTTCCAACTCTACTATGCATTATTGGCTTTGAAAGCATATGTTTAATGACATCGAAGTGAGACGAAACATAAACATCAACAGGTTTTATATAATACTTGAGTTTCATACAAGAGAAATATAAACAGAGACATAGCTTTTCTAAATTGCTATATCTGGTCTCTGCATCATTTATCACTCTACTTAAATAGTATATGGCTCTTTCGACGCCATTGTTATCCTCTTGTGCTAACATACTACCTATGCTAACTTCAGAAGCAGATATGTACAATCTCATGGGCTTCCCCCATGATGGTGGAGACAAAATAGGAGGCTGGGAAAGATATTCTTTTATTTTGTCAAACGCCTCCTGGTGAGCTTCGTTCCATTCGAAGGCCTGACCTTGCTTCAGACGAAGTAACGGAGAGAAAGCTTGGGTCCTTCCACTCAGGTTCGAAATGAATCTTCTGAGGAAGTTAACTTTCCCTAGTAGAGATTGCAACTCCCTTTTTGACGCAGGTGCTTTCGTCTCCATTATGGCTTTGGTTTTGTTCTGGTTGATTTCAATTCCTTTCTTGTGGACCACAAAACCAAGAAAATCTCCAGCCTGCACAAAAAATGCACATTTAAGGGGATTCATTTTTAAGCCATGTTTTCTCATTCGTTCGAATGATTGGCTTAAATGATGCAAATGTGCTTCTGCAGATATAGATTTGATGACTATATCATCAATATACACCTGCATGAAGGTTTCGATGAAGTCATGAAAGATTGAATTCATCGCCCTTTGATAAGTTGCCCCAGCATTTTTTAAACCAAAAGGCATCACCACCCATTCGTAGGTGCCTAAGGCTCCTGGGCAACGAAATGCTGTTTTTGCAACATCTTCTTCAGCAATGAAAACCTGGTTATATCCAGAGTATCCATCTAACATGCTCAAGTATTCGAATCCTGCAGCAGAATCTACTAGCATTTCTGCCACGGGCATGGAATACTCATCCTTAGGGGTTGCAGTATTTAAATCCCTAAAATCTATGCAAATTCTTAAAGAACCATTTTTCTTAATAACAGGTACTATGTTTGCTAACCATTCAACGTACCTTGTTGTTCTGATGAATTTGCAGCGCAGCAACCTTTCGATCTCAGTTTTAATTTTTGTGAGAACCGCTGGTGCGAATCTTCTGGGAGTTTGTTTGATGGGCTTCTTGCCATCTTTGATTGGCAGTCTATGTTCGACCAACTCCCTCTTTAAACCAGGCATCTCATCATAATCCCATGCGAAACAATCTTTGTTTTCCTTAAGGACTTCGATCACTTTTTCCTTGAGGCCTGGGCTAAGTTTAGCACTTATGTAAGTTACTCTTTTCGTTTTTTCATCCCCTAAGTTGACTTCTTCGAGCGGGTCCTGTGCCAACATTTTGACACCTGAGTTTATGGGGTCCCTTTCGAAGCCTAAGGGTTCTTTGTCATAGATGGCATCCAACCTTTGATCCATCTCCAACTCTTTGATGGGTGAGCATTTCGAACCCCCCCCCCCACTAACTTTATTCGTCTTTACAGTTGATTCATTTATTTCAGCCTCTAAGGCCGCTTTCAATTCATTCTCAGCCATATAGGCCGAAATCCTTTCGAAGAAGGTAGACTCAGTCATGGTTAAGGTGGTCGAAGTCCCAGCCTGCTGGCCGTTTTTGTATAGCACCTTCAACTTCCTCTTCTTCACTGATTATTGTTCTATCCCAGTAAAGACCATCATGACGAAGTGTCATGTAGTAGTGGGCGTTTCTAGTTTCATTCATCTCATCGTTTGGAACACATGGAGCAATCTTTGCCAGATTTTTATCATAATCCCTTTTGTCAACTAAATTGACAGTTGACATAAAGTAACTCTGGTCTGCTTCGATGTTTTCCACGATTCCGTCATCTCTCCACAGAACTAGTCGTTGATGCATTGACGAAGGAACTGCCCCCACGCCATGGATCCATTCTCTTCCTAGCAGTAGGTTATAGTTGGCCTTGGCTTCGATCACCATAAACATGGTGGGCCTGCAACTTGAGCCTATTGTCAATTCCAACTGGACCACCCCCAGTGTTTTGCCCACTTTTCCCTCATAATTGGATAGAACCATGTTATGGGGCTTGATATCTCATTCACGGATCTCTAACCTTTTTAGCATAAAATGGGGAATCAGGTTGACTGCAGCACCCCCATCCACTAGAACTTTGTTCACCCCATGGACACCTACTTTCGCTCGAATGAAAAGTGGCTTGAGATGATTCTTCATTGCAGGCTCTGGACGTTCGAAGAACGCATTTTGTTCCTCAACAGCCCCATTGTCCATCACGTAATAGCATACGGGCCTATGTTTCATTAAATCTGTGGTGTCTTCCTCCTCATATTCATTGATTTCGGTTTCTTGCCCAAATTCGCAGGGAAGCACAGACACCACGTTACAGTTCAGGTTGAATGAAGACTCCCCCTCCGATTCGAAGTTATCTGTTATCATATCTTCGTCCTCTTCCGGGCCTGGAGTGTATTCCTTTGGTTCGTCTCGTTGATCTTCAGAAAAAAGCCTCCTATTTACTGGAGGTTTCTCTTCAGTCTGATTTTTTGGTTTGTTGGTGCTCGATTCACCTTGTATCTTCGTTGAAGTATCCCCCTTGTTTGCCACAGCTTCTCTCTCAGCCTTTCGAATCCTTTGCTGTCTGCGCCACTGGGATCTTGACATGGGGTTCCTTCCTTTGTAATTCTCTAATCTCACTTCCTCCCTTTTTTGTGTGTTGAATTGCCTCCTGTATGTCACAGCATGGCGTGCATTTCGTTCAGCACCCCTCCATTTGTCTTTGCCTTTGTCATTTCTGACTTGTAGCCATCTATCGGTTGGTACTTCAGCAGGGAGTTTGAAAGTCACTCTTCGAGCAACTTTGGGGTGAGGGCTATCAGGTCTTCGCTGTTTGTGTCTGCTGTCGAAACGCGGGCCCATCTGGGCAGTTTCTTGATGGTTCCAGCAAGGGGCGAAAGGGATCGTTTCGAAGGCCCTGGCCATGCTTTGGTCATACACAGCAGAACACCTTGGGCAAACCAAGCACTTAGTTGCCCCCTTGTAGCAGCGAAAAACAAACTCCAACAAACTCTCTCCAGCCTTGGGATAACACCTAAAGAGTTGGTTATCCTGGCGCCAATTGTTGCCAGTTCGAGCCCTCTGTACCCTTTCGAAATTTTCAGCAATTCTTTGGTTGCAGAGGATGCTGCACCTAGGGCACAATATCATGCCTGGATCTCCTTTGTGGCATGTCATGAGATAGTCTTTGAGGGTAGCATCTCCAGTGTGATTATCCCCCATTCTGTGCTTTTCTTTTTCTAAGTATTTTTCCACTTCCTCCATCTCAGAACGGGGTCTTTCCATATCCACCATATTTATTTCCACATCCCCCTCTTTAGTTTCGTCATCGCCCCATCCTGTGGGCTTTATATCTTCGATCTGGACCTTCGAACTTTCTGGGGCAGAATATTTGACCAGATAGTCGAATTTTCCACTGGGTTCCCCCAGAGTGTCCCATATTTCCTTCTGAAGGGGAACTGGCTGCGTAATTTGGACTTTCTCCAATTCCAGCCTCAAGCCCTCAGTGACTTGTGTCAATCCTTCGTTTTGATTCCCTTGGCCTTCAGTAGCCTGGGTTTCTCCTGCAACAGCCACAGGTGCAACAATCGAAGTATCTGGCGTATTCTGGATGTCTTCAGTGACTTCCTCGCTGACTTCGACCATCACCCAGTTTTTGACTCCAGTGTCCTTCTCTCCTGTCAGGGCGTCGCTTCGATCGGTTTCCACCATGTTGACCTCTCCAATGCATGCAGGCTCGGAGTAGTTGGTGTCTGCGACGTCCAAAGGATCTTCGTCCACTTTCATCTTCACCTTGTCAGCAAACTTTAGTCTGCCATCTTTGATCGCGTTTTGAATCAAGTCCCTGAAAAGAAAACATTGTGAGGTCTTGTGGCCTAGGAAACTGTGATATTTGCAAAATCCCCTTTTCTTCCTCTGGTCCAAGGGAGGTATTTTGACATTTGATGGCACAATTAGTTGGCCATCCTTGACAAGCAAGTCAAAAATTTCGTCACACTTAGTGACGTCGAAGGTATAAACCTTCTTTGGAAACTTGTCACTTTTCTCATTTTCAACAATATCTTTCCCTTTCGTGGGAACTAACATTTTGCAGGAGTAAGGTGGGGCCTGTTTTAATTCAGCGAGGTCGATTTCGACCTCTTCGAATTCGAATTCAGGATATTCTTCTACTTCCTCAGTCCCAACATAGGAAATCCTTTCTTTCTTACTATTCTTAAAGACTCGGGCTTTTTCGGCTTTTAGTCTTTCGACCTGTTGAACCCTATCGGCTAATTGAGCCATATCCCTCAAATACTGAGTATCTAATTTCTTTCGAATAGAATAATCCAAACCCCCAGCGGCCATTTCGACTAACTCATGTTCAGGCACTACTGTGTAACATCTGGATTTTAACAGCCTAAATCTATTCAAATAATCATCTATGGGTTCAGTGAACTTTCTCTTAACACTGGCCAATTCCTTCAAACTTATTTTCGATTGTCCCATGTAAAATTGTTCATGGAATAATCTCTCTAAAAGGGTCCAAGTGTCAATAGACCCAGGAGGCAACGTGGTAAACCAAGTAAAGGCGTTCTTTGTTAAGGAACTTGGGAAGTATTTGATCCTGAGATCTTCATTATTGGCTATATCTCCCGCTTCGGTTAGATATCTCGCTATGTGTTCGACTGCTGATTCGTTGGTATCCCCAGCGAACTTTGTAAATTTAGGGACTTTATATCCCCTTGGTAAATCAGTATGCATTATACAATCCAATATAGGAGAAGCGTAATTTGGCCTCCTCATTCCCGTATTGAGGCCATTCTGGGCCATGATCCTCTCTATCATGGTGGTTAAGTTATTTTCCGCCAAGATGTTATCGTTTCGAATCCTATGAACGACGGCATCGGCATCTTGATTTCGACCAACCAAAACAACTCCCCTAGGTTGTTCTTCTCGAAATTCTGGGGCTTCTGGCCTTTCGATCCTTGCCCCTGGTTCCATAACTTCCCTTTGTGGGCCCGGAATTATTTGGGCTTCTAACCTTGGTGCTCTGGCCCCTAAGTTAGCTTCTTCTCTGGGTGGTCTATGAATTGGGTCGTTAGCAATTCGTTCTATAACAGGCATGTTTGTTCGAAGTCCCGCCTGGTTCTGCCTACGCCTTTCTGTGGGAGCAAAGAAATCTGCTATTCGACTCATATTGTCAGCGTTTTCCCTGTTCATCACAGTCACATTCTGAACTATTGGGGCAAATATTTCCTGCATGGTTTGCGCTAACACCCCTATCATATTGTGGTTGCTGTCATCCATCAATTGCCTAAAAGCCAACTGGTTATCTGTGGTTAGGATAGGCAACGTGCTATAACCCACTGACCCTTGGTTATTTGTCATAAATTGGTTCGCCCCAGACCCAGATCCTAGTTGTGGGGATGAATTCGAAGTGGAATTGTGTAAACCTGCCATAAAAGATGTTGGCATTCCGTAAGAAGAACTTCTAATTCTATTCCCATCGAAGCCGGGTGGTCTAGTTGATGGTGTGGCAAAATGGGATTGTGTTCCTGGTGGTGGAACGAATCCCCCAGGGTAGCCCATAGTTCCAGTATTTCCTAAGATCGAACTGTTAGTTGATATGCCACTTACTCCAGTGGTGGCTATGTTACTGGTTGAAGATGCAATAGACTGTGCATTCGAAGGGATTACATTAGATGTTCCGCTCGAAATGGACGCGTTAGTGCCTGTTGCATGTGGGTCACCTTGGTTTCCTTGTTGATTGTCTGAATTAGACATTTTGTCCAAACGTTTTCTTCTGGATAAAAGTTGGTTGCTGTTGGTTATCTTACCACTTCTCAGGTTCATAAAACAGCAAATTTCTTATGGTTCCTACGTTTTTGGGATGGCTACGTCTCGACAATCCTTAATTCTGATATCCAAACTATTGGTCCCATCAGGTGTGCCAATTTGTTTCCAGTGATTTCTGGTAAACAACCGCTAGTCTTCCAAAATATCGAATAATCTTTGCTAACGCTATTCAATCTCTCTGGTAACTCACAGGATCGACTAGATTGATCCTAGGACTCCTTGGATATTAAGGTTACTCTCACAATCGAACAATTATTCATGGTTGCTATTGTACAAGTGTTTGGTTTATTTCGATCCCTCTCTCTAAGAGTTTAAGAATGTGGTCAAAATGTATATGAAACTAAATTATACGAATAAATGCTAATTGTAATGCTGATTGAAGAGACATATAAAACTGTATAAAAAAATGAAGTAAATGGTTTCGATTTATAAAACATTTAACACAAAAGGTTTCTGGAATGTAGAAGTTAAAAATGTGAAGAAAGCGTTTAATGCAAGAAATCTATAAATGATTTTAAATAAAAGTATGCGCTTGAAAAACAATGCTTGAAAGTAAAGGTATTGAAAGTGTAACAGTTCTCTGAAATATAAAGTGCTCGAAGTATAAAGAAAGCAGTAAAACGTAAAACTTTGAGGAAAAGACTTTGAAGTGAAAAGACAGTAAATAAAGAAACTTGCAAATGTTATTCGACAAAAAGAAAAGAAAAGAGGAAAGTGCTGGAAATGGTAAAAAGGCTTTCATTAAGTTAGAAATACATGGTGCTATCATACATACATTTCTCTTGCATTCGTTTCCCTTGCCATGTGGTAGTTTGAATGTTATTGAGTATTTTGTATAACAGATATGACACACCGAAATCCTAATACTAAGACTTCTATTTATACTAATTCGACCCTAACGGTCTCGCTATAGGATCATGCCACGTTTCGAACATGCAAGACAATGCTTCTTTCATCTTTCCACGTGTCCCCAAATGTTCCAACACATAACTTTCAAACTTTGAAAGTCCCGCTTCCATTTGAATTTTAAATGCTTTGGTGTTTCTCCGTTTCGAACGCTCTTCCCAAACCTAGCCTCGCTGTTGTTTCGAGACCCCTTTGGACATGTTCCCATAATCACCGTTCGAAGCTTCAAGCTTTGACACACTCATTCGAAACACTGCTTCTGCAACTTCGAAATATGGCGTTTAATTCCATTTCGATCAGAACTTTTAACTCTTTTGAATTCTAAATAACATTATCAAAATCTTCAGCCAACACACCTTCCCTTTCTATAAATCTACCTCCCGAACCGAGAGATAATCTCATAAGGAATTTTGTTGTGCTTTTGTCCTGTCCATGTTGGAAAAAATAAAAGACGGTGGCGACTCTTGCTTACCGCGACATTTCGCGAACCAGCGTTAAACAGTCAGTTCCAGATCCACCGATCACAGAACTGGCGACTCTGCTGGGGAATATTTTTAAAGTGAGGTGTACCTTAGGACTAAGATCACTTGTGTTTTCAATTGTCTGAATTGCTTGCTTTATTATTATGGGTATTGTCTCGGGAGTTCTATAGATCCTAACCCGGATCTGGGGGATACCTTCTTAAAAAGTAGCAACAAGGCTGTGAGGGAACTGTGCGGGGTATACTGACATGGTTGAAGCAGTCTGCTACGTTGATGTGGCACTTTGGTGTGTACCGGTAACCCTTGAGTTCAGTCAAGGAGAGTACAGGGCCGCCGCGTGGTGTCGTGAAGCATCAACAGACCTTAGGAACCTTAATTGAACCATCTTGGCCTCTTTAGGGTAGTGAGATAACTGACTTTGGTGCAGTCCGAGGTTGGTTGATACTCGATACTACACTCAATTGAGGGTTGTTTTCTTGGAATATTTAGGTCGCCAGTTCAGTGGCTAAATCGAAACGATGAACAATGAAAGCAATCCAATGATATTGGGACCCTTAGAACCCGGTTACTTCTGATAGGACAGGTTGAGCCCACCAATTTCAAGAGGGTAATACCTAGACCCCGTGCTGGCCTAAACTCTAAGGGCTGTGGTGTGACTTGTGTGCTTTCATACTTGACTACTTGCATGCTTGTTATCTGACACTTGAGTTTCTTGCAGGTTTTGTTTATAGTCCTTAATTGGGACTCATAACAGGGTTTACCTACATTACCCCAAGCATAGCATAACATCATGCCATTGCATGCATCCCGCATAAGGACTAACCCATTTCAAGGATCTCAAGGGCTTGTGATGCAGGTCATGATAAACCATCATGTCTGGCAAGGGGCAAAGGGGATTTATTTTCCTCTAGCCAAGGTTGTCAGGGGCTATGACCCACTCGATATGGTGAGCCTTGACTCTTGAAGAAGGACTCTCACCAACATGAAGTTCCTTCAATCAAGCTACAAACTTCTAACAATTTTCTTGTTTACCCCGCGAGATCCTTGAAAACATCGCATGCATACATACACATCATTGCATAACAGGTACCCTTTTGACAGGTCACTTACATTTCTCGCTGTTTATTGCAATGGCTTCCCAACAAGATAACCAGGGTCTTCAGGCTCAAGAGACTCAGTTCAGGGAGATCTTCTTAAGCCTATCCAAGGGGCAAGAAGAGTTAAGGACACTCCTCATGGGGAATCTGGCCAAGAAAAGTCCCGAAGATGATAAGGACGAACGGCTGAAACGTCTGCAAGCTGAGCTAGATACAATGAAAACCCAGATGTTGGGGCAAAGGGCTCTCATCCAAGGTTTAGCTCGAGAGCAAGAAGAGTTGAGGACCATGATCAGTCAGCTCCACCAAGACAGATCAGACATGAAGCAATCAGTCCAAGTCAGGGACCGGGTCTTTGATCAGCTTCCAAGAGGAAAAGAATCTGGTATGGTGAAGAATAGAACTCTCCAAATTGCTACCACTTCACAAGCCCAGCATCCACCCCGCCCAGAGCAACATGTTGATCAGAATAAGCCAAGCAGGTCCAAGAGGCAGTTCACCCAGCTTAACATGTCGTTGTTTCAAGCTTTATAACACCTGTTGAGACTGAATCTGATTACACTAAGAGCTCCTCCCCAGAATCCCAACATCTCTGCTCCTAACTATCATCCCAACAAAAGGTGTGCATACCACTCTGATAGTCCCGGACATGACACTGCCGACTGCTGGGCTCTGAAGAACAAGGTCCAGGACCTGATTAATGAAGGGGCAGTGGATTTCACCCAAGAGGGTCAGGCTGATTGCCTCTACTATCCCTACAGGATTCACCATTTGAAGTGACGAGTCCTGAGACTAGAATACTTTTTGTTCATTCGAATGTTCAAGTTGTATTTTCTTTGCTTATACAAACAATTATTGTCATAGCAAACTTTATTACTTTCATTAATGCATCGCATATGTCTGTTTTGAATCAATATATTCGCATTCTCTATATTCAAACTGCTTTCATTTTTTGATGTCAACTCTCAATTAATAATTCTAAGCCTCTTGAGGGAGGATGACGAAAACGATACCACGATCTCTACAATATGCTTTTGAACGGACCCCGCTGATGAGGTACAGGCATTGTTTCAATTCCTAAACACTGGAGTTATAAGGAAGATAATCCCTCGTCAACCCCTCTGAGCCAAAGAAGTTGGAGTTTTTTCTTTTTCGAAATTAAAACCCTTAATCATAACCTGGGGCAGGGTAGTTCTCTCAGTTGATCCAGGTGCACGATGAATGGCATCAAAGGAATCCTTACAAAACAAAAAAGACAGTGATGGTTCCGAACAATCATAAAGACAGGCAGTTGTTGTACCCCAAAATTTGCCCTCCCATATTCTTCAAGAAATTGCCAAGCCAAGTCACAAAATTCCCCAAGGGTTGTGCAGTGCAACAGTCTCCTATACAGTCAAAATTAGGGTTTTGAGTCTGATCAAGAAAAGGAAGTGTTCAAAGGCCCAATCAAGTCTCATATGCTTACAAACATGGTCAAGCATCCTCATATCAAGTTTCAAGGCATTCAGCTCAAAATTGCACAATCAAAACCCTAAATTGCACTACAGTCAACTGTAGGGGCAAAATGGTCATTTGACAGTCAAAAGTTCAAATTTTTGGTCAACATATCATTTTGAAGCCACAAACATCATTTGATCAATGCTTGATCATGATTCTCAAAATTTGGCTCAGAAATCATCAAAGATGCAAAAGTTGCTATATTTGGACAGTTGAAAAAGTCATCTGAAATTGACCAGGGCATAACTTTCACATGGATTATCAGAAAAATTCCATCCAAAGCTCATTTTGAAGAGAGAGACATTTCCTACAACTCATCTTCATACTTCAAGTCCAATAAATGCTCTCACAAAAAGTTATTAATTTCAACATTATAGGTCATTTTCAAAAGTCAACAAAAAGGGACTTTAAGTCAAAGGCCATAACTTGAGATTGGAAAATCAAAATGACATGGGACCAAAGGCATTGGTTAGAGGACTCAAAGACCTTTCCAAAATGTCCAAGAACATGTGAAAATCTTAAAAATTGAGCAAGTTATGCCTTGTAGAAGTTGGGAAATTTTTGTGAAATGGCAAAAGTCAACTATCCTTGAAACTTCAATTTTTGACAAAAGGGCCCACTTTCTTCCATTTGATTCATCCTTGTCATGCCACACACGTGTCCCATGATTAATTTCAAGACCAAATATTGATTTTTCTATTTTATTTAATTTTTGATAATTTAATTCATTTTAAATCTTTAAAAATTCAAATAAAATTCAAAAACCAATGGAATAGTGTCATTTGATTTTGGACAACTTCCATATATCATGGGCCAACTCAAAAACTCAGGCTAGGGTTAAATTGCACACTAAGTCTTGGTCTTGGCTTAAAGGAAGGAAAAGTTTGTTAATGAAAAAACCCTAGGACTAGTTCTCTCATGAGCATGAATCTAGGTCAGCTAGCAAGCTAATTCTCTTCCCTCATAAGTGCTAAGTCAAACCCTAACCATAATACACCAAATGCTGCGCCAACGAGCTTATTGAAAACTTGAAAAATTGGCCATATAACTCAATTCTGAAATCAAGGTTCTAGTTAGTTTTTAAGCCCTAAGACTGATTCTAATAGCTTCCTGGACAAATTCTGAACGTGTATCAATCACAAACAACAAGCCAATCTCCAAGAATCGGTAGTTAGAACTCGAACTGTATAGCAAAATTTCCAAAATCGTGCATCATGATTTAAACGTTTTTACAGCATTTTGTCCATTGATTCATGTTTACCATAATGTTTTGAGACTAACCATCATGTTCAATTGAGTTTTCATTGGCCATACGCGATTCTACCATTTTCATATTCTAGGGTTTTTCAGAGCTTGATTTAGGGCTTTCACAATACAGTAAAATTAGGGCTCCAGACTTATGCCATTCAAACCAGCTCATCAAGACGAGGAGATATGGACCCTCGCGATCAATTTATTGATGTCACAGCGCTAGTCGCTATTTTTCATAAACATGCCTAACACAACGCGTTGAAACCGTTGCCTCTGTGTTTTGTATTTCAGGCACGCGAAGAAGATGAGTACATGGCACGCTGTGATTCGTCAGTTCAAAAATTGGCGCGTTGAAGGCCACTAACTCTCTTTTCTTTTTATTATATTCATTAACCATTATATGTTAAAAGTAACTCAAGTGCTTCAGTGGCAGGCGTATTCCTTTGCATTGTCCAAGACCTGGGTTCGAGTCCCAGGCCTGTGTAAACCTCATACTATTTTTCAATACTAATTCCTATGCAGCGCTTCCATTGCAAGATCTTCATGCACGCCCAGAAATCACCATCCACGCGTCCAAAGCATCCAATTCAAAGGCCAGGATTCAAGGAGCACAATAAACTCCAGTCAACGCTGAAGCAAGCTAGCAAAAAGTCAGCAAGGCCATAACACAAATGGGCCTGAAATGCTAAGGCCTTACCTCCAAATTGGGGCTACCCCCCCCCCCCCCCCTTGGTTTGCCTTCTCTTTCTTTCTATTTTATTTCTTTTCAAATTATCATTTTCTTTATTAGTTTAATTTATTTATTTTTTTAATAAAATACAAAAACATCAAAAAATCAGAAAAAGGATAAAAACATAAAAAATATTTATTTTATTTATTTTCTTGTAGATAATTAACATGTAAATAAATTTAGTAAAATAGGTTTTAACTTTAATTCTTTCTTCCATAAAAAAATCCAAAAATATAGCATTAGGTTAATGACTTTTTTATTCCTTTTAACTTTCCTTGTTTTTTGCCATAATATTAGTAATTTTCATAATTAAATTTGTAAACTAATTAGGGTTGCATTTAGGTTAGATTCTAATACTTTCTTAATAACTAAAAATCCAAAAATATAGCATTAGGTTTAATGACTTTTTATACCTTTTAAATTTTCCTTTTTTTTATCACAATATTATTTATTTATTTATTTTATTTTTATAATTAAATGTACATAAGTAAAAATTAGGGTTTAATTTAGATTAATATAACATTTTCACAATAACTAAAAAAACATTAGAATTAGGATTTGCATTTCAAATTTCATTCTAAAAAGTTCTTTTTTCTTTTAAATCTTAAAAAATACAAAAATACCAAAAACATTCTTTTTTTAATTCTAATTCCTCATTAAATTTAATTTTTTGCAAAAGGGTCCAACGCCCATTGTCTTAATTATTTTATTTCGCACATTTACTTTATTGCTTATTATTCATTATGTACATGTCCCAAAGCCTTGTAACAATTTATACTTTTCGCACTTTTATTCGCTTTATTTATTTTCCGTCAAATCGGGTCCGGTTTAATTTTGGCGATGTGGACCCGCGCCATTTGTAATAGTTTAGATTTATTTTCCTCGCAAATATTAACTGTTAAATAAGCATGCAAGAATGAATGTCCTAATTAAAATCAAGCGTAGATCACAAATAAACATGACAAGACAAATATCTGAAAACGACACACGAATCGCACACACCACCCCTAGGGTACGCCTCACTGTTGCCTTTCGAAAGGTGATCGTCGAGTAGAGGATGTCTTAGTAAGTCCTCATGATCCGGGAACCTGGCATGAGGGTAGCTTCTAAGGTGTCTTCCCATTGCTCCGGTGATCACCATGTCCCTACAAACTCGAATTGACCCGAACACCTCCAACGGTGGTGCTACCTACCTCTCAATGGTGGGATGGCACTACTTTAAAGGACATTTACACAGACGAATTCCTTAGGGTAGGTAGACGACTCATGGATACTTGCTCTCTTCAAAACAAACTGAAATCTTTTCACACCAACACTTTTCAAAAGCTTTCAAAGCAAATCTTTCAAACACTCTGACGTACGAGTCGAACTGAAATTTTTCAAAGAAACTTTTTTAAACCCACAATTGAAAAGCAAGCAAACAATTTTGAAAACACATTGAGCAAGTACCTAAGAGCCCATGGATAACCATGGATAGAAAGGGTGCTAATACCTTCCCTTTCTATAACCTACCTCCCGAACCGAGAGCAATCTCTATAAGGAATTTTTCTGTGCTTTTGTCCTTTCCATTTGGAGAAAATAAAAGACGGTGGCGACTCTTGCTTCCGCGACATTTCGCGAACCAGCGTTAAACAGTCAGTTCCAGATCCACCGATCACAGAACTGGCGACTCTGCTGGGGACTTAAACTTAAAGTGAGGTATACCTTAGGGCTAGGTCATAACTATGTTTTCAATTGTCTTCTTTGCTTGCTTTATTATTGTGGGTTGCTTGGGAGTTCTATAGATCCTAACCCGGATCTGGGGATACCTTTCTTAGAAAGTAGCAACAAGGCTGTGAGGGAACTGTGCGGGGTATACCGACATGGTTGAAGCAGTCTGCTACGTTGATGTGGCACTTTGGTGTGTACCGGTAACCCTTGAGTTCAGTCAAGGAGAGTACGGGGCCTCCATGTGGTGTCATGAAGCATCAACAGACCTTAGGAACCTTAATTGAACCATCTTGGCCTCTTTAGGGTAGTGAGATAACTGACTTTGGTGCAGTCCGAGGTTGGTTGATACTCGATACTACACTCAATTGAGGGTTGCTTTCCTGGAATATTTCGGTCGCCAGTTCAGTGGCTAAATCGAAACGATGAACAATGAAAGCAATCCCGTGATATTGGGAACCTTAGAACCCGGTTACTTCTAATAGGACAGGTTGAACCCACCAACTGAAAGAGGGTAATACCTAGACCCCATGCTGGCCTAAACCCTAAGGGCTCTTTTGTGTGACTTGTGTGCCTTCGTACTTGACTATTTGCGTGCTTGTTACCTGACACTTGTTTCTTGCAGGTCTTGTTTATAGTCCTTAATTGGGACTCATAACAGGGTACTAAATTTCTTGCAGGTCTTGTTTATAGTCCTTAATTGGGACTCATAACAGGGTACTAAATTTCTTGCAGGGTTGTTTATAGTCCTTAATTGGGACTCATAACAGGGTTTACTAGATCTCTTGCAGGTTTTGTTTATAGTCCTTAATTGGGACTCATAACAAAGTATACTGAATTTCTTGCAGGGTCTGTTTATAGTCCTTAATTGGGACTCATAACAGGGTTTACCTACATCACCCCATGCATAGCATGACATCATACCATTGCATACATCCTAACCCATTTCAAGGATCTCAAGGGCTTGTGATGCAGGTCATGATAAATCAAACATCTAGCAAGGGGCAAAGAGGATTTATTTTCCTCTAGCCAATGTTGTCAGGGGCTATGACCCATTTGATATGGTGAGCTCTGACTCCTGAAGAAGGTTCCCTAACCAAGGTTGTTTGGAAATCAAAACCAGACATGATGACTAAAGTCAGGGGCCATGACCCACTTGATATGGTGAGCCTTTGGCTCTTGAAGAAGAGTTCTCAATAACATGGGTGTCCTTCAATCAAGCTCTAAATTCCAATGCTAACAAATTTTCTTGTTTACCCCGCGAGATCCTTGAAAACATTGCATGCATATCATACTCATCCTTACATAACAGGTATCTTTGTTGCAGGTCACTTACCTTTCCCGCTGTTTATTTCAGCAATGGCTTCACAACAAGACAACCAGGACCTTCTTGCTCAAGAGGCTCGGCTCGGGGACATCCTCCTGAATTTATCCAAGGGGCAGGAGGAGTTAAGGACACTTCTCACGGGGACTTTGGTCAGGAACAATGCTGAGGATGACAAGGACGAACAGCTGAAACGTCTACAAGCTGAGGTAGACACATTGAAGACCCAGATGCTGGGGCAAAGGACCCTCATTCAAGGTTTAGCTCAGGAGCAAGGAGAACTGAGGGCCATGATCAGTCAGCTTCATCAAGACATGAAGCAACCAGCCCAAGTCAGGGACCAAGTCATGGAACAGCTTCCAAGAGGGCAAAGGTCGGGCCCAATGAATAGACCTCTCCAAATTGCTACTACTTCACAAGCCCAGCATCAACGGGGTAATCGGCGCAAGCAATACACTCCTGGAAGACATTTCACTGAGACTGGCATACCACCATCTCTAATGCTGAAACACTTATTGGAGGCCAATCTGATTACTTTGAAAGGTCCTCCCCAGAATCCTGGCACCTCTGCTCCTACTTATAACCCTGATAAAAGATGTGCCTACCATTCTGACAGTCCTGGACATGACACCGATGACTGTTGGAGTTTGAAGAACAAGATCCAGGACTTGGTCGACGGAAGGGTGCTGGAGTTCATGCCGGGTGGCCAAATGAAATTCTTCTGCTGAGAATCTTCCATTTGAAGTGACAAATCCTGAGACTGGAAAGTTTTGTTCATTCGAATGTTCAAGTTGCAATTTTCTTTTGTTCAAACATTTATTCATGTTAAAACATTGTTATTCCATTAATGCATCGCTTATGTCTATTTTTGAATCAATATATTCGCATTCACTATATGCAAACTATTTTCATATTTTTTCTGATGTCAACCCTGGATCTAAACTCTAAGCCTCTTGAGGGAGGATGACGAAAACGATACCACGATCTACAGTATGCTTTTGAACAGACCCCGCTGATGAGGTACAGGCATTGTTTCAATCCCTAAAACACTGGAGTTATAAGGATGATAATCCCTCGTCAACCCCTCTGAGCCAAAGAAGTAGGAGTTTTTTTTCTTTTCGAAATTTAAAACCCTTTATCATAACCTGGGGGAGGGTAGTTCTCTCAGTTGATCCAAGTGCATGACGAATAGCACCGAAGAGATCTTTACGAAACGAACAAAGACAGTGATGGTTCAGAACAATCAAAAAGACAGGTAGTCATCATCAAAATTCATAAACGAAAGAGCCCAAAAAGTCTAAACCTACAAAGGGGACTTATGAAACTGGGGCATCCCGCTGACTGTAATTCCAAAAAGGAAACAGTTCAGGCAAAAAAGAAAGGGATAACAAAAAAGAAGAGGTCCTATAAACCCTCAGCAAAAAAAAGATGACTGCCCATTCAAAATAAATCATCAATATCGGAACCATCACCGGAAAATCAGAGCAAAGACTCAAACAAGGTCTAACGTATGACCAACTAAGTTTAGGTTTGGAGAACATCACGAAGAGCGGGTGGGTACAAATAATTTGAGCCTTTACCCTTTGTTTCTTAAACCGTGAACCAGGCCACGTTATAACCCTCAAAAGTCCTAGCTGAAGCACGGGTTAGTTCGAAAGCATACTGTTACGAAAGGTATCCTGACTCCTGAAGGCCTACGGTAAATACAGAGTTGACATCATGTTTTACAAACATTCACATGTTTTATGAAAAAATGCATTTTCAAAATCTTCAAGACAGACATAGGCTTTGCATTGTTAACATAACTTTGTTTGCATATGACTTTTTGTTTGAACAGCAGGGAAATTCGCACGATGAATACCTAGTGAACAAAAGCACTTCCAATCA
The DNA here is from genome assembly GCA_948472305.1 of Vicia faba. Taxonomy (NCBI): domain Eukaryota; kingdom Viridiplantae; phylum Streptophyta; class Magnoliopsida; order Fabales; family Fabaceae; genus Vicia; species Vicia faba. The sequence continues at coordinate 1,036,938,322 of OX451738.1, read as the reverse complement.
AGGGGCACAACATGATCATGGTCCAATCATCTGGGGCAGTTCAGTCAAGATTCGGAGAATCTCTCAAAAGGCCAACCAGCCTGGAGCAAATCTCCATCTGGATCACCTGGGGCATCCCGACAACGAATCTTGCCTGATCAAACATCTTCTAGTGGTACGGCAGCGCAATACTTCTAACAGGGGCAATTCCCTACATTCTGAGAACATGGACATAGTCGAAAAATACTACGCACGATCAAAGACCCGCTAGGTTGACATACCTAGGCAAAAATAAGGGCTTCCCGGCGAACCAAAAGGTTCGGGCAAAATGAGGGATGAAATGAAAAATCTGTACACCCGGCAGGTCGAAAACCTGAAAAGGCGGCTTGGGCAAAAATGGGTATCCCGGTGGACCGAAAACCCGAAAGGGCGGTCCAGGCAAAAGTTAGGGATCAAAGCGTACGACTATGTCCTGTCATCTTGTCACCTACCTACCAGAAGAAGGTTTGTCCATCAACAACTATCAGCACCTCACAGGTCTTCCTCTCCCACCTCAGAAACAGGGGCAATGATGAGCCGTCCAAGCGATCTAATTGCTCTGTCCACAAGATATAAGGGATGTTCAGCTGAAAAACATAACCAGATGTCTTAATTCCCCAGAGAGTGAGCCAGCAAGTCAGTGCACTCTCCCCAAGCAAAGCTATCATTAATCTTAAGGAAGTTGGGTATCCTCCAGCAGATCCCAATATTCCCCAGCAACATACATGCATTCTTAACAAGCATCCCGGGCAGTCTTGATCTAAAGATTGTTCCCCGGCGGTATACCAGACATTCAAAGGAATCACTTCCCCAGCATATCAAGACTTCCCCAGAAGAGTCCAATCCAGTTCCCCAGGAAGGTTGGAATTCATACCCCCAAGCAATAAGCTTATCCCCAGTAAATTCTGGAAGCTTATCCTTCGCAGAACACGAACTCGTCGTCTGGCTTGATTTAAAGAGTTATTTCCTCAACAGGATATAACTGGGTTATCCTCAGCAAAAAGCCACAGAAAGAGCATCCTCGACGAAGTCTTCTCACCCCAGCGAAGTCTATTCACACTTCCAACAACAAGACATCCTCAGCAAACTCCCAACACTCAGCAAAGCATCTCTATCCCCACAGAGTATTGCTTCCCAGCATGGTCGCTAGAGTATCTTTTCTCCCCGCAGAATCTCCCATTCGCCAAGTTTATTCCGCAACGGAGTCATTTTCTCCTACCGGTATCCCTGCAGTTATCATCTCCAGCGGAAGCAAAATCTATTCTTCGACATCAGCCCAGGATACGACTTCCCGGCACCCGTCAAGGATTCACTTTCCTAGACAAAAACATACAAGTCATAAAATATCACATACATCATTATAGCATGCATAACACACTGCATCATACAAATCTCATTTATGTTGAGAACATCATTGCTTGATCCATATCATGCATTGCATATAACTGACTTTTACCTTTCAGGAAAGATCCAGTTAAGTTCTCAAGCTACATTTCAAGACCTAGACCGGTTCAGTTAAATCGTCCCAAGATTTTCCTGATGCTTATCCAGTCAAAGGCCTTCTCTGGTTCAGTCAGATCGACCCTAAGATCTCCCTGATGCTTATCCAGTTGAAGACATTTCAAGACCTTGTCCGGTTCAGTTAAATCGACCCCAAGATTTTCCTGATGCTTATCCAGTCAAAGGCCTTCTCTGGTTCAGTCAGATCGACCCTAAGATCTCCCTGATGCTTATCCAGTTGAAGACATTTCAAGACCTAGACCGGTTCAGTTAAATCGTCCCAAGATTTTCCTGATGCTTATCCAGTCAAAGGCCTTCTCTGGTTCAGTCAGATCGACCCTAAGATCTCCCTGATGCTTATCCAGTTGAAGACGTTTCAAGACCTAGACCGGTTCAGTTAAATCGTCCTAAGATTTTCCTGATGCTTACCCAGTCAAAGGCCTTCTCTGGTTCAGTCAGATCGACCCTAAGATCTCTCTGATGCTTATCCAGTTGAAGATATTCCAAGACCTTGTCCGGTTCAGTTAAATCGACCCCAAGATTTTCCTGATGCTTATCCAGTCAAAGGCCTTCTCTGGTTCAGTCAGATCGACCCTAAGATCTCCCTGATGCTTATCCAGTTGAAGACATTTCAAGACCTAGACCGGTTCAGTTAAATCGTCCCAAGATTTTCCTGATGCTTATCCAGTCAAAGGCCTTCTCTGGTTCAGTCAGATCGACCCTAAGATCTCCCTGATGCTTATCCAGTTGAAGACATTTCAAGACCTAGACCGGTTCAGTTAAATCGACCCTAAGATTTTCCTGATGCTTACCCAGTCAAAGGCCTTCTCTGGTTCAGTCAGATCAACCCTAAGATCTCCCTGATGCTTATCCAGCTGAAGACGTTTCAAGACCTAGACCGGTTCAGTTAAATCGTCCCAAGATTTTCCTGATGCTTATCCAGTCAAAGGCCTTCTCTGGTTCAGTCAGATCGACCCTAAGATCTCCCTGATGCTTATCCAGTTGAAGACATTTCAAGACCTAGACCGGTTCAGTTAAATTGTCCCAAGATTTTCCTGATGCTTATCCAGTCAAAGGCCTTCTCTGGTTCAGTCAGATCGACCCTAAGATCTCTCTGATGCTTATCCAGTTGAAGATATTCCAAGACCTTGTCCAGTTCAGTTAAATTGTCCCAAGATTTTCCTGATGCTTATCCAGTCAAAGGCCTTCTCTGGTTCAGTCAGATCGACCCTAAGATCTCTCTGATGCTTATCCAGTTGAAGATATTCCAAGACCTTGTCCGGTTCAGTTAAATCGACCCCAAGATTTTCCTGATGCTTATCCAGTCAAAGGCCTTCTCTGGTTCAGTCAGATCGACCCTAAGATCTCCCTGATTCTTATCCCAGTAGAAGACACCCCAGATTTTTCTCAACGAGCGTTGTTGAAGTTAAAGACACCCAAGATTTTTCTCAACAAGCGTTGTTGAAGTTAAAGTCACCCAAGAAGATTTTCTCAACAAGCGGTGTTGAAGTTAAAGTCGCCCAAGGCTCTCTTACCATTCATGCTAAGGTAGTAATCATCCCTGGTTCTTTCGTCGCCTTTTGAAGCTCCAGACTCAGCTCTTGTAACCAGTAAGGACACATCTATATTAGGCATCTAAACATCAGCTCCTGCAACGTGTCAGGTACTCATTTTCTGTTTTGCAGGTATGCAGGTTCTCGCCAAGGAATCTCTTACGCAATCAAACATCCAGATGGCATCTATAAGCCCATTCCCCCATCATTGCTAACATGTGAGCGCAAATTTCTGGGCACTCTAGTGTCCAATCATCTTCTACCCTCGGATTACGAAAGGCACGTCCGCCAATCTGCATCCTCAGGTCTAAGAAGATTGAACAGGGGCAACTGTTGTACCCCAAAATTTGCCCTCCCATATTCTTCAAGAAATTGCCAAGCCAAGTCACAAAATTCCCCAAGGGTTGTGCAGTGCAACAGTCTCCTATACAGTCAAAATTAGGGTTTTGAGTCTGATCAAGAAAAGGAAGTGTTCAAAGGCCCAATCAAGTCTCATATGCTTACAAACATGGTCAAGCATCCTCATATCAAGTTTCAAGGCATTCAGCTCAAAATTGCACAGTCAAAACCCTAAATTGCACTACAGTCAACTGTAGGGGCAAAATGGTCATTTGACAGTCAAAAGTTCAAATTTTTGGTCAACATATCATTTTGAAGCCACAAACATCATTTGATCAATGCTTGATCATGATTCTCAAAATTTGGCTCAGAAATCATCAAAGATGCAAAAGTTGCTATATTTGGACAGTTGAAAAAGTCAACTGAAATTGACCAGGGCATAACTTTCACATGGATTATCAGAAAAATTCCATCCAAAGCTCATTTTGAAGAGAAAGACATTTCCTACAACTCATCTTCATACTTCAAGTCCAAGAAATGCTCTCACAAAAAGTTATTAATTTCAACATTATAGGTCATTTTCAAAAGTCAACAAAAAGGGACTTTAAGTCAAAGGCCATAACTTGAGATTGGAAAATCAAAATGACATGGGACCAAAGGCATTGGTTAGAGGACTCAAAGACCTTTCCAAAATGTCCAAGAACATGTGAAAAGCTTAAAAATTGAGCAAGTTATGCCTTGTAGAAGTTGGGAAATTTTTGTGAAATGGCAAAAGTCAACTATCCTTGAAACTTCAATTTTTGACAAAAGGGCCCACTTTCTTCCATTTGATTCATCCTTGTCATGCCACACACGTGTCCCATGATTAATTTCAAGACCAAATATTGATTTTTCTATTTTATTTAATTTTTGATAATTTAATTCATTTTAAATCTTTAAAAATTCAAATAAAATTCAAAAACCAATGGAATAGTGTCATTTGATTTTGGACAACTTCCATATATCATGGGCCAACTCAAAAACTCAGGCTAGGGTTAAATTGCACACTAAGTCTTGGTCTTGGCTTAAAGGAAGGAAACGTTTGTTAATGAAAAAACCCTAGGACTAGTTCTCTCATGAGCATGAATCTAGGTCAGCTAGCAAGCTAATTCTCTTCCCTCATAAGTGCTAAGTCAAACCCTAACCATAATACACCAAATGTTGCGCCAAAGAGCTTATTGAAAACTTGAAAAATTGGCCATATAACTCAATTCTGAAATCAAGGTTCTAGTTAGTTTTTAAGCCCTAAGACTGATTCTAATAGCTTCCTGGACAAATTCTGAACGTGTATCAATCACAAACAACAAGCCAATCTCCAAGAATCGGTAGTTAGAACTCGAACTGTATAGCAAAATTTCCAAAATCGTGCATCATGATTTAAACGTTTTTACAGCATTTTGTCCATTGATTCATGTTTACCATAATGTTTTGAGACTAACCATCATGTTCAATTGAGTTTTCATTGGCCATACGCGATTCTACCATTTTCATATTCTAGGGTTTTTCAGAGCTTGATTTAGGGCTTTCACAATACAGTAAAATTAGGGCTCCAGACTTATGCCATTCAAACCAGCTCATCAAGACGAGGAGATATGGACCCTCGCGATCAATTTATTGATGTCACAGCGCTAGTCGCTATTTTTCATAAACATGCCTAACACAACGCGTTGAAACCGTTGCCTCTGTGTTTTGTATTTCAGGCACGCGAAGAAGATGAGTACATGGCACGCTGTGATTCGTCAGTTCAAAAATTGGCGCGTTGAAGGCCACTAACTCTCTTTTCTTTTTATTATATTCATTAACCATTATATGTTAAAAGTAACTCAAGTGCTTCAGTGGCAGGCGTATTCCTTTGCATTGTCCAAGACCTGGGTTCGAGTCCCAGGCCTGTGTAAACCTCATACTATTTTTCAATACTAATTCCTATGCAGCGCTTCCATTGCAAGATCTTCATGCACGCCCAGAAATCACCATCCACGCGTCCAAAGCATCCAATTCAAAGGCCATGATTCAAGGAGCACAATAAACTCCAGTCAACGCTGAAGCAAGCTAGCAAAAAGTCAGCAAGGCCATAACACAAATGGGCCTGAAATGCTAAGGCCTTACCTCCAAATTGGGGCTACCCCCCCCCCCCCCCCCCCTTGGTTTGCCTTCTCTTTCTTTCTATTTTATTTCTTTTCAAATTATCATTTTCTTTATTAGTTTAATTTATTTATTTTTTTAATAAAATACAAAAACATCAAAAAATCAGAAAAAGGATAAAAACATAAAAAATATTTATTTTATTTATTTTCTTGTAGATAATTAACATGTAAATAAATTTAGTAAAATAGGTTTTAACTTTAATTCTTTCTTCCATAAAAAAATCCAAAAATATAGCATTAGGTTAATGACTTTTTTATTCCTTTTAACTTTCCTTGTTTTTTGCCATAATATTAGTAATTTTCATAATTAAATTTGTAAACTAATTAGGGTTGCATTTAGGTTAGATTCTAATACTTTCTTAATAACTAAAAATCCAAAAATATAGCATTAGGTTTAATGACTTTTTATACCTTTTAAATTTTCCTTTTTTTTATCACAATATTATTTATTTATTTATTTTATTTTTATAATTAAATGTACATAAGTAAAAATTAGGGTTTAATTTAGATTAATATAACATTTTCACAATAACTAAAAAAACATTAGAATTAGGATTTGCATTTCAAATTTCATTCTAAAAAGTTCTTTTTTCTTTTAAATCTTAAAAAATACAAAAATACCAAAAACATTCTTTTTTTAATTCTAATTCCTCATTAAATTTAATTTTTTGCAAAAGGGTCCAACGCCCATTGTCTTAATTATTTTATTTCGCACATTTACTTTATTGCTTATTATTCATTATGTACATGTCCCAAAGCCTTGTAACAATTTATACTTTTCGCACTTTTATTCGCTTTATTTATTTTCCGTAAAATCGGGTCCGGTTTAATTTTGGCGATGTGGACCCGCGCCATTTGTAATAGTTTAGATTTATTTTCCTCGCAAATATTAACTGTTAAATAAGCATGCAAGAATGAATGTCCTAATTAAAATCAAGCGTAGATCACAAATAAACATGACAAGACAAATATCTGAAAACGACACACGAATCGCACACACCACCCCTAGGGTACGCCTCACTGTTGCCTTTCGAAAGGTGATCGTCGAGTAGAGGATGTCTTAGTAAGTCCTCATGATCCGGGAACCTGGCATGAGGGTAGCTTCTAAGGTGTCTTCCCATTGCTCCGGTGATCACCATGTCCCTACAAACTCGAATTGACCCGAACACCTCCAACGGTGGTGCTACCTACCTCTCAATGGTGGGATGGCACTACTTTAAAGGACATTTACACAGACGAATTCCTTAGGGTAGGTAGACGACTCATGGATACTTGCTCTCTTCAAAACAAACTGAAATCTTTTCACACCAACACTTTTCAAAAGCTTTCAAAGCAAATCTTTCAAACACTCTGACGTACGAGTCGAACTGAAATTTTTCAAAGAAACTTTTTTAAACCCACAATTGAAAAGCAAGCAAACAATTTTGAAAACACATTGAGCAAGTACCTAAGAGCCCATGGATAACCATGGATAGAAAGGGTGCTAATACCTTCCCTTTCTATAACCTACCTCCCGAACCGAGAGCAATCTCTATAAGGAATTTTTCTGTGCTTTTGTCCTTTCCATTTGGAGAAAATAAAAGACGGTGGCGACTCTTGCTTCCGCGACATTTCGCGAACCAGCGTTAAACAGTCAGTTCCAGATCCACCGATCACAGCAGTCATTACCAAAATAAAAAAAACTAAAGCCCAATAAGTCAAAAAACTATGAAGGAGACTTACAAAACTGGGGCATCCCGCTGACTGTAAATACAAAAAGAAACAGTTCAGGCAAAAAACAGGGATAACAAAATCAAAAAAAAGAAGGAGGTCTTACAAACCTTCGACAAAAAATGACTGCCTATTCAAAATAAATTGTCAACATCCGAACCATCACTGGAATATCAAAGCAAAGACTCAACAAGGTCTAACGCACGATTAGCTGAGTTTAGGATTGAAGAACATCACGAAGAACGGGTGGGTACAAATAAAGTTTGAGCCTTTATCCTTTGTTTCTTAAACCGTGAACCAGGCCACGTTACAACCCTAAAAAGTCCTAGCTGAAGCATGGGTTAGTTCGAAAGCATACTGTTACAAAGGTATCCTGACTCCTTAAGGCTCGCTGTAAAAGCTCGAGTTGACATCACATTTTACGAAATTCACTGGTTTTGCTTAAAAACTGCATTTTCAAAAACTTCAAGACAGACATAAGCTTTGCATTTTTGAAATAACTTTGTTTGCATATGATTATTTGTTTGAACAACAGAGAAATTCGCACAAAGAATATCTAATGAACAAAAGCACTCCCAAACAAGGGGCATGACATGATCATTGTCCGTCATCTGGGGCAGTTAAGTCAAGATCCAGAGAATCTCTCAAAAAATCTCCATCACTTGGGGCATTGGACGATCAAACGAAGATCTTCTGGTGGTATGACAACGCGACACTACTAACAGGGGCAACTCCCTACATCCTGAGAGCATGGACATAGTCGAAAAAATACTACGCAAAATCAAAGACCTGCTAGGTCGACTGGCCTAGGCAAAAATAAGGGCTTCCCGGCGAACCAAAAGGGTTCGGGAAAAAATAAGGGATGAAAATGAAAAAAATCTATACACCCGGCAAGTCGAAAACCTGAAAAGGCGGCTTGGGCAAAAATGGGTATCCCGGTGGACTGAAAACCCGAAAGGGCGGTCCAGGCAAAAGTTAGGGATCAAAAGCGTACGACTATGTCCTGTCATCTCGCCACTTGCCTACCAGAAGAAGACTTGTCAAGACGGCAGTTATCAAAACCTCCACAGGCATCTTTCTCCCGCGGAAACTGGGGCAATAATGAGTTGTCTAAAGCGATCTAATTGCTCCGTCCACCAAGGTACCAAGGTAAGTTCGGCTGAAGAATATAACCAAGATATCTTAATTCCCCATAGAGTGAGCCAAGATTCAACAATTCTCTCCCAAACAGTTGGTCTCCAATCAGCCTTGAACAAGGCACAGTATCTCCCAGCAAGTCAGCGATACTCTCCCCAAGCAGAGTTAGCCCACTCTATCAGCCTTAAGGAAGTTGGGTATCCCCAGCAGATCTCAACATTCCTCAGCGGAGTATACAAACATTCTTAACAAGCATCCCCGGCAGTCTTGATCTAAGATTGTTCCCCGGCGGTACACCAGACATTCAGTGGAGCCACTTCCCCAGTATATCTCAAAAATTTGCCCAGGAGAGTCCAGTCCGAAGGTTTCCCCAGGAAAGTTGAATCAAACTCCCCAGCAGGAAGCTTATCCCCAGTAGATTCTGGAAAGCTTATCCCCTGCAAAGCACGAACGCGTCTCCCGGACTTTTTATTCAGAAGGTTATTTCCCCACCAGGATATAACTGGGTTATCCTAAGCCAATTGTCACGGAAAGATCGTCCTCGGCGAAGTCTTCATATTCCCCAGCGGAGTCTATTAAAACTTTCAACATAACAACGGTATCCCCAGTGGAGTTATCATCAAATTTCAGCAAAGTATTCTCTCTCCCCACAGCGCATCTCCCCGCAGAGTATTCTATTCGCCAAGCTTATTCCCCAACGGAGTCATCGTCTCCTACCGGTATTCTTGCAACTACCACCCCCAGCGGAAACGAAGAATCTTACTCTTCAACATCAGCCCAGGATTCAAGCTCACAGCATTCGTCAAGGATTTACTTTCCTAGACAAAAACATACATTCATAAACATCGCATTTTCATACATTACAGCATGCATATATGCATCATGAACATACAATCTCATTCATTCTGAGAACATCACGCATGTCATACATCATGACATTTCATACAACTAACGTTTTGTCTTTTCAGGACAAAGATCAATACAAAGATAATTACTATCAACGGTCGCAACTAAAGATCCGATTCATGTATCTTGCCAGGATGTATCTGTTGACGACTAATTCCAGACTCGATTCCTGTATCTCGCCAGGGCACGTCTGAAGAGTTCGAAGATCCGATTCCTGTATCTCGCCAGGGTGTATCTGTTGACGACTAACATTACCAGACTTGATTCCTGTATCTCGCCAGGGCACGTCTGAAGAGTTCGAAGATCCGATTCCTGTATCTTGCCAGGGTGTATCTGTTGACGACTAACATTACCAGACTCGATTCCTGTATCCTGCCAGGGCACGTCTGAAGAGTTCGAAGATCCGATTCCTGTATCTTGCCAGGGTGTATCTGTTGACGACTAACATTACCAGACTCAATTCCTGTATCTTGCCAGGGCACGTCTGAAGAGTTCGAAGATCCGATTCCTATATCTTGCCAGGGTGTATCTGTTGACGACTACATTACCAGACTCGATTCCTGTATCTTGCCAGGGCACGTCTGAAGAGTTCGAAGATCCGATTCCTGTATCTTGCCAGGGTGTATCTGTTGACGACTAATTCCAGACTCGATTCATGTATCTTGCCAGGGCACGTCTGAAGAGTTCGAAGATCCGATTCCTGTATCTTTCCAGGGTGTATCTGTTGACGACTGTATTCTCCGGACTCGATTCCTGTATCTTGCTAGGACACGTCTGAAGAGTTTAAAGATTCGATTCCTGTATCCAGCCAGGGCATATCTACCTAAAGGGTTTGAAGATCAACTCCTGTAACAGGCCAGGTAATTATTTTTCTTTCTCAGGTACGCAAGTTCTCGCTAAGGAATCTCTTACGCGATCGACAACCTCCCGATGGCATCTATAAGCCCATCTCTCCACTTACCAACAGTCTCTAGATGGCATCTATAAGCCCATCCTCCTATCCATCATCTCTCAACATGGCATCTGTAAGCCCATTCCCTACATCATACTGCTAACACACTCTATGTGAGCACAAATTTCTGGACACTCTAGTGTTCAATCATCTTCCACCTTCGGATCACGAAAGGCACGCAAGCCAATCTACATCCTCAGGTTTAAGAAGATTGAACAGGGGCAACTATTGTACCCCAAAATTTGCCCTCCCATATTTCTTAAAATATTTCAAGAAAAATTCACAAGTCCAACCCGGCGCGTCATATTCAGGTATTCTTTCGCCAAGATATCTCTGATAACATATTCTCAAATTCAGGTTCGGCTCAAGAGTCAATTCTTTAAAGAAGGTATCCGAATGTGTGAGTTTTCTCGAAGAAATATGGTGAAAAAGTGTGCTGAAAGTGCAGTTTTTACGCGCTAAAAAATTCATAACTTGAAGATCGTGACTCGTTTTGAACCCGTTCCGATGACCAAAATTCCGTCTTGACATTATCTACGTTTTCATCTCTCACGGATGGAAGCCAATTTCGATCAGAAGGTCTTCAAAAATGTGGATTTATCAAGTATTTTCATACAGAAAATTTGTGACAGAAGTTTATTTGCATCATGTTCAGAAAATCATAACTTGGTCGATTTTCATCGTATCGAGCTGGTTCCGGCGCCAAAATTTCACAAATTGAGTTGGCTACATTTTCACAGAAGGTATTAAGTTCAAACGGTATTCAAAAGGTCTTCGTTTTTTGCTCAGAGTGCGTGACACGCTGAAAATCCTGAATGCTGAATATTATTTCATCTGGGCCGAAACTTCGAAAATTCATAACTCGGTCAATTTTTATCGGATTGGGCTCATATTTTTACACAAGGTCACTGACTCATAGATCTACAACTTTGCTTCAAAAGTCGAGACCGGATTATGCTCCGATCAATACCATTTTTTTATTGAAGAACGTGTCAGAGTTGACACTGGAGCCCAAAATAAGTTTGTCTGAGCTGAAACTTCAAAAATTCATAACTAATTCACCTTTTATCCGATTGAGCCGATTTTCGGACAGGAGTTAGTTCTTGATGTCACCTACATTTTGTTTTCACATTTCAACTTCAAAAATTGCACTTAAGTCCCTTTGATTTAGCCTGGAAAGTGACGAACTCAAGTGAACATTGGAGGCCCAATTGCACATTCAAAGCCCATTTTCTTTACCCTAATTTCCATTATATAATCACCTTCTTTTCACACAAACCAGAGAGGGAAAAAAGAGAGAAAAAACCTTGCCACAACACTGTTAGAATATCAAATTGTTTCAAGAACCCTAAAACCTTGAAATCCTTATTACAAATCCATCTCTCACTACAAACAAACCATCACAGTTACAAACCAACACCTCACTACTTCTTCAGTAAGGGTAAGGCTGGCTTGATCTCCATGATCCAAAAGGCATAAAAGCATTCATGTCACTAATTTTCCAGTAAGAGTAAGATTGATTTGATCTCCATGATCAAAAGGGTATAATCATTCATACATGCCATATTGTGCCTAAACATTAAATTTCTTCATATATTGGCTTTATTTGCATTTTATGATTTTATTTAATGTGTTCATGAGATTCAACACTGCAAGTTTAGACAGGATCTCATGCAGGTTCATTAAGAAACGTTGAGGCCAAAACACAAATGGCCAAAAGCCAAAAGCCAAATGGCCAAAGTAGAATAACTTATGCATGACACCAATACATGGCGAGACAGACATCCTGAGAAGATTAAGGAACGTTGAGGCCAGAACACAAATGGCCAACAGCCAGAATACAAATGGCCATGAAACCCAATCCAATAGCCAAAGAATGCAGACCACGGTACTCAGGAGTCAATCAACACGCACGTGATGCCAGAAAGTCAAACAAGGCTTTTTGTCTAATGGGCCAGAATACTTCAAAAAACCTCCCCTTGGGCCTGAAACTCCCCTTGGTTTGCATCCTTTTTAATTTTATTTTCTTTTCTTTTCTAATTCTTTTCTAATTGTTTTAATTGTTTTTTTCACCTAAAATAATTTCCTTTTCATAATAAAAACAGAAAAATCAAAAATACAAATATATTTAATTATTATTAATTTCATCACTAACCTATTTTTTTGTAAATAAACTCTAACGATTAACTTAGTTTAATTTAGGTTTTTAAACTTTAATCTTTTTCTTAATAAGTAAAAAGTATCTAGAATTAGGTTTTTTTTGACATTTTCATCTTTTTTCTTAAATAAATTATTAATCATCATTATTTATCATTATTATTAATTATCATTAATTTTGTAAATAAACATGTAAATAAATTAATTAACTAGTAAATTAGGTTAACTTTAATATTTTCATTAATAATTAAAATAATCTAGATTTAGGGTTTCCTTTTAATTCTTTTTCTTTATATTTCATAAAATACAAAAACCTAAAAAATATTCCTTTTCTTTAATTTAATAATTAATTAACTTTTAATTCAATTCAATTTCAAAAGGGTCCAACGCCCTCGAACGTTCAACTTTAATTCTTTCGCGCATTTATTCTTATTTTTATTTTTTCAATATTATGTAATTGTTCAAGCCATGTAATAGTAATTAGGAATTTATTTACTTTCTGCATTTTTATTAAAATGGGTCTTTGTAATTTGGCGATGTATAGACCCGCGCCTTGTAATAGCGTAGGATTTTACTTTCCGCATTTAAATTTTCGCACCTTTAAACCGCTAAACTTTGCATGAAAGAATGAATGGCCTAAAATAAAAACAAGCGTAGATCACCCATGACATGTACAAGATAAATGCTAAACTGAAAACAACACACAAATTCACACACCACTCTTAGGGTACGCCTCATTGTTGCCTTGCCCTCGAAACGTGGTCGTCGAGTATAAGACGTTTTAGTAAGTCCTTATGTCCATGATCTATGGCATAGGGGTAGCTTCTAAGGTGTCCTACTGTTGCTCTGGTGACCACACTGTCCCTAACAATCGAATTGACCCGAACACCTCCAACGGTGCTGCTACCTATCTCTCAATGGTGGGATGGCACTACCTTAAGGACATTTACACAGCCTAATTCCTTAGGGTAGGTGGATGACTCATAGATACTTGCTCTATTCAAAAACAAATCAAAAAACTCTTTTCACACCGACACTTTCAAAAAGCTTTCAAAACAATTTTTCAAACACTCTTGAGGACTGATACAAGAGTCGATCTGAAATCTTTAAACGAAACTTTTTCAAACCCACTCACATTTTGAAAAGCAAACAAACATTTTTGAAAACACAATGAGCAAGTATCTAAGAGCCCATGGATAACCATGGATAGAAAGGGTGCTAACACCTTCCCTTTCTATAAATCTACCTCCCGAACCGAGAGATAATCTCATAAGGAATTTTGCTGTGCTTTTGTCCTGTCCATGTTGGAGAAAATAAAAGACGGTGGCGACTCTTGCTTACCGCGACATTTCGCGAACCAGCGTTAAATAGTCAGTTCCAGATCCACCAATCACAGGTTGCCAATGTGGTTCTTGTGCCGAAGAAGGACGGTAAGGTTCGGATGTGTGTTGACTATAGGGATCTGAATAGGGCAAGCCCCAAGGATGATTTCCCTCTACCTCATATCGACGTTCTGGTTGACAACACCGTACAACATAAGGTCTTATCCTTTATGGATGGTTTCTCCGGTTATAATCAGATTAAAATGGCTCCCGAAGACATGGAGAAGACAACCTTTGTTACTCAATGGGGTACCTTTTGTTACAAGGTCATGCCTTTTGGATTGAAGAATGTTGGGGCAACGTATCAGCGTGCCATGGTTGCTTTGTTCCATGATATGATCCATCATGAGATTGAGGTATACGTCGACGACATGATTGCAAGATCCAAAACTGAGGAAGAACACCTTGACCACCTTCAGAAGCTATTTAACAAGTTAAAGTTGTACAAGCTGAGGTTAAACCCGAACAAGTGCACCTTCGGAGTGAGATCCGGTAAAATGCTGGGTTTCGTTGTAAGCGATAAAGGTATTCAGGTGGATCCTGCCAAGGTGAAAGATATACAGGAAATGCCAGTTCCCCAAACAGAGAAAGAGGTCAGAGGCTTTCTGGGACGTCTGAACTATATTGCCCGATTTATCTCGCACCTGACTGCTACTTGTGAGCCAATTTTCAAGCTATTAAAGAAAGATCAAGTGGTAAGATGGAACGATGAATGTCAGGCCGCTTTCGAAAGGATTAAAGAGTATCTCCAAGAGCAACCCATTCTGATGCCTCCAGTTGAAGGGAGACCTTTGATCTTATACTTGACCGTACTCGACAACTCAATGGGGTGCGTGCTGGGGCAGCATGACGAGTCTGGCCGAAAAGAGCATGTTATTTATTACCTTAGCAAAAATTTTACCGACTGCGAGACCCGATACTCGTTGCTCGATAAAACTTGTTGCGCTTTGGCATGGGCTGCTCGCCGGCTGAGACAGTATATGTTGACTCACACTACTTTATTGATATCAAAGATGGATCTAATGAAGTATATCTTCGAAAAGCCTGCCTTGTCCGGAAGAATAGCAAGATGGCAGATGATCTTGACTGAGTATGACATCCAGTACACGACCCAAAATGCAATCAAAGGAAGTGTATTGGCAGATCATTTGGCACATCAGGCAGTGGATGATTACCAGTCTATGAACTTCGAATTCCTGGATGAGAATATCATGATCGTGACTGACTGTGAGAAACCTGAACCGGATGAAGGACCTGAGGAGGGATCCCGATGGTCTATGTACTTTGATGGAGCGTCAAACGCTTTGGGTAATAGCATCGGCGCCGTGATCATATCTCATAAAGGCTCTCATACTCCATTCACCGCCCGACTATGTTTCAACTGCACCAACAATATGGCGGAGTATGAAGCGTGCATCATGGGTCTTCGAGCTGCTATTGACCTAAGGATTAAGTTTCTAAGTGTTTTCGGAGATTCCGCTCTCGTGATCAGTCAGATCAAAGGCGAGTGGGATATGAAACACCCAAATCTTATTCCTTACAAGGAGTATGTGTTGACGTTGCTTCCCCACTTCGAGGAGATAACCTTTGACCACTTCCCAAGAGAGGAGAATCAGTTGGCGGACGCGCTGGCTACGATGTCTTCTATGTTCAAAGTCAATTGGGACAACGAAGCTCCCCGGATTATCATTGAAAGATTGGACGAACCTGCACATTGCTGTGACATTGAGACTGAAGAGGTAGCAGATAAACCCTGGTTTCATGAGGTGAAGAGATACCTTGAGGCTCAGGAATGCCCCGAGGGTACATCTGTTAATGATAAGAGGTTTTTGAGGAGGTTAGCGGAAAAATTCTTCATCAGCAATGGCATTATTTACAAGCGTAACCATGATTCAACCTTACTGCGATGTATGGATAAGAACGAAGCAGAAAGAATCATGACAGAGTTACATGAAGGTACTTTCGGAACTCATTCCAGTGGACATACCATGGCAAAGAAGATCCTTCAGGCAGGATATTATTGGTCCACCATGGAAGCCGACTGTTATCAGCATTCTCGGACATGTCACAAGTGCCAAGTCTATGCTGATAAGGTGCATACACCTCCAGTTCCTCTGAACGTCTTGACGGCACCTTGGTCTTTTGTAATGTGGGGCATTGATATGATCGGCGAGATCAGACCTACAACATCCAACGAGAATCGTTTCATCCTGGTAGCTATTGATTACTTTACGAAGTGGGTTGAAGCAGCTTCCTTTGCTACTGTAACCAAGAATGTCGTGGCGCGGTTTATTCGACACAATTTGATTTGTCGATACGGTGTACTAGAGAGGATCATTACGGACAATGGTACAAATCTCAACAATAAGATGATCACTGAGCTCTGCAAGCAATTCAAGATACAGCATCACAACTCTTCTCCCTACCGGCCGAAGATGAATGGAGCTGTTGAAGCAGCTAATAAGAATATTAAGAAGATTGTGCAGAAGATGATTGTGACATACAAAGATTGGCACGAGATGTTACCATTTGCTATTCATGGGTACCGTACCTCAGCACGGACATCAACAGGGGAAACACCCTATTCCTTGGTATATGACATGGAGGCAGTCTTGCCCATTGAAGTTCAGATACCCTCTCTTCGGATTATGAAGGATGCAGGTTTGGGTGGAGATGACTGGATTCAGACCCGGCTTGATCAGCTAAACTTAATCGACGAAAAGAGACTCACTGCTATTTGTCATGGTCAAACGTACCAAAAACGGATGATCAAGGCATTTAACGAGAAAGTCAGACGACAAGAGTATCAAGTTGGGGATCTGGTAATCAAGCGCATCGTACTACCTCAAGGTGATCTCAGGGGCAAATGGACCCCTACTTACGAAGGGCCATTTGTGGTTAAGAATATTTTCTCAAAAGGAGCTATGATTTTAACCACCATGGATGGTGAAGACCTTCCTCACCCCGTCAATGCAGACATAGTGAAAAGATACTACGCATAATCAAAGACCCGCTAGGTTGACTGGCCTAGGCAAAAATAAGGGCTTCCCGGCGAACCAAAAGGGTTCGGGCAAAAATAAGGGATGAAAATAAAAATCTGTACACCCGGCAAGTCGAAAACCTGAAAAGGCGGCTTGGGAAAAAAGGGTATCCTGGTGGACTGAAAACCCGAAAGGGCGGTCCAGGAAAAAATTAGGGATTAAAGTGTAACACTGTGTCTCATTGGATCACCTTGCATCTAGACTTCGGTATCGACTATCAAGCTCGGACGGCACTAATCAATCTGATTCATCTTCAACCAAGTAGAAAAGTGATAAGATGCTCGAAGACATAAGGGCAATAGCAGAGTTGGAACTCAGTGAGATTACTCACATAGCTGTTTTGTTTAGTTTTTCACAAATTGTATAAACTATATCTGTTCGGCGGCGTTCTCTTACTAGGACGTCAGCCTCTTGTACAAAAGCGCTTATTTACAGACCAAATTTCAAAATCAATACAATTCATTTTCAGAGAAATTTCAAGCTATTTTTCCTTTATCTGTTTTGTTTTGCAAAGAACGTCCAATGTTCATTTTTGATATATGCACTTGACATTAATTGCTGCTCATAAATATTTGCATGCGAAACAAAAGACGAGTTACTGGTAATAGCAGAAACAGGGGCAATAAGAATTGTTCGAACTGTACAGTTGCTCTATCCACCAGGTGCAAAGGTACATTCAGCTAAAGAACATGGTTGATATGCATTCACTCCCCGCAGAGTAAGACAGTAATGTTAACTCTCCTCAGCTGAGACTTGCAACTGTGAATGAATGAATCGGTAATATCCTCCCTAAGCAGAGTTTATCTACCATCAGCACTGAAAAGGCTTAATATCCCCAGCAGTCTTAATAGTCCCCAACGGAGTATAAGAATATTCCCCGGCAGAATACAAGATATCCCCAATGAATTTAAAATTTTCCCAGCGCAGTCTGAAAAAGCTTCCCCAATGGAGTTGAAAAATCATCCCCAGTCGGCTCTGGAAGTTTGTCCCCAGCAGAGTATAAAAATAAATATCCTCAACCGAGTTCAAAGGAAGATTGTCCCCAGCAAAGCTCAAAGGATTATCCCCTTTAGAGTCTGACAGGTTATCCCTAGGGAAGTCGCAACTGAAAGATCATCCCCGGCGGAGCTCTTTCCTTTCACAAACAGAATTCAATCCCCAACAGGATTCAGTATCACCAGCAACGATAATTTATCCCCAGCAGAACTTATTGTTTGAATCCTCAGCAAAACATCTCTTCCCCACAGAGTAATCTCCTCATCAGTTTATTCCCCAACAGAGTTATCTTCTCCTGCAGGTTTATTCTCGCAATCACCTTCGTTCACCATCCCCAGCGGAAGCGAAGAATTCAACTCTTGTCTCCAGCAGCTATCCGGGATTTATTTTCCCCAGCTAAAACATTACATCTCCATATATCATGACACATGCATATACGCATCATACAACACAATCTCATTTATTTTGAGAACATCATTGCTTGTCCATATCATGCATTGCATATGACTGACCTTTACCTTTCAGGAAGGATGCAGTTAAGTTCTCAGCTCAGTCGAAGACCTGACCGGTTCTTAAATCTCAACTGAATTATCCTCGGTTGAATTTCAGATAAGGTTCTCAATCTCGACAATTTTCCTCCGTCATAGTGTGGACGAGTTCTACAATCTTAACGGTATACTACGTTGAAGACCAGACAGTTCCTAGATCTTGATGAAGATGTTTCCTCCGTCATAGTGTGGACGAGTTCTACAATCTCAACGGTATACTACGTTGAAGACCAGACAATTCCTAGATCTTGATGAAGATGTTTTCCTCCGTCATAGTGTGGACGAGTTTTACAATCTCAACGGTATACTATGTTGAAGACCAGACAGTTCCTAGATCTTGATGAAGATGTTTCCCTCCGTCATAGTGTGGATGAGTTCTACAATCTCAACGGTATACTACGTTGAAGACCAGACAGTTCCTAGATCTTGATGAAGATGTTTCCCTCCGTCATAGTGTGGACGAGTTCTACAATCTCAACAGTATACTACGTTGAAGACCAGACAGTTCCTAGATCTTAATGAAGATGCTTTCCTTCGTCATAGTGTGGGCGAGTTCTACAATCTCAACGGTATACTACGTTGAAGACCAGAAAGTTCCTAGATCTTGATGAAGATGTTTCCCTCCTTCATAGTGTGGACGAGTTCTACAATCTCAACGGTATACTACGTTGAAGACCAGATAGTTCCTAGATCTTGATGAAGATGTTTCCCCCCGTCATAGTGTGGACGAGTTCTACAATCTCAACGGTACACTATGTTGAAGACCAGACAGTTCCTAGATCTTGATGAAAATGTTTTCCTCCGTCATAGTGTGGACGAGTTCTACAATCTCAACGGTATACTACGTTGAAGACCAGACAGTTCCTAAATCTTGATGAAATTTAGACTTCCCCAGCGGAATCTTCCACAACAACAGGTGTGATCGGTGGAAATAGAACTGACTGTTTTTAAGCTGGTTTCGCGAAATGTCGCGGTAAGCAAGAGTCGCCACCGTCTTTTATGTTCTCCAATATGGAAAGGACAAAAGCACAGCAAAATTCCTTATTCGAGAATGTTTCTCGGTTCGGGAGGTAGATTTATAGAAAGGGAAGGTGTTAGCACCCTTTCTATCCGTGGTTATCCACGGGCTCTTAGGTACTTGCTCTTATGTTTTCAAAAATGTTTGCTTTTCAAATGTGTGTGGGTTCTGAAAAAGTTTCGTTTGAAAGATTTCTAAGTAACTCTTGTATATGTCCTCAAGAGTGTATGAAAAATTTGTTTGACTTTTAGAAAGTGTGAGTGCGAAAAGTTGTTTTGTTTGTTTGAAAAGAGCAAGTACCCATGAGATCTACCTACTCTAAGGAATTAGGCTGTGTAAGAGTCCTTTAGATAGTGCTATCCCACCATTGAGAGGTAGGTAGCACCCTCGTTGGAGTTGTTCGGGTCAATTCGATTATCGGGACAGTGTGGTCACCGAAGCAATGGTAGGACAACTTAGAAGTAACCCTAATGTCCTAGATCCTTTTTATCCGAGGCAACCGTTTCGAGGCAACTGGATCTTTTAAACAGAAGGGCGACCTCTAAGACACCCAATACTTGATGACCACGTTCGAGGCAACCAGTGAGGCGTACCCTAAGAGTGGCATGTGCTTGTGTGTTGTTTTCATGTTATGTTTATCTTGTACATGTTATTTGTGAGCTACGGATTGATTTTATTTACATACATTCTTGCAGGCATATTATCAGTTAGGGGTGCGGAAAGTAAATTGTGGAAATGTAAATCTAGCTATTACAAGGCGCGGGTCTATACATCGCCAAAAACAAAAACCCGTTTTGAAAAGTAAATGCAGAAAATTAAAGAAAACAATAAAATCCTAATTGATATTACATCCTCTGTACAGATACATAAACATAATCAAAATAAATAAATATGCACGAATAGAAATTTAATCGGGAACGTCCTAAGGGTTTTGACCCTTTTTTGAATAAGAATTGAAAATTGTCCTTTTTTTTTGCAATTAAATTAAAATTAAAACTAATAACTAATTAATTTATTAAAAGAAAAATGTTTTTTTTTGTATTTTTATGTTTTAATGAAATAAAATAAAAAAGGAATTAAAAATGTCAAAAGAAAAGCCTAAGTCTAAATTATTTTATTTATTGTAAAAAGGTATTAAAATTAACTAATTAAACTAATTTAATTTAATTTACATTTATTTACAAAATAAGTTAATAAATAATAAAATGTTTTTTTTTGTTTTATTGTAATAAATGTTAATTTGTTAATTAAATAATTAATAAAAACTAATAATTAATAAAAGGGAAATTATGAAAGAAAAGAAAATAAAATAAAATAAAAGAGAAAAAAGGAAAAGAAAATAAGAACCCAGGGGGATGCAGGCCTTTTTTGGGAGGTGAATCAGGAATTTAGGCCCATTGTCTCAAGCCTTTTTGACTTTTGAAATTTTCCATGGCGTAGTTGACTGAGGAGCATGGTAGTCCCTCTTTCTTGGCCTTCAGATTGTTGATTTGAGGCCACATGGCAAGCTGGCGTATGAGGTGTATGATGGACATCACTCAGTATCCTGCATATGATTGTATAAGGAAAAATAATATTGAAATTATGGGGGACCTGGGATTCGAACCCAGGTCCCAAGGGACTATGCACAAGCGCTTTGGCCACTGAGCCAATTGTCTCAATTGTTATAAAAATAATAAGCGAATGATATATTGATGAACCAAAATAATGCCTGAGAAAAAAATAAAAACGCGCTATTTTTTGAAACGGACAAATCAGAGGGAGACGCGCCAGCGTCTTCTTCGTTTGTTACTGGTTTTTTACCTGCGGATTTCTATCCGCAGGAAACTTTGCAGGCCTTTCCTAAAACCATCCCTAGGCTTCATAAATTCCATCTAAACTCATGGTTGTGATCGCCTATGTCTCCTGATCACGTTGATGCTCATGGTTCGTCCCAATTTTACCTGTAGAAAAAATACCTAAAAACAAAGCAAACAAACCCTAGGCACGGGTATTGTCATACGAAGCCTAAAAATGAAATTGAATGTAACAATTGCATTGGAAATCAGGTATGGAGTATGAATATGCTATTATTTTCCAGAAAAAATGCAAGAATGGGAAAACACGACTCCATGTTCAGAGGTGATTTCGTGAGTACTTACAGCGCTATTCAGTGGACCTTAGGACGCGTTTGTGGTTGCTTTGGCTTCAGGGGGTGGCAAGGAAGAAAGCTACGTGCTTGCTTTGATCTGAAAACGCTTGCAACTATGCTTTTGATCTCTCACTTTTTGGACAATTTTCAGTTTTTGCTCTGGCCGTTTCAGGGATGCCTAGGTCGTGAATGAGGCTTGTCACACTTGCATATGTAGTAATGAATGATAATAGGTCACATTATGAGCTAATGATCCCTTGCAATTAAGTTTTTGGATTCTTCATAACCACCATTAAAGAAACATTCCAAGTTTGTTCAAATTTTGAATTTTTATGCATAAAATGGCCCTAGCAAGAAATTGGTAGGTTGTTCATGACACATAAAAGTCATTCAAATCAAAAGATGTTATTTAATTAATTTTTTTGATTTTATTTGAATTTTATGGATTTAAAATGAATTAAATCAAATAAAATTAAATAAAAATAGAAAAATTAATGCTTAATCTTGAAATTGATCATGGGACACGTGGGTGGCATGACAAGGCTTAATCAAGTGAAAAAAAGTGGGCCCTTTTGTCAAAAATTGAAGTTTCAAGGATAGTTGACTTTTGCCATTTCACAAAAATTTCCCAACTTCTCCAATGCATATCTTGCTCAATTTTGATCATATGAACATGTTCTTGGACATTTTGGAAAGGTATTGAAGTCCTCTAACCAATGCCTTTGGTCCCATGTCATTTTTGATTTACCAATCTCAAGTTATGGTCTTTGACTTAAAGTGCATTTTTGTTGACTTTTGAAAATGACCTATAATGTTGAAATTGATAACCTTTTGTGAGAGCATTTCTTGGACTTGGAATGTGAAGATGAGTTGTAGGAAATGTCCTCCCCTTCAAAATGAGCATTGTATGGGATTTTTCTGATGAACCATGAAAAAGTTATGCCTTGGTCAAGTTACAGTTGACTTTTGAGCTGTCCAAAAATGGAAACTTTTGCATCTTGATGATTTTTGAGCCATGCTTGTGGAATCATGATCAAGACTTGATCAAATGATGATTGTGGCTTCAAAATAAGATGTTGACCAAAAAATTTGACTTTTGACTGCCAAATGACCATTTTACCCCTACAGTCGATTGTGAGGCAATTAGGGCCTTTGACTGTGCAATTTGATGCTGTGAGTCTTGAAACTTGGCATGTAGATGCTTGACAATGTGTATAGGTGTGATCGGTGGAAATAGAACTGACTGTTTTTTAAGCTGGTTTCGTGAAATGTCGCGGTAAGCAAGAGACGCCACCGTCTTTTATGTTCTCCAACATGGAAAGGACAAAAGCACAGCAAAATTCCTTATTGAGAATGTTTCTCGGTTCGGGAGGTAGATTTATAGAAAGGGAAGGTGTTAGCACCCTTTCTATCCATGGTTATCCATGGGCTCTTAGGTACTTGCTCTTATGTTTTCAAAATGTTTGCTTTAAAATGTGAGTGGGTTTGAGAAAAAGTTTCTTTGAAAGATTTCTGAATAACTCTTGTATCTGTCCTCAAGAGTGTTTGAAAAATTTATTTTGAAAGCTTTTGAAAGTGTAAGGTGTGAAAAGTATGTTGTTTGTTTTTGAAAAGAGCAAGTATCCATGAGTCATCTACCTACCCTAAGGAATTAAACTGTGTAAGTTTCCTTTAGGTATTGCCATCCCACCATTGAGAGGTAGGTAGCACCACCGTTGGGGGTGTTCGGGTCAATTCGAGTTTAGGGACAGTGTGGTCACCGAAGCAACAATAGGACACCTTAGAAGCTACCCTTATGTCCTAGATCCTTTTTTTAATCCGAGGAAACCGTTTCGAGGCAACTGTTTCGAGGCAACTGGATCATGGATATAAGGACTTACTAAAACGTCCTATACTTGACGACCACGTTTTGAAGGCAACAAGTGAGGCGTACCCTAGAAGTGGTGTGTGTATTTGTGTGTTGTATTCAGTAATGTTTGTCTTGTTAATTAGTGAGCTACGAGTTGTTTTTATTTACATACATTCTTTCATGCAAGTTAACAGTTAAGGGGTGCGAAAAGTAAATTGCGGAAACGTAAATCCTACGCTATTACAAGGCGCGGGTCTATACATCGCCAAAAATTACAAAGACCCGTTTTTTAGTAAATGAGTACGGAAATTAAATAAAGTGATAAACCTATTTAACTATTACATTCTTGAAGGCAATTACATAATAATCAAATAAAGTAAATGCACGCGAATAAATTAATCGGGAATGTCTAAGGGTGTTGACCCTTTTAAGAAAAGAAATTGATTTTTTGGTCTTTTTTGTAATTAAAATGAAATTAAAACTAATTTATGACTAATTAATTAATTTAATTAAAAGAAAATATTTTTTTGTTTTTTATGTTTTTATGAAATAAAAGAAATGGAATAAAATTAAAAGTTAACTTTTACCTAATTCTAGATTTATTTTAATTATTTAAGAAAAGGAATTAAACTTGCCTAATTAAACTATTTTGGTTAATATTTATTTACAAAATAAAATAATAATAATAATAATGATGTAATTCTATTTTTTTGGTTTTTTATGAAAATATGTTAATTAAGTTAATTTGTTAATAATAATAAAAATAAAAAAGGTTAGAAATTAAAATAATAGAAAAACAAAACAAAATAAAAAAAAGGAAGTAAAACCAAAAGGGGGGTGTGGGCTGAAATTTGGAGGTGTTGAATTGAGAATTGTGGCCCATTTGAACAAGGCCTGTATGACTTTTTTGATCACCTACAGCATGCTTGACTCCAGACCATGGTGTTCCTTTCTTTTTGTCCCCTGGATCTGCCTTGGATGACACTTGGCTTGTTGGGATATGAGGTCTATAGTGTTCCTCTTTTGAGAATCTGCATATGAAAGCAATAAAAAAAATAGTGTGGAAATTATAAAGGGACCTGGGAAGAACTTACAGCGCGGTATGAGCCTCAGGACTTGGCAAAGGTTGCTTGAGCTTCAGGGTGTGGCAAGGAATAGAACCACGTGCTTGTTTTGATCTGAAGATGCTCGCAACTATGTTTTAGAACTCTCACTTTTTGAAAATTTTTAGTTTTGCTCTTGGCCGTTTTTGCACACACTTTTTTTTTGAATGAGGTTGGGAAGGCTTGTATATATAGTAATGAATGAGAATCAGTCACATGATGAGCCTTTAACC
The DNA here is from genome assembly GCA_948472305.1 of Vicia faba. Lineage (NCBI taxonomy): Eukaryota > Viridiplantae > Streptophyta > Magnoliopsida > Fabales > Fabaceae > Vicia > Vicia faba. The sequence goes on along the minus strand of OX451738.1, from coordinate 1,036,913,566 downwards.
ATTGCAATTATGCTTGAGATTTTGCCATAACCAACATTGAAACAACTTGCCTTTTGTGTCAAAATTTGAATTTCTATGCCCATAATAGGCCTTGCACGAATTTGGGAGGTATTTCAAGGTGATTCAAAGCTAATCAACACAAAATATATCCCTGCATTAATTTCTTTGATTTTTATTTGAATTTTAAAGATTTAAAATGAATTAAATCAAATAAAATTAAATAAAAGTGAAAAAATTAATTTTAAATCTTGAAATAAATTGTGGGACACGTGGGAATCATGGCCAAGCTGAATCAAGTGGAAAAAGTGGGCCCCTTTTGTCAAAAATGAAGTTTCAAGGATAATTGACTTTGGCCATTTCACAAAAATTTCCCAACTTCTCAAATGCATATCTTGCTCAATTTTAAAGCTATGAACATGTTCTTGGACATTTTGGAAAGGTCTTGAAGTCCTCTAACCAATGTCTTTGGTCCCATGTCATTTTGATTTACCAATCTCAAGTTATGGTCTTTGACTTAAAGTCCCTTTTGGTTGACTTTTGAAAATGACCTATAATGTTGAAATTGATAACTTTTTGTGAGAGCATTTCTTAGACTTGGAATGTGAAGATGAGTTGTAGGAAATGTCATCCCCTTCAAGATGAGAATTGGATGGGATTTTTCTGATGAACCATGAAAATGTTATGCCTTGGTCAAGTTACAGTTGACTTTTCAACTGTCCAAAAATAGAAACTTTTGCATCTTGATGATTTTTGAGCCATGCTTGTGGAATCATGATCAAGACTTGATCAAATGATGATTGTGGCTTCAAAATAAGATGTTGACCAAAATTTTTGACTTTTGACTGCCAAATGACCATTTTGCCCCTGCAGTTGATTGTGAAGCAATTAGGGTTTTTGACTGTGCAACTTGACCTTGTGAGCCTTGAAACTTGACATGTAGGTGCTTGACAATGTATATGAGCTTATGGGACTTGATTGAGCCCTTGAAAACCTCAACTTCCTTGCAAGAACCAAAACCCTAATTTTGACTGGCTTAGGAGGATGGTTTGACTGTGCAACCTTTGAGGAGACTTGAGCAAATCTAGATGATGCTTGTCAAAACTTTGAAAAATATGGGAGGGCAAATTTTGGGGTACAATAGTTGCCCCTGTTCAATCTTCTTAGACCTGAGGATGTAGATTGGCTTGTGCGTCTTTCGTGATCCAAAGGTGGAAGATGATTGAACACTAGAGTGCCCAGAAATTTGCACTCACATAGTGAGGTATCAGCAGTGTGATGTCGGGAATGGGCTTACAGATGCCATTTGGAGATGTGACAAAACCTTGTCGGGAATGGGCTTATAGATGCCATTTGGAGATTGTTGATAGATGGATGGGCTTATAGATGCCATCTGGAGGTGCAATGGATAGTTGAATCTGAATAAGAAATAGAATAGCTTCCGTGTCTGGGGCATATCTAGTCTATATCTAATTACTGACGTCTGAATGAGTAGTAGAATGACCGTCGGGTCTGGGGTATATCCATACTGCGTCTGAATGAGTGGCAGAATGTCATCTGAATCTGGATCGTATCTGGACTGAACAATAGAATAGCATCCGGGCTGGAGCATCTCTAAGTTGTCTTTAGAAGTTTGAATCTGAATAAGCAATAGAATAGCTTCCGTGTCTGGAGCATTTCTAGGCCATCTCCGGAGAGAAATCTGAATAAGCAGTAGATTAACATCCGGGTCAGGAGCATCTCTAAGCTATATCTGAAAGGAAATCTGGAATGAGTATCAGAATGTCGCCATGTATGGGCCGCCTCTGAACTATATCTGGAATAAACAATAGAATAGCATTCATGGTTGGAGCATCGCTAAGTTATCTTTAGGAGGTTGGATCTGAATAAGCAATAGAATAGCGTCCGGGTCAGGAGCATCTCTAAGTTGTCTTTGGAAGGAGATCTGGAATAAGTATCAGAATGTCGCCATGTCTGGGTCGCATTTGAACCATCTCTAGAAGGGAATCTGGAATAAGCAATAGAATAGCATCCGTGTCTGGAGCATTTCTAAGCTATCTCTAGAAGGGAGTCTGGAATAAGTATCAGAATGTAGCCATGTCTGGATCGCATCTGAACCATCTCTAGAAAGAATCTCTGAATAAACAATAGAATACCATCCGTGGTTGGAGCATCTCTAAGTTATCTCTGAAAAGAAACCCTGAATAAGCAACAGAATAGCGTCCGGTTCTGGAGCATGTCTGAACTATTTCTGAACAAGCAACTCTGAATAAGCAACAGAATAACGTCCATCTCTAGAGCATTTCCAAGCTATATCTGAAGCTTTGAATAAGCAAAAGAATAGCATCCATATCTGGAGCATTTCCCGGCTATATCTGAAACTTTGAATAAGCAAAAGAATAGCATCCATCTCTGGAGCATTTCCAAGCTATATCTGAAACTTTGAATAAGCAAAAGAATAGCATCCATATATGGAGCATTTCCCGGCTATATCTGAAAGGAAACTCTTGAATAAGCAAAAGAATAACATCCATCTCTGGAGCATTTCTAAGCTATCTCTGAAGAGAAAATCTGAATAAGCAAAAGAATAGCATCCATATCTGGAGCATTTCCCAGCTATATCTGAAAGGAAACTCTTGAATAAGCAAAAGAATAACGTCCATCTCTGGAGCATTTCTAAGCCATCTCTGAAGAGAAAATCTGAATAAGCAAAAGAATAGCGTCCATATCTAGAGCATTTCCCAGCTATATCTGAAAGGAAACTCTTGAATAAGAAAAAGAATAACGTCCATCTCTGGAGCATTTCTAAGCCATCTCTGAAGAGAAAATCTGAATAAGCAAAAGAATAGCGTCCATATCTGGAGCATTTCCCAGCTATATATGAAAGGAAACTCTTGAATAAGCAAAAGAATAACGTCCATCTCTGGAGTATTTCTAAGCCATCTCTGAAGAGAAAATCTGAATAAGCAAAAGAATAACATCCATATCTGGAGCATTTCCCAGCTATACCTGAAAGGAAACTCTTGAATAAGCAAAAAGAATAACGTCCATCTCTGGAGCATTTCTAAGCCATCTCTGAAGAGAAAATCTGAATAAGCAAAAGAATAGCATCCATATCTGGAGCATTTCCCAGCTATATCTGAAAGGAAACTCTTGAATAAGCAAAAAGAATAACGTCCATCTCTGGAGCATTTCTAAGCCATCTCTGAAGAGAAAATCCGAATAAGCAAAAGAACAGCATCCATCTCTGGAGCATTTCTAAGCTATCTTTGGAGATAAATCTGAATAAGCAAAAGAACAACATCCATATCTGGAGCATTTCTCGGCTATCTCTTCAATCTCTTTAATGTAGATATGCCCTGGCTGGATACATGTGTCGAATCTACTCACAGATATGCCCTGGCTGGATACAGGAATCGAATCTGGAATTACGACAGTTGATAGTAATCATCTTTGGGATTGACCTTTTTCCTGAAAAGGCGAAACATCAGTTGTATGCAATGTCATGATGTATGAAATGCATGATGTCATGATGTCCCAAAATAAATGAGATAGTGTGTTATGATGCGTATATGCATATGTCATGATGTATGTCAATGTGATGTTTATGAATGCATTTTCGTCTAGGAAAATAAATCCTTGACGAATGCCGGGAAACTGAATCCTGGGCTGATGTTTGAAGAGTAGAGTTCTTCATTTCCGCTGGGGATGATGGTTGCAAGAATAAACCGGTAGGAGAAGATGGCTCCGTTGGGGAATAAACTTGTTGGAGAGATTACTCTGCGGGGAATTACTCTGTGGGGAGAGATACTTCGCTGAGGTTTTGATGATAACTCCGCTGGGGATTCCGTTGATATGTTTTGTTGAGGAATTGATGAACTCCGCTGGGGGTAGGAAGAACTTCGTCGAGGACGATCTTTCCGTGGTAATTAGCTGAGGATAACCCAGTTATAGGCTCTGGTGGAGAATTACCTTTGAATAAAGCCGGGGAGATGCTTTTGCGCTCTGCAGGGGATTAGCTTCCAGAATCTACTGGGGATAGTCCAACTTCTTTAAGGCTGACAGTAGCTTAACTCTGCTTGGGAAGAGTGTTGCTGGCTTGCTGGAGAATACTGTGCCTTTTCAGGGCTGATGGGAGACCAACTCTGCTTGAGGAGAGCATTGTTGCATCTTGTCTTTCTCTATGGGGAATGGAGATATCTTGGTTGTTCTTCAGCCGAACCTACCTTAGTACCTTGGTGGACAGAGCAACCAGATCGCTTAGACAACTCATTATTGCCCCAGTTTTTGAGGGAGAAGGTACCTGTGGAGGTGTTTGACAACTGCCGTTTGACAAATATTCTTCTGGTAGGCAAGTGACGAGGTGACGGGACATAGTCGCACGCTTTAATCCCTAACTTTTGCTTGGACCGCCCTCTCGGGTTTTCAGTCCATCGGGATACCCATTTTTGCCCAAGCCGCCTTTTCAGGTTTTCGACTTGCCGGGTGTACAGATTTTTTATATTTTCATCCCTTATTTTGCCCGAACCCTTTTGGTTCACCGGGAAGCCCTTATTTTTGCCTAGGTGTGTCAACCTAGCGGGTCTTTGATTATGCGTAGTATTTTTTCGACTATGTCCGTGCTCAGAATGCAGGGAGTTGTCACCGTCAGCAGCGCAGTGTTACCATGCCACCAGAAGATCTTCGTTTGATCGTCCAATGCCCCAAGTGATCCAGATGGAGATTTGCCCCAAGCTGGTTGGCCTTTTGAGAGATTCTCTGAATCTTGACTTAACAGCCCCAGATGATGGACAATGATCATGCCATGCCCCTTGGTTGGGAGTGCCTTTGTTCATCAGATATTCTTCGTGCGAACTTCTATGATGTTCAAACAAATAGTCATATGCAAGCAATGTTATATTAAAAATGCAAAGCTTATGTCTGTCTTGAAGTTTTTTGAAAATGCATTTTTTTGGTAAAACAAGCAAATTATGTAACATGTGATGTCAACTCAAGATTTTACAGCGAGCCTTAAGGAGTCAGGATACCTTTATAACAGTATGCTTTCGAACTAACCCATGCTTCAGCTAGGACTTTTGCGGGTTATAACGTGGCCTGGTTCACGGTTTAAGAAACAAAGGATAAGGCTCAAAACGTAATTGTACCCACCCGCTCTTCGTGATGTTCTTCAAACCTAAACTCAGTTGATCGTACGTTAGACCTTGTTTGAGTCTTTGCTCTGATATCCTGGTGATGGTTCGGATGTTGATAATTTATTTGGGATAGGCAGTCGTTCCTTTTTGGTTGAGGGTTTGTATGACCTCTTTCTTTTTTGATTTCGTTATCCCTATTTTTTCCTGAACTGTTTCCTTTGTGATTACAGTCAGCGGGATGCCCCAGTTTTGTAAGTCTCCTTCGTAGGTTTTGACTTATTGGGCTTTAGTTTCTGAAAGATAATGACTGCCTGTCTTTATGATTATTCAGAACCATCATCGTCTTTTTTCTTGGAAGGAATCCTTTGATGCCATTCGTTGTGCACCTGGATCAGCTGAGAGAACTACCCTGCCCCAGGTTATGATTAAGGGTTTTAATTTTCAAAAAGAAAAACTCCTACTTCTTTGGCTCAAAGGGATTGACGGGGGATTATCTTCCTTATAACTCCAGTGTTTAGGAATTGAAACAATGTCTGTACCTCATCAGCGGGGTCTGTTCAAAAGCATACTGTAGATTGTGGTATCGTTTTCGTCATCCTCCCTCAAGAGGCTTAGAATTATTAATTGAGAGTTGACATCAAAAAATGAAAGCAGTTTGAATATAGCGAATGCGAATATATTGATTCAAAACAGACATATGTGATGCATCGATAAAGTAATAAAGTTTGCTATGACAATAATTGTTTGTATAAGCAAAGAAAATACAACTTGAACATTCGAATGAACAAAAAGTCTTCTAGTCTCAGGACTTGTCACTTCAAATGGTGAATCTCGCACGGATAGTAGAAGAACTCAGCATGACCATCTGGGGTGAATTCCACAGCTCCTTCATCAATCAAGCTTTGGATTTTGTACCTCAACTTCCAACAGTCGTCAGTATCATGCCCCGGGCTGTTAGAATGGTATGCGCACCTGGCCCCAGGATTATAGTTGGGTGAAGAAGTCCTAGGATTAGGGTGAGGTCCTATCAACGTCACCAGATTCAACTTCAACAGGTGTTGCAAAGCTTGGGACAGCAACGTGTTGAGCTGGGTGAATTGCCTCCTGGGCTTGTCTGGCTTGCTCTGATCAACCCATTGCTCTGGGCGAGGTTGTGGTTGGACCTGTGAAGTGGTAGCAATTTGGAGAGGTCTATTCTTCACCATACCAGACTCTTGTCCTCTTGGAAGCTGATCAATGACCTGGTCCCTGACTTGGACTGGTTGCTTCATGTTGTATCTGTCTTGATGAAGCTGACTGATCATGGCCCTCAACTCTTTTTGCTCCCGAGCTAAGCCTTGGATGAGAGCCATTTGCCCCAGCATCTGGGTTCTCATTGTATCTACCTCAGCTTGCAGACGTTTCAGCCGTTCGTCCTTATCATCTTCGGGACTTTTCTTGGCCAAATTACCCATGAGGAGTGTCCTTAACTCTTCCTGCCCCTTGGACAGGCTTAGGAAGATCTCCCTGAACTGAGTCTCTTGAGCATGAAGACCCTGGTTATCTTGTTGGGAAGCCATTGCTGAAATAAACAGCGAAGAAGGTAAGCGACCTGTAACAAGGGTACCTGTAATGCAATGATATGTATGATATGTATGCAATGTTTTCAAGGATCTCGCGAGGTAAACAGAGAAACTTGTTAGAATTTGAATTTGGGTAGCTTTATTGAAGGAACTTCATGTTATTGAGAGTCCTTCTTCAAGAGTCAAGGCTCACCATATCGAGTGGGTCATAGCCCCTGACTCAAGTCATTAACCTTGGCTAGAGGAAAATAAATCCCCTTTACCCCTTGATGGACATTTGATTCATCATGACCTGCATCACAAAACCCTTGAGGTCCTTGAAATGGATTAGTCCTAATGTAGGGTGCATGCAATGGTATGATGGTATGATGTTATGCTATGTGTGGAGTAATGTAGGTAAACCCTGTTACGAGTCCAGATTAAGGACTGTAAACAAAACCTGCAAGAAACTCAAGTGTCAGATAACAAGTATGCAAGTAGTCAAGTTTGAAGGCACACAAGTCACACAAAGAGCCCTTAGAGTTTAGGCCAGCATGAAGTTTGGGGTACTACCCTCTTGAAGTTGGTGGGCTCAAACCTGTCCTATCAAAAGTAACCGGGTTCTAAGGATCTCAATATCATTGGATTGTTTTCTGTCTTCATCGTTTCGATTTAGCCACTGAACTAGCGATCGAAATATTCCAAGAAAACAACCCTCAACTGAGTGTAGCATCGAGTATCAACCAACTTCGGACTGCACCAAATTCAGTTATCTCACTACCCTAAAGAGTCCAGGATGGTTCAATTAAGGTTCCTAAGGTCAGTTGATGCTTCACGACACCACGCGGCGGCCCCGTACTCTCCTTGACTTGACTCAAGGGTTACCGGTACTCACCAAAGTGCCACATCAACGTAGCAGACTGCTTAAACCGTGCCGGTATACCCCGCACAGTTCCCTCACAGTCTTGTTGCTACTTTCTAAGAGGTATCCCCAGATCCAAGTTAGGATCTATAGAACTCCCCAAAACAGGCCCAATAATATTAAAGCACACAAATCAGGCAATTGAAAACATAAGTGATCTTAGTCCTAAGGTACACCTCACTTTTAATTTTCCCCAGCAGAGTCGCCAGTTCTGTGATCGGTGGAAATAGAACTGACTGTTTTTTAAGCTGGTTTCGCGAAATGTCGCGGTAAGCAAGAGTCGCCAACGTCTTTTATGTTCTCCAACATGGAAAGGACAAAAGCACAGCAAAATTCCTTATTGAGAATGTTTCTCGGTTCGGGAGGTAGATTTATAGAAAGGGAAGGTGTTAGCACCCTTTCTATCCATGGTTATCCATGGGCTCTTAGGTACTTGCTCTTATGTTTTCAAAATGTTTGCTTTAAAATATGAGTGGGTTTGAGAAAAAGTTTCTTTGAAAGATTTCTGAATAACTCTTGTATCTGTCCTCAAGAGTGTTTGAAAAATTTGTTTTGAAAGCTTTTGAAAGTGTAAGGTGTGAAAAGTATGTTGTTTGTTTTTTAAAAGAGCAAGTATCCATGAGTCATCTACCTACCCTAAGGAATTAAGCTGTGTAAGTGTCCTTTAGGTAGTGCCATCCCACCATTGAGAGGTAGGTAGCACCACCGTTGGGGGTGTTCGGGTCAATTCGAGTTTAGGGACAGTGTGGTCACCGAAGCAACAGTAGGACACCTTAGAAGCTACCCTTATGTCCTAGATCCTTTTTTTAATCCGAGGCAACTGTTTCGAGGCAACTGTTTCGAGGCAACTGGATCATGGACATAAGGACTTACTAAAACGTCCTATACTTGACGACCACGTTTCGAAGGCAACAAGTGAGGCGTACCCTAGAAGTGGTGTGTGTATTTGTGTGTTGTATTCAGTAATGTTTGTCTTGTTAATTAGTGAGCTACGAGTTGTTTTTATTTACATACATTCTTTCATGCAAGTTAACAGTTAAGGGATGCGGAAAGTGAATTGCGGAAACGTAAATCCTACGCTATTACAAGGCGCGGGTCTATACATCGCCAAAAATTACAAAGACCCGTTTTTTAGTAAATGAGTACGGAAATTAAATAAAGCGATAAACCTATTTAACTATTACATTCTTGAAGGCAATTACATAATAATCAAATAAAGTAAATGCGCGCGAATAAATTAATCGGGAATGTCTAAGGGTCTTGACCCTTTTAAGAAAAGGAATTGATTTTTTGGTCTTTTTTGTAATTAAAATGAAATTAAAACTAATTTATGACTAATTAATTAATTTAATTAAAAGAAAATATTTTTTTGTTTTTTATGTTTTTATGAAATAAAAGAAATGGAATAAAATTAAAAGTTAACTTTTACCTAATTCTAGATTTATTTTAATTATTTAAGAAAAGGAATTAAACTTGCCTAATTAAACTATTTTGGTTAATATTTATTTACAAAATAAAATAATAATAATAATAATGATGTAATTCTATTTTTTTGGTTTTTTATGAAAATATGTTAATTAAGTTAATTTGTTAATAATAATAAAAATAAAAAAGGTTAGAAATTAAAATAATAGAAAAACAAAACAAAATATAAAAAAAAGGAAGTAAAACCAAAAGGGGGGTGTGGGCTGAAATTTGGAGGTGTTGAATTGAGAATTGTGGCCCATTTGAACAAGGCCTGTATGACTTTTTTGATCGCCTACAGCATGCTTGACTCCAGACCATGGTGTTCCTTTCTTTTTGTCCCCTGGATCTACCTTGGATGACACTTGGCTTGTTGGGATATGAGGTCTATAGTGTTCCTCTTTTGAGAATCTGCATATGAAAGCAATAAAAAAATAGTGTGGAAATTATAAAGGGACCTGGGAAGAACTTACAGCGCGGTATGAGCCTCAGGACTTGGCAAAGGTTGCTTGAGCTTCAGGGTGTGGCAAGGAATAGAACCACATGCTTGTTTTGATCTGAAGATGCTCGCAACTATGTTTTAGAACTCTCACTTTTTGAATAATTTTTGGTTTTGCTCTTGGCCGTTTCTGCACACACTTTTTTTGAATGAGGTTGGGAAGGCTTGTATATATAGTAATGAATGAGAATCAGTCACATGATGAGCCTTTAACCATTGCAATTATGCTTGAGATTTTGTCATAACCAACATTGAAACAACTTGCCTTTTGTGTCAAAATTTGAATTTCTATGCCCATAATAGGCCTTGCACGAATTTGGAAGGTATTTCAAGGTGATTCAAAACTAATCAACACAAAATATATCCCTCCATTAATTTCTTTGATTTTTATTTGAATTTTAAAGATTTAAAATAAATTAAATCAAATAAAATTAAATAAAAATGAAAAAAATTAATTTTAAATCTTGAAATAAATTGTGGGACACGTGGGAAGCATGGCCAAGCTGAATCAAGTGGAAAAAGTGGGCCCCTTTTGTCAAAAATGAAGTTTCAAGGATAATTGACTTTGGCCATTTCACAAAAATTTCCCAACTTCTCCAATGCATATCTTGCTCAATTTTAAAGATATGAACATGTTCTTGGACATTTTGGAAAGGTCTTGAAGTCCGCTAACCAATGTCTTTGGTCCCATGTCATTTTGATATACCAATCTCAAGTTATGGTCTTTGACTTAAAGTCCCTTTTGGTTGACTTTTGAAAATGACATATAATGTTGAAATTGATAACTTTTTGTGAGAGCATTTCTTGGACTTGGAATGTGAAGATGAGTTATAGTAAATGTCCTCCCCTTCAAGATGAGAATTGGATGGGATTTTTCTGATGAACCATGAAAAAGTTATGCCTTGGTCAAGTTACAGTTGACTTTTCAACTGTCCAAAAATAGAAACTTTTGCATCTTGATGATTTTTGAGCCATGCTTGTGGAATCATGATCAAGACTTGATCAAATGATGATTGTGGCTTCAAAATAAGATGTTGACCAAAAATTTGACTTTTGACTGCCAAATGACCATTTTGCCCCTGCAGTTGATTGTGAAGCAATTAGGGTTTTTGACTGTGCAACTTGACCTTGAGAGCCTTGAAACTTGACATGTAGGTGCTTGACGATGTATATGAGCATATGGGACTTGATTGAGCCCTTGAAAACCTCAACTTCCTTGCAAGAATCAAAACCCTAATTTTGACTGGCTTAGGAGGATGGTTTGACTGTGCAACCCTTGAGGAGACTTGAGCAAATCTAGATGATGCCTGTCAAAACTTTGAAAAATATGGGAGGGCAAATTTTGGGGTACAACAATAGGCATATGTGACTTGATTGAGCCCTTGAAAACCTCAACTTCCTTGCAAGAACCAAAACCCTAATTTGACTGGCTTAGGAGGATGTTTGACTGTATAGCCCTTGAGTATATTTGAGCAAATTGAGATGATGCTTGTCAAAACTTTGAAGAATATGGGAGGGAAAATTTTGGGGTACAATAACAGGTATGTAAGTTCTCGCTAAGGAATCCCTTACGCGATTGACACTCTTGCAGATGGCATATTTAAGCTCATCCTCCCACCAGTAATCTCCAAATGGCATCTGTAATCCCATTCCTGACATCACAAGGCTGATACCACTTCATGCGAGTGCAAATTTCTGGGCACTCTAGTGTTTAATCATCTTTCACCTTCGGATCACGAAAGGCACGAAAGCCAATCTACATCCTCAGGTTTAAGAAGATTGAACATGGGCAGCAGTTGTACCCATAAAATTTTCCCTCTCATATTTCTCAAAAACATTGCAAGAAAAATCTCCAAGTGTCTCAAGATTGCTCAAGAGTTGGACAATCAAGCTATCTCCTAAGGCAGTCAACCCCAAATTAGGATTTTGTGTTGCATCAAGATCATTGATTCCAAATGACCTCAAGTGCTCCCCAATGTCCTAATATGTCCTCAAGGTCATCCATGTCAAATTTCAAGCCTTGCAGAGGAAGTTTGGTCAGGCAATTGCTCAAAGGGTCCAAAAATCGACTGTGCTAGGGCAAAAGTCAATTGTGACCTACAAACTGTCAAACTTCAATATTTTTTGTCAACATTCTCATTTTGAAATATATTTCATCATTTGATCAAGGGTTGATCATGATTCATCAAGGATTGCTCAAAATTCATCAAGATTCAAAAGTTGCTAAATTAGGGTTTTATAGGAAAAGTCAACTCAACTTTGACCAAGCATAACTTTCTCATACTTTATGAGAAATGACCCATAAAAAGCTCATTTTTAAGAGGATTCAATTTCCTACAATACATCTTCATACCCCAAGATCAGGAAATTCACTCACAAGAAGTTATAAATTTGGACATTATAGGTCATTTTTGAAAGTCAACAAAAACACCTTTTTTGTCAAAGCTTATAACTTGAGAATGGAATATCAAAATGAGATGAGACCAAAAGGGTTGGTTAGAGTACATCTCAAAATTTCTAAAAAGTAAAATAACACTTCCAAAAGTTCAAAATTGAAGAAGTTATACATTGTTGAAGTTGGGCATTTTTGCAAAATTGCCAAAAGTCAACTATCCTCAAAACTTCAAATTTTGTCAAATGGGCCCATTCTTTTCCACTTGATTTGAGCTTGAATCATTGTCCACGTGTCCTAGATTCAGCCATGTGTCCATTTATCAAATTTATCATTTTATTTGATTTTTTATTGAATTATTTCATTTTAAATCAAATTAAATCAAATCAAATCCCAAACTTTGATTACATGAGATTCTTTGCTATTTTCAGGATTGGATTCTCATCAATATCATCATCAAACTCGTATCACACAAGATCATGTGCAAAAAGATGGTTTTTTGACAAATTTGGCAAGTTTTCAAAAGTGAATCAAATCAAATATGGGTGCATTGATTTAGAGAGATTGGATTCATGACTCTTGACCTAATGCATTCCATGATACATATAGAAGCCAAAGGACATGAAATATGGGTTAGAGGCTGCAAGAACAATCAAAATAAAAACTTGAAAAAGTGGTGAAAAAGCTTGAATCTGAATTCATACTTAGAGGCGATCTCAAAAGCCAAGAAGGGTCTCAATCAATTCCTGGAGGTTCACTGAGTTGAAACCAACCCAAAGCAAGCTCCCATACACGCCCAAACGCATTGTAAGTACCACGCGGATTCGTTTCTTTCTTGAATTCGTAAATCCTCATTGTGGCATCTTTTGGACAAAATAATTACATGTTTGTGATCACCAAGACATTTGCAAACTTTTTGTATTATTGAATTTCGTTTATATGACCTGTACCAAGAATCACCATAGCTAGGGTTCTTGGAGCTTTTTTGGGCGTTTTCGTTACAGGTAAAATTAGCCTTTATTTGAATTTTATGGATTTAAAATGAATTAAATCAAATAAAATTAAATAAAAATAGAAAAATTAATGTTTAATCTTGAAATTGATCATGGGACACGTGGGTGGCATGACAAGGCTGAATCAAGTGAAAAAAAGTGGGCCCTTTTGTCAAAAATTGAAGTTTCAAGGATAGTTGACTTTTGCCATTTCACAAAAATTTCCCAACTTCTCCAATGCATATCTTGCTCAATTTTGATCATATGAACATGTTCTTGGACATTTTGGAAAGGTCTTGAAGTCCTCTAACAAATGCCTTTGGTCCCATGTCATTTTTTATTTACCAATCTCAAGTTATGGTCTTTGACTTAAAGTGCATTTTTGTTGACTTTTGAAAATGACCTATAATGTTGAAATTGATAACCTTTTGTGAGAGCATTTCTTGGACTTGGAATGTGAAGATGAGTTGTAGGAAATGTCCTCCCCTTCAAAATGAGCATTGGGTGGGATTTTTCTGATGAACCATGAAAAAGTTATGCCTTGGTCAAGTTACAGTTGACTTTTCAGTTGTCCAAAATTGGAAACTTTTGCATCTTGATGATTTTTGAGCCATGCTTGTGGAATCATGATCAATACTTGATAAAATGATGATTGTGGCTTCAAAATAAGATGTTGACAAAAATTTTGACTTTTGACTGCCAAATGACCATTTTACCCCTACAGTTGATTTTGGGGCAATTAAGGCCTTTGACTGTGCAATTTGATGTTGTGAGTCTTGAAACTTGGCATGTAGATGCTTCAAAATGTGTATAGGCATATGTGACTTGATTGAGCCCTTGAAAACCTCAACTTCCTTGCAAGAACCAAAACCCTAATTTGACTGGCTTAGGAGGATGTTTGACTGTATAACCCTTGAGTAGATTTGAGCAAATTGAGATGATGCTTGTCAAAACTTTGAAGAATATGGGAGGGCAAATTTTAGGGTACAACAGTTTCCCCTGTTCAATCTTCTTAGACCTGAGGATGTAGATTGGCTAGCGTGCCTTTCGTGATCCGAAGGTGGAAGATGATTGAACACTAGAGTGCCCAGAAATTTGCACTCACATAATAGAATATCAGCAACGTGATGTCGGGAATGGGCTTATAGATGCCATTTGGAGAGATGGTGGATAGGAGGATGGGCTTATAGATGCCATCTGGAGATGTGACAGAACTTTGTCGGGAATGGGCTTATGGATGCCATTTGGAAAGATGGTATGGGAGGATGGGCTTATAGATGCCATCTGGAGATGTGACAGAACCTTGTCGAGAATGGGCTTATAGATGCCATTTGGAGACTGTTGATAGGTGGATGGGATTATAGATGCCATCTGGAGGTGGTCTGTTGAACTGTAATTTATGTAAGTTGAAAGAGGGAACCTGTGTAGGGCTGCCTAATGATGAGCTCGTGTAAAGCTGCATCTTGGAAAGAAGGACACCTTTGTAGGGTTTACTGATAATGAGTCTGTATAAGACTGCATCTGAAATGGAGAAGGAACCTGTGTAGGGTTACTTTGATGACGAGTCCGTGTAAAACCGCATCTAGAGCTGAGAAGGAAACCTGTGTAGGGTTTACCGATGACGAATCCGTGTAAAGCTACGTCTGGAGTTTGAGAAGGGAACCTGTGTGGGGTTACTTTGATGATGAGCCCGTGTAAAACTGCGTCCTGGAAGAAGTAAAACCTGGGTAGGGTTTCTGATGACGAGTCCGTGTAAAACTGCATCTTTGGGAAGAGAGAACCTATGTAGGGTTTCTTTGACGATGAGTCCGTGTAAAACTACGTCTGGAGAGAGAGAACCTGTGTAGGGTTTCTTCGGGATAATTTCGTGTAAAACTTTTGGACGAACCAGGGTAAGGTTACTTCGGGATAAGTCCGTGTAAGACTTCTGGAGGAACCGGGGTAAGGTTACTGCAGGATAAGTTCGTGTAAAACTTCTGGATGAACCGGGGTAAGATCATCTGGAGATAAGTCCGTGTAAGACTTCTGGAGGAACCGGGGTAAGGTTACTGCAGGATAAGTCCGTGTAAAACTTCTGGATGAACTGGGGTAAGGTCATCTTGAGATAAGTCTGTGTAAGACTTCTGGAGGAACCGGGGTAAGGTTACTTCGGGATAAGTCCGTGTAAGACTTCTGGAGGAACCGGGGTAAGGTTACTGCAGGATAAGTTCGTGTAAAACTTCTGGATGAACCGGGGTAAGGTCATCTGGAGATAAGTCCGTGTAAGACTTCTGGAGGAACCGGGGTAAGGTTACTGCAGGATAAGTCCGTGTAAAACTTCTGGATGAACCGGGGTAAGGTCATCTTAAGATAAGTCCGTGTAAGACTTCTGGAGGAACCGGGGTAAGGTTACTGCAGGATAAGTTCGTGTAAAAATTCTGGATGAACCGGGGTAAGGTCATCTTGAGATAAGTCCGTGTAAGACTTCTGGAGGAACCAGGGTAAGGTTACTGCATGATAAGTTCGTGTAAAACTTCTTGATGAACCGGGGTAAGGTCATCTTGAGATAAGTCCGTGTAAGACTTCTTCTTAAAGAAAAGGAACCGGTGTAGGGTTACTTTGATGATACGTCTGTGTAAGACTTCGTCTAAAAATTGAGAAGGAACCGGTGTAGGGTTTCCTGATGATGAGTTCGTGTAAAACTACATCTGAGGTTGAGAAGGAACCGGTGTAGGGTTGCCTGTTGATGAGCCCGTGTAAGACTTCTTCTGAAAGAAAAGGAACCGGTGTAGGGTTGCCTGAGGATGATCAAGTAGATAATTGTCCTGTTTGGTTTCGGATATTAACCCATGATCAGTCGTCCACAGAACTTTCCTGGCTTGTTACCGGTGTTGATCTGGAACTGTAAAGGTAGATGGTAATCATCTTTTGATTGACTTTTTCTGAAAAGGCAAAGTATTAGTCGTATGCAATGTCATGATGCATGAACTGCATGATTTTAAGATGTTCTCAAAAATAAATGAGATTTGTGTTGTATGATGCGTATGCGTGTTATAATGTATGGAGATGTGATGTTTATGAATGTATTCTTGTCTGGGAAAATAGATTCTTGACGAAAGTCGGGAGTTTGTTGAATCCTGGGCTGATGTTGAAGAGTAGAGTTCTTCGTTTCCGTTGGGGATGATGATTGTAAGAACAAACCAGTAGGAGAAGATGACTCTGTTGGGGAATAATCCTGGTGAAGATATTACTCTGAGGGGTATCTACTCTGTGGGAAGAGATACTTCGCTGAGGTTTTGATGATAACTCCACTGGGGATTCCGTTGATATGTTTTGTTGAGGATTCTGATGAACTCCGCTGGGGGGTAGGAAGAGCTTCGCCGAGGACGATCTTTCCGTGGTAATTAGCTGAGGATAACCCAGTTATAAGTTCTGGTGGAGAATAACCTTTGAATAAAGCCGGGGAGACGCGTTCGTGCTCTGCAGGGGATAAGCTTCCAGAATCTACTGGGGAGATTGATTCAACTCTCCTGGGGAGACTTTAGACTGCACTGGGAAGTGGCTCCACTGGATGTCTGTATTCCGCCGGGGAACAATCTTATATTAAGACTGCCGGGGATGCTCGCTTGGGAAAATCTGTATACTCCGCTGGGGAATATTGAGATTTTCTAGGGATACCCAACTCCCTTAAGGCTGACAGTAGACTGACTCTGCTTGGGGAGAGTGTTGTTGACTTGCTGGAGATACTGTACCTTGTCAGGGCTGATGGGAGACCAACTCTGCTCGGGGGAGAGTATTGCTGAATCTTATCTTACTCTGCGGGGAGTGAAGGTATCTTGGTCACGTTCTTTAGCTGAACCTACCTTAGTACCTTGGTGGATAGAGGAACCAAGTCGCTTAGACAATTCTTATTGCCCCTGTTTCTGATGTGGGAGAAGAAGATACCTCGTGGAGGTGCTTGATAACTGCTCATCGACAAATCTTCTTCTGGTAGGCAAGCGACGAGATGACGGGACATAGTCGTACGCTTTTGATCCCTAACTTTTGCCTGGACCGCCCTCTCGGGTTTTCAGTCCATCGGGATACCCATTTTAGCCCAAGCCGCCTTTTCAGGTTTTCGACTTACCGGGTGTACAGATTTTTCTATTTCATCCCTTATTTTTTCCCGAACCCTTTTGGTTCGCCGGGAAGCCCTTATTTTTGCCTAGGTGTGTCAACCTAGCGGGTCTTTGATTATGCGTAGTATTTTTTCGACTATGTCCGTGCTCTCAGGATGTAGGGAGGTTCCCCTGTCAGTAGCGTTGCGTTGCCCTACTACCAGAAGATCCAATGACCCAAGTGATCCAGGTAGAGATTTGCCCCATGTTGATTGGCCTTTTGAGAGATTCTATGAATCTTGACTTAACTGCCCCAGATGGTGGACGATGATCATGCCATGCCCCTTGATTGGAAGTGCTTTTGTTCATTAGATATTCTTCGCGCGAATTTCTCTGTTGTTCGAACAAAAGGTCATATGCAAACAATGTTATATTAAAAATACAAAGCTTATGTCTGTCTTGAAATTTTTGAAAAATGAAGTTTTCAATAAAACAAGTAAATTTTGTAAAATGTGATGTCAACTCGTTATTTTACCGCAAGCCTTAAGGAGTCAGGATACCTTTTGTAACAGTATGCTTTCGAACTAACCCATGCTTCAGCTAGGACTTTTAAGGGTTATAACGTAGCCTGGTTCACGGTTTAAGAAACAAAGGATAAAGGCTCAAAATTTATTTGTACCCACCTGTTCTTCGTGATGTTCTTCGATCCTAAACTCAGCTAATCGTGCGTTAGACCTTGTTTGAGTCTTTGTCCTGATATTCTGGTGATGGTTCGGATGTTGAAAATTTATTTGGAATAGGCAGTCATTCCTTTTTTGGTTGAGGGTTTGTAGGACCTCTTTCTTTTTTGATTTCGTTATCCCTGTTTTTTGCCTGAACTGTTTCTTTCATGATCACGGTCAGCGGGATGCCCCAGTTTTGTAAGTCTCCTTCATAGGTTTTGACTTAATGGGCTTTTATTTTTGGGAGATAAAGACTGCCTGTCTTTATGATTATTCGGAACCATCATTGTCTTTTGTTTTGTAAGGATTTCTTTGGTGCCATTCGTTGTGCACTTGGATCAACTGAGAGAACTACCCTGCCCCAAGTTATGATTAAGGGTTTTTAATTTTCGAAAAGAAAAATTCCTACTTCTTTGGCTCAAAGGGGTTGACGAGGGATTATCTTCCTTATAACTCCAGTGTTTAGGAATTGAAATAAATGCCTGCACCTCATCAGCGGGGTTTATTCAAAAGCATATTGTAGATTGTGGTATCGTTTTCGTCATCCTCCCTCAAGAGGCTTAGAATTTTCAATCGAGAGTTGAACATCAAGAAAAAACTAAAAGCAATTTTGAATATAGAGAACACAATTACTTCAAAACAGACACGTGTAATGCATTAATGAAATAATAGAGTTTGCCATAATAATTGTTTGAATAAGCATAGAAAAATACAATATCAGAATTTAAATGAACAAGAGTCTCTCAATCCTAGCCATGTTTTGGCAAGGGAGCAGTGATCACATCGGGAGTCTCAGCAGGCTCGAATTCGATCTCCTTGGCGTCAATCATGTTCTGAATCTTGTATTTCAGCGCCCAACAATCCTCAGTATCGTGCCCCGGGCTTCCGGAATGATAAGTACACCTCGCATCTAGGTTGTAGTTTGGAGAAGAGGTCTTGGGATTTGCAGGAGGGTTGATCACCGCAATAAGCTTCATTTTCAACATGTGCTGCAATGCTTGTGACAATGGCATGTTGATGTTGGTGAACTGTCTTTTAGGCTCGTCCGGCCTTCGCTGATTTCCCTTCTGCTGTTGTCGGCATGGTGTAGAACCAGAGATCAGGACTTCCCCTACATGTTGGTCACGACGATCCTTCTGACTGTACGCAGCATTGGACTCTTTCTTGAATGGTTTCTTCTCAGCGTTCGAGGAGTCACCCTTTTGTATCTTCCCGGACTTGATACCAGCTTTTATCCTCTCACCAGTTAAGATCAGATCTGTGAACCCGGCAGAAGAATTCCCAATCAGATGGTTGAAGAAAGGACCAGACAGGGTCCCCATGAACATATCAACGAGCTCTCGGTCAGTCAGAGGTGGTTGCACCCTTCCAGCAAGGTCTCTCCACTTTTGTGCATATTCCTTGAATCCTTCACCCGTTCCTAGTGACATACCCTGGAGTTGGGTACGCGTAGGAGCGAGGTCAGCATTATACTGATACTGTTTATAAAAAGAAGTTGCCAAGTCCTCCCAGTTACGAATACTGGTTCCATCCAGCTGATAGAACCATTTGAGTTGAGTCCCTGAGAGACTTTCCTGGAAGAAATGGATCCATAGATTCTTGTCTGCCGTGTAGGGCTGGATCTTCCTTGCGTATGAACGGAGGTGCAACTTAGGACAGGAAGTCCCGTCGTACTTTGCAAAGGCAGGTGCCTTGAACTTGTGAGGGATCACCACCCCAGAAGATAAGCCTAGGTCTCCAAAGTCCAACCCAGGCACACGTTGAATCTCCATAGCATTTAACCGGTCCTCCAGCTGTTTGTACCTGTCCTCAGCAGGAGGGTACTGTTCATCATTGAAGTCTGTCTCGGTGTCAGAGACTACGGGACTAGGAACCCTTCCCTCTTGGTAACTGCCTTCCCCAATATACGGAGTAGTCCGCTCAGCTTCATTCTGCAATGTATTCCCAGATCTGCGTCTAGGGTTGAACAAAACAGTCCTCTTCTTCTTTTTCTTCAAAAGCAGAGTTTTCAATTCCTGTTGTCCTTGGGCTAAGCTCATGACCAGCTCCTGGAACTGGGCGTTCTGGGTCTGGAGGGCCTTGATAGCTTGTTCATTGGATGATTCAGGATTCATGATGACCGCTGAAATAAACAGCGAAGAAGGTAAGTGACCTGTAAAAAGTGTACCTGTAATGCAATGATATGTATGATATGCATGCAATGTTTTCAAGGATCTCGCGGGGTAAACAGAGAAACTTGTTAGAATTTGAATTCGGTAGCTTGATTGAAGGAACTTCATATTGTTGAGAGTCCTTCTTCAAGAGTCAAAGCTCACTATATCGAGTGGGTCATAGCCCCTGACTCAAGTCATTAACCTTGGCTAGAGGAAAATAAATCCCCTTTGCCCCCTTACTAGACAGTTTGATTCATCATGACCTGCATCACAGACCCTTGAGATCCTTGAAATGGATTAGTCCTTATGTAGGATGTATGCAATGGTATGATGGCATGATGTTATGCTATGCGTGAAGTAATGTAGGTAAACCCTGTTATGAGTCCAGATTAAGGATTGTAAACAAGACCTACAAGAAACTCAAGTGTCAGATAACAAGCATGCAAGTAGTCAAGTTTGAAGGCACACAAGTCACACAAGACAGCCCTTAGAGTTCAGACCAACATGAAGTTTGGGGTACTACCCTCTTGAAGTTGGTGGGCTCAAAAACCTGTCCTATCAAAAGTAACCGGGTTCTAAGGAGCTCGATATCATTGGGTTGTTTTCTATGTTCATTGTTTTGATTTAGCCACTGAACTACGATCAAAATATTCCAAGAAAACAACCCTCAATGAGTGTAGTATCGAGTATCAACCAACTTCGGACTGCACCAAAGTCGGTCATCTCACTACCCCTAAAGAGGCCAGGATGGTCAAGTAAGGTTCCTAAGTTCAGTTGATGCTTCACGATACCATGCGGCGGCCCCGTACTCTCCTTGACTTGACTCAAGGGTTACCGGTACTCACCAAAGTGCCACATCAACGTAGCGAACTGCTTCAACCGTATCGGTATACCCCGCATAGTTCCCTCACAGTTTGTTGCTACTTTCTAAAAGGTATCCCCCAGATCCGGGTTAGGATCTATGAAACTCCCAAGACAGGCCCACAATTTTAGAGCAATCAAAGCAAGCAATTGAAAACATGATGATGAACTATTCCTAAGGTACACCTCACTTTAAGTTTGTCCCCAGCAGAGTCTCCAGTTCTGTGATCGGTGGAAATAGAACTGACTGTTTTTAAGCTGGTTTCGCGAAATTTCGCGGTAAGCAAGAGTCGCCACCGTCTTTTATGTTCTCCAATATGGAAAGGAAAAAAGCACAGCAAAATTCCTTATTCGAGAATGTTTCTCGGTTCGGGAGGTAGATTTATAGAAAGGGAAGGTGTTAGCACCCTTTCTATCTGTGGTTATCCACGGGCTCTTAGGTACTTGCTCTTATGTTTTCAAAAATGTTTGCTTTTCAAATGTGTGTGGGTTCTGAAAAAGTTTCGTTTGAAAGATTTCTAAGTAACTCTTGTATCTGTCCTCAAGAGTGTATGAAAAATTTGTTTGAAAACTTTTAGAAAGTGTGAGTGCGAAAAGTTATTTTGTTTGTTTGAAAAGAGCAAGTACCCATGAGATCTACCTACTCTAAGGAATTAGGTTGTGTAAGAGTCCTTTAGATAGTGTTATCCCACCATTGAGAGGTAGGTAGCACCCTCGTTGGAGTTGTTCAGGTCAATTCGATTATCGGGACAGTGTGGTCACCGAAGCAATGGTAGGACACCTTAGAAGTAACCCTAATGTCCTAGATCCTTTTTATCCGAGGCAACTTTTTCGAGGCAACTGGATCTTTTAGACAGAAGGGTGACCTCTAAGACACCCAATACTTGATGACCACGTTCAAGGCAACCAGTGAGGCGTACCCTAAGAGTGGCATATGCTTGTGTGTTGTTTTCATGTTATGTTTATTTTGTACATGTTATTTGTGAGCTACGGATTGATTTTATTTACATACATTCTTGCAGGCATATTAGCAGTTAGGGGTGCGGAAAGTAAATTGCGGAAATGTAAATCTAGCTATTACAAGGCGCGGGTCTATGCATCGCCAAAAACAAAAACCCGTTTTGAAAAGTAAATGCAGAAAATTAACGAAAGCAATAAAATCCTAATTGATATTACATCCTCTGTACAGATACATAAACATAATCAAAATAAATAAATACGCGCGAATAGAAATTTAATCGGGAACGTCCTAAGGGTTTTGACCCTTGTGATCGGTGGATCTGGAACTGACTGTTTAACGCTGGT
Organism: Vicia faba; assembly: GCA_948472305.1. Classification (NCBI taxonomy): domain Eukaryota; kingdom Viridiplantae; phylum Streptophyta; class Magnoliopsida; order Fabales; family Fabaceae; genus Vicia; species Vicia faba. The sequence goes on along the minus strand of OX451738.1, from coordinate 1,036,891,510 downwards.
TCGCGAAATGTCGCGGAAGCAAGAGTCGCCACCGTCTTTTATTTTCTCCAAATGGAAAGGACAAAAGCACAGAAAAATTCCTTTAAAGAGATTGCTCTCGGTTCGGGAGGTAGGTTATAGAAAGGGAAGGTATTAGCACCCTTTCTATCCATGGTTATCCATGGGCTCTTAGATACTTGCTCATTTGTGTTTTCAAATTGTTTTGCGTGCTTTTCAATGTGGGTTTAAAAGTTTCTTTGGAAAAATTTCAGATCGACTCATACATCAGAGTGTTTGAAAAGTTTGCTTTGAAAGCTTTTGAAAATGTGTTGGTGTGAAAAGTATTTTGATTTGTTTGAAATTAGAGCAAGTATCCTTGAGAACCTACCTACCCTAAGGAATTCGTCTGTGTAAAAGTCCTTAAAAGTAGTGCCATCCCACCATTGAGAGGTAGGTAGCACCACCATTGGAGGTGTTCGGGTCAATTCGAGTTTTAGGGACGTGATGATCACCGGAGCAATGGGAAGACACCTTAGAAGCTACCCTCATGCCAGGTTCCCGGATCATGAGGACTTACTAAGACATCCTCTACTCGACGATCACCTTTCGAGGCAAGGCAACAGTGAGGCGTACCCTAGGGGTGGTGTGTGTGATTTGTGTGTCATGTTTCAAGTATTTTTGTCTTGTCATGTTTGTCGTGTTCTACGCTTGATTTTAATTTGACATTCATTCTTTCATGCTTATTAAGGGATATAAAATTTGCGAGGAAATAAATCTAAGACTATTACAAAGGCGCGGGTCCACATCGCCAAAATTAAACCGGACCCGATTTAGCGGAAAGAATAAATAATGCGAAGAAATAAAGTGCGAAAAGTAAATTACAACGCTTTGGGGTAATTACATGATTATATAAACGATAAAAGATAAATGCGCGAATTAAATGATTAATGACGGGCGTTGGACCCTTTTTGCAAATAATTAGAAATTAATGAGAATTAAAAATTAAATGATTAAATGTTTTTTTTTTGGTATTTTGTAATTTTTTAGATTTAATGAAAAAAAAGAAATTAATTAAAATTAAGTTAAGAAGCAAACCCTAATCCTAATATTTTTTATTTATTAAGAAAGAATTACAATAAGATCTAAATTAACCTAAAATTTATGTACAATTTAAATAGGAAAATAAATAAATAAATAAATAATAATTATTATTCTAAAAAAAAGGGAAAAATATTAAAAGAAATAAAAAATAGCAATTAACCTAATTCTACATTTTTGGATTTTTATTAAAAAGAAATTAATATTAAAACCTAAGTAAACTAAGTAATCTACATTTTAATTTATTTATGAAAATAATTATTATAAATATTATATTTTTGTGTTTTTTCTGATTTTTAGTGTTTTTATATTTTATTAAAAAATAATTAATTAAATAAACATAATTGAATAAAAGTAATAAAAAGAAAAGAAAAAAAAAAAAGATTAAAGAAAGAATAAAAAATAAAATGATAAAGCAAACCAGGGGGGGTAGCCCCAAATAAGGAGGTGTTTTTGTGAAAAGCCTGGCCCAATAAGCTGGACGTTGGTTGACTTCCTGGATCATGTGCAACGCGTTGACTGGCTTCCATGGTATGCCTTCCATCTGAGCCCTTGATCTGGATGCTTTGGACGCGTGGATAGTGATTGCTGGGTGCGTATGATAATCTTGCAATGGAGGTGCTGCACGTAATTGCAAACAGAAAAATAATATGGACACTTATTCAGACCTGGGGCTCGAACCCAGGTCTTGTACCTTGCAAACGAGGACACCTGCCACTGAAGCACTTTAGTTATGTTTAATATATAATAAACGGCAAATATTATAAGAAGAAAATGCTAGTGCCCTTGGAATTTCGCGCGCAGTTTGAATCCACCTATCACACGTTGCCACGCAGTCTTCGTCCTCGTTCTTCCCTGAAACATAAGCATATGGCCACGGTTTTCTGGGCGTGGTCTAAAGCCGTTTTCAAAAAAAAATAGCGATTAGGTCATGTCCCAATATAAATTAGGCGCGACCCCCTCAATGAACTTGTTGGAAGCTTCTGATTCTCATGGTGCCAATCTCGCATCCCAATTTTTCCATAGGAGTAAACCCCTAATTTTTTATCTCTGCAACCCTAAGGTGTATCAATGGCAACTCTTCATAAAACGCATGAAAACTCAATTAAGTTATATGGTTAGTACAGAAACATCATGACAAACAATAATCCACAAAGAAAAATGCAAGAGAATGCTTAAATCGTGCTATGCGAATTCAAAATTTTCTTGGTACGGTTTGAGTTCCAGATACCAGTTCAAGGCGTTTGAGTTGATGCCAATGGTTGGAATATGTCCAGGAATGCCTGAGAATGCTAATGGGATCAAAATCGAAGCTTGAATTGACCTCTAATGCACTTTTCAGTTTTGAGTTTTTTAGGAGAATTTTCAATAATGCAATGCTTGGTTATGCGCAGCTTTTCAGTCCAAGAGCATTAGGGTTGTGATGTAGTACTTGTATGGAATGTTTTAGGTTAAAAACTTTGCACAAAATCCATGTCCATAATGATTTCACATATTTGATTCTTGAAAATCTTTTTCAATCTTTTTTCATGTTGTTTTTGCTCAATCATGATCCAATCTTATCACAACTTGCCTTAATCATTTAAGCACGAAATATTATGAATAAACATGCATGAAAAGATTTTTTTGGGTTAAGATTATATTTTTCATGAATTAAAATCATTTAAATGAATATAAATTAATATTAATTCAAATAAATAATTAAAAAATATGAGAATACTTCCCTTTGGGCCTAATGGTCGTGCATAGGCTTGGCATGAAGAATCTTGGAAGAAAATTGGGCCCATTTGCATTTTTAGGCCTTTTGCATCAATGTTGACTTTCAAAAATTTCCAAAACTTTCCCAACTTCCACAAGGCATAACTTGGTCAATTTTTAAGCTTTTCACATGTTCTTGGACATTTTGGAAAGGTCTTTGAGTCCTTTAACCAATGCCTTTGGTCCCATGTCATTTTGATTTACCAATCTCAAGTTATGGCCTTTGACTTAAAGTCACTTTTTGTTGACTTTTGAAAATGACCTATAATGTTGAAATTGATAACTTTTTGTGAGAGCATTTCTTGGACTTGGAACATGAAGATGAATTGTAGGAGATGTCTTTCTCTTCAAAATGAGCTTTGGATGGAATTTTTCTGATAATCCATGTGAAAGTTATGCTCTGGTCAATTTCAGTTGACTTTTTCAGCTGTCCAAATATAGCAACTTTTGCATCTTTGATGATTTCTGAGCCAAACTTTGAGAATCATGATCAAGCATTGATCAAATGATGTTTGTGGCTTCAAAATGATGTGTTGACCAAAAATTTGAACTTTTGACTGTCAAATGACCATTTTGCCCCTACAGTTGACTGTAGTGCAATTTAGGGTTTTGACTGTGTAATTTTGAGCTGAGTGCCTTGAAACTTGACATGAGGATGCTTGACCATCTTTGTAGGCATGTGAGACTTGATTGGGCCTTTGAAAAGTTCATTTGCTTGACCAGAACTCAAACCCTAGTTTTGACTGTATAGGAGACAGTTGAGCTGCACAACCCTTGGGGCATTTTGTGACCTTGACTTTGACAATTCTTGATGAATATGGGAGGGCAAATTTTGGGGTACAACAGTTGCCCCTGTTCAATCTTCTTAGACCTGAGGATGCAGATTGGCTGACGTGCCTTTCGTAATCCGAGGGTAGAAGATGATTGGACACTAGAGTGCCCAGAAATTTGCGCTCACATAGTAGCAGTGATGATGAGGGAATGGGCTTATAGATGCCATTTGGATGTTGCTTGGATAGGATGATGGGCTTATAGATGCCATCTGGACGTTGATCGCGTAGGAGATTCCTTAGCGAGAACCTGCATACCTGCAAAACAGAAAAATGGGTACCTGACACGTCGCAGGAGCTGATTTTAGATGCTTGGTATAGATGTGTCCTGACTGGTTTACAGGAGCTGAGTCTGGAGCTTCAAACGCTGATGAATGAACCAGGGATGGTTACTGCCTTAGCATGAATGGTAAGAGAATCCTGAATGATTTCAACCTCAACAACGCTCGTTGAGAAAATCTTAGTGAGAATTACCATCTTCGTAGTGTCAGGAAGAGAACCAAAGGACATTATAATCTCAAAGGGAGTCACCTTACTCACCGTTGGAGAGGGAACTATAGGAAATTATAATCTGAAAGGAAATGTCACCTCACGCTCATGCCGGAGAGGGAAACATCTGAAGAAAGAATTACCACCTCACACGCCGTTGGAGAGGGGACCATAAGAGAATATCACCTCACGCTCATGCCGGAGAGGGGAACATCTGAAGAAGGAATTACCACCTCACACGCCGTTGGAGAGGGGACCACAAAAGATTATCACCTCACGCTCACCGTCGGAGAGGAAAACATCTCGGAAAAGGAATTACCACCTCACGCTCACCGTCGGAGAGGGGACCACAAAAGACTATCACCTCACGCTCACCGTCGGAGAGGAAAACATCTCGAAAAAGGAATTACCACCTCACGCTCACCGTCGGAGAGGGGACCACAAAAGACTATCACCTCACGCTCACCGTCGGAGAGGAAAACATCTCGAAAAAGGAATTACCACCTCACGCTCACCGTCGGAGAGGGAACCACAAAAGACTATCACCTCACGCTCACCGTCGGAGAGGAAAACATCTCGGAAAAGGAATTACCACCTCACGCTCACCGTCGGAGAGGGGACCACAAAAGACTATCACCTCACGCTCACCGTCGGAGAGGAAAACATCTCGAAAAAGGAATTACCACCTCACGCTCACCGTCGGAGAGGGGACCACAAAAGACTATCACCTCACGCTCACCGTCGGAGAGGAAAACATCTCGAAAAAGGAATTACCACCTCACGCTCACCGTCGGAGAGGGGACCACAAAAGACTACTTTAACTTCAACAACGCTTGTTGAGGAAAAATCTTGGTGACCTCAACAACGCTCGTTAAGGAAATCTTGGGTGACTTTATCTTCAACAACGCTCGTTGAGAAAAATCTTGGGTGTCTTCTACTGGGATAAGAACCAGGGAGATCTTAGGGTTGATTGGACTGGACAGGTCTAGGTCTTGAAATGTGATTGAGAATTTAAACTGCATCTTTCCTGAAAGGTAAAAGTCAGTCATATGTAATGCATGATATGCAATGACGTTCTTGATGTAAATGAGACTTGTATGATATGATGTGTCTATGCATGCTATAATGATATATGTGACGTTTTATGAATGTATATTTTTGTCTAGGAAAGTAAATCCTTGACAGACGCTAGGAAGTCGTATCCTGGGCTGATGTTGAGTTATTGATTTCCCTTCCGCTGGGGATGGTAGTTGCAAGAATACTGGTAAGAGAAGATAACTCCGTTGAGGAATAAACTTGGCAAATGGAAGATTCTGCGGGGAGAAAAGATACTCTGACGACCATGCTAGGAAGCGGTACTTTGTGGGGAGAGAAATGCTTTGCTGAATTATTGAGAACGACTTGCTGAGGAAACCCTTGTTGTATAGGAAGCGTTGATAGACTTGGCTGGGGTAGGAAGGCTTTGTCGACGACGCTCTTCCCGTGGCTTCTGGCTGAGGATAACCCAGTTATATCCTGTTAAGGAAATAACTCTTTAAATAAAGCCGGGCGATACGTTCGTGCTCTGCGAGGGGATAAGCTTCCAGAATCTACTGGGGATAAGCTTATTGCTTGGGGATATGAATCCCAACTTCCTGGGGAAACTGGATTGGACTCCTGGGGAAGTTTTTTAGACTGCGGGGAAGTTTTGAGGTCTACGGGAGGATACTCAACTTCCTTGATATTTGATGATAGCTTGGAGAAGAATGTATTGTTTTATTGAACCACTCTCTGGGGAATTAAGATACCTGGCCATGTTCTTTTTTAGCTGAACCTACCTTGGTACCTTGGGGGATAGAACCATTAGATTGCTCTTAGGTGACTCCTTATTGCCTCTGTTTCTGAGGTGGGAGAGAAAGACCTATGAGGTGCTGATAGTTGTTGACGGACAAACCTTCTTCTGGTAGGCAAGTGATATGAATGACAGGACATAGTCGTACGCTTTGATCCCTAACTTTTGCCTGGACCGCCCTTTCGGGTTTTCAGTCCACCGGGATACCCATTTTTGCCCAAGCCGCCTTTTCAGGTTTTCGACTTGCCGGGTGTACAGATTTTTTTCATTTCATCCCTTCATTTTGCCCGAACCCTTTTGGTTCGCCGGGAAGCCCTTATTTTTGCCTAGGTATGTCAACCTAGCGGGTCTTTGATTATGCGCAGTATTTTTCGACTATGTCCGTGTCCTCAGGACGTAGGGAATTGCCCCTGTCAGAAGTGTTTTGTCATGCCATCAAAGGGTGTTTGATCAGGCAAGATTTGTTGCTGGAATGCCCCCCAAGTGACTCAGGCGGAGATTTGCCCCAGGCTTTTTGGCCTTTTGAGAGATTCTCTGGATCTTGACTTAACTGCCCCAGATGATGGACAATAGTCATGCCATGCCCCTTGATTGGGAGTGCTTTTGTTTACTAGGTATTCATCGTGCGAATTTCCCTGTTGTTCAAACAAAAAGTCATATGCAAACAAAGTTATGTTAAAAATGCAAAGCTTATGTCTGTCTTGAAGATTTTGAAATTACATCTTTTCATAAAACAAGTGAATGTTTGTAAAACGTGATGTCAACTCCGTATTTACCGTAGGCCTTCAGGAGTCAGGATACCTTTCGTGACAGTATGCTTTCGAATTAACCCATGCTTCAGCTAGGACTTTTAAGGGTTATAACGTGGCCTGGTTCACGGTTTAAGAAACAAAGGATAAAGGCTCAAATTATTTGTACCCACCCGCTCTTCGTGATGTTCTCCAAACCTAAACTCAGTTGATCATATGTTAGACCTTGTTTGAGTCTTTGCTCTGATTTTCCAGTGATGATTCGGATGTTGATAACTTATTTTGAATAGGCAGTCATTTCCTTTTTTGTTGAGGGTTTGTAAGACCTCTTTCTTTTTTTGACTTCGTTATCCCTATTTTTTTTTTTGCCTAAGCTGTTTCCTTTTTGGAATTACAATCAACGGGATGCCCCAGTTTCATAAGTCCCTTTTGTAAGTTTAGACTTTTTGGGCTTTTCATTTATGAACATTTTTTTTTGATAATGACTGCCTGTCTTTTTGATCGTTCTGGACCATCACTGTCTTTGTTCGTTTTGTAAAGATCTCTTCGGTGCCATTCGTCATGCACTTGGATCAACTGAGAAGACTACCCTGCCCCAGGTTATGATTAAGGGTTTTGATTTTCGAAAATGAAAACTCCTACTTCTTTGGCTCTGATGGGTTGACGAGGGATTATCATCCTTATAACTCCAGTGTTTAGGGATTGAAACAATGCCTGTACCTCATCAGCGGGGTCTGTTCAAAAGCATACTGTAAAGATCGTGGTATCGTTTTCGTCATCCTCCCTCAAGAGGCTTAGAATTTTAGATCAAGAGTTGACATCAGAAAAAATATGAAAATAATATGAAAATAATTGGCATTTAGTGAATACGAATATATTGATTCAAAGTAGACATAAGCGATGCATTAATGTGATAACAATGTTTAACATGAATAAATGTTTGAACAGTCAAAAGAAAACACAACTTGAACATTCGAATGAACAAAAGTTTCTTAGTCTCGGAGCTTGTCACTTCAACTGATGATCCTTGGAGGAATGGTAGAAAAATTCAACCTGTCCATCTTGTGTGAACTCCACTGTCCCTTCATCGATCAGGTTCTGGATTTTGTTCCTCAGCTCCCAACATTCATTGGTGTCATGTCCTGGGCTAGCAGAGTGGTAGGCACATCTCTTATTGGGGTCATAGGCAGGAGATGCTGTGTTGGGATTCCGGGGATGAGCCTTTAATGTGATCATATTCAACCTCAATAGGCGTTCCAAAGCTTGAAACAGCGACATGTTGAGCTGGGTGAATTGCCTCCTGGGCTTGTCTGGCTGAACTCGGTGAGGTTGGCGTTGAATTTGTGGCACTGGAGTCATTTGAGGAACTTTCCCCTTATCCTCTTGTCTCGAGGATGATTGGATGATGAATGGCTTTTTACCCTCAGATGTTTGCCCCAGTAGGTTACCCTGAAGCAGTTGGTTGAAGAGAAACCAGAGCTTCTCTTGTCTTTGAACTAGGCAGTGAATGATATTCCTCTGTCCCAGCATCTGGGCTTTCATAGCATCCATCTCAGCTTGTAGGTGTTGGGACTTTCCATCCTCAGCATTGCCCCTGGCGGAGGTCTCTGTGAGAAGTGTCCTTAGCTCCTCCTGCCCCTTGGATAGATTCAGGAGGATTTCCCCGAACCGAGTCTCTTGAGCAAGGAAGTCTTGGTTGTCTTGTGGGCGAGCCATTGCTGAAATAAACAGCGAGAAGGGTGAGTGACCTGCAACAAGGGATACCTGCTATGCAATGATGTGTATGATATGCATGCAATGTTTTCAAGGACCTCGCGGGGTAAACAAGAAAATTGGTTAGCATTGGAAATTGGTAACTTGATTGAAGGGACTTCCTGTTGTAGAGAGCCCTTCTTCAAGGGTCAAAGGCTCGCCATATCCAGTGGGTCATAGCCTCTGACAACCTTGGCTAGAGGAAAATAAATCCTCTTTGCCCCTTGCTGGGATAGTTGATTCACCATGACCTGCATCACAAGCCCTTGAGATCCTTGAAATGGGTTAGGATGTATGCAATGGTATGCAATGGTATGATGTCATGCTATGCATGGGGTGATGTAGGTAAACCCTGTTGTGAGTCCCAATTAAGGACTATAAACAGACCCTGCAAGAAATTTGGTAAACCCTGTCAGGAGTCCTAGTTAAGGACTATAAACAGAACCTGCAAGTAGTTAGTATACCCTGTTATGAATCCTAATTAAGGACTATAAACAAGACCTGCAAGAATTTTAGTACCCTGTTGTGAGTCCTAGTTAAGGACTATAAACAAGACCTGCAAGAAACAAGTGTCAGGTAACAAGCACGCAGATAGTCAAGTACGAAGGCACACAAGTCACACAAAAGAGCCCTTAGGGTTTAGGCCAGCATGAGGTCTAGGTATTACCCTCTTGGAGTTGGTGGGTTCAACCTGTCCTAATCAAAGTAACCGGGTTCTAAGGTTCCCAATATCACGGGATTGCTTTCATTGTTCATCGTTTCGATTTAGCCACTGAACTGGCGACCGAAATATTCCAGGAAAGCAACCCTCAATTGAGCGTAGTATCGAGTATCAACCAACCTCGGACTGCACCAAAGTCAGTTATCTCACTACCCTAAAGAGGCCAAGATAGTTCAATTAAGGTTCCTAAGGTCTGTTGATGCTTCACGACACCACGCGGAGGCCCCGTACTCTCCTTGACTGAACTCAAGGGTTACCGGTACACACCAAAGTGCCACATCAACGTAGCAGACTGTTTCAACCATGTCGGTATACCCCGCACAGTTCCCTCACAGCCTTGTTGCTACTTTCTAAGAAAGGTATCCCCAGATCCGGGTTTAGGATCTATAGAACTCCCAAGCAACCCACAATTTAAAGCACACAAGGAAACAATTGAAAACATAGTTATAAGCTAGCCCTAAGGTACACCTCACTTTAAGTTATATCCCCAGCAGAGTCGCCAGTTCTGTGATCGGTGGATCTGGAACTGACTGTTTAACGCTGGTTCGCGAAATGTCGCGGAAGCAAGAGTCGCCACCGTCTTTTATTTTCTCCAAATGGAAAGGACAAAAGCACAGAAAAATTCCTTTAAAGAGATTGCTCTCGGTTCGGGAGGTAGGTTATAGAAAGGGAAGGTATTAGCACCCTTTCTATCCATGGTTATCCATGGGCTCTTAGATACTTGCTCATTTGTGTTTTCAAATTGTTTTGCGTGCTTTTCAATGTGGGTTTAAAAGTTTCTTTGGAAAAATTTCAGATCGACTCATACATCAGAGTGTTTGAAAAGTTTGCTTTGAAAGCTTTTGAAAATGTGTTGGTGTGAAAAGTATTTTGATTTGTTTGAAATTAGAGCAAGTATCCTTGAGAACCTACCTACCCTAAGGAATTCGTCTGTGTAAAAGTCCTTAAAAGTAGTGCCATCCCACCATTGAGAGGTAGGTAGCACCACCATTGGAGGTGTTCGGGTCAATTCGAGTTTTAGGGACGTGATGATCACCGGAGCAATGGGAAGACACCTTAGAAGCTACCCTCATGCCAGGTTCCCGGATCATGAGGACTTACTAAGACATCCTCTACTCGACGATCACCTTTCGAGGCAAGGCAACAGTGAGGCGTACCCTAGGGGTGGTGTGTGTGATTTGTGTGTCATGTTTCAAGTATTTTTGTCTTGTCATGTTTGTCGTGTTCTACGCTTGATTTTAATTTGACATTCATTCTTTCATGCTTATTAAGGGATATAAAATTTGCGAGGAAATAAATCTAAGACTATTACAAAGGCGCGGGTCCACATCGCCAAAATTAAACCGGACCCGATTTAGCGGAAAGAATAAATAATGCGAAGAAATAAAGTGCGAAAAGTAAATTACAACGCTTTGGGGTAATTACATGATTATATAAACGATAAAAGATAAATGCGCGAATTAAATGATTAATGACGGGCGTTGGACCCTTTTTGCAAATAATTAGAAATTAATGAGAATTAAAAATTAAATGATTAAATGTTTTTTTTTTGGTATTTTGTAATTTTTTAGATTTAATGAAAAAAAAGAAATTAATTAAAATTAAGTTAAGAAGCAAACCCTAATCCTAATATTTTTTATTTATTAAGAAAGAATTACAATAAGATCTAAATTAACCTAAAATTTATGTACAATTTAAATAGGAAAATAAATAAATAAATAAATAATAATTATTATTCTAAAAAAAGGGAAAAATATTAAAAGAAATAAAAAATAGCAATTAACCTAATTCTACATTTTTGGATTTTTATTAAAAAGAAATTAATATTAAAACCTAAGTAAACTAAGTAATCTACATTTTAATTTATTTATGAAAATAATTATTATAAATATTATATTTTTGTGTTTTTTCTGATTTTTAGTGTTTTTATATTTTATTAAAAAATAATTAATTAAATAAACATAATTGAATAAAAGTAATAAAAAGAAAAGAAAAAAAAAAAGATTAAAGAAAGAATAAAAAATAAAATGATAAAGCAAACCAGGGGGGGTAGCCCCAAATAAGGAGGTGTTTTTGTGAAAAGCCTGGCCCAATAAGCTGGACGTTGGTTGACTTCCTGGATCATGTGCAACGCGTTGACTGGCTTCCATGGTATGCCTTCCATCTGAGCCCTTGATCTGGATGCTTTGGACGCGTGGATAGTGATTGCTGGGTGCGTATGATAATCTTGCAATGGAGGTGCTGCACGTAATTGCAAACAGAAAAATAATATGGACACTTATTCAGACCTGGGGCTCGAACCCAGGTCTTGTACCTTGCAAACGAGGACACCTGCCACTGAAGCACTTTAGTTATGTTTAATATATAATAAACGGCAAATATTATAAGAAGAAAATGCTAGTGCCCTTGGAATTTCGCGCGCAGTTTGAATCCACCTATCACACGTTGCCACGCAGTCTTCGTCCTCGTTCTTCCCTGAAACATAAGCATATGGCCACGGTTTTCTGGGCGTGGTCTAAAGCCGTTTTCAAAAAAAAATAGCGATTAGGTCATGTCCCAATATAAATTAGGCGCGACCCCCTCAATGAACTTGTTGGAAGCTTCTGATTCTCATGGTGCCAATCTCGCATCCCAATTTTTCCATAGGAGTAAACCCCTAATTTTTTATCTCTGCAACCCTAAGGTGTATCAATGGCAACTCTTCATAAAACGCATGAAAACTCAATTAAGTTATATGGTTAGTACAGAAACATCATGACAAACAATAATCCACAAAGAAAAATGCAAGAGAATGCTTAAATCGTGCTATGCGAATTCAAAATTTTCTTGGTACGGTTTGAGTTCCAGATACCAGTTCAAGGCGTTTGAGTTGATGCCAATGGTTGGAATATGTCCAGGAATGCCTGAGAATGCTAATGGGATCAAAATCGAAGCTTGAATTGACCTCTAATGCACTTTTCAGTTTTGAGTTTTTTAGGAGAATTTTCAATAATGCAATGCTTGGTTATGCGCAGCTTTTCAGTCCAAGAGCATTAGGGTTGTGATGTAGTACTTGTATGGAATGTTTTAGGTTAAAAACTTTGCACAAAATCCATGTCCATAATGATTTCACATATTTGATTCTTGAAAATCTTTTTCAATCTTTTTTCATGTTGTTTTTGCTCAATCATGATCCAATCTTATCACAACTTGCCTTAATCATTTAAGCACGAAATATTATGAATAAACATGCATGAAAAGATTTTTTTGGGTTAAGATTATATTTTTCATGAATTAAAATCATTTAAATGAATATAAATTAATATTAATTCAAATAAATAATTAAAAAATATGAGAATACTTCCCTTTGGGCCTAATGGTCGTGCATAGGCTTGGCATGAAGAATCTTGGAAGAAAATTGGGCCCATTTGCATTTTTAGGCCTTTTGCATCAATGTTGACTTTCAAAAATTTCCAAAAATTTCCCAACTTCCACAAGGCATAACTTGGTCAATTTTTAAGCTTTTCACATGTTCTTGGACATTTTGGAAAGGTCTTTGAGTCCTTTAACCAATGCCTTTGGTCCCATGTCATTTTGATTTACCAATCTCAAGTTATGGCCTTTGACTTAAAGTCACTTTTTGTTGACTTTTGAAAATGACCTATAATGTTGAAATTGATAACTTTTTGTGAGAGCATTTCTTGGACTTGGAACATGAAGATGAATTGTAGGAGATGTCTTTCTCTTCAAAATGAGCTTTGGATGGAATTTTTCTGATAATCCATGTGAAAGTTATGCCCTGGTCAATTTCAGTTGACTTTTTCAGCTGTCCAAATATAGCAACTTTTGCATCTTTGATGATTTCTGAGCCAAACTTTGAGAATCATGATCAAGCATTGATCAAATGATGTTTGTGGCTTCAAAATGATGTGTTGACCAAAAATTTGAACTTTTGACTGTCAAATGACCATTTTGCCCCTACAGTTGACTGTAGTGCAATTTAGGGTTTTGACTGTGTAATTTTGAGCTGAGTGCCTTGAAACTTGACATGAGGATGCTTGACCAACTTTGTAGGCATGTGAGACTTGATTGGGCCTTTGAAAAGTTCATTTGCTTGACCAGAACTCAAACCCTAGTTTTGACTGTATAGGAGACAGTTGAGCTGCACAACCCTTGGGGCATTTTGTGACCTTGACTTTGACAATTCTTGATGAATATGGGAGGGCAAATTTTGGGGTACAACAACCCTTTTTTGAATAAGAATTGAAAATTGTCCTTTTTTTGCAATTAAATTAAAATTAAAACTAATAACTAATTAATTTATTAAAAGAAAAATGTTTTTTTTTTGTATTTTTATGTTTTAATGAAATAAAATAAAAAAGGAATTAAAAATGTCAAAAGAAAAGCCTAAGTCTAAATTATTTTATTTATTGTAAAAAGGTATTAAAATTAACTAATTAAACTAATTTAATTTAATTTACATTTATTTACAAAATAAGTTAATAAATAATAAAATGTTTTTTTTGTTTTATTGTAATAAATGTTAATTGGTTAATTAAATAATTAATAAAAACTAATAATTAATAAAAGAGAAATTATGAAAGAAAAGAAAATAAAAAATAAAATAAAAAAAAGGAAAAGAAAATAAGAACCCAGGGGGTGCAGGCCTTTTTTGGGAGGTGAATCAGGAATTTAGGCCCATTGTCTCAAGCCTTTTTGACTTTTGAAATTGTCCATGGCGTAGTTGACTGAGGAGCATGGTAGTCCCTCTTTCTTGGCCTTCAGATTGTTGATTTGAGGCCACGTGGCAAGCTGGCGTGTGAGGTGTATGATGGACATCACTCAGTATCCTGCATATGATTGTATAAGGAAAAATAATATTGAAATTATGGGGGACCTGGGATTCGAACTCAGGTCCCAAGGGACTATGCACAAGCGCTTTGGCCACTGAGCCAATTGTCTCAATTGTTATAAAAATAATAAGCGAATGATATATTGATGAACCAAAATAATGCCTGAGAAAAAAATAAAAACGCGCTATTTTTTGAAATGGACAAATCAGAGGGAGACGCATCAGCGTCTTCTTCGTTTGTTACTGGTTTTTTACCTGCGGATTTCTATCCGCAGGAAACTTCGCAGGCCTTTCCTAAAACCATCCCTAGGCTTCAGAAATTCCATCTAAACTCATGGTTGTGATCGCCTATGTCTCCTGATCACGTTGATGCTCATGGTTCGTCCCAATTTCACCTGTAGAAAAAATACCTAAAAACAAAGCAAACAAACCCTAGGCACGGGTATTGTCATACGAAGCCTAAAAATGAAATTGAATGTAACAGTTGCATTGGAAATCAGGTATGGAGTATGAATATGCTATTATTTTCCAGAAAAAATGCAAGAATGGGAAAACACGACTCCATGTTCAGAGGTGATTTCGTGAGTACTTACAGCGCTATTCAGTGGACCTTAGGACGCGTTTGTGGTTGCTTTGGCTTCAGGGGGTGGCAAGGAAGAAAGCTACGTGCTTGCTTTGATCTGAAAACGCTTGCAACTATGCTTTTGATCTCTCACTTTTTGGACAATTTTCAGTTTTTGCTCTGGCCGTTTCAGAGATGCCTAGGTCGTGAATGAGGCTTGTCACACTTGCATATGTAGTAATGAATGAGAATAGGTCACATTATGAGCTAATGATCCCTTGCAATTAAGTTTTTGGATTCTTCATAACCACCATTAAAGAAACATTCCAAGTTTGTTCAAATTTTGAATTTTTATGCATAAAATGGTCGTAGCACGAAATTGGTAGGTCGTTCATGACACATAAAAGTCATTCAAATCAAAAGATGTTATTTAATTAATTTTTTTGATTTTATTTGAATTTTATGGATTTAAAATGAATTAAATCAAATAAAATTAAATAAAAATAGAAAAAATAATGTTTAATCTTGAAATTGATCATGGGACACGTGGGTGGCATGACAAGGCTGAATCAAGTGAAAAAAAGTGGGCCCTTTTGTCAAAAATTGAAGTTTCAAGGATAGTTGACTTTTGCCATTTCACAAAAATTTCCCAACTTCTCCAATGCATATCTTGCTCAATTTTGATCATATGAACATGTTCTTGGACATTTTGGAAAGGTATTGAAGTCCTCTAACCAATGCCTTTGGTCCCATGTCATTTTTGATTTACCAATCTCAAGTTATGGTCTTTGACTTAAAGTGCATTTTTGTTGACTTTTGAAAATGACCTATAATGTTGAAATTGATAACCTTTTGTGGGAGCATTTCTTGGACTTGGAATGTGAAGATGAGTTGTAGGAAATGTCCTCCCCTACAAAATGAGCATTGTATGGGATTTTTCTGATGAACCATGAAAAAGTTATGCCTTGGTCAAGTTACAATTGACTTTACAGCTGTCCAAAAATGGAAACTTTTGCATCTTGATGATTTTTGAGCCATGCTTGTGGAATCATGATCAAGACTTGATCAAATGATGATTGTGGCTTCAAAATAAGATGTTGACCAAAAATTTTGACTTTTGACTGCCAAATGACCATTTTACCCCTACAGTTGATTGTGAGGCAATTAGGGCCTTTGACTGTGCAATTTGATGCTGTGAGTCTTGAAACTTGGCATGTAGATGCTTGACAATGTGTATAGGCATATGTGACTTGATTGAGCCCTTGAAAACCTCAACTTCCTTGCAAGAACCAAAACCCTAATTTGACTGGCTTAGGAGGATGTTTGACTGTATAGCCCTTGAGTATATTTGAGCAAATTGAGATGATGCTTGTCAAAACTTTGAAGAATATGGGAGGGAAAATTTTGGGGTACAACAACAGGTATGTAAGTTCTCGCTAAGGAATCCCTTACGCGATTGACACTCTTGCAGATGGCATATTTAAGCCCATCCTCCCACCAGCAATCTCCAAATGGCATCTGTAATCCCATTCCCGACATCACAAGGCTGATACCACTTCATGCGAGTGCAAATTTCTGGGCACTCTAGTGTTTAATCATCTTCCACCTTCGGATAACGAAAGGCACGAAAGCCAATCTACATCCTCAGGTTTAAGAAGATTGAACATGGGCAGCTGTTGTACCCCAAAATTTTCTCTCTCATATTTTTCAAAAACATTGCAAGAAAAATCTCCAAGTGTCTCAAGATTGCTCAAGAGTTGGACAATAAAGCTATCTCCTAAGGCAGTCAACCCCAAATTAGGGTTTTGTGTTGCACCAAGATCCTTGAGTCCAAATGACCTCAAGTGCTCCCCAATGTCCTAATATGTCCTCAAGGTCATCCATGTCAAATTTCAAGCCTTGCAGAGGAAGTTTGGTCAGTCAATTGCTCAAAGGGTCCAAAAATCGACTATGCTAGGGCAAAAGTCAATTGTGACCTACAAACTGTCAAACTTCAAGATTTTTTGTCAACATTCTCATTTTGAAATATATTTCATCATTTGATCAAGGGTTGATCATGATTCATCAAGGATTGCTTAAAATTCATCAAGATTCAAAAGTTGCTAAATTAGGATTTTATAGGAAAAGTCAACTCAACTTTGACCAAGCATAACTTTCTCATACTTTATGAGAAATGACCCATACAAAGCTCATTTTTAAGAGGATTCAATTTCCTAAAATACATCTTCATACCCCAAGATCAGGAAATTCACTCACAAGAATTTATAAATTTGGACATTATAGGTCATTTTTGAAAGTCAACAAAAACACCTTTTTTGTCAAAGCTTATAAATTGAGAATGGAATATCAAAATGAGATGAGACCAAAATGGTTGGTTAGAGGACATCTCAAAATTTCTAAAAAGTCCAATAACACTTCCAAAAGTTCAAAATTGAAGAAGTTATGCATTGTTGAAGTTGGGCATTTTTGCAAAATTGCCAAAAGTTAACTATCCCCAAAACTTCAAATTTTGTCAAATGGGCCCATTCTTTTCCACTTGATTTGAGCTTGAATCATTGTCCACGTGTCCTAGGTTCAGCCATGTGTCCATTTATCAAATTTATCATTTTATTTTATTTTTTATTGAATTATTTCATTTTAAATCAAATTAAATCAAATAAAATCCCAAACTTTGATTACATGAGATTCTTTGCTATTTTCAGGATTGGATTCTCATCAATATCATCATCAAACTCGTATCACACAAGATCGTGTGCAAAAAGATGGTTTTTTGACAAATTTGGCAAGTTTTCAAAAGTGAATCAAATCAAATATGGGTGCATTGATTTAGAGAGATTGGATTCATGACTCTTGACCTAATGCATTCCATGATACATATAGAAGCCAAAGGACACGAAATATGGGTTAGAGGCTGCAAGAACAATCAAAACAAAAACTTGAAAAAGTGGTGAAAAAGCTTGAATCTAAATTCATACTTAGAGGCGATCTCAGAAGCCAAGAAGGGTCTCAATCAATTCCTGGAGGTTCACTGAGTTGAAACCAACCCAAAGCAAGCTCCCATACACGCCCAAACGCATTGTAAGTACCACGCGAATTCGTTTCTTTCTTGAATTCGTAAATCCTCATTCTGGCATCTTTTGGACAAAATAATTACATGTTTGTGATCACCAAGACATTTGCAAACTTTTTGTATTATTGAATTTCGTTTATATGACATGTACCAAGAATCACCATAGCTAAGGTTCTTGGAGCTTTTTTGGGCGTTTTCGTTACAGGTAAAATTAGCCTTAATGATGGCTATGGACGTGACCGGGAGAGGAAGACGAATGCAACCATGGTCTTGGGAGGAATTTATATAGCCTGAGATGAATTTTAGGAACGGCCTATGCATTTAGCTGCGGATTCAAATCCGCAGGTAACTTTGTTACAAGCCTGAGGACAGGGACGACATCGTGTCCTCCTCTGATTGGCCCTTTTCAAATTTTCGCGCATTTTTTTTTATTTTCTGGCATATTAGCGTGTTTTAGCATATTATGTTTTGTTTGTATATAATTAACAAATGGAACACAATAGCCAAGTGGTAAGCGTGCTTGCCAATGACCAACATGACCTGGGTTTGAATCCCAGGTCCCCCATGCGCTTTGTTATTTTTCTTCTTCATGTAATCAGGTGCAGATCTAAGCTTGCAGCTCACCATGTGCCTTCACACGTCCAACAGCCAGATGGCCAAAGGCCAGATCTGGTGATCAAGGGATGATGGTCCACCATGGAACCAAGTCAACGTGCACCCACTGGATCTCACAAAGTCAGCAAAGGTCCAGTTCGTTTGGGCCTAAGGATTGCTTCTCAAACACCATTTTTTTCAGGCCCATACCCTTTCTCTCTTTCAATTATTTTTTTTTTTTTATTTAATTGTTTATTTATATTTTATTTAATTAACTAACCAACCAATTCTTTTTTTCTTTATAAAATTAAAACCACAAAAAAAACATTTTCTTTATTAAATTAAATTTTAGTATTTTTTTTATTTTCATTAAAAAATCTATTAATTAATTTAGGCTATTAATTAGAAATAACTTTAATACTTTTTTTTTGTAAATAATTAAAATCAATTAGACTTAATTAGGTTTTTACTAACATTAATTTATTTTATTTTATTTCTTTAAATACCAAAAAATCCAAAAATAACTTTTCTCATTTAATTAATTAATTAATTAAATTTAATTTAGTAATTAACTTAGAATTTATTTCTCTCTTAAATAAAAACAACAAAAAAATCTTTTCTTTAACAAAAAGGGTCAAAACCCTATAACTTGGCGCTCAATTTAATTTC
This sequence comes from Vicia faba, assembly GCA_948472305.1. Taxonomy (NCBI): domain Eukaryota; kingdom Viridiplantae; phylum Streptophyta; class Magnoliopsida; order Fabales; family Fabaceae; genus Vicia; species Vicia faba. Next base: position 1,036,872,577 of record OX451738.1, on the reverse strand, counting down.
TCGCATGCGATTTACCTTCTTTTGTCCAATTATGTACTTGCCTCCGGTTTGTAATAGTTAATAGGACCTTTATTTATTTTTTAACGCTTTATTTACTTTTAAAGGGTTTGTCTTTGGCGATGTAAATATCCGACGCCTTGTAATTTAAATTCCGCATTTAATTTCTGCAACTTATAAACTGTTAGATGTTTGATAATAGGGATGCATGACAAGACTGAATGTTTTAAACCTAAAATCAACATAGATCACCATTAACATGTACAAAGATAAAATTAACTGAAAACAACACACTCGCACATACGCACTCCTAGGGTACACCCCACTTGGTTGCCTTCATACGCGGTCATTGAGTATAGGTCACTTTAGAGGTCGTCCTCTTGTCTAAAGATCATAGTCGCCTCGAAACGGTTGCCTCGGATATTGTTGCCTCAAACAAATGATCTAAGATATTAGGGTTACCACTAAGGCGTCCTAACATTGCTTTGGTGACCGTAAGTCCCTAAATTCGAATTGACGCTCAAACCCCAACGACGGTGTTACCTACTCATCAATAGTGGGATAGCATTGTCTAAAGGAAATTAGTATAGAACGATTCCTTTTTCGAGTAGGTAGATGGTTCTTAGATACTTTCTCTTTCAAAAAAACAAAAACTTTTCACACTTACACTTTTCGAACAAAGTTTTCAAAAACACTTCATACACTCTTGAGGACAGAAGCAAGAGTTAAATCAAAGTTTTCAAACAAAAACTTTTTTTCAAACCCACAAGCACAAAGAAAGCAATTTTGAAAACAATTGAGCAAATACCTAAGAGCCCGTGGATAACCACGGATAGAAAGGGTGCTAACACCTTCCCTTTCTATAATCTACCCCCCGAACCCGAGAAATATCTCAAAAAAGGAATTTTTCTGTGCTTTTTCCTTTCCTTGTTGGATAAAATAAAAGTCGGTGGCGACTCTTGCTTACCGCGACATTTTGCAAAAACAAAACGCAAAATGCAAACCAGCATTCCAAAAAACAGTCAGTTCTTCCCACCGTATCACACCAGCGTATAAAGTTATTGCCCTACAATGAAGATGATGTTGGATAACATGCTGAGACATGTTGCTACAAGATATAGTTGTTTATGTCCTCATGAGTCTCGGAATACTCTATCCAAATGTTGCTAGAGTATACCATCCTTCTCCAAGAGGATGTGTTGGTTTTGCGAGAATTTATCTTTCTCTGCAATAGTGAATGGGATAAAGAAGACTATCCTGTTGATTGTTAGGAGATGTTACATCCTCTTCCAAGAGTATCAAGAAGAAGACTATGTATAGTCCCTCAAAGCCCTGGAGTAAAGCAGTTCCTCCCTCCAACAAAAGAAAAGTTAGACCTCATAACTCCTCAGATGATGATGAGGATGATGTCCATGACATCTCTTCTTTGAAGAAGTCTGCAAGCAAGAAACCTTCTGTCAGGGTGCCTGATGCTCCTCTGGACAACATTTCCTTCCATTCTATTGGGAATGCTGAAAAGTGGAAATATATGTTTCAAAGAAGAATTTCCCTTGAAAGAGAATTGGGAGCAGGTGCACTAGAGTGCAAAGAGATTATGGAGATGATTTCTTTTGCTGAATTGTGCTGATCAAAGAAGTAAGGAATATAGGAAAATGTTTGTGTTGAATTTTCCCTTGTTGTCATCAATAGTTATTTGGGCAGGTCTGAAGATGATTACTGTGAGTTGGACGTAACTGATAATCAGGTGTGCAAAGCCATTACTCAAACCAGAATGTAAAACATACAGGAACCTGTGCACTGGATATATGTTCTAATGGGAGCTTCTCAAAGGATTTCTATGCACAATGAGTTCTTTAAATGATTGAGAACCAGTTTGATTATGTTTTGTATTATGAACTTGATGTACCACATGATGTCTTAACATCATGATTGTTGATGGTTGTTTTATTTAATACTTGGGTTTGTTCATGCGAAGTTGGATGCTTAAGCATTATTATGAGAAGTGGGATTTCTGACTATGGATAGTCTAATCTTGTCTACAGTAGCATGCTTGATGAATGCATGACTATTTTGTTGAAGACTCAACTAGTATCAGCAACCACTAGTGGATATAAAGGCAGAAGGCTGCTAACAGATACTTAAGGGGTATTTTTACTGCAAATACTCCAGAAAAAGGTTGGTGATGTGGAGAAACTAAGAGTTTTTAGAGTTTGTGAGTGACTTCACACCTAGTATGTATGACATCTTACCTATTAAAAAGGTTATGATACAGAGTGTGATTATGATAAGACAATGATCAAATGTATCCTTGTATTGTGAAGAAGTCAGGGTTCCTAGAAGTATTCTCAAGGAGTGAGAATATTTGAATCTGTTATGACTCTACTGAGGGAGTCAAGGTTCAGAATATGCAGGAAGTGCTGAAGTTTCTCATCTAGTCTTCATCTTCAGCTGGAGCATTAGTTACTCATAATAAAGGGAGTCATGTGGATATCTGTAAATTGTTGCTGCAATGACACAAGTATTATCAAGCCAGAATACTGTTCATTTTTTTTAAAGGTTCTATGAGGAAATGATGTCGAAACAATATGTTGTGACGTTATGAAGTCATGGATAAACTTAACAAGACATGGTTGTTTATATGAGAAGCTTGGTGAAGATAACAAGTTCACATATCTCTTAAAGTTTAATGGGAAGTCTGGGAGAATTTATTTTCCTCTATAGATTTCAAAAAGACTCCTTAAGGGTCTATATTATGAAGAGGTGTCACAAATGTGATATTTTAATATCTTAGTATATGTCACTAAGTCTAAGTGAAAGAAGAACACTTAGAATCCAGTATGAACAGGTGAATAATCTGGTGAAGCATCCCTGATTGGTGGGAGAAGATGTGTTGATCACTGAAATAAGAAGACAATGTCTGACTAAGTGTCAGGATATTATACAGGACATGATCCTGCATGGTCAACATAGGGTGGAGTGGTCTATGTGTTCAAACACGAGGCTGTAAACAGGGGGAGAAAAATTTGTCTGACTATGCATGTGTATGTACAGGAAGTAGCTATAGCATTCAAAGCCATTATGTACGGTGCACATTGATACTTGAAGTTTTCTCCTCAAATATCGTTTCCTTTTGACCAAGATTGGTGCTACAATCTAGGATCGTTATTTTCCAAGTAAAATTCCCAGTTATTTATACAGAGTTCTCCACATCTATGTAACCCCGTGAGCTTCTTGAGTCCATAATTCTTATGGTTTTTATTCGAGTTTGGGTAAGTTGTACTTGGATCTAGTATTATGAAGGTATCTTTTGCCAAGTCTTGACTATAAAAGGGGAGAAAAGTGAATTAGCTCAGCTCAGATGTTGTTGCTGCCTCTGCAAGTGGTTATTATTAATGTTCACAGATGTCAAAATAATATGTCAAGTGGTTATTATTTCTGTGACATATGATTGTGACCTGTGATCTGAGTTATGAACACAATTGTGACATGTGTTCTGAGTTATCAGGGGCGGTGGTTGATTTGGTATTAAGGAGTTATTGAGAGTTCTCTTATTCCACCATTGGTCTTCTATGTTTAGAAGATGTTCATGTATTAAGGGGGAGTACAAGTTGTCTTCTGCTATCTTCTTCCTCGTGTGCATCAACTAAACTTCAGGACTTTCCTTCCTTTTATCCTGAAAGTGATGTTCGTTGGTGCTGATGCAATTGAGTTCTTCAGAGTGCTGCAAAGAAGATGTCTAACAAGATGTTGAGACATCATTTTCAACTGAAGATCTATTGTTGTGTGCAGCAACTTCTGAATTGCTACAAATTATTTTTTAGGTTATTTGTTTTAGCCAAAATTTGCCAAAGGGGGGAGATTGTTAGTTCTCTTGTTTTAGGATTGGCTTAATTTTTGAAAAACAAATAATAACAACAATAATGTAATGTAGAATAGTATGTATAAACTTGCTAAGAAGAACAAGTACAATAAGAAGTCCTATTACAATGTCAGAACATATTGTATTGAACTTTTTCAACATCTGGAACAACATGTCGAAGAAGATGTCTTGACATCGCGCCTGCTAAGCTGGATTAATGAGATCCAGTTTGTTCTCAATATTGGTAGAATATTCAGGAGAATATTATGCATCCTATGTGGCGCATATTTAAAGGTCCAAAAAATTTAATTAGAAATCAAGGAGAACGAAGACTTTCTAAATAAGGAGATTATTTAGGAAAGTAAAGATTGAAGACCTTTCTTGGGGCAGAAGTTTCTGCAGTTTGTTATAGCTGATTTGCTGTGATTGAAGGCCCAAAACCAGTTGGGTAACAGGTTATAAATAGAAGAGTTTGTAACCTAAGAAAGAACACGGCTCAAGATGTAGAAGTCTAGGGTTTTGTCAAGGTAAACCTCTCGGGTTGTGGGAAGGTTACCATGTTCACCTTGAAGCCTGTAAGTAAGAGGTGTATTATTCTTGGAGGAAACTTTGAAGCAACTCCAGGATATGTTAGGATCAAAGTTAACAAACAGTGGAGCTTGGCTTGGAGACTTAGCTAGGTTGTCATGGAAGTATGTCTTCCAAACTATTTATCTGTGTGATCAGAATCTTGGTGAAGGACTGTCTATGCAGTGACTGAGGTGTTGACTACTAGACATCATTGTGATGATTGGAAGTGGGATGTGGATACTCCATATCTAGGGAGGACCTAGGTAGAAAAGTAATTGGGTAGTGATTAAGTGCGTAGGTCGTCAATGGGTGTGTTGGCTGTAGGGTCTACAAATTGATACTACTGATAGTGAACTTCATTCCTGACTTGATAGCCCCCAGAGTAGGTGTTCTTGTATACTAAACTGGGTAAACAATTCTGGTGTGTTCTTTATCTTTTCAGTACTGTTTTATCTTGCCTGTGTGTTTATGTCAGATCAGATGTCTCGACATCCTTATAGGACATCTGAGTCTGATGTGCCAGAATTTCACCAATGTGGGCCCTTCATCATCTCACCTTAGTCATGATCTGAACTTTCCCGAAAAATATGACCCAATTGATCCAACTTACCATCAACCACCACGTCACCATAGCACCCATACCCCCTACTCAGGCGGCCAGTATTATAGACCATCCATGGAACCCCACCCTCCATCAAGACGACCAAATTTTGAGGGCATGGATAACCGACTGTACCAAACCGGATCTTCCACATATGGTGATCGGACCGATTTCATGGATCCTGAGCGCATTGACTTCGCTGGACCATCGACCCAACCGCAACAGGAAAATCGACGAAACTCACCACGAGATATGCGAGGACGCGGATGCGGAACCAGGGGTCGTTATCGAGTTCTGGGGGACCACTAATTAATATGTATGATTTTTTTTTCATTATGTAATCGTTTTTTGTTAATGAAAAGTCAAATTTTCGTGAAGCTATATCGTTTACCTATTGTCTCCTATTTAAAATAGAAAGCAAAAAACTGCCCTTTAATTGCACCTAGGCGCCATCTCACTTGACGTCTCCCTCTTAAATTTAGATGCATGCGTCATCTCACTTGGCACTTCCATTGTGAGATTTTCTAAAATATGATAATTTGCGTAATTTTTCCCGAAACATGATTATTTGTGTATTTTTTTTCAATATTTGGTTATTGTTAAAAAAAATCGATAATTGTGTGGTTGAAAAAAAAATAGTCTGTTTGGTCTATTTTTTTCAATTTTTCATATAGTATATTTTTTTATTCTTCGATACTTTTTAAGTTGAAAGTTACCTATTCTTATACTAGTTCAGTTTTATATAATTGTTTTTATGAGATTCAAATTATGTTTTTCTTTTATGCGATTCAAATTATTACTTTTACTTTTATGACATTTAATTTTATTATAAATTATACCAATCACAAACCGTTACATAAATACAAGTTGCTCATCATTTCTGCTACAAGACTACACGTTCAATAATTGTACAAAAAATCCTGGCAGCCACAGCTAATTTTAAATTCAGATCAATTCCAGTTTCCTCTTCCATTTGAATTTTGTCCTCTACTATCGGATAATGAACCCTGGCTTTGATGGCTTGATCTCTTCTTTTTGTGAGTATTCCAGGAGAAAACATGCTGGTTCAGACCACTCCCGCCGACATCCTCGTATGCCTGTTTCTGAAACTTTGTTCTTTCAGGCTTGAATCTCTTTGAGGAAGGAGAGTTATGGAAACTCTCTTCACTTGTTCTCTCATTTGCCATAGGGGCAATTGTAGTCCTTGACCCATATAAACTTTCATCTGCCCCTGTATCATCACTGGTTTGTGCTATGTTGTCAGATGAGAGATAATCTCTTGGCTCTCTTCTTTTCCCTTTTGCTAAAACTGTTGACATGTCACCCCCATTCTCCATAGCCTTCATCCATTGTTGTTCACTCAATGTATCAGCATATATCACATCTTTTCTTTTTCGCTTTCCAGTAACACCACTGCTGAAACTTTTGGCCTTGTCATCCTTTTGAATTGGAGCATACACCCACTCTGGCAATTCATGCTCTTCCATGAGACGTGATCTGTAGTTTTCCTTTTGTCTTCTTTCTTCATCCATTTTCTCGAACAGCCAAAATTCCTCATCTGATCGAGCAGCAAGGCGGTTAATTTCTCTCTCACTAGGCACATCTGCCCCAAGTGAGCTTGAGCCTCGTCGCATAATCTCCTCCAACATTTCTCTTCTGTCCTGGGCTGCACAAATAAGAACACCACATGTTCAAATAATTTTCATCTTTTAACAATATGACCTAAGGATCACTGACATGGTGGACCGGCACATTACAATGGAGTAATTAAGAGTCTCATTAAAATTTAAAATGTTCCAACTCTGATTTAAGTGAGGGAAAGTAAAGTGTCATAGTATTTGATCTGAGAGGGAATCAATAGTTTCTGTTAAGAGAACTTGGGTAAAAATGACTCATCATACCTCAGCAAGATATACAGCTTGTATATATAGGGAGCGACTCTTCAGAAGCATGCTATGATAAAAAAAAACTTAAGATTATGTGCTGACTCGGAATATTGTGATTATAAATGGTATTTCTGCTATTGAGGAGCAAAAATAAACTACTACACTAACTCATATTCAACTATTTATCTAATAAACCCTCCCTCTCATAAAGCAAACTCAAGTAAGGCATTAATGCAAACACGGTAAACTCCCTGTGTTGAGACTGAAGTTCAAAAAAATCGAGGACTAAGGATTTAGTAACAGAAGGCGGTTGTAGATCATGAGCAGGAGAGGAGGAATGACCTATTTAGAAGAGGTAGGAGAGGAGTACATGTCAGTTGAATTAGGAGGGGGGAGGATGGTAGTGGTGATGAGGACTAAGGAGGTAAAAAAGACAGGTCAGCAGTAATGGTAAAGGAATAAGAAACGGCATACAAGAAGCCAAAGGCGAAGTAGGAATATGTGAAGAACAAGGTGTAGACGAATGAGCACATAAGGATGAAAGAATGAGAAGAATGGAAAGTGACAATGATATTTCCTAAACGAAACATCTTTGGAGACATACTGGAACCAAGGCAAGACATGTTTAACCTTTGTAATGAGGAGAGTAACCAAAAAAGATGTGTACTATGACCTGGAATCAAATTTAAGTTGATCGTAGGGTCTAAGTGAAAGATAAAAAGACAGCAAAAAACTCTAGGATGCTTAATCAGGAAGAGAATTATAAATTTTAGCAGGAGGAATAGCATTATGTAGTGCTGCAAATGAGAGTAGTGGTACAACTATGATCCTAGAAATAGAAGCATGTCCAAGTAATGTGAGTCCTATTACAAATATTTGACTATGCTTTTGTTCAACTAAACCATTTTGATAGCAGGTGTAATGAATAATACAAAGATAACTAAGGAATGAACTTCAACCATGTGACAAAACTGTTTGAAGATCGGAAGTGCCTCAAACTTGTGTTCAACAATAAAATCATGTGAAACAAGTGTCTCCCACACTGCCGATAGTGAGTACATGTCATTTACCAGCAATTGGTGCAACTTGAGGACTTAGATGACCACTTTAACCTACTGTTTCAATCATTAAAACTTACTACTTTGGTCAAATTTGATTAAAATCGCGAGAGTGAAGTTTGCCAATGCTGGAGAAGATGAAACAATAGCATTGGATAAGTTGACTGGATTTATGGCATTGGCATTACTGTAAATTGGTTGCAGATCATGTATTTAAAGGGAACCAGCGGTAATAAAAGGATTTAGACCTAACAAAAGGCTCTGGATAATGCGTTAGAATTGAGGGAAAATAAGTGAAAATAATGGAAAGTGCGGGAACTTATAAGTGAGAGAATATTTGATCAGAGAGAGAACCAACAGTCTCTGTTAGGAGAAGAAATTGGTAAAAATGACTATAAGAAATATAACAGAGCATAAAGGCATGTATCAGTTTGGTACGTAATGGCATAGTATATAAGAGAGCATGCTGACTTGGCATATATCAGTTTGGTGCGTAAAGGCATACTATATGTAAGCAAAAAGCCGTTAGAGGCCGGTTATAAAGAATAAGAAACAATTTGATGGCATAAACCTCCATTAAAGCAATGAATAAAACAAACATTCCCTCTCCCTCTTTTAGTTTCAACATGCAAAAGAAATTATTTCCATCTTAAGCCAAAAAATAATTATTGATAGATATTACCAGGACACAGCCAGTATCAAGAGCTACAAACCTGTTGAAGTTGTGTTGAAAAGTCCTGCCTGAATGACTTTGGCATCTATACCCATCTTTTGTTTTGCACGCTCCAAAATTACCTCTTCAATTGATCCCACGCTTACCAACACAAAAACCCGAACTTCTTTTTTTTGTCCAATTCTATGAGCTCGGTCCTCGGCTTGTTGATCCATTTGTGGGTTCCAATCGCTGTCAAAGATTATAACAGTATCTGCTGTTTGTAAGTTCAAACCAAGACCGCCAGCCCGGGTGCTTAATAGAAACATAAAGTATGGGGAGTCAGGAGCATTAAATTTCCGTAGTAGAGAACCTCTTTCTTCAGTTTTCGTTGACCCATCAAGTCTAAGATACTTGAAATCATGAAGTCTTAAATAAACTTCGAGAGTGTCCATGAGTCGAGTCATTTGTGAGAAAAGGAGGACTCGGTGACCAGCTCTGCGGAGTTTTGGAAGCAAACGGTCAAGAAGTTCAAATTTACCCGATGCTCTGACAATCTCCTCCTTACATTTATACATATCATAATCTCCCACAAAGAGGTAAGGATGGTTACAACACTTTCTGAGTTGCATCGTTAAGTTCTGTAGACTTTTCGATTTTCCAGAACCTGCAAATTGATTCATATTTAGGAAAGTTTTTTATGCAGGTTCTAATAAATCAGGATAACATAAAAGGATCTAGAAATCTTCAAATGTTATATGGGTAGTTTTGTTTGGCACAAAAAGAAGACAGCAAGATACAATAAAAAGTGATTGCAAACCACATTTATATTGAATTGATAATCATATTTCACCAATTCGTAAGAAAGTTGCAACTGGCAAGAATATTTGTAGGAGAACCGGGTATGATTTTATTCTCCTTGATTTTATTTTATCTTACTTATTTCTATTTGAATTTAGTATGATTTGTTTTGTTTTGTTCCATCAGTAGTTCTAAATCCGAATTATTTGAACCATTTATTGTAATCACTTTTATATAAATAGTCTTAGACTGTAGTAATAAACATAAAAGTATTTTTTCCATTACTTTCTACAACATTAACTAGAAGTGTAATTATGTGATTGAAGGGAAAATAGCTTTATGGCTTACTTCCAAAAAGACGGCCTAAACTAAGTCAATAACATTTAAAACACAACTAAACCCGTGGGTTCTAAAATGTGAAAACTAACCAAATTAACCAACGGAGACAAACAGCCAAACAGCCAAACAGCATGCAATGGGAATAAAGAAATACGTTTGGCATATCAATACTCAAAATCAAAGTACTTGGGGGAAATTGCATTTCATTGAGTTAAAAAGAAGAAGTAGGTAACAGAGAAAAAAATAAAATAAAATATGATACAGACCATTGTCCAAACCAACTCTGCCTACATCAGTAACTTGTTGATAATAAACTTTCTGCCAGGCTGACATATCACATTTGAGTATGACCTGAGATTTCCCAGGAAGAAATTTTTCCACCTCATTCTTTTTCCTTCGTAATATGAAGGGCCTTATAACCTAGAAAGTAAATGAAAGTAGTCAGAAAAAAGTTGAAATAGGAAGGAATTTAAAGCTTAGAAGAGAGAAACACACTTGATGCAGACGCCGAATGATTAATAGTTGTTCTTCATCTGATAAAGAGACATCAACTCGGTCTGCAAAGGGGGCATTGAACCAGTCCTCAAAATTTTGAACCGAGTTGAATATGTTAGGAAGGAGAAAATTAAGCAGGGACCACAATTCTTGCAAACTGTTCTGAATAGGGGTACCAGTCAGCAAAAGTCTCCGTTGGATGTTATAGCTGCACAGAAAAAAAAAAATCCAAAAATTAGAGAAGAGCTGAATCATCTGAAATGTAATACCACCCTGCCAGAACAATGAATTGAGCCTACTCTTCAGTACTTTGACTGCTCTATGGAAAGTTTTGAAAGCTATCCCAGGGTACTTTCTTCTCTTTTTGTCTTTCAGTTCAGTATTCACAGATGTTTAGTATTATTACATTAAAGTACTCTTTAGCATTATCATACCTAACCCTCTTAATAATTACTCCAAATTGGTTTTTTAACATTGAAAAGAATTGTAGAAACCCATAGCTAATTTCAGCCTTTGGTTTTATTAAATAAACCTAAGTGATCCGAGTACAATCATATAAAAACTAGAAACCAGCAGGGACCTAATATATTTGAATGTAACAGGAACCCCCACACAATAGTAAAAATAAAGTACATGCATTAATATGTTTAAATAGGTTACTCTAAACCTAATAAGCCTGGTTAATTGACCGAATACATATAGTTATTGATTATAAATATACACTATTGACAACAGGTACATATTAATCATTTTATTTAAAAAATATAATAATCGGTATCATCAATATTCATCATGTAGAAACGATACCTATTGTCCAAGGTTTTTGCTAGAACAGACTCATGATTCTTCAACCGATGACCTTCATCCACAATTAAGTAGTTCCATTTAATTTTCTTGAGAAATGCTTTGTCTCTCATTATAAGATCATAATGTGTTATCATAACATTAAATTTCCCCTCTCCTGAAAATTCCTCCTTTATTGCTTTTCTCTCATCCATTCGTCCATCATAAAGAATAACTTTAATGCTGTATCAGAAAGAAAAAGCACAAGTGATTTAGAACCGGTATGAATGTGCACAACTGAAATAGATAGCTCAAACTTCTATCCCTTTTCCCAAAGGAGAGCAGGGAAAAGAAATAGTTTTCAATCTCTGCTTAGACTTACCTAGGAGCCCATGTTGAGAATTCAATGATCCAGTTTGGCAGAACTGCCTTTGGAGCAACAATCAAGTGGGGACCAGTCACACCTTTGTATTCCAAAAGATGTGCTATGAGAGAAATAGTTTGTATTGTTTTCCCAAGCCCCATTTCATCAGCCAAAATCCCATTTAAGTTGTTATTAAACAAAGAAATCATCCATTGCAGCCCCTCTATCTGATATGATCTTAATTCTCCACCTTGAAGTATAGACGGTTGTTCAGTTACCTATAGACAATTAAGTTTGTTATATTTCCAACGAAATACTACTTTATTGAAGAAAAATAACTTTATTTTCTTTTTCTTATGTAAAGAAGAAACATATAAAGATAGAAAACATTACAATGAATTCAAAAGATAAGGAATTCTCCTAAATATTAGAGAAAAACAATGAAGAAAAGCATAAAGTATCAATAACGAATGGCTGTCAATCCTTCAGCATATCAATAAAGGAAACAATATGCATTACACCAAATATAAGCAAGGACCTAAATCCCCAACGGCTGTAATGGCAAACATCTAATCAGGAAACAAATTGTGTAAACAAAATTCATTGCATTTCTGTCCAAAAAGTGAAATAAAGTGATTCACATATGCTTTACCTTTTCCTGAATTGAATGTATGGCTGAATTGTATTGTCGCTGACCTTCAAGTAAATCGCTTGAGTCACCATCATTATGATCAGAATCTATCGCATCTATATCTTCATCAACAGGCGATTCCTTAGAAATTCCATTCTTTGAAGCATCTGACTCAGGTAAATCAGCTTCGGAATCTTCCAAGGGTTCAATACCATCTGAATGTTTGAAGTCCCTTTGACGTTGAACGGCTGCTCCTAGATTCACCAGTAGTTTATTTGTTTCTTCAAGAAGCAAAGTTAATCTTTCATTCTTACTCTCTTTCACCATTCTCATGTAAGCTTCTTGATCATCAGCCTTCAAGGCTTGGAATCTCAATTTCTCTGCACGGGTTGCCCTTTGTCTTTGCCTTCCATGCCATGCCTGCAAAATCATTTATGGGAATTCATGAGCCATGTTCAATAAATAACAAATTAGCTTTCTACCCACAACAAAGAGAAAAAACATCATGAACATATAACTGTCCATGAATGGAAGTCGTGTTGTCTATTTCAAATACTACGACCACAATAACAATTTAGCATTCCAACTCCATAATAAATCAAAGGAGCAAATGGCAATCTTGTTTTAAATGAAGATTCAGATTAAATGGGAAACTGAGAGAATAAAATCACAGTACAAACAACAAAGTGTGAATGGAAAGTCAAATTAAATGTTGAAACTGGAAACCAGTAGACTAAAGAACTTTTCAGGAGAGGTACTAAATGAAAGGTTGAGAGGCAGAGAATATTTTCTGGAGACTGCGCTGAGCCCGAGAGGCTTATGTTCAAAGGGAAGCAAAGGTGAAGTAGCTTAAAAAAGGGCAGAGGTTTTGCTCTAAGGTCTGAGCTCTGGTGAAGATTGTAAACACATGTGAAGGTCTGAAGTTAGAACTATTAGAATGTGTGAGTTCGGCCAAACTCAACCCTACAAAACCGGCTTTAAAACCGGCTTGAAGAGTAAGGATTGCCCCCACTTATAAGCACATGTTCAGACCATATATTATCCGTATTAAGATGTGGTTAGGCCTAATTCAACCCTACAAAACCGGCTTGTAGGGTGAGGATTGCCCCCACTTATAAACACATGTTCAGGCCATATATTGTCCGATGTGGGACTCTTAACACACCCCCTCACGCCCAGGACTAGACAACTGGAGCGTGGAAATAAATGGTGGATGGCCCACTGGATCTTAAACGAGGCTCTGATACCATATTAAGATGTGGTTAGGCCTAATTCAACCCTACAAAACCGGCTTGTAGGGTGAGGATTGCCCCCACTTATAAACACATGTTCAGGCCATATATTGTCCGATGTGGGACTCTTAACAATCCGGATGTGGGACTCTTAACACCCCCTCTCACGCCCAGGATGAATGTCTGGAGCGTGGAACTAAATGGTGGGTGGCCTGATAGCGGAGTGGCCCAACGGATCTTAAGCCGAGCTCTGACCCATATTAGAATGTGTGGGTTCGGCCAAACTCAACCCTACAAAACCGACTTGAAGGATGAGGATTGCCCGCACTTCTAAGCACATGTTCAGGCCATATATTATCCGTTGTGAGACTCTTAACAAGAACCATAGGAGAGTTTTGAAGAGGAGCATAGGTTTAGCTCGAAAGCTTAAGATCTCAAGTGGAGCTTTGATCCTACACGCCGAAGGTAGCAAATTAAACAAACTCAAAGACGTATTTTAGGCCTTTTTCTTTTTGGTGTCATCATACTCGCTAACTCATGAGCTTGAGCGAATTTTTCCAAGTCTATTTGAGTCTACCGAGACAGTTAAACTCATCCAAGTTGAATAACTCGATAACTCGTGAGTTTGACAACCATGTTCATTATTGTCGCTCTATCTCGTGATAGTGTGTATATTACCATACGGAATATTCTGAGAAGCTTTTAATATGCTAGAAGATTCTTGGTCAGCATTTGTTAGTTATCTAACTGTTAGACTGTGATTTCTAATAGATTTAGTTATCTTTGTTGTGATAAAAGACTTATCTAGAAAGCTCGGGCATATTTATAAAATATTTATAAAATATTCTGGAAACAATTCAATATTTAGAATACAGTTTTCGGATTCAGAAATATTTTTTTAACTCTCTTTTTCTCAATTCTCAATAACTCAAACTCAATGGATTCTAACAAGTTAGATCCAGCTCACTGATTTAGAATCAAAATTCAGAAAAGCTTCAACATTCATTTGGTTAAATATTGAAGTTCACAAAGGAAATAAAACAATTTTGGAGAAATAGGGGCAGATAGCTAAATCCAATACACAATTGACAATGAAATATAATGGGGTTAAAGTGAATAAAAAGCTCTTGGGTACCATGCAAACCACTAATATACCAATTTCTCATAGGAAGAGGATGTCCAAAACTTCTAATTCTGACAAACCCAAAAGTATATTGCACCTATCCAGCATAAATATCAATGATTTATAACTATTAGACTAAACTGACATTCTTCAAATAATCACATGGGCGTTGTACTTGTAGAGCGTAGAAACTTGTGCTTAGAAAATAGTATATGTAGTTAGTGTACAATTATAATGTTCATGTTACCTACTATGTATATAAATAAACAGATCAGTTGTGAGTTCAAGACAAACACTTCCCAAACCCTAATTGCATCTTTTACAATAACAAATGAAAGATAGAGGAAAGAAGATTGTACCAGGACACCATCATTCCTCTGTTTTCTCCGCTTCAAAGAAGCTTGAATTTGTAACTGGAGCTCGCGAACACCATTGAGTATTTCTGCAAAAAACCTTCTTTTTGTAGTCTCTATATGATTTTTCTCTGCCTCTTCTAATCTTGACAGTTTCTGCATTTCAGTGTCTATAGGAGATAAGCAGCGCAGACTAATTTCATTACATGCTCAGATATTGGAAAATCACGCTATATCAAGAAAAAAGAAACTAAAGCACTACGCCCCAAGTCTTGTATATTTAACTACTATATTAGTGGCAGTTCATTTATAAAAGTTGAAACTCCAGATAAAATAACATTTCCTAGTTCCTAAATAGTTGTACGCATCTATGAATGGGTTAGCATGTCAGTCTATCTGCCTATGTTTTTCGACCTGCCATGTATTGTTCCTTTATTTGCAGAAAGAATTGATAAATAACATTCAAATTATAATGTGTCTATTAAGAGAAGACAGACACGTTCTTTCTTTTCCTTCCCCATTTGACAATGTTGTTTATGATGTCAGATTTACAATAAGATGGTTCAAAAATAGATAATCACCTCAGAATCCCGTTTCTTCCTTAATTGATCATCGGCGTCCATGGCAAATGGATCTCCAACTCCATAGAACGGACGGCACAGTCTCATCATGCCCCAATCAAACAATTTCCTGTCAGGATATGCACATTCAACATTGAGCCAGTATTCAGAACTCACATCAGACCGAATCTTTGACTGCAACTCTGCTAACTGCCAGAAGAGAAGTCCTTGCCAACAAGGACACATTTATTGTCATTTCTCAGTTATATAGAGAAAATATAAAAATTAAAGCTTAAATAGATTTTTCGTAACCACTATTTTCTTAAATTCACTATTTGGTCTCCTATTTTATATTTCACGAATTCAACCCCACACATAATATTTTTTAAAGTACTTTTTAATTATATTTTTGGTCAGTCAATTTCAAGGAGTTTTGCAAAATCCACAAAGGTTAATCTAAGAAGTGAAGAGACCAGTTTCGCAAAAATAAGAAGTATGATGACAAAAATTGTATTTAAAATAAAATTGAAAATTAATTTTAACATATGCCTTTCATAATGAAGTAAGCTATAAAGTTGTTGCATCAGAATGTTTTACTTATACTAGTCAAGCAACGTCATACAATAAACACAATGGAAGAAGACAGAATGGCAACAATCATCTGTTTTGTATCTTTGTGAACATAAAGCAATTTGTACGAACTCTAATAAAAGAACACAGCCTATTAAGAAAAGCAGACGAAACAATGACATAGCTTAAAATAAATGAAGAACAATTATAAAAGAAATTTCAACGATCAATTTGTGGAAGATAGACAACAACGTCATTCCTTTTCCCACTATGTGGAATGGGCTACAACAGGAAGTTAAACATATTTTACAGTAAAAAAGCATTGAAGTTAGACATGACTCACACACAGTATACTAAGCATTGAAGAAAGATTCAAGAGTCAATTTTACCTTCAGTCCATAAAGTTCAAGCAGGCACTTTGTCTGCAGGTCCTCTCCCCTACTTGAAGGCAATTCTGGTTTGAAACAGTAATACAGTTCTTCAGTAAAATTGTAAAGATTCTTATTGAAATATCACTTTCACTTACTGGATATGGTATTTGGGGAGACACCATATTCAGAAATATCTTAAAGCTACTTGGTCTGTCAATACAATAATGAAGTTTCCAGACTCATAAATTGGTTTTAGAAAGAAACTTTCATTATGTTCATCTTCTAAGAAGACTTAAAAAAAGTAGAAATAAAAATATTGTCATGAGGTGCTTGATGAGGTTGCCTATGCGCTTCAGTATATGGGTAACTTGATGCAGGTTAGAAGCAAATCCTTCTTCATGATGCTGGTGCAACTAAATTCAAATTTGGCAGTTTGTTCAATTCTACTCGCTTAGAACATACAATAGGAAATCGGGATCTAATGAAAATGTCTCTACCACATATGACTGGTAAGCTATTTATGGTTTAGCAATACCAAACTTACAAAAACTAACAATTAAAATCTTGAGTTTAACCATGGAAGAAATTAATTGAGAGGGGGTGTTTTAGAGAAACTTATTATATAACTGAATTCCTAACCTTAAACCCATTTTAACTATACAGTCTACTCATAATGATATGACATGTTAATAACATAATGGAAGACTCATATCATGAAGAGAAACACACTTGAGCATTATTGAAGCTTCTTCTGATTGTCGTGATGTGAATGGTTACGTCTTTCTAAATAAGACTGATGACCTTGATGGATGATTGCTTGAAGAGATGGATGGTCCCAAAAAGGAATTGATATTTGGTAATGTGTTGTTAACCCAATTTGGAGTATTTTGGTGCAACAGATAGTTCTTATAAAGGCATTAATAACTTTGAGATAAGAGAATTCAAAGAGGAAGGAGCCAACTGAAAGGAAACAGTAGATGAAGAAATTGAGGGCCACAAACCTAGTGATGCTTATGAGAACAGTAATTAAGATAATGAGATATAGATTGCGATGACAATGGCTGGCAGTCTTGGGATTTAGGAGACTTTCTGTCTTATTTAGTAAAGTGTTCTAAATTTGACCTAGGGTACATTTACCTTGTTATATTTCTATCATAGCCTCTTTAATTACTTTCTTTTTCATTTCATTGTTAATTTGTCATTACGTAGTTTGCATAAAAATCTTATTTTAGGGTCGGTTCAGTTGTCTGGAAAATTTTAGTTCTTTATTTTCATTGTTTTCAAAACCCACGCCCCTTTAGTGAAATAGCCACATCGCCTCATCACATCATACACTAAGCTCCAAAGTGATGTGTGGTTTGGGGGGCTTACGTCCTCAACCTGCTTTTTTCCTCCAGACGAACAACACTAACAAACTAACATAACGAAGCAATCAACCTAACCACGTAATCCTTTTGAAATTTATGAATGAAATAGTTCCAGATAGTTCAGTAGTAATGGATTTGCACAAGCTAAACCTCTAAGTATAAACAGTAGCGTAGCAACATCATGCAGATATATCAACCAACAGTAATGAAAACAAAAGAAGCATATATAATAAATGAAACCTCAATTCTACGCCAAGATATTTCCATTTTACTAAAGTTGCTGACCTTCAAGCTCATTTAACCGATGCCAAATCTGACTTTGATGACGGTTTTCCATTGCTTCCTCCAATTTGAAACGTGAAGCACATTTCGGGCGCTGTTCCAATATTGCATCTTTAAGATCTGTTATTAAATCATCTCCAGAACTCCCTGTGTCACCCTGCATTCACGAAAAAAAGAAACATCATATCAAAACTTTTTCAATTGTAACCAAGAAATAACTTTCCACACAACCAACTAATAAAAGAACAATCTATAACCAAACAACAACAGAATGCACACACTTAAGCAAACAACAAAACAAATTGTAGTAGAATACATGTATACAGCAAACAAAAAGCAACACAACTGATTCTTTGAAGTAAGGCTATAATAACAAAACGCCAGAATATCTTACCATATAACTAGACTCATTTAAATCACAAACAAACAAAAAATTAGTTCCAAATAATAAACAACAGTTCAACCAATTCAAATCAAAGTTGAATTCCTTACAATTTTTCAGCTGATCCAACTCTTGAACCATGGAAGTTTTGTATTTAGAGAAAAAACTCTCCCCTCACCAAAAATCAACCAAATTTCAGCATGTGATTGCAATTGCACATTATTAGGTTATGCGGTGAAAAGAATTGATTGTGAATGACTTGATTACATAAAATTGATTCTAGCAAAAACTGATGCGAAGATAAAGTGATTTATGTTTAGATACATTTACATAGAAGTGAATTGAATAGTAATTTCAATGTATAAATGAGGTTTAAACTCAAAAGCTACAAACTGTAGTTTCAAGTAGAATCAATTCCAAAGACATAATCAATTCTACTTTAGAAGAACCAGACAGCTCAAAATCATTCCAAAATCAATTCTACACCTCTAGAATTGTTTTTGCCTCTTCCAAAATCAATTCTACACCTCTAAACCAAACATACACAATCCGTAGCACTAAAAAATCAAAACAAACATGCGACAAAAAAGGATTATCAGCGTAGCAAGCAAACAAAACAACGAGACAGATTAGAACTAATTGGAATTGAAATTGAAACCGTGAATGAACTCTAACAGAATATAACTATTCTGAATCGAAACCGTAAACGAACTCTAACAGAAAAAAAAACTAATCTGAATCGAAACCGTGAATGAATGAACTCTAACAGAATATAACTAATCGTTGAAACCGCGAATAAACTCTAACAGAATAAAACTAATCGAAATCAAAAACAGTTAAATCGAATCGGCGAAGTCAAAAGAAAACGAAAGAAGAAGGGAAGAAGATGCACATTACATTGACATCATTGCTGTGATGATAGATGGAAGAGACGGAGTTGAGGATGTGATTGGGAAGAGGAACGTCGCGAGAGAGAAAGTTGAGAGCGCAGATGAGTGTTTTGGTGTCTTGTTGTTCATTCTCGTTCTTCTCTTCATCATCTATCGCCATGGATATGGCGCGGGAGAGTACGCAACGCTGCCGTTTTCGTATTTTCTTTAACCGATATTTGAAATTATCAACTAATTGCTTGTTCTCACGCTCTCAATCTCACGGAACTAATTACAAACTCTCTCGAGAGACAAAACCCTTTCTTTCGTTCTTCGCCTTCTTTGTCTATTCGTATTTAGGGATCTATTATTTAACTTTTTCGTTATTTTCCATTATATATACTCGTATTTTAGTATTTACCAAAGGGTTGCTCTTTTTCCTTTTTTATTTATTTATGCCGATCATGCCTATTTATTTATTTGCAAAGACTTTTTTGCCCCTTTTTATTGAGCCAATATTCCTTTTTGTACTTTGAAATTAACCTTCTTTTTTTTTTTTAAATAAAACATTTTATTAAAAAGGTAATTACAACTTATTTGGTTATTGAAAAAGAGAAATAAAGTAAATTTACCTTGAATGAGATGACTTTGAATCAGAGCCACTAGTCTCTTTTATATATATTTTTAAATAGTTCCTTTATTTTGTGAAAGTTACACAATTCTTGTTTTAAAATAGTTTATTTATTTTGTTAAAGTTACGCTGCTATTGTTATAGTTTTTTATTTTTTGAAATGATTTTTTATTGCACAAAATATTATATTAATGTAAATATTTTTTTAACAAAATTGAAAGTTATATCAATGTAAATATTTTTGTTTTCTTGATTAATGTTTGTATTTGCGGTTAGTACAATATATCCTATCCTACTTATGATAAGCTACGCAAATAATTTACTCTCATTAGGTCTACAAAATCGATTGTACGTATGAGTAAATAAATTTGAACTGTCTCATTTAAATCGATCAATTTATTGTTTTTTTTAGCAAATGAATCGAGTCGAATTAGGTGTTGGATCTATCAGGTTACGTTATTTGAGTATTATAGGATTCATCCGGTCGGGTTCGAATAATTATTTTGAATTCGTTGGAAATTGAACCTGGCCGAATTTAACAAATATTTATTTTATATATTTTTTATTACTTTAGAGTCGAAGCATTATAAAAATAAGGTTCATAATATTATCAAATTATTATCATTTTTATAATTTAATAGTGACATTGTATACTCATAAAAATACAAGATATATAATATAAAATTTTGAGTGTTATTTAATTTGTTGTTTAAAGTATGATAATGAATAAATTAATATTAAATGATATTTAAAATTTTATAATGTGTTAATAATATTTTTTTCAATAATAAAAAATAGTTCTTTAAGTTATTCTAAAATTTTGATAGTTTTTATAAAAAAAATTAAAAGATGAATATTTGTGAATTTTATAAAAGATGAGTAATTTTTACAAATTTATTTTAATAATATTAACCGATCAAATCCATCATATTTATCTGTTAAATCGATTAAACCGAATCCACCAAAAACCGAAATTTTATCGGTCGAAATTGGGCCTTAATAATGAAACTGCGGTTTGTATCGGATTTAAGTTTTTGGTTCGATTTCAACCCAAATCGACCGATTGTCCACCCCCTAGTTGCATGTCTCTTAGATATGATTCGTTAAAGGAATGATTAAGGTGAGTTGTCCTATTATGTTGGAAGTGGGATCAATCTCCATAATACTTCAGTTATACATTGACAAAGTCTTATTCAACTCGCTTAGGATGTGGCCTACCACTAGAGTGACAAACTTGTTGTACAGGTGACTCCATGCATAAGAGAGGGTGAATTGTGGATTTGAAAAATGACAGTTTAAAACTAGGCTTAATACCCTTTTCGTCTCGTATCTTTAGGGATGGGTTCATATTGGTTCCTTAAATTTAAAAACGACCATTTTAGTCCCCCAATTATTCAAACAAGGTCATATTTGTCCTTGCCTTCACATATGTTAATCAAAGTCAGATTAAATGCACAGGTGGTGCATACGTGGATTATTAATAGGTGACCTGTCATTAATAAAGCATAAATCGCATAAATACATTAGTCAAAGTATTTATCTTACAAACATTTATACTCTCACAAAGTATCTGACGAAGAATGATGAATGATGAAAATTGTAACACTCCAACTTTAATTATTTATTTTAATTAAATTTATATTATTTTATTTTATTTACTTGAGTATTTGAGTACTTTATTTGATTTATTTGGTATTTTTGAGAACTATTGGGTGTTAGTAAAATTATTGTAATAATTAAATTAATAGAAAAATAAGAAATTAGAGAAAAAGAAGGGGTGTGGGAAAATTAGAAGGGTGAGAGAGTAAAGGATTAGTTTTTAATTGGATTGAATAATCAGATTAATTAGATAAATTTAAATAGAAAATAAGGGAGAGAGAATTAGGGAGAAGAAAAGAGAAAAGAAGAAAGTGAAAACTTGTCAGCAGAGCATAAAAAGCTCTAGCAGAGCAAGAATGGAGAGGAGACATTCCATAGTCAAGTTCAGATTTTCTTTGCGAATTCGAGGTAATGGGGGGTTGTTCATCAATAGGTGTTCAAACATAGGGTTGGAGAGGGGTTCTTATCTTCTATGTTTTATTTTCTTTTTCTCTATGTGATGAATTGATTGAAAAACGTGATGATTTTTGTGGATTGATGTTATGATGGTGCACTATTTGTATTTTGATGTTAAGAAATGTTTATGGATCAATTGCTATGATCATTATATGTTTTGGGACTATTAGGGATTCATAAAATTGAGTTTTGGGGGATGTTGCGATAAAGCGATCGTAGAAAACCGTGAACATGATTTTTTGGGATCTGGGCACTGCTACGGACGGCCGAAACTACCTTTTAGTTTTTGTACCAGAGGTGGAAACATGTGTTTCTTGACCCTGGGAGCTATTACGGGCCATAATAGCTGCTATGAGCGGTCGTAGTAGTCCATTGGCTTTTGTACCAAGCGCGTCGTTTTGTGTGTATCTTAAGTTTTGGGACTCCGTTTGAAGCGCGATTTGAAGCGTTGGAAAGCTAATGCGTAGGGATATATTATGGTAATAACCATGGTTGATAATTATGCATAAAAGTTCATGAATATACATATTTAACTTGATGTTTATAAAGGGAATGATGGTGAAAGATATTTCCAGTTGTTGTTACCGTTTGGTGTCTATTGATGATGAACGAGTCTAAATTAATGTGATTGCTTTAATTGTTAAGTACCTCATGAAAAGGAAATATTATGATGATTGATATGTTTGGTTCATTGGATCATTATGTGGCCTTACAATGGCGATGATTTATGTTGATATGTTATGATATTATGCTGGTGTATTTGGTTCAGAGATGAAACCAATAATGAGCAAATGCAGGTGAAGGTTGAGATGAACCTTGCATAATTGTATGGCATTCATGAATTCTTATAATGACGGAGATACGTGGGACTTTGGTCGAGTGATAAGTTGTCAGGTTTAGGGAATGAAATGTGACGTGTCACATGTTCAGAGAAATTAATGACATACTTCTGATATCCCCAAAAACCTTGATATCACATGCACATATAATGAAGAAGGTGAATAAATTGCATATACATTGCATATGTGATTGTGATTGGTGTGGATGGATTGTCTGTTTGTTGTTATGTTTGATTTAATCTGTCATTGTTATTTTATACACCGTTAATATTATTGAATGTATTCTCACCCTTGCTTATTTTATGTTGTTGTACCCCAAAATTTTCCCTCTCATTTATCAAGACTTCTCTCACAAGGTTTCTTTGACTCAAGACTAGATTAGGGTTTGGCCAGCTTAAGGCATGGCTTCTTGCACTGATAACCCAAAATTAGGGTTTGAGTTTGCACAAGGATTTTTGGGCTATAATTGCTTCATATGACTTTCAAACATCATTATGGACCCCTAAGATCACTCATGACAAGTGTTGGAACATGTCCATGTTTCAATATGTTGAATTTAAAAATTTCTCAAGTCCCACATTGTTAGAATATTTTTTTTGGTTGAAAAAACCATTTAGTCCCACATTACTCATGTGATAAATATTAACTATCCTACTTCACTATATAAGGAGTGCATATGTTTCATTCCAAATCACACCAAAAACTACTTTATTAGTTTTTCCTTCCTCACTCTCATAACTCTGCGTCTCTCGAATTGTCGAAGCGTCATCTTCTTCCCCTTTCTTCATACTCGTTGAATTTTCCGAGTATTTTCTTGAATTCTCTTTAGAGAATTATGTTAATTTCTCCTTATTTGAGTTGAGAAATTTTCAAGTTTAATCTTTTGGATTCTCTTTGGAGAATTATTTGAATTTCTCTTTGTTGGAGAAATTATTATGAGTGGTCAGATGACCATTATTAATTTCTCTTTGGAGAATTATTTTAATTTCTCTTTGTTGGATAAATTATTATGAGTGGTCAAATGACCATTATTAATTTCTCTTTGGAGAATTATTTGAGTTTCTTTTTGTTTAAGAAATTATTATGACTGGTCTTTGTACCAGATACTACGAATGATGTTGATACCATATTTGAATGGTCTTGTACCATCAGAGGGTGTATTTCTAGACCGATTATCTATCATGCAAGTAGTAATCGTACAGTATAGAACTGGGCTGTTTTATCCTGGAGGCGGCGCGGTAGTTTGACTGCTTTGCATAATTTTTGAGCAGTGCCGCGAAACGTCTTAAAGAGAGTGACCTAGTCCGCGACTCAATCTGGTAATTTCTTCGGTGGCAAATATTTCAAAATTTGAATCCAACCATTTTAAGACGTTTCAAACTGCCATGGCTACCGAAGAAATTATTGGTTCTTTTGCGGATATTGTCTTTGAGAAATCGTTCATGTTTGAGAGAAGTCACTTTAAACATTGGCAACAAAAGATGAAGTTCTTAACGTTGAAAAAAGTTGCTAACATTTTGATCGATGACACTCTGTTGCTCCTTCTGGATCAATCGAACAAACTAATGGTAGTAAATCTGGAGATTTAGAGGAACACTTAATAGTGTTGAAGTTGAATCTGCTGCACAGATTAAAGCAAATGATTTACAGCATAGTAAAGAAATCACCTTATAGAAAGAGAATGAAAATCTCTACAAAATCATATTTTTAATAGACTCACAAATGATCTGTATGATAATTACAGTTGATGTGATACTGCAAAACAAGATTGAAAGACTCAGAAAAAGAAGTGTGTCGTAGAAGTTGGAGCAAAGAAGTATGTTGTTAGCCGCTACTTCGAGTATCAAATGCAAAGATGTAAGGTTGATGGAGGCTCAATATTACGAACTTCAAAAGATTTCTTAAAAGATCATCACAAAAGGTATGTGTTTAAATGAACAATTTCAAATTGGTTTTACTATTGACAAACTACCTCATAGTTTGAATGTTTAAAAAAAAAGGGAATCTTATAGACAATATCAAAAAGAAAAAGTCTTGGTTGTTTCAAACAACAAAAAGAAATTCGGTGTAGTTCTGAAGCCATTTGGCAAATGATTAAAGAATCAGAACCACAATACTTCGAACCGAATTAAGAATGGGAATCCTTCTATGATCCCAATAGCTCCAACTAGGCAACAACCACCACCTAAAAGAAATGACGTTGGTTTCTCTTTGTTTTAACTATGGAAAATCAAGTCATATGACTAAGAAATGTAGAAGTAAGCTTGAACTTCTTGGTGTTGTCCCTAATGCATGGGTCAACCTGACTAATGGGCAATTTATTGCTATGGTAATTGAAATCAACATGGTTGATGGATATGTTGGTTGGTGGATAGACACATGCGTCTTTCGTTGTGTCTGTTATGATCGTGTTATGTTTAAACATACACGAATACTAAAGATAAGAAAGTGTTGTTGGGAGATGGCCAGACCATGAATGTTGCTGGAATTGTAGACATGGAGCTAAATTTCACCTTCAATAAGACTTTAATCTTAAAGAACGTTATGCATGTTCCTAAGATTAGAAAGAATATTGTTTCTGGTTTTCTTTTAAATAAGACATGGTTTAGTCAGTCTATTGGGGTAGATTTGTACGTCATTATGAAGAATGGAGTTTATATGTTTAAAATTTTTGTAAAGAATTTGAAAATGATATAATATGAATTTGTAGTGATAGATAGACTGTATGATTCTAGTTTATTAATGAATTTTATACATGGAATTATACATGAAACGACTGCACCATACTATCTTGCGATGAATGGTAAAATAGAAAGAAAGAATAGAACTCTTATTGAATATGTTGTTGCAATTATGATGAATTCTGATGCTGCTCCTCACTGGTGGAGGAAATTTTATTGACTGTTTGTTATGTCCTGAATAGAGTCCCCAAGTCAAAATGTAAGATCTCTCCTTATGAGATATTAAAGAAAAGACAATCAAACTTATCTTATTTGAGAACTTGGGGTTGTCGGACTTATGTCAGAATTATGGATCCGAAACGAGTTAAACTCATTATAGAGCATTTGATCAAACTTTATGGACCATTTTTGAACATTTCTGGATCATGAATAGAACATTTTTGAACTCATATGGACCATTTGATCAAGTTTGGATCACAATTCCACAATAAATTTGATCAGATCACCAAAAGGGCAAAATGATCATTTTCAGGGTTTTGACTGCACAAAGGCAATTTTTGACTGTTTGACCTAACCAATGGCCAACCAAGCTCACACATGGACTCAAGAACTCAATGGCATTGTCTTGACACATTCAACAAGTTCAAAAGATCTCAAATGCACAGGATTGACAGATGAATTTTCCAGTCAACTGATCAAAATTTGACTGTATACTGAAAAGTCAAACTTTGACTTTTTGGTCAAAATCAAGTGCCAAGATTCATTTTTCATCAAAACATGTCAAATTATGAAACTTGTTCATCAAGAAACCCAAAATTGCAAATTAGGGTTTAAAATGAAGAAATTTCATAACTTAGAAATTTTCTAAGTTATGAAACTTCCTTATTTTTTCCTAACTTTGTCCCATTTTTTTCATCAAGATACAAATGGATTCAAACAAAACTCAAAACATGAAAGTTGTAGTCCATTGCAAAATATACAACTTTTATTCACAAAATTTCCTCAAAAGAATCTTGTAGCTCAAGTTATGATTTTTGGAACAAGGGTGCAAAACATTCTTAACTTAGAAAAATTTTGACCTATTCTAGGCATGATTTTTGTCCAACTTCATGGCCACTTTTCACATGGTTCCACTTGGAATTTCAATTTGCATTACAAAGATGGATTGTAGTACACATTCTAAGCTTTCCAAATTGTCCAAGAACTCATCCAACACCCTTGTGGTTAGGGAGAATCGAATTTGCAAAGTTGGGCAAAATTCACTTTTGTTCATAACCAAATACATGTTCATACATTGGAATTTTTCAAATCAGCTTATACAAGCTAGCTTGCAGGCCTCAAAACCAGTCTCACACACCATAATTAAATGCCTAACCATTGCGCTAAGTTGTTATTTTGTTCATTTGGTCATTACATGCAAGATTAACCCTTATTTGGAAAAAGCATATTTGCCATTTTGGAAAAGATGCACTTTATGTCAAATAACAAATCCAAGAGGCATGGACCAGATCTTTGAAGCTAGCATTTGTACACAAATCCCTCTGATCAAGAACAATAGGGGAAGCATACTTTAGGGCATTGTACAGGCTTGTGTTGAAACTTGCATTTTCTTGCTTCAAGTAGAAGAAAGCTTGCAAAAACTATGGATCTTTCATTCCTGTAAGAACCAGCCAAGGCAAACTTTGCAAACATCTTTCACACTCCCTAACTAACCTAAAGCACGATTCCTTCATCACCAATACCTCCTCAAACACAAAAACATCCTCTTGCTGCAGAAACAGAGCAAGTTCTGCAACTTGACTTCCACAAACATTTCCACTCGTGCATTTTGACTAAAACCAGTTCAAACACATTCTATATTATCCACACAAACTATCCCAAGCATTAAATCCAAGCTGTAACATCCTTAACATTGTTTGCCATTTTTGCTTTCAAGCTGTGCAGGTGGACTTCCATAGCACGATACAGGCAGTTTCAGAGCAAGCCAAGCATAGGAGAAGCATCCTTGGACTTCAGGCAAGCTGTACCAAAGCTCAAACTCCATTGAAGATACCTCCATTGCTGTACACGACTCAAGCTGAAACAGGTAAAAACATGAACTTCTATCTCTCAATATAGGAAGAGTTAGGCTTAGGTTTGTGAATGAAACATGTTCTCCTCATAGCCCTGAAGCCATCCATATACTTACTTTTCATTTATATTGAGTATGCTGTGAGAATTTTGGCCATGAACATTGGAGAAAATTTAGGTCAGAAATTGGGGATGAAGAAATTCTCCCTCATTTCTTGGAGTTAGGTCAAGTTTTTTTATATGTATGAATTCGTCTCTTCATGCTCTATAATGTTTGTGTTATGAGTTTTTGTTAAAAGTCAAAGAATCAGGAGTTAGCTGTTGTACAAGAAGCGCGCGTTTTGGTTGTTCAAACATTGCTGGAGGTTGAAGAAGGTTGACTTGGGCTGGGCCTGAGTTGTTCCTGCTTTTTGCACCCTCTTTTCTAACTTACACCCCCCTGGCCCATTGTGTGAAATATTCATTATTTTTGCATTTTTCTTTTTGTTTCTGATTCTATATTTTTATTCAAACATGAAAAAACACTAAAAATATTTTTTCTCACATTTTTGCATTTATTTCGTATTTATTTGTTTCATTTAGCATATGTATATAAATAAATGTAATACTTTTTATTTAAGATATTAAAAAAATAATACAAAAATATATATATTTTCAGTCATTATTTTTTATTCACATTTTGAAATCATTTTCTAAAATATACTCATTTTTGTAAATAATTAATATTTTATTCTTGTATATATTTAGTATATTTAATATATAATATAAATACTTGTATATTTATTAGAATATTTAGGATAAAAATATGACAATAATACATTTTTATTTTTATTAATATATGACACTAAAAAACAATTTTTTTCACAATATACTTCTTTTATTATTTTTTTGTATAAATTAATGTATAAATATTGTATATAATTAATAAATAATTGCTATTTATTCAAAAATTAGGGTTTTGCCCTAAACCATAAAAATATTCCAAAATTGACCTTTTTATTTTTGTTTATATTTTACATTGAAAAATACTTTTACATACATAAAAAACCATTTTTGTGCATAATACATTTTGCATATTTATTGTATTTATTTAATTATTGTACAATTAAATAATTTGTATATTCAATATGGATGTAATAGTTTTAGATTTAATTTCTTGCTAAATATTCCCTCATTCAAACATTTGTACCCCATCCCCATAATCATGTTGTAATAATTTAGGACTTTAAATTTCTGCATTTTAAAAGCTTTCACAAATTATGCCATGATAGACTTAGGGTTTGTATGCAAATCAAAAATAACAAATAGCTTGACCTAATTCAAAGACAAAAATGTATGAAAATGGATAACACAATGCACACTTGCACCCTTAGGGTTACTCCACTTGTTGCCTTCAAAAATGGGCCATGTTGCATGTTGAGTGTCTTTGGCCAAACAAAAACAAATCAAATGATCATAGTCCCTCGATGACGCTTTCTCAAGTTGCCTAAAAATGATCAAGTCCCTTGAAGGAAAAATTGCCAAAGACACTTGGCACTATTGCATTCATGGTCTAAACGATGACCCGCGCCCGTCCCGTTAACATCCTAACGCAAGGTTGTTCACCAAATACAATGGTGAAACAACACTGTTAAAAGGGTTAAAACATAGGAAAGATCTTTGATAAATTTAGAGTAGATAGCTCTTGGTTACTTGACCAACTTGCAAAACAAATCCTTGCCATTTTTTCAAAACACACTCCACAACACAACTTTCAAAACAACTTTAAAAAACCTTGAAACATCTTTTCAAAAAGACAAACACCTTTTGTAAAACATTCGAGTAAAGAATTGTTACAAGGGTTGCCTAGACAAGGCATCTTTTTCAAAACATTTTCAAAAACCACACACACAAAGCACCATTTCAAACAATTGAAAATGCAAGGCAAGTGATCTAAGCAAGTAACTAAGAGCCCATGGATAACCATGGATAGAAAGGGTGCTAATACCTTCCCTTTCTATAATCTACTCCCCGAACCCATGAAAACATCTCAAAGGTTTTTCCTGTGCTTTTTAACCTTTCCTTAGGATAAAATAAAAAGTCGGTGGCGACTCTTGCTAAACCGAAACATTTGCGAAAACAAACGCAAAACCTCAAGTCAGTTCTCCCACCGTATCACATACATCATATAATATAAGACTAATGCCTATAGAAAAATGAGTTGCTCATGATGGTAACCCGACCTAAATGACTAGAGATCCCAAGAAATAGGTTCAATGGGTAATAACAAGTTATGAGTAATATGAGATGATCATGCAAGTAAAGCATGAATCCTGAAGTAATAAGAGGATGAGATAATAGAAACTCTTAATGAGATCTATACTCTGTATGAGGGAGTACCTAGGCTACAGGAGTACTCTTGATAGACTCACCTATGTGATTGTGGAACTTAGGCCGGTTCCTATGGAATTTTGAGGCAGAATTCCTAGAGCCTTCATTAAACTAAGATACACGTGCATGGCCATTAAAGCACGGGCTATTAGAATACACCTTAAGAAAAGGTTGTGTGCGGGTTTGATGTCTGAGATAGAGTTCAAGACATTTGTGTCACTCTTGTTGAATTGGAATCCTACTTGCTATGCAAAGGTTCAAGTTGTAGACACCTTTGTTTATGCACAATCTTAGAAACGTTTGACGTTACTTCTAAAATCAATTTTTTAAATTCAAGTGGGGGATTGTTGGAACATGTCCATGTTTCAATATGTTGAATTTAAAAATTTCTCAAGTCCCACATTGTTAGAATATTTTTTTGGTTGAAAAAACCATTTAGTCCCACATTACTCATGTGATAAATATTAACTATCCTACTTCACTATATAAGGAGTACATATGTTTCATTCCAAATCACACCAAAAACTACTTTATTAGTTTTTCCTTCCTCACTCTCATAACTCTGCGTCTCTCGAATTATCGAAGCGCCATCTTCTTCCCCTTTCTTCATACTCGTTAAATTTTCCGAGTATTTTCTTGAATTCTCTTTAGAGAATTATGTTAATTTCTCCCCATTTGAGTTGAGAAATTTTCAAGTTTAATCTTTTGGATTCTCTTTGGAGAATTATTTGAATTTCTCTTTGTTGGAGAAATTATTATGAGTGGTCAGATGACCATTATTAATTTCTCTTTGGAGAATTATTTGAATTTCTCTTTGTTGGAGAAATTATTATGAGTAGTCAAATGACCATTATTAATTTCTCTTTGGAGAATTATTTGAGTTTCTTTTTGTTTAAGAAATTATTATGACTGGTCTTTGTACCAGATACTACGAATGGTGTTGATACCATATTTGAATGGTCTTGTACCATCAGAGGGTGTATTTCTAGACCGATTATCTATCATGCAAGTAGTAACCGTACAGTATAGAACTGGGCTGTTTTATCCTGGAGGCGGCGCGGTAGTTTGACTGCTTTGCATAATTTTTTAGCAGTGCCGCGAAACGTCTTAAAGAGAGTGACCTAGTCCACGACTCAACCTGGTAATTTCTTCGGTGGCAAATGTTTTAAAATCCAAAAACCAACAAGGATTTTGGGCTATAATTGCTTCATATGACTTTCAAACATCATTATGGACCCCTAAGATCACTCATGACAAGTTTCAAGCCTTGAACCACATTTTTGATCAGTCAATTGGACAGTTGACCTAAAAATCAGCTGTATTGGGGAAAAAGTCAAACATGACCAATTTATAGTCAAACTTCATAATTTTTTATCCCCATCAACATTTTAAGCTTACATGTGTCATTTGGTCAAGTTTGGGTCATAATTCCTCAAGAAATTTGGTCAAATCACAAAAAGGGCAAAATGGTCAAAATTAGGGTTTGGACTGAGGAAGGGAAATTTTTTATTTTTAACCTAGAAAATGACCAATTGAGTTCAAGCATGATTTCAAGGATTCAATGGAATCATATTGACTTAATTACATGGCTCAAAATATCTCAAATTCATTGGATTAACAGATGAAATTTATAGTCAACTGATCAAAAGTCAACTGTACACTAAAAAGTCAAACTTTAACTTTTTGGTCAAAATCAAGTGCCAAGGGTCATAATTCATCAAGACATCTCACAATATAAAACTTGTTCATTAAGAAATCCAAATTTGAAAATTAGGGTTTGAATTTGAAAATTTTCATAACTTAGAAATTTTCTAAGTATGAAAATTTTCTTATTTTTTCTCAACTTTAGGCCATTTTTACACCATGATGCATAATGATTCAAGTAAAGTTCCCAACATGAAAGTTGTAGATCTACATGAAATATACAACTTTTCCTCACAAACTTTTCCCTAAAGATGCTTGGAACTCAAGATATAAATTTGTGAATACATGGTCATGAACTTGTTAACTTAGTGAAATTTTGCCCTAATTTAGGCAGGTTTTGGACCCAGCTTCATGGAAATTTTTCACCTAGTTCCAAGAGGTATCTCAAAATGCATTTCAAAGATGAACTATAGAGAATATTTCAATATTTCCAAAATGTCCAAGAACTCCTCAAGATCATTTTTGAGTAGGGAGAATCAAAGAGATGAAGTTGGCATTTTCTCACTTTTTGTCCAAGCCATTTCATGAAGAACAAAGTTACAAATCAATACTATGCTGGATAATTCATGCTGTACAGGTCCTAAACTTGTTACAAAATCCTTAATTAAATGCTTACTCAGTTGACAAAGCTTCTATCCATGCTTTAGAACCTTTATCCAACTTGTAATTCTATTTATGGCAAAAAGGTTCCATTGCCATTTTGAAAAAGAGCAACTTTTACAAACTTTACAATCTTGAGCATTGGACCTGTCCCCTTGGCACATACAAGTCTCACAGGTATCAAGTAAGTTGTACAATCTAATACCAACCCTAAGCAAGCTGGTACAAGCATGTGAAACTTTGTCTTATCACTTTGCTTCAAGTACAAGAAAAGTGGCAAAAAGGCTAGAGGGGGCACATCTGCTAGAGGGTTGACATCAAACCATTTCAATACTAATATACCAACAATATATAACACAAAGCACATAGAGAAAGGACAAAAAACACTCTAAAACTGAAAAACACCCAAAATCTGTTCAAACCTACAGTTTCTGCACAAGCACACCCATCTTCCATTTGGCTCGTGCGTTTTGAGTTTGGATCTTTCAAACACCTTACATACTTGATACCCTGTTCTGTAATCACTCTCTCTTCAGTGAAAGACATGGTAGACTGCTTAGCCTTGTCAACACCAGCATTGAAGAAGACATGGTGAAAGTGTTGTTCCAGTTCTTTGACCCCCTTCACCACTGTTTCACATTCCCCGACTACCAATTGGTGCCTACTTTGGAGGAATTTTCTCAACTCCTGAGAATTCCTATTCTTAATCAACTACCCTACAATGGTACGGAAAAAGAACCAAAGCCTGAAGATGTTGCTCAAGCACTACACTTGCAACCATCTGACATCAAGGGGCATTAGGAAACTAGAAGTGGTGTCAAAGGCTTCTTGGCAAAATTCTTGTTTGAGAAGTCACAAGAGTGTTGGAACTCCTTAGATCTACAAGCCTTCGAAGAGATTGTAGCACTCCTTATTTATGGGTTGGTCTTGTTCCCAAATCCTTACCAACTTATAGATGTGAATGCTGTTAAGATCTTCATATCCAGGAATCCGATACCTACATTGCTTGGGGACATCCTCCACTCATTTTACACACAAACAATAAGGAAGAGAGGTGTTCTCATATGTTGTACTCCTCTCCTTGCAAGGTGGTTTATTTCTCACCTTCTAAAATCTGTTTTGAAGAATGAACAAGGCTTAAGGTGGTCACAACGATTGATGACCCTCACACATTCTGATGTACATTGGTGTTCTCGGTCCAGAGAAAATGTCATCATCATCGATCGTTGTGGTGAGTTCCCTAATGTTCCATTACTTGGAATTAGAGGGGGCATTACCTACAACCTTTGTCTAGCTTTGATACAATTTGGATATGCACGGAGGGATGGCCCTCATGACATGCTGATTCCTGACCTAGTTTTTGACTTCGACAACGATGCACAAGGACTTCGCCAAAGATTCATCAGAGCTTGGAGGATGCCTAACAAGGTAGATAGCAAGACACTGGGGCACAAGAACTCCATCCCTCTTGAGCCTTACCTCAAGTGGGTAAGAACCCGAGCCCAGAGTCTTATGATGCCTTACCCTCATATTCTCCCTTTGATTAAAGAGCATGTTAAGGAAGGAGAGGTTCCCTACACCATCCTACATCCTGACATGCCAACATCATGGGAGGAAATGCAGAAGAGTTGGATCCAACTCAAAGAGGAAAGGAATACTTTTGAAGCCAGCTTCTACGCCAGTGAGAAGAAGGTTTTGGAGCTTACCCGCCGACTTCACGAGGAGGAGACCCTCAACACTTACATCGCACCAAAGAGGATGCGCAACGTCTTTTTGCCTTAAGAAGTTTTTGTAATATTTGGCCCATGGGGAATTTATGTACTGACAAAATTTCTTCTTATTAATATGACGTGTGTTCTTTTTGTTTGCAACAATTTTGAATTTCTAAATCCTTGATTTCATTGCATGAATAAACATATCATTCATCATATGCATGAACAGGTCTTCACACCAGGTTTCCTTATCTCTCTGCTGTTTATTTCAGTAAGATGGATCTTGAACAGACGGTCAAAGATCTGCAGTCACAAAACTCTCAGTTTCAACAGCTCCTAATGACCTTAGCAAAGGGTCAGGAGGATCTTAAAACACTGTTAGGGAATAAAGAGCAAGAAAAAGGAAAAAAGAAGAAGAAGAGAGTAGGGGTAGCTATACTGGGAAGAAGATTTGAGAATGAAGCTAAGAGAGTTCTTGAATTTCCCTCCACATCTGATGAGGGAACCGGTAAAGGAAAAGGGGCTGCATTACCTTCTGAGTCCGAGGCTGAAGAAGAAGAGGTTGAGGAATATGAAGACTACTCAGAGCAGCAATACCCGCCAGCGGACGACATACAAAAACCTGGAGGATAGACTGGCAACTATGGAGCTGCAAAGGGTTCCCGGTCTAGATTTTGAGGAATTGGGATTGATTGCTGGGATTGTGATCCCTCCAAAGTTTAAGGTGCCAATTTTTGCAAAATATGACGGGCTGTCTTGCCCGAAAATGCACCTAAGGTCATATGTCAGAAGAATTCAACCTCATACATCTGACAAAAATCTTTGGGTACACTTCTTTCAGGACAGTTTATCCGGTACACAGCTAGACTGGTTTTACCAGCTTGAGAGGTCAGAAGTGCATAACTGGGAAGACTTGGCAGCTGCCTTTTATCGCCAGTATCAATATAACACTGACTTGGCGCCAACCCGTACTCAGCTACAAAGTATGGGGATGGCCTCAAATGAGGGATTCAAAGAATACGCCCAGAAATGGCGCGACTTGGCCGGAAGAGTGCAGCCACCTCTTTCTGATAGGGAACTAGTTGATATGTTCTTGGAGACCCTATCTGGCCCGTTCTTCAACCATTTAATCGGGAGCTCTTCCGCAGGGTTCACTGAATTGATTCTGACTGGAGAACGGGTGGAAGCTGGTATTAAGAGTGGGAAGATTCAAAGGGATGCCTCTGCATCTACAACTGTTAAGAAATCATTCCCGGCAAAGAAGGAAGCAGCTGTTATATACTCTCAGAAAAGATCGGGAAGAACTGGGCACCGGCCGACCGTGGGGGTCGTGATGATCCAAAATTCATCAAATGATCAGCCTCGTAACAATCAGTCCAGACCTAACCAGCAACGGGTAGAACGGCCACAACGGCAGTTCACCCGCATCAACATGACACCTGCACAAGTTCTTCCCCATTTGTTGAAGCTAAATCTCACCACTATTAGAGAGGCGCCAAAGATTGTGAATACCGCTTCCCCACACTATCATCCCAATGCTAAATGTGCCTATCATTCTGACAGCGCTGGGCATGACACCAACGATTGTTGGGCGCTTAAGAATAAAATTCAAGATTTAATAGATGCAAAAGAGGTTGAGTTCGACGCCCCGGAGAAGCCAAATGTGATCTCCGCTCCGATGCCAAAGCATGGTCGCAATGTCCATGCTATTGAAGAAGACCTGTATGTTGCTGTTGTTGATGATCTGGTAACTCAACTACTAACAATCAAGTTGAATCTGTTAAAGGCTGGGATTTTCCCAGGTTGTAAAGAAGACTGCTACTGTTGTTCCTCCCTACCAATTGACTGTCCATTGTTGAAGATGGGCATCCAAGGCCTAATGGACAGCCAACAAATGGTTTTTGAAAAGATTCCTGCTACTCCAACCCCTATCAAAGATGTTTCAATAATCACCATTTCCACCAATCTTTCCAAGGTCCCTAAAAAGCCTGTTAAGATTACATCCGTTACAAAGATTGTTCCTCTGAAAATAACCATGCCTGGGCCTGTCCCCTACAAATCTGACAAATCAATACCATGGAATTATGGTGGAGAAATCTACTACCATGGTGTTAAACAAGTTGAGATAACTGAAGAGAGCTCTGACGAAGAAAATGCCGACATTAGAAATATTGTCGGTACGAGCAAGATTACCCGAAGTGGGAGAATTTTCTCTCCAGAGATTTCCCCTCCAAAGGCAATCTTTGGACCCTCAGCTGCTGCCAAGTGTGATCGGTGGAAATAGAACTGACTGTTTTGAAATGCTGGTTCGTGTTTGCGTTTAGCAAAATGTCGCGGTAAGCAAGAGTCGCCACCGTCTTTTATTTTCTCCAACAAGGAAAGGACAAAAGCACAGCAAAATTCCTTTTCGAGATGTTTCTCGGTTCGGGAGGTAGATTATAGAAAGGGAAGGTGTTAGCACCCTTTCTATCCGTGGTTATCCACGGGCTCTTAGGTACTTGCTCACTATGTTTTCAAAAATGTTTTTCTTTTCTTGTGTTTGTGGGTTTTGAAAAAAAGTCTTGTTTGAAAACTTCGATTTAACTATTGTATCTGTCCTCAAGAGTGTAGGAAGTGTTGTTTGAAAACTTTTGTCAGAAAAGTGTAGGTGCGAAAAGTTTTTTTGTTTTGAAAGAGCAAGTACCTGAAAACCTCTACCTACTCAAAAGAAATTAAGCTGTGTAAATGTCCTTTAGACAGTACTATCCCACTATTGAGAAGTAGGTAGCACCATCGTCGGAGTTTGTCGGGTCAATTCGATTATAGGGACATGTGGTCACTAAAGCAACGTTAGGACGCCTTAGCGGTAACCCTAATGTCTTAGATCGTTTTATCCGAGGCAACCGTTTCGAGGCAACTTTGATCTTTAGACAGGAGGGCAACCTCTAAAACACCCTATACTCAATGACCACGTCGAGGCAACCAAGTGAGGCGTACCCTAGGAGTGGCATGTGCGAGTGTGTCAGGATTCAGTTAAATTATCTTTGCACATGTTATGGTGAGCTACGTTTTGATTTTAATTTTCAGATATAAGTCTTGTCATGCATAACCTAATTAACATACATCTAACAGTTAAATCTTACGGAAAATAAATTGCGGAAAGTAAAGCTACGCTATTACAAGGCGTCGGGTATTTACATCGCCAAAAACAAACCCTTGAAAAGTAAATGCGAGAAATTAAAGGAAAGCGATAAAAAGTCCTACTTAAAGCTATTACATCCTCGGAGCAATTACATAAATATGATCAAAAAATAATATGCGCGAATAAGAATTGAATCGGGGAAAGTCTTAGGGTTTTGACCCTTTTTGAGAAAGAAATAGTTTTTTGTCCTTTTTATATTAAATTAAACCTAAAACTAATTAATTAATTAATTAAAAGAAATATTTTTTTTTAAGTTTTTTAATGTTTTAATGAAATAAAAGAAAAGAAATTAAAATTGTCAAGAAAACCCTAATTCTAATTTATTTTTATTTGTTATGAAAATAATTAAAGCTAACCTAATTAAAACAACTAAATTAATTAATTATATTTATTTACAAAAATAATAAATTAAAGGTGAAATTAATAATAATAAAAATATTTTAGTTTTCTGATTTTATTATGAAAATAATTAATTGAGTTAATTAAATAATAATAATAATAATTAAAAAAATAAAATAATTAAATAGAAATTATAAAAGAAAAGAAAAAAAGGAATGAATGAACCAGGGGGGGTGCTGGCCCATTAAGGAGGTTTCTTTGGCAATTCTGAAGCCCATTAACCTCAAGCCTGTTTGACTTTCTTGCCTCTCCATGGTGCGTGCTGACTGGGAGTACCATGATCCTTCCATCTGGACCCTTAGATTTGAATTTGAAGCCACCTGGAGTGTTGGTAAGTGAGGTACATGGTGGAATACTTTGGGAAGCCTGCATGTGATTATGTTAGAAAAAACAATAGAAACGTTTTGGGGGACCTGGGATTCGAACCTAGGTCCCAATGCTTTCAAACCAATGCCTTAACCACTCCAACCACCTGCACGCTTTGATATTATAATACTACGCAATCATTATATTAAGAAACCAAACAATATGCTGTAAAAACAAATAAAACGCGCGCCTTTTTTAAACTATCCAACCATGAATCAACACCTCATCATCGTCCTCGCTGTGCCTGCAAAATAAACGTTAGATAGCGGGGGTTTTTAACCCCCACAAACTGCAGCGGCGAAAAATAGCGATTAGCCCTGTGATTAATATAAATATTTCGCAAATAGTCAGTTATGCTCGTCTGGTTCTCACGAATCTAGTCATATGCCTTACAAGTCCTGATTTTTCTGGGTTTAGAAAGCCCCAAATCCAAAGTTCATGAACCCTAAAATTCAAACATGGCAACTTTTGATTCTGTGCGTTTTACTCCAATTCAGTTATACCATCAGCTTCATGTGAGTTCTAGCAATGCAAAACAAACATAAAATCATGTTAAATATGCATGAATTGAACTGCACGATTCTGAAAATAAATGGCAAACCGTGGTTCTGTTTAGGGTGATTTCTTGAGCTTTAGCACGTGAATTTGATTGCCAATCGTTCTGGGAACCTCCTGCAGTGTATTGAAATCAACAAATGTCTTTAAATCGCCCTAGAATGTAGAAAATGGTTTTGCAATTTTCTTTGAATTTTCTTGAATTGGTTATGGATTTTTCTGTAGAAATTTCACGTGTGCATGATTAGGATTGGCTTGTGTATATATAGGAGAATGAAATTAGGTCAGAATCTTGCAAAGAAATCCATGGAATGATGATTTGAATATTTGATTGGAAATCACATATTTTTGAATCTTCATGATTGAAAAAAATTGCCAATTTGGGATATATTGCATCTTTGACTTGGTGCACGAAATTTCCATCCTTTTTAGGTCATCTTTGCTTCACAAAAAGATTGAAAAATCAAATCTTTGTATTTCCTACAATTTAAATTAATTAAATGAATTATTATCAATTAAAAAATCCAATTAATTAATAAAAATAAGAAAATAAATTCAATTGGGCTTGATGGGTCGTGCATAGGTCATGGATGAAGTTTCAAGAAGAAATTTGAGGCCCATTAGCAAAAACAAGGTGTTTTGAGCAAAGTTGACTTTTGCAAATTCACAAAAATTTCCCAACTTCTCCAATGCATATCTTGCTCAATTTTTATCGTATGAACATGTTCTTGGACATTTTAGAAAGTTCTTGAAGTCCTCTAACCAATGCCTTTGGTCCCATGTCATTTGGATTTACCAATCTCAAGTTATGGTCTTTGACTTAAAATGCACTTTTGTTGACTTTTGAAATTGACCTATAATGTAGAAATTGATAACTTTTTATGAGAGCATTTATTGGACTTGGAATGTGAAGATGGATTGTAGGAAATGTCATCCCCTTCAAAATGAGCATTGGATGGAATTTTTCTGATGAACCATGAAAGAGTTATGCCTTGGTCAAGATACAGTTGACTTTTCTACTGTCCAAAAATAGTAACTTTTTGCATCTTGATGATTTTTTAGCCATTCTTGTGGAATCATGATCAAGACTTGATCAAATGATGATTGTGGACTCAAAATAAGATGTTGACCAAGAATTATGACTTTTGACTTTAAAATGACCATTTTGCCCCTGCAGTTGACTATGGATCAAATGAAGCTTTTGACTGTGCAAATTGGCACTGTGAGTCTTGAAACTTGGCATGTAGGTGCCTGAGCATGCATATAGGCTTATGAGACTTGATTGAGCCATTGAAAACCCCAAATTCCTTGGAAGAACCAAAACCCTAATTTCAGCTGTCTTAGGAGATGTTTTGAACTGTACAACTCTTGAGAAATCTTGAACAATTTGAAGATTATTCTTGACAAATCTTGAGGAATATAGGAGGGCAAATTTTGGGGTACAACAGTTGCCCCTGTTCAATCTTCTTAGACCTGAGGATGTAGATTGGCTTGCGTGCCTTTCGTGATCCGAAGGTGGAAGATGATTGAACACTAAAGTGCCCAAAAATTTGCACTCGCATGGTGTAGTATCAGCAATGTGATGTCGGGAATGGGCTTACAGATGCCATTTGGAGAGATGATGGATAGGAGGATGGGCTTATAGATGCCATCTGGAGATGTGACAAAATCATGTCGGGGGATGGGCTTATAGATGCCATCTAGAGATTGTTCGTTGAATTGTAACTTGGTAGGTTGAAAGAAGGAACCTGTGTAGGGTTGCCTGATGATGAGTCCGTATAAAACTGCATCTTGGAAAGAAGGAAACCTGTGTAGGGTTGAATGATGACGAGTCCGTGTGAAACTGCATCTTGGAATGAAGGAAACCTGTGTAGGGTTGACTGATGATGAGTCCGTGTAAAACTGCATCTGGAATTGAGAAGGAAACCTATGTAGGGTTTCTTAATGACGAGTCCGTGTAAAACTGCATCTTGAAGAGAGGGAACCGGTGTAGGGTTTCTTGATGACGAGTCCGTGTAAAACTGCATCTGGAATTGAGAAGGAAACCTGTGTAGGGTTTCTTGATGATGAGTCCGTGTAAAACTGCATCTTAGGAAAGAGAGAACCTGTGTAGGGTTACTTCGGGATGAGTTCGTGTAAAACTTATGGATGAACCGGGGTAAGGTTATTTTGAGATAAGTTCGTGTGAAATTTCAGGAGGAACCGGGGTAAGGTTACTTTGGGATAAGTTCGTGTGAAACTTCAGGATGAACCGGGGTAAGGTTATTGTGAGATAAGTTCGTGTGAAACTTCAGGATGAACCGGGGTAAGGTTACTGTGAGATAAGTTCGTGTGAAACTTTAGGATGAACCGGGGTAAGGTTATCTTGACGATGAGTTCGTGTAAAACTTTGTCTTGGAACTGAGGAGGAACCGGTGTAGGGTTGCATGAGGACGAGTCCGTGTAAAACTTCGTCTTGGAAGGGAGGAGGAACCTGTGTAGGGTTACTTTGATGATGAGTCAGTGTAAAACTTCATCTTGGAAATGAGAAGGAACCGGTGTAAGGTCGCCCGAGGATGAGTCCGTGTAAAACTGCACTTGAAAGAGAAGGAACCGGTGTAGGGTTGCCTGATGATGGTCAAGTAAATAGTTGTCCTCTCTGGTTTCAGGTATTAATCTACAATCTGTCGTCCACAGATATTTCCTGGCTTGTTGCAGGTGTTGATCTGGAACTTAAAAAAGGTTGGCAGATGAGACAGTTGCCCTGGCTGGTTACAGGTATTAATCTATGTCTTGAGAAAGAAAGATAGTCTTCCTGGCTTTTTACAGGCATTGATCTTCAGTCTCTTCATGTAAATAACTTTCCTGGCTAGTTACAGGTATAGATCTACAATCAGTCATTCACAGATATTTCCTGGCTAGTTACAGGTGTTAATCTGGAACTTGAAAAGGTTGGTCGAGAAGATAGTTATCCTGTCTGGTTTCAGGTATTAATCTCTGACCTGAGAAAGAAAGATGGTTTCCTGGCCTGTTACAGGTGTTAATCTTCAATCTCTTCATGTAGATAACTTTCCTGGCTAGTTACAGGTATAGATCTACAATCAGTCGTTCACAGATATTTCCTGGCTAGTTACATGTGTTAATCTGGAACTTGAAAAGGTTGGTCGAGGAGATAGTTGTCCTGTCTGGTTTCAGGTATTAATCTCTGACCTGAGAAAGAAAGATGGTTTCCTGGCCTGTTACAGGTGTTAATCTTCAATCTCTTCATGTAGATAACTTTCCTGGCTAGTTACAGGTATAGATCTACAATTAGTCGTTCACAAATATTTCCTGGCTAGTTACAGGTGTTGATCTGGAACTGCAAAAATTGATGGTAATCATCTTTTGATTGACCTTTTCCTGAAAAGGCAAAACATTAGTTGCATGCAATGTCATGATGTATGAAATGCATGATGTCATGATGTTCTCAAAAATAAATGAGATCGTGTCATATGCATTTGGTTATGTATGAGATGTGAAATGTTTATGAATGTATTTCCATTTGGGAAAATAAATCCTTGACAGATGCCGGGAGTTTGTTAAATCCTGGGCTGATGTTGAAGAGTCGAGTTCTTCGTTTCTGCTGGGGATGATGGACGAAGATGATTGCAAGAATAAACCGGTAGGAGAGGATGACTCCGTTGGGGAATAAACTGGTGAAGATATTACTCTGTGGGGAATTACTCTGTGGGAAGAGATGCTTTGCTTAGATTTTAACGATAATTCTGCTGGGGACTCCGTTGATAAGCTCTGTTGGGGATTTTGATGATGAACTCCGTTGGGGGATAGAAAGAACTTCGCTGGGGATGATCTTTCAGTTGCAACTTGCTGAGGATAACCCAGTTAGACTTTGGTGGGGGATAACTTTCTGAATATGGCTGGGGAGATGCATTTGTACTCTGCAGGGGACAAGCTTCCAGAATCTACTGGGTAAGATGATTCAACTCTCATGGGGAAACTTTTTGGACTGTATCGAGGAAATGGCTCCACTGGGGGTATCTTGTATTCCGCCGGGGAACAGTCTTATATTTCTGTCGAGGAATATTAAGACTGCCGGGGGTGCTTGCTGAGGGATATCTGTATACTCTGCTAGGGAATATTAAGATCTTCTAGAGATACCCAACATTTTTTTGGGGTTGATGGTAGACCAACTCTGCTCGGGGGAGAGTATTGCTGATTTGCTGGGAATACTGTGCCTTTTTAGGGCTGATGGGAGACCAACTCTGCTTGGGGAGAGTATTGCTGAATCTTGTCTTACTCTGCGGGGAGTAGAGGTCTCTTGGTCATAGTCTTCAACTGAATCTACCGTGTACCTGGTGGACAGAGCAACCGTACAGTTCGGACAATTCTTATTGCCCCAACTTCTGTGGGAGAAGGTACTTGTGGTGGTCTTGATAACTGCCGATTGACAAATCTTCTTCTGGTAGGCAAGTGACGAGATGACGGGACATAGTCGTACGCTTTGATCCCTAATTTTTACCTGGACCGCCCTTTCGGGTTTTCAGTCCATCGGGATACCCTTTTTTGCCCAAGCCGCCTTTTCAGGTTTTCGACTTGCCGGGTGTACAGATTTTTTCATTTTCATCCCTCATTTTTGCCCGAACCCTTTTGGTTCGCCGGGAAGCCCTTATTTTTGCCTAGGCCAGTCGACCTAGCGGGTCTTTGATTATGCGTAGTATTTTTGACCATGTCCACGTTCTCAGAGTGCAGGGAGTTGTCACTGTCAGTAGTGTTGTGTTGCCATACTACCAGAAGATGTTTGATCATGCAAGATTTGTTACTGGAATTCATGTCCAATTCCCCAAGTGACTCAGGCGGAGATTTGCCCCTGGCTATTTGGCATTTTTGAGAGATTCCTTGAATCTTGACTTGACTGCCCTAAATTATGGACAATGATCATGCCGTGCCCCTTGATTGGAAGCATTTTTCCACTTGATGTGATCCTTTTGTTGAGAAGATTTTTGTTCACAAGATACCCATCGTGCGAATTTCTCTGTTGTTCGAACAAATAGTCATATACAAACAATGTTATTTTAAGAATGCAAAACTTATGTCTGTTTTGAAGTTTTGAAAATGCATTTTTTCAATAAAACAAGTGAATTTTTGTAAAATGTGATGTCAACTCAGGATTTTACAGCAAGCCCTACAGGACTCAGGATACCTTTTGTAACAGTATGCTTTCGAACTAACCCATGCTTCAGCTAGGACTTTTAAGGGTTATAACATAGCCTGGTTCACGGTTTAAGAAACAAAGGATAAAGGCTCAAATTTTATTTGTACCCACCTGTTCTTCGTGATGTTCTTCGATCCTAAACTCAGCTAATCATGCATTAGATCTTGTTTGAGTCTTTGCTCTGATATTCCGGTGATGGTTCAGACACTGATAGTTTATTTTGAACATGCAGTCATTTCTTTTTTTTTGTTGAGGGTTTGTAGGACCTCTTTCTTTTTGATTTTATTATCCCTGTCTTTTTGCCTGAACTATTTCTTTTGTGATTACAGTCAGCGGG
Organism: Vicia faba; assembly: GCA_948472305.1. NCBI lineage: Eukaryota > Viridiplantae > Streptophyta > Magnoliopsida > Fabales > Fabaceae > Vicia > Vicia faba. The sequence goes on along the minus strand of OX451738.1, from coordinate 1,036,828,741 downwards.
ATGCCCCAAATTTTTGTAAGTCTCCTTCATAGGTTTTGACTTGTTGGGCTTTTATTTCTGAGAGATAATGACTGCCTGTCCTTATGATTATTCGGAACCATCATTGTCTTTTGTTTTGGAAGGACTCCTGTGATGCCATTCATTGTGCACATGGATCAGATGAGAAAACTACCCTGCCCCGGGTTATAATTAAGGGTTTTAATTTGTGAAAAGAAAAAAACTCCAACTTCTTTGGCTCAAAGGGGTTGACTAGGGATTACCTTCCTTATAACTCCACTGTTTAGGATTTGAAACAATGCCTGTACATCGTCAGCGGGGTCTGTTCAAAAGCATACTGTAAAGATTGTGGTATCGTTTTTGTCATCCTCCCTCAAAAGGTTTAGAATTTTTTAATCAGGAGTTGAACATCACAAAAAATGAAAGCAATTTGAATATAGTGAATACGAATGGATTGATTCAAAACAGACATATGCGATGCATTAATGAAATAAAAAAGTTTGCCATGACAATAATTGTTTGAATAAGCAAAGAAAAATACAACTTCAGAATTCAAATGAACAAAAGTCTCTTAGTTTGAACTAGTCATCTCAGATGGAGAATTCTCAGCGGAATATTTTCATCTCACCATCCGGCATAAACTCCAGCACCCTCCCGTCAATCAAGTCTTGGATCTTGTTCTTCAGACTCCAACAGTTGTCGGTGGGATGTCCCGGACCGTCAGAGTGATATGCACACCTTTCATAGGGATGATAGGTAGGAGCAGAGGTGTTTGGATTCCGGGGAGGATCCTTTAAAGCAATTAGATTGACCTCCAACAAGCGTTTCAATATGAGAGATGATGGTATATCAGTCTCCGAGAAATGTCTTCCAGGCGTATTTCGCTTACGCCGATTACCCTGTTGTTGCTGGCGAGGTTGATGCTGGGCTGGTGACCCTGAAGCAAACTGAGGAGCTTTTCCCTTGCCTGCTTGCCCCAAAGGTGGTTGGACGATGATTTGATCTTCAACTCTAGTTGTTAGCCCCACTTGGTTATTTTGAAGCAGCTTGTTAAAGAGGACCCTGAGCTCTTCTTATCTTTGGGCTAAGTTTTGAATGAGAGTCATCTGCCCCAGCATCTGGGCTCTCATTGCATCCACCTCAACTTGCAGATGTTTCAGCCGTTCGTCCTTATCGTCTTCAGGACTTTTCTTGACCAAATTCCCCATGAGGAGTGTTCTCAACTCTTCCTGCCCCTTGGATAGGTTTAGGAGGATTTCCCTGAACTGAGTCTCGTGAGTATGGAACTCCTGGTTGTCTTGTTGGAGAGCCATTGCTGAAATAAACAGCGAGAATATGAGAGACCTGTAAAGGGTAACCTGTTGTGCAATGATATGTATGCATGCAATGTTTTCAAGGATCTCGTGGGGTAAATAAAGAAAATTGTTAGAATTTGAATTTTATAGCTTTGATTGAAGGAACTTCATGTTGTTGAGAGTCCTTCTTCAAGAGTCAAGCTCACCATATCGAGTGGGTCATAGCCCCTGACTCAAGTTATCATGTTTGATCTCCACACAGCCTTGGCTAGGGGAAAATAAATCCCCTTTGCCCCTTGCTAGACATTGGATTCATCATGACCTGCATCACAAACCCTTGAGATCCTTGAAATGTTTAAGGAAATGCTATGGTATGATGTTATGATGTGTATGCTATGCGTGGAGTAATGTAAGTAAACCCTGTTATAAGTCCAGATTAAGGACTGTAAACAAAACCTGCAAGGAACCCATGTTGTCAGATAACAAGAATGTGCAAGTAGTTCAAGTTTGAAGGCACACAAGTCACACATAAGAGCCCTTAGATTTCAGGCCAGCATGAAGTTTAGGTACTACCCTCTTTCAGTTTCAGTTGGTTAAAACCTGTCCTAAAAATAGTAACCGGGTTCTAGAGGATCTCAATATCATTGACTACCCTCAATCGGTCATAACTCCAGCTTCGCAACCTTTTCTTGCGGCCGAAACCATCGCGAGAGTTTAGCCTCAATGAGTGTAGCATACTGCTACTGTTCTATGGCCAAGTTGGGTCAATTTAAGGTTCTAAGGTCAGTTGGTGCTTAATGACTCCTCATAAGACCCATATTCTCCTCGTTCTAACACAAGGGATATCGGTACAGACCAAGGTGTCACACCAACGTAGCTACTGCTTCACCCGTGTCGGTCTACGCCAGACAGGCCCCTCACAGTTTATTGCTACCTAAAGGGTATTCCCCATATCCGGGTTAGGATCTATAAAACTCCGATGCAAGCCCACAATTTTAAAGCATACAAGGTATACAATTGAAAACATAGAGTGATCTAATCCTAAGGTACACCTCACTTATAGTATGTCCCCAGCAGAGTCGCCATTTCTGTGATCGGTGGAAATAGAACTGACTGTTTTGAAATGCTGGTTCGCGTTTGCGTTTAGCAAAATGTCGCGGTAAGCAAGAGTCGCCACCGTCTTTTATTTTCTCCAACAAGGAAAGGACAAAAGTACAGCAAAATTCCTTTTCGAGATGTTTCTCGGTTCAGGAGGTAGATTATAGAAAGGGAAGGTGTTAGCACCCTTTCTATCCGTGGTTATCCACGGGCTCTTAGGTACTTGCTCACCATGTTTTCAAAAATGTTTTGCTTTTCTTGTGTTTGTGGGTTTTGAAAAAAAGTCTTGTTTGAAAACTTCGATTTAACTCTTGTATCTGTCCTCAAGAGTGTAGGAAGTGTTGTTTGAAAACTTTTGTCAGAAAAGTGTAGGTGCGAAAAGTATTTTTGTTTTGAAAGAGCAAGTACCTGAGAACCTCTACCTACTCAAAAGAAATTAAGTTGTGTAAATGTCCTTTAGACAGTACTATCCCACTATTGAGAAGTAGGTAGCACCGTCGTTGGAGTCTGTCGGGTCAATTCGATTATAGGGACATGTGGTCACTAAAGCAACGTTAGGACGCCTTAGCGGTAACCCTAATGTCTTAGATCATTTTATCCGAGGCAATAGTTTCGAGGCAACTTTGATCTTTAGACAGGAGGGCGACCTCTAAAACACCCTATACTCAATGACCACGTCGAGGCAACCAAGTGAGGCGTACCCTAGGATTGGCATGTGCGAGTGTGTCAGGACTCAGTTAAATTATCTTTGCACATGTTATGGTGAGCTACGTTTTGATTTTAATTTTCAGATATAAGTCTTGTCATGCATAACCTAATTAACATACATCTAACAGTTAAATCTTGCGGAAAGTAAATTGCGGAAAGTAAAGCTACGCTATTACAAGGCGTCGGGTATTTACATCGCCAAAAACAAACCCTTGAAAAGTAAATGCGAGAAATTAAAGGAAAACGATAAAAAGTCCTACTTAAAGCTATTACATCCTCGGAGCAATTACATAAATATGATCAAAAAATAATATGCGCGAATAAGAATTGAATCGAGGAAAGTCTTAGGGTTTTGACCCTTTTTGAGAAAGAAAGAGTTTTTTGTCCTTTTTATATTAAATTAAACCTAAAACTAATTAATTAATTAATTAAAAGAAATATTTTTTTTTAAGTTTTTTAATGTTTTAATGAAATAAAAGAAAAGAAATTAAAATTGTCAAGAAAACCCTAATTCTAATTTATTTTTATTTGTTATGAAAATAATTAAAGCTAACCTAATTAAAACAACTAAATTAATTAATTATATTTATTTACAAAAATAATAAATTAAAGGTGAAATTAATAATAATAAAAATATTTTAGTTTTCTGATTTTATTATGAAAATAATTAATTGAGTTAATTAAATAATAATAATAATAATTAAAAAAATAAAATAATTAAATAGAAATTATAAAAGAAAAGAAAAAAAGGAATGAATGAACTAGGGGGGGGGGGTGCTGGCCCATTAAGGAGGTTTCTTTGGCAATTCTGAAGCCCATTAACCTCAAGCCTGTTTGACTTTCTTGCCTCTCCATGGTGCGTGCTGACTGGGAGTACCATGATCCTTCCATCTGGACCATTAGATTTGAATTTGAAGCCACTTGGAGTGTTGGTAAGTGAGGTACATGGTGGAATACTTTGGGAAGCCTGCATGTGATTATGTTAGAAAAAACAATAGAAATGTTTTGGGGGACCTGGGATTCGAACCCAGGTCCCAATGCTTTCAAACCAATGCCTTAACCACTCCAACCACCTGCACGCTTTGATATTATAATACTACGCAATCATTATATTAAGAAACCAAACAATATGCTGTAAAAACAAATAAAACGCGCGCATTTTTAAAACTATCCAACCATGAATCAACACCTCATCATCGTCCTCGCTGTGCCTGCAAAATAAACGTTAGATAGCGGGGGTTTTTAACCCCCACAAACTACAGCGGCGAAAAATAGCGATTAGCCCTGTGATTAATATAAATATTTCGCAAATAGTCAGTTATGTTCGCCTGGTTCTCACGAATCTAGTCATATGCCTTACAAGTCCTGATTTTTCTGGGTTTAGAAAGCCCCAAATCAAAAGTTCATGAACCCTAAAATTCAAACATGGCAACTTTTGATTCTGTGTGTTTTACTCCAATTCAGTTATACCATCAGCTTCATGTGAGTTCTAGCAATGCAAAACAAACACAAAATCATGTTAAATATGCATGAATTGAACTGCACGATTCTGAAAATAAATGGCAAACCGTGGTTCTGTTTAGGGTGATTTCTTGAGCTTTAGCACGTGAATTTGATTGCCAATCGTTCTGGGAACCTCCTGCAGTGTATTGAAATCAACAAATGTCTTTAAATCGCTCTAGAATGTAGAAAACGGTTTTGCAATTTTCTTTGAATTTTCTTGAATTGGTTATGGCTTTTTCTGCAGAAATTTCACGTGTGCATGATTAGGATTGGCTTGTGTATATATAGGAGAATGAAATTAGGTCAGAATCTTGCAAAGAAATCCATGGAATGATGATTTGAATATTTGATTGGAAATCACATATTTTTGAATCTTCATGATTGAAAAAAATTGCCAATTTGGGAGATATTGCATCTTTGACTTGGTGCACGAAATTGCCAGCCTTTTTAGGTCATCTTTGCTTCACAAAAAGATTGAAAAATCAAATCTTTGTATTTCCTACAATTTAAATTAATTAAATGAATTATTATCAATTAAAAAATCCAATTAATTAATAAAAATAAGAAAATAAATTCAATTAGGCTTGATGGGTCGTGCATAGGTCATGGATGAAGTTTCAAGAAGAAATTTGAGGCCCATTAGCAAAAACAAGGTGTTTTGAGCAAAGTTGACTTTTGCAAATTCACAAAAATTTTCCAACTTCTCCAATGCATATCTTGCTCAATTTTGATCGTATGAACATGTTATTGGATATTTTGGAAAGGTCTTGAAGTTCTCTAACCAATGCCTTTGGTCCCATGTCACTTGGATTTACCAATCTCAAGTTATGGTCTTTGACTTAAAATGCACTTTTTTTGACTTTTGAAATTGACCTGTAATGTAGAAATTGATAACTTTTTATGAGAGCATTTCTTGGACTTGGAATGTGAATATGGATTGTAGGAAATGTCATCCCCTTCAAAATGAGCATTGGATGGAATTTTTCTGATGAACCATGAAAGAGTTATTCCTTGGTCAAGATACAGTTGACTTTTCTACTGTCCAAAAATAGTAACTTTTTGCATCTTGATGATTTTTGAGCCATTCTTCAAGACTTGATCAAATGATGATTGTGGACTCAAAATAAGATGTTGACCTAGAATTTTGACTTTTGACTGCAAAATGACCATTTTGCCCCTGCAGTTGACTATGGATCAAATGAAGCTTTTGACTGTGCAAATTGGCACTGTGAGTCTTGAAACTTGGCATGTAGGTGCCTGAGCATGCATATAGGCTTATGAGACTTGATTGAGCCATTGAAAACCCCAAATTCCTTGGAAGAACCAAAACCCTAATTTCAGTTGTCTTAGGAGATGGTTTGAACTGTACAACTCTTGAGAAATCTTGAACAATTTGAAGATTATTCTTGACAAATCTTGAGGAATATGGGAGGGCAAATTTTGGGGTACAACACCAAGGTTACCCCTGCGCCGATAAAACATTATGCAAGAATTCCGTTGATTGAAGAAGTTGTCACTCATGTGGTTGTTCCTTCTACTTCTGCTGATAAGGGGAAAGGGATCCAAGATGAGCTCGTCAGGACGAGGGCTCAGCCATTGGTCATCCCCGAAACCTCTAAGAAAGAAATGGAGGAGATTCTGAAAATAATAAAGAAAAGTGATTATGACGTTGTAGAGCAACTGGGGAAAACCCCCTCGAAGATAGCCATGCTAGCTTTGCTGCTTTATTCGGAGGCTCATGCCAAAGCTTTGATAAGGTTTTTGAAGACAACCCATGTGCCCCAGGAAACCTCGGCCGATCAATTCCAGGATTGTGTAGCCAGCCTTACTGCCGACAACGACCTGGGTTTCTCTGATGCTGACCTGCCTCCGAAAGGAAGAAAGCACAATGACGCACTGCATATGTCAGTTGAATGCCGAGGAACTACTCTCGCCTATGTCTTGGTCGATACTGGTTCTTCTTTAAATGTGCTGCCTAAGAAAGCTCTGGACCGATTGGATTGTGAAGGCTTGGAGCTGAAACCAAGTAATATCATTGTCAGAGCCTTTGACGGGTCAAAAAGGATGGTGCATGGGGAGGTCGACATTCCCATAAAGGTGGGCACTGAAGTATTCCACTCAACTTTCTATGTGATGGACATCCGTCCGTCATACTCTTGCTTGCTAGGGAGACCATGGATACATAATGCTGGCGTGGTCACTTCCTCCCTACATCAGATGCTGAAATACCCTGTCAAAGGAAAAATCATAACTGTACACGGTGAAGAGGAATATATGATCAGTCACCTGAACTCCTTTCGGTATTTGGAAGTGAAGGGCGAATTCATTGAGACACCGTTCCAACACTTCGAGGAAATTGCTCCCGAGGTTGCGGTAGCAAAGGCAGTGGCTGAGGTGCCCAAGCAGGTGGCCAGGATGGCATCTCTGAAAGACGCACAGGCTTCCATGAAGGAGGGGAAGAGCTCAACATGGGGTCAGTTGCCTGAATTTCCCCACAAGACAGACAAGTTTGGGTTGGGATTTACCACTGCGGGGCAAAAAGCTATGCGTCGCTCAAAAATTGAAAGGACACCCATCAAGATTTCTCCTCGTGGAATCAATGCTTTGGAAGACGAAGACAAAGAGGATAACATTGAAGACTGGATCTTCCCAACCATCGAAGGGGGACTGCACAACTGGGAGACGAAAGACTTCGTCCCCATTACTTTCATTAATCAGTAATTTATCTTTCGAACATTTCATGTTGGTCTGTAATAATTACTTTTAAACAATTTGCACACTACTTTTTCACCTCATGCCTTTCCCGGGGCATGTAGGTCCATCTGTAAGGGTTTTGATTCTCTTCATATTCATATGCCATGTTTAGTGAATCATTGGACGTTTTTCATTTATAAACTGTTGTGTTCATTTTCTTTCCTCTTGCATTTTTGTTTGTTTAAGGATGGCTATCCCTTACACACACCCACACTCACAAATGCAGGTACCCATCCACTCTGGATTCTATGGGTGACTATTCTGCTATGTCCTTCAATAACTCTGAAGATTTGGTCAATCAGGCTGAGTATGAAGATGACAAAGATTGTGAAATACCAGGAGAGCTAGCCAGACTTCTACAACAAGAAGAGAGGGCCATCTTGCCTCATGAAGAGTTGTTGGAAACAGTCAACTTAGGAACAGAGGAAGACAGGAAAGAGGTACAAGTGGGTGCCAATCTGGAACCAAGTGTCAAGGAGCGCTTAATACAACTGTTGAATGAATACGTTGAAATCTTTGCCTGGTCTTATGAAGACATGTCGGGTTTAGACACAGATATCGTGGTTCACCGTCTCCCTACAAGAGAGGATTGTCCACTGATCAAGCAAAAAGTCCGCCGAATGAGGCCTGACATGTCTGAAAAGATTAAAGCGGAAGTAATGAAGCAATTCAACGCTGGATTTCTGGCTGTTACATCCTATCCACAATGGGTTGCTAACATCGTGCCAGTACCTAAAAAAGACGGCAAGGTCAGAATGTGTGTGGACTATCGGGATTTGAACAGGGCCAGCCCTAAAGATGATTTTCCGCTACCGCATATCGACATTTTGATTGACAACACAACTCAGCACAAGGTGTTTTCCTTCATGGACGGATTCTCGGGCTACAACCAGATCAAAATGGCCCCCAAGGACATGGAGAAAACAACCTTTGTTACACAATGGGGTACTTTCTGCTACAAGGTGATGCCGTTCGGACTGAAGAACGCAGGGGCAACTTATCAACGCGCTATGGTAGCTTTGTTTCATGATATGATACATCATGAGATCAAAGTTTACGTAGACGACATGATAGCTCGATCACAAACAGAGAAGGAACACCTTGAACATCTGCAAAAGCTGTTTGCCCGATTGAAGGAATATAAACTCAGGTTGAATCCAAGTAAGTGCACTTTTGGAGTTAGGTCTGGTAAACTTCTAGGATTTATTGTCAGTGACAAAGGCATTGAGGTCGATCCAACAAAAGTGAAAGTTATACAAGAAATGCCTGCTCCCCGTACTGAAAAGGAGGTTAGAGGGTTCTTGGGGCGCTTGAACTATATTGTCAGATTCATCTCTCATCTGACGTCTACCTGTGAGCCAATTTTCAAACTATTGAAGAAAGATCAGGTAGTCGAATGGAACGACGACTGCCAAGCTGCTTTTGATAAGATCAAGGAGTATTTTCTAGAACCTCCTATTCTGATGCCACCCGTCGAAGAAAGGCCGCTGATCATGTATCTGACCGTTTTGGACAACTCAATGGGGTGCGTATTGGGCTAGCATGACGAGTCTGGTCGAAAAGAGCATGCCATTTATTACCTTAGCAAAAAGTTTACCGACTGTGAGACTCGCTACTCACTGCTCGAGAAAACTTGCTGCGCTTTGGTATGGGTTGCTCGCCGACTAAGGCAGTATATGTTGACTCATACCACTCTGTTGATTTCCAAAATGGATCCTATCAAGTATATCTTCGAGAAGCCTGCTTTATCTGGAAGAATTGCTAGATGGCAAATGATCCTGACTGAGTATGACATCTAGTATACTACCCAAAAAGCTATAAAAGGGAGTGTACTAGCTGACCATCTAGCTCATCAAGCTATCGAAGATTATCAGTCCATGAGATTCGACTTCCCGGACGAGGACATCATGAATTTGGACAACATTAAAGGTAACGGACCGTATGACGAACCTGAAAAAGGATCCCGATGGATCCTGTACTTTGATGGTGCTTCAAATGCACTTGGAAACGGTATCGGTGCAGTATTCATTTCCCCGGAAGGTTGCCACACACCTTTCACGGCCCGACTTTGTTTCAGCTGTACCAACAACATGGCCGAATATGAAGCTTGCATCTTTGGTCTCAAGGCTGCTATAGACTTGGGGATCAAATCTTTGATCGTATTTGGGGACTCGGCTTTGGTTATCAGTCAAATCAAAGGAGAGTGGGATACCAAACATCCTAATCTTATCCCATACAAAGAACATGTCTTGACATTATTACCTCATTTCGAGCAAATCACCTTCGAGCATTTCTCGCGAGAAGAGAATCAGCTAGCAGATGCTCTGGCAACAATGTCCTCCATATTTAAACTCAACTGGGATAACGAGGCTCCCCAAATCACCATCGAGCGAATGGATGAACCTGCGCATTGTCATGAGATTAATACTGAAGAAGTAGTGGAACAACCTTGGTTTCACGAAATCAAAAGGTATCTCCAGACTAGAGAATATCCTGAAGGAGCTTCCGTCAATGACAAGAAGTTCTTAAGGAGATTTGCTGCCAAGTTCTTCCTGAGTAATGGCATCCTCTATAAACGCAGTCATGATTGTGTTTTACTCCGATGTGTAGACAAAGCTGAAGCAGAGTTAATCATGACCGAGATATACAGTGGCACATTTGGCACCCATTTGAGCGGGCATACGATGGCTAAGAAGATTCCAAGGGCATGCTATTACTGGTCTACTATGGAAGCTGATTGCCATCAACATTCCCGTACTTACCACAAATGTCAAGTATACGCTGACAAGATTCATATTCCTCCTGTTCCTCTCAACGTTCTGACAGCTCCTTGGCCATTCGCAATGTGGGGCATTGACATGATTGGAGAGATCAAGCCCACAGTATCCAATGGACATCGCTTCATCCTGGTTGCTATTGACTATTTTACCAAATGGGTCGAAGCAGCTTCCTTCGCCTCTGTTATAAAGAATGTGGTTGCCCGCTTCATCAAGCAAAATCTCATATGCCGGTATGGTGTCCCCGACAGGATCATTACAGACAACGGTACAAATCTGAATAATACTATGATCACCGCTCTATGCGAACAATTCAAGATTTATCATCACAATTCATCTCCCTATCGGCTGAAGATGAACGGTGTTGTTGAAGCTGCGAACAAAAACATCAAGAAGATCATTCAGAAAATGACTGTCACCTACAAGGACTGATATGAGATATTACCATTTGCTCTGCATGGATACCGTACCATGGCACGTACTTCAACAGGGGCAACCCCATTTTCTTTGGTATATGGCATGGAAGCTGTCCTGCCCATGGAAGTTCAAATTCCTTCTTTAAGGATTATGAAGGACGCTGGTTTGAATGAAGACGATTGGATTCAGACCCGACTTGATCAACTCAATTTGATCGACGAGAAACGACTCACTGCTGTTTTCCATGGTCAGACGTACCAAAAAACAGATGATCAAGGCTTTCAACAAGAAAGTCAGACGTCAAGTATATCAAGTCGGAGATCTCGTAATCAAGCGGATTATCTTGCCGCAAAGTGATCCCAGGGGAAAATGGACTCCTACTTACGAAGGACCGTTTGTGATAAAGAGCATATTTTCTGGTGGTGCAATGATTCTGACCACCATGGACGGTGACGATTTGCCGCACCCTGCGAACACAGACATAGTCAAAAAAATACTACGCATAAAACAACCCGACAAGTCGAAAACCCGAAAGGGAGACTTGGGCAAAAATGGGCATCCCGGTGAACCGAAAACCCGAAAGGGCAGTTTAGGCAAAAATTAGGGATAAAACAAAAAAATATGTACACCCGGCAAGTCGAAAACCCGAAAGGGCGGCTTGGGAAAAAATGGGTTTCCTGGTGGATTGAAAACCCGAAAGGGCGGTCCAGGCAAAAGTTAGGGAATTAAAGCGTATGACTATGTCTCGTCGGATCACTTTAAAAGACAATATCTTCATCAACAAGCTCCGAGCTTCTGATCAATCCAATCATCGGCGGATGAAGCATTGAATGGACAAGATATTCAGAGTTGTGAAGGCTATAGCAGAATGGGGATCCCATGGAATTGTTACACATAGCCATCTTTCTTTTGTATAAAATTTTTAATTTTTTACGACAACATCCTCTTACTAGGATGCCTGTCTCCTTTGTACAAAGATACTCATAAAAAGTTAATACAAATACTTTTCCAAATACAAAAATTTGCTTTGTCTTCCTTTTCCTCTTTTGCACTTATGTTTTATTTGAGAAACGTCCAATGTTTTGTTAAATAGGCATATGCATTTGAACATAATCATTCTCTCACAAATCAGGAAAGATGATTACTGATAGGTTGAAGGTACTGATAGATATCTTGATACCATTTCAGAAGGAACCCCCAGCGGAATTAAACTCCAAATTCCTCAACAAAGTCAAAATCCAGAACTTAATTCCCCAAACAGAATTAAACTTCAGGATCGCCACCGTCTTTTATTTTCTCCAAATGGAAAGGACAAAAGCACATAAAAATTCCTTATAGAGATTGCTCTCGGTTCGGGAGGTAGATTATAGAAAGGGAAGGTGTTAGCACCCTTTCTATCCATGGTTATCCATGGGCTCTTAGATACTTGCTCATTGTGTATTAAAAAATGGTTTGTTTGCTTTTCAACTGTGGGTTTTAAAAAGTTTCTTTGAAAATTTCAGTTCGACTCTTGTATCAGTCCTCAAGAGTGTTTGAAAAGTTGCTTTCGAAAGCTTTTTGAAAAGTGTCGGTGTGAAAAGTATTTTTGATTTGTTTTGAAATTAGAGCAAGTATCTAGAGTCGTCTACCTACCCTAAGGAATTCGTCTGTGTAAATGTCCTTGAAGTAGTGCCATCCCACCATTGAGAGGTAGGTAGCACCACCATTGGAGGTGTTCGGGTCAATTCGAGGGTTCGGGACATGGTGATCACCGGAGCAATAGGAAGACACCTTAGAAGCTACCCTCATGCCATGTTCATGGACATGAGGACTTACTAAAACGTCCTCTACTCGACGACCACGTTTCGAGGGCAAGGCAACAGTGAGGCGTACCCTAAGAGTGATGTGTGAATTTGTGTGTTGTTTTCAGTTTATGTTTTATCTTGTACATGTATCATGGTGATCTACGCTTGTTTTTAATTTAGGCCATACATTCTTTCATGCAAATTATTAACAGTTAAAAAGATGCGGAATTAAAAAGTCCTACGTTATTACAAAGGCGCGGGTCCACATCGCCAAATTAATCCAGGACCCGATTTGAATAAAAAATAATGCGGAAAATAAATAACCTAATTGATCTATTACATAGCTTTGGGAGAATTACATGATATTCGCAAAAAAGAAATAAAAGTAAAGTGCAAAAAGAAGTAAAGTCGGGAATGAGGGCGTTGGACCCTTTTAAAGGAATTGAATTAAAATTACGAAATTAATTAAATTAAATGAGAAAAGGAAATTATTTTTTGAGTTTTTTGTATTTATGGATTTTTAAATGAAATTAAAAGAAAAGTTAATTAACCCTAATTCTAAATTTGTTTTTTTATTTATTAAGAAAATGCTTTTAGTTTGACCTAATTTATATTAATTATTTACATGGCAAATTTTATTTACAAAATAATAATTAATAATTAAATAGGGTGAAAAAGAAAAAGGAATAAAAGTATAAAACCCTAATTCTACACTTATTTTAGTTTATTACAAAAAATATTAAAATTTAAACCTAGAATTAAAATTAACTTAATTGTTAAATTTATTTACAAAGAAAAGATTAAATAAAATATATTTATATTTTTTGGCTTTCTGATTTTTTGGTATTTTTTATGAAAATTAATTACTTTTTGTGAATTTATTAAAATGATTAAAACAAGATAAAACAAGAATTAAAATAAGAGAGGAAATTTAGAAAGAGATGTACAAACAGGGGGGGGGGTTATCTGGCCATTTTGGAGGTAACATTGTAGCAATCAGGCCCAATGAATTAAGGCCTTTAGTTGACTTTTTAGTGCGCGTGTGGCATGGTCAATGGAGGTGCATGATAGACCTCTCATCCTGGCTTTTGGATTGATCTCAGTGGCCATGTGGCAAGTCTCAGCGCTGCGTGTTTGGTGGTCATCTGGACATGTTGAGTACCTAATGATATTACAAGAAAAAATAAAAAGACATATGGGGGACCTGGGAATCGAACCCAGGTCCCAATGCTTGCAAACATTCCTCTCCACCAACTGTGCCAACGCGTTTATTCAATAGCCTAATGGAATACAATGATTATAAGAAAAGACAAGAATTAGTGGTCTGAACCAATAAAAATGCGCGCCAACTTCAAATCAACCAACCGCTGGCTTACACCTCATCTTCTTCCCCACCAGTTTGCTTTGCCTGAAAAAAAAAATAGATGAATAGCGGGGGTTTTAAACCCCCACTAAATGAAGAACATGATAATAGCGATTAGCGTATGGTTGCTTATAAATTGAGCGCGACTAGTGTAATCAATTCGTATGGAGGTCGTGAGTTCAGTGGTCCAGGTCTTGTTGGCCAATTTTTCCAGAATAAGGAAGCCCCAAATTTACAGCTCTGAAACCCTAGCAAGCTTCAATGGTGGATTCACATACCGGGCACGAAAACTCAATTAAAGTACACCATTAGTTTCAGGAAGTGCATATTAGTACAAAACGATCATTAAAATGTATGAATATGGCATATAAATCAAAGCACGAATATGAGAAAAGTTTGAGAAATTTGGACTTCTATATATCAATTCTTGATGCGTGGGGACTAGAAAAGGATGCAGTTAGGTTCCTTGAAGCCTTGGCAAGCTATTGAAATTGGTTAGAAGCTTTGAATTGTCCTCTAATGCAGTTTTCAGTTTTGACTTTTTCACCAAAAATTGCAAAGTGTGTTCTTAGGTTTGGGTGCAGCTTCCAGGTTCTCTGCATTAGGGTTAGGTTTATGCTTGTATAAGGAACGATTTTGGTCAATAATCCAATCCCAAAGCTTTGTCTTTAATGGTTTTCAAAATTTGATTTTTATGAATCTTTTTTCAATCTTTTCCTCATGAAAAACATGCCAATTTGCACCAAATCTTTCTTTTTTTGATGTGCATGAGATCTTGAGTCTTTAAGGAGTCTATTAGCTGTATCACAAGATTCAAAACACATGCTTTGCTATTTTTGTCATATTTTATTTAATTAAATGAATTAATGGTGATTAAAAATTCAAATAAATAATAAAAAATGATGAAATAACTTCCCTTTGGGCCAATGGTCGTGCATAGCCTTTGGATGATGATTCTTGGAAGAAATTGTGGCCCATTAGCAATTTTAAGGCATTTGAAGCAAAGTTGACTTTTCAAAATTCCCAAAAATTTCCCAACTTCCACAAGGCATATCTTGCTCAATTTTTAAGCTTTGATCATGTTCTTGGACATTTTGGAAAGGTCTTGAAGTCCTCTAACCAATGCCCTTGGTCCCATGTCATTTTGATTTACCAATCTCAAGTTATGGTCTTTGACTTAAAGTCCCTTTTTGTTGACTTTTGAAAATGACCTATAATGTTGAAATTGATAACTTTTTGTGAGAGCATTTCTTGGACTTGAAGTGTGAAGAGGAGTTGTAGGAAATGTCTTTCTCTTCAAAATGAGCTTATGATGGAATTTTTTTGATAAACCATGTGGAAGTTATGCCTTGGTCAAGTTACAGTTGACTTTTTCAACTGTCCAAACATGGAAACTTTTGCATCTTGAGACTTTTTGAGCCATGCCTTGAGAATCATGATCAAGCATTGATCAAATGATGTTTGTGGCTTCAAAATGAGATGTTGACCAAAAATTTGAACTTTTGACTGTCAAATGACCATTTTGCCCCTGCAGTTGACTGTTGAGCAATTAGGGTTTTTGACTGTGCAATCTTGTGCTGTAAGTCTTGAAACTTGGCATATGGATGCTTGACCATGTTTGTAGGCATGTGGGACTTGATTGGACCCTTGGAAACTTCAATTTTTTTGCTAGAATCAAAACCCTAGTTTTTGACTGTTAGGAGGCCATTGAACTGTGCAACCCTTGGGGAGATTTTGAAGCATGCTCTTTGAAAATCTTGGAGAATATGGGAGGGCAAATTTTGGGGTACAACAGTTGCCCCTGTTCAATCTTCTTAAACCTGAGGATGCAGATTGGCTGACGTGCCTTTCTTAATCCGAAGGTGGAAGATGATTGAACACTAGAGTGCCCAGAAATTTGCGCTCACATAGTAGTGTGATGGTGGGAATGGGCTTACAGATGCCATTTGGAGATTGATGGATTAGGATGATGGGCTTATAGATGCCATGCTGAGAGATGATGGAAGGTGGATGGGCTTATAGATGCCATCTGGTTGTCAATCGCGTAAGAGATTCCTTAGCGAGAATTTGCGTACCTGAAAAGAAAAATGATTACCTGGCCTGTTACAGGAGCTGGTCTTCAAACTCTTTGTATAGATGCGCCCTGACTGGTTACAGGAATTGAATCTGGAGCTTCAAAAAGGTGATGAATGAACTAGGGATGGTTACTACCTCAACGGGACGGTGAGAGAACCTTGGACGATTACTACCTCAACAGGAACACTGAGAGAATCTTGGGTGATTACTACCTCAACAGGAACGCTGAGAGAATCTTGGACGATTACTACCTCAACAGGAACGCTGAGAGAATCTTGGGCGACTTCAACCTCAACAGTAACGCTGAGAGAATCTTGGATGTCTTCTACTGAGTCTTCTTCAGGGAAATCTTTAGGGATCGATTTAACTGGACTAGAGAAGGCCTTTGATTGGATAAGAATCAAGAAAAATCTTAGGGTCGACTTAACTGAACCAAGCAAGGTCTTGGAATATCTTCAACTGGATAAGAATCAGGGAGATCTTAGGGTCAATCTGACTGAACCAGAGAAGGCCTTTGACTGGATAAGAAACAGAAAAATCTTAGGGTCGATTTAACTGAACCGGACAAGGTCTTGAAATCTTCAACTGGGTAAGAATCAGGGAGATCTTAGGGTCGATCTAACTGAACCAGAGAAGGCCTTTGACTGGATAAGAATCAGGAAAATCTTAGGGTCGATTTAACTGAACCGGTCTAGGTCTTGGAATCTTCAACTGGGTAAGAATCCGGGAGATCTTAGGGTCGATCTGACTGAACCAGAGAAGGCCTTTAACTGGATAAGAATCAGGAAAATCTTAGGGTCGATTTAACTGAACCGGTCTAGGTCTTGGAATCTTCAACTGGGTAAGAATCAGGGAGATCTTAGGGTCGATCTGACTGAACCAGAGAAGGCCTTTGACTGGATAAGAATCAGGAAAATCTTAGGGTCGATTTAACTGAACCAGTCTAGGTCTTGGAATCTTCAACTAGGTAAGAATCAGGGAGATCTTAGGGTCGATCTGACTGAACCAGAGAAAGCCTTTGACTGGATAAGAATCAGGAAAATCTTAGGGTCGATTTAATTGAACCAGACTAAAGTCTTGAAATATAGCTGAGAACTTAACTGGATCTTTCCTGAAAGGTAAAGGTCAGTCATATGCAAGGCATGATATGAATCAAGCGATGATGTTCTCAACATAAATGAGATTTGTAAGATATGATGCGTATATGCATGCTATAATGTATGAAAATGTGATGTTTATGAATGCATCTTTTTGTCTTAGGAAAATAAATCCTTGACGGGTGCCGGGAAGTCACATCCTGGGCTGATGTTGGAGAATAGTGCTTTGTTGTTTCCGCTGGGGATGATAGTTGCAAGAATACCGGTAGGAGAAGATAACTCCGTTGGGGAATAAACTTGGCGAATGGATTACTCTGCGGGGAGAAAAGTACTCTAGTGATCTTGCTGGGGAACAATACTCTGTGGGGAGAGAGGTATTTTGCTGAAATATTGATGGTAACTCCGCCGGGGATGCCGTTGTTATGTTGGACGTGTTAATAGACTTCGCTGGGGATAAGAAGACTTCATCGGGGACGATCTTTCCGTGGCTTTTTGGCTGAGGATAACCCAGTTATATCCTGGTAGGGAAATAACTCTTTGCATAAAGCTGGGAGACGCGTTCGTGCTCTACGGGGATAAGCTTCCAGAATCTACTGGGGATAAGCTTACTGCTTGGGGAGATGGATTCCAACTTTCCTGGGGAAACTGGATTGGACTCTCCTGGGGAAGTTTTGAACTGTACCGGGGAAGTGACTCCATTGAATGTTTGATATACCGCCGGGGAACAATCTTTAGACCAAGACTGCCGGGGATGCTTGTTAAGAATGTCTGTATATTGCTGAGGAATGTTGAGATCTGCTGGAGGATACCCAACTTCCCTAAGGTTGACTGTACTTTGCTTGGGGAGAGTGCACTGACTTGCTGGTTCACTCTCTGGGGAATTAAGATATGCTGGCTATGTTCTTTAGCCGAACTCACCTTGGTACCTTGGTGGACGGAACAATTAGATTGCTTAGACAACTCTTTATTGCCCCTGTTTCTAATATTACTTGTAACTAATCCTTTGTTTCATATGCAAATATTCATGAGTTAGCAAATTATTGTCAATGCATATATCACAAATTGAACCTTGGACGTTCTTCGCAAAACAAAACAGAAAAAGGAAAAAACAAAAGGCAGTTTGTAGCTGAAAAGTGAATTTGTATTGATTTTTGAATTTGCCTGTAAATAGGCATTTATGTACAAGAGGCTGACGTCCTAGTAAGAGACCGCCGCCGAACAAAAGAGTTTATACAAATTTATACAAAAGAAAATAAAACCGTTGTGTGAAATAAATGATCCCACTGGGTTTCAACTCTGCTATCGCCTTTATATCTTCGAGCGTCTCATCACTTGACGACCTTAGTTGAAGATGAAGCTGACTGATCGATGCCGTCTGAACTTTGATGTAGATACCGGATTCTGGATGCAAAGTGATCCAATGAGACATAGTATTACGCTTTATCCCTAACTTTTTCCTGGACCGCCCTTTCGGGTTTTCAGTCCACCGGGATACCCATTTTTGCCCAAGCCACCTTTTTCAGGTTTTCGACTTGCCGGGTGTACAGATTTTTTCATTTCATCCCTTCATTTTGCCCGAACCCTTTTGGTTCGCCGGGAAGCCCTAATTTTTGCCTAGGTATGTCAACCTAGCGGGTCTTTTTTCATGCGTAGTATCTTTTTACTATGTCTGCATTAGCGGGGTGAGGAAGGTCGTCACCATCCATGTTGGTTAGAATCATGGCTCCTCCTGAGAACACATGTTTAACCACTAATGGCCCTTCGTACGTAGGGGTCCATTTGCCCCTTGGATCACTCTGAGGAAGGATGATTCGCTTGATTACCAGATCCCCAACTTGATATTCTTGTGGTCTGACCTTTTTGTTAAATGCCCTGATCATCCGTTTCTGATACGTCTGACCATGACAGATAGCAGCGAGTCTCTTTTCATCAATAAGGTTTAGCTGATCAAGTCGTGTCTGGATCCAATCATCTTCGTTCAGATCTGCATCCTTCATTATCTGGAGAGAGGGTATCTGCACTTTGATCGGTAAGACTGCCTCCATACCGTAGACCAAGGAGAAGGGAGTTGCCCCGGTTGACGTCCTGGCTGAGGTACGGTACCCATGTAGAGCGAACGGTAACATCTCGTGCCAATCTTTATAAGTCACTGTCATCTTCTGCACGATTTTCTTAATGTTCTTATTTGCTGCTTCTACAGCTCCATTCATCTTCGGTCCGTAAGGAGAAGAGTTGTGGTGTTGTATCTTAAACTGCTCGCAGAGCTCAGTGATCATCTTGTTATTGAGATTGGTACCGTTGTCTGTAATGATTCTCTCCGGGACGCCGTATCGATAGATCAAATTATGCCGAATGAACCGTGCCACGACAGTCTTGGTTACCATGGCGTAGGAAGCTGCTTCAACCCACTTTGTAAAGTAATCAATCGCCACTAGGATGAAGCGATGCCCATTGGGCGCTGTAGGTTTAATCTCACTGATCATATCTATGCCCCACATTGCAAAAGGCCACGGCGCAGTCAGGACATTCAGAGGAACTGGAGGAACATGCACCTTGTCTGCGTAAATCTGGCATTTGTGACATGTCCGAGAATGTTGGTAGCAGTCGACTTCCATTGTGGACCAAAAATACCCTGCCCGAAGGATTTTCTTTGCCATAGTGGGTCCACTGGAATGTGTTCCGAAGGTCCCTTCATGTAGCTCTTCCATAATCCTTTCTGCTTCTGTCTTATCCACACAACGCAGTAGGGTCAAATCATGGTTTCGCTTGTACAGAATGCCGTTGCTAAGGAAGAACTTCGCTGCAAACCTTCTTAGAAATTTCTTATCGTTGACAGATGCACCTTCAGGATATTCCTGAGCTTCCAAGTATCTTTTCACCTCATGGTACCAAGGCTTCTCAGTCACCAATTCAGTCTCGAGATCACAACAGTATGCCGGTTCATCCAGTTTCCAGATAATGATCCGGGGAGCCTCATTGTCCCATTTGACTTTGAACATAGAAGACATCGTAGCTAACGCGTCCGCCAGCTGATTCTCCTCTCTTGGGAAATGTTCAAAAGTTATCTCTGTGAAGTGGGGGATCAATGTCAACACACATTCTCTGTAAGGAATAAGATTCAGATGTTTCATATCCCACTCTCCTTTGATCTGATTGATCACGAGAGCGGAATCTCCGAAGACACTCAGAAACTTGATCCTTAAGTCAATCGCAGCTTGGAGACCCATGATGCATGCCTCATACTCCGCCATGTTGTTGGTGCATTTGAAACATAGCCGAGCAGTGAGTGGAGTATGAGTGCCTTGGGGGGACATGATTACAGCGCCGATACCGTTACCCAAAGCATTGGAGGCTCCGTCAAAATGCATAGATCATCGAGATCCTTCCTCAGGTCCTTCATCCGGTCCAGGTACTTCACAATCAGTCACTATCGTGATGCTCTCGTCCGGAAACTCGAAGTTCATTGACTGATAGTCGTCTACTGCCTGATGTGCCAAGTGGTCTGCCAATACACTTCCTTTGATGGCTTTCTGGGTTGTGTACTGGATGTCGTATTCCGTCAAGATCATCTGCCATCTTGCTATTCTCCCAGACAGAGCAGGCTTTTCAAATATGTACTTTATAGGATCCATCTTTGAGATCAACAAGGTAGTGTGAGTCAGCATATACTGTCTCAGCCGGCGAGCAGCCCATACCAAAGCGCATCAAGTTTTCTCAAGCAGTGAGTATCGGGTCTCACAGTTGGTAAACTTTTTGCTAAGGTAATAAATGGCATGCTCTTTTCGGCCAGACTCGTCATGCTGCCCCAGCACACACCCCATTGAGTTGTCGAGTACCGTCAGGTATAGTATCAGAGGTCTCCCCTCAACCGGTGGCATAAGGATGGGTGGTTCTTGGAGATACTCCTTGATTCTGTCAAAAGTGGCCTGACATTCATCGTTCCAATGTACTACCTGATCTTTCTTCAGCAGCTTGAAGATTGGTTCACAGGTAGCAGTTAGGTGTGAGATGAACCGAGCAATGTAATTCAGGCGTCCTAGAAAGCCTCTGACCTCTTTCTCTGTTTTGGGAACTGGCATCTCTTGAATAGCCTTAACCTTGGCAGGGTCCACTTGAATACCCTTATCACTCACAACAAAGCCTAGCAATTTTCCAGATCTTACCCCGAAGGTGCACTTGTTCGGGTTCAACCTCAGCTTGTACAACTTCAGACGGTCAAACAATTTCTGCAGATGATCTAGGTGTTCTTCCTCAGTCTGGGACCTTGCGATCATGTCGTCAACATACACTTCTATCTCATGATGGATCATGTCATGAAATAAAGCAACCATGGCACGTTGGTAGGT
This sequence comes from Vicia faba, assembly GCA_948472305.1. Classification (NCBI taxonomy): domain Eukaryota; kingdom Viridiplantae; phylum Streptophyta; class Magnoliopsida; order Fabales; family Fabaceae; genus Vicia; species Vicia faba. The sequence goes on along the minus strand of OX451738.1, from coordinate 1,036,807,526 downwards.
TGCCCCAGCATTTTTCAGTCCAAAAGGCATGACCTTGTAGCAGAAGGTGCCCCACTGAGTAACAAAGGTAGTCTTCTCCATGTCTTCAGGAGCCATCTTGATCTGATTATACCCTGAAAAACCATCCATGAAGGAGAACACCTTGTGCTGAGCCGTATTGTCAACAAGGACATCAATGTGAGGTAGAGGGAAGTCATCTTTGGGGCTGGCCCTGTTCAGATCCCTGTAATCGACACACATTCTGACCTTACCGTCTTTCTTTGGTACCGGCACTACATTAGCAACCCACTGAGGGTAAGAAGTCACTGCAAGAAACTCGGCATCAAACTGTTTCATGACCTCGGCTTTGATCTTCTCAGACATCTCTGGACGCATACGGCAGACCTTTTGCTTAACCGGAGGGCAGTCTTCCTTGGTAGGCAAGTGATGGACCACAATGTCAGTATCTAACCCGGGCATGTCTTCGTAGGACCAGGCAAAGATCTCCACATAATCATGTAACATTTGAGTCAACCGTTGCTTCACGCTGAGCTCTAGGTTGGCACCTATCTTTACCTCCTTTCTGTCCGTATCAGTACCTAGATTTATCGTTTCCACTGGCTCTTCATGGGTTTGAATTTCCCTCTCTTCCTGGAGTAACAATCTTGCAAGCTCGCCAGGCACTTCGCAATCATCTTCACCTTCGTCTTCGGCTAAGTTGATCGGATTTTCGAAGTCATAACTGGCAGTAGCAGAGTCGTTACCAGTGAGATCCAGAGTGGATTGAAACCTGTATGAGTGAGTGTGTGTAAATACAGTTGTTTTGCAATATATAAAGAAAGGAAAGAAAGAAAGGGAGCATAAGATTTGAAATGCGAGAAAACGTCCAAGGTCTTTATTCATGATATATGAGATGACAATTAATATGCCCTCACAAATGAAGCCACGGTGCCCCGGGTAAGACACCGGGCCATAGAGTTTTAATTGTTTATTACAAATAACAAAACAAAGGAATTCATTACTCAGTAACAAGAGAAACAGGTAGATTGTCCTTTGCACTCCAATTGCTAGGTCCACTGTCGGTTGCCGGGTAAATCCAGCTATCAAACTCAGCTTCATCCACTTCATCTTCGTCCCCAATAGCATTCACTCCATGAGCAGGCAGGGGAGCTGTCACTACATTAGGCTTCTCAGATGCCTCAAATTGTACCTCCTTCGTATCAATAAGGTCCTGCAGCTTATTCCTTAGGGCCCAACAGTCATCAGTGGAATGCCCCGGGCTATCGGAGTGATAAGCACATCGGGCATTCAGATTATACTTGGGAGAAGCCGTATTCACAACCTTCGGGGCCTCTCTAACAGTCACCAAATTGGTGGATAGTAACTGCGGCAATATTTGTGACAAGGTCATACTTAGCCGGGTGAACTCTCTTCTGGGTCTTTCAGCCCTTTGAGGATTGGTTTGCCGAGGAGCGGCAGCAGGTTTAGCAATCATCACCGCGTTGACAGATTGGCGGCGCTCAGGTTTCTCTTGTCTTCTAGACCCATATACAGCACTGGCCTCCTTCTTAAAGGGCTTCTTCTCAGAACTTGCAGATGCACCCTTCTGAATTTTGCCGGACTTCATTCCAGCCTCTATTCTCTCTCCAATCAGAATAAGATCAGTGAACCCTGCAGATGAATTACCGATAAGATGATTGAAAAATGGCCCAGAGAGGGTCCCCAAGAACATGTCTACCAACTCCCGGTCAGTTAACGGAGGCTGCACCCTGTAAGCCAGATCCCTCCACTTCTGTGCATACTCTTTGAAACCTTCGCTTGACCCTAGCGACATACCCTGGAGTTGGGTACGTGTAGGAGCAAGGTCGGCATTATATTGATACTGCTTATAAAAAGCAGTAGCCAACTCCTCCCAGTTACGAACTTTGGTCCCATCCAGCTGATAGAACCATTCGAGATGAGTCCCTGAAAGACTCTCCTGGAAGAAGTGGATCCACAAGTTCTTGTCCACTGAGTACGGTTGAATCTTCCGCACATAAGATCTGAGGTGTAGCTTGGGACAAGACGCCCCGTCATACTTGGTGAAAGATGGTGCCTTAAACTTGTGAGGAATAATCACACTAGTAGATAAGCCCAAGTCTCCGAAATCCAGCCCAGGCACTTGTTGGATCTCCATTGCATTCAGTCTGTCTTCCAACTGCTTATACCGGTCTTCAGCCGGAGGATACTGTTCCTCATTGAAGTCAGTCTCGTTGTCAGAGACTACTGGACTAGGACCTTTTCCCCCTTGGGGACTGCTCTTGCCTATAGAAGAACCAGCTTCCTCATTCTGCAGAGTGTTGCCAAACCTCCGGCCCGTGTTGAAAAGGACAGTTCTCTTCTTCTTCTTCCCCTTCTTCAGGAGTAAAGCCTTCAGCTCTTCTTGGCCTTGAGCCAAACCCATGATCAGCTCCTGAAATTGCGCGTTCTGCGCCTGAAGGGCCTTGATAGACATCTCGGTTGATGATGAGTCAGGGTTCATGATGCTGAAATAAACAGCGAAGAACAATAAGCAACCTGAAAAGAAGAAAACCTGCTATGCACATGATGAATGGAATGCACATGAGTTATGTTTTCAAAGACGATCGAGAATCAACTTTGTAAACAAAAAGGAACACACTTCATTAGATTCAACTTTGAAACTTTAAATTGTTCAACAGATTGCCCTTAGGCGTTACATAAAAGGGAAATACTGAAAAGGGAAATAAAACTGTAAAAGAACATCCAGAGCTTCTTATTGGTCCCATGGTCTCCTCTTATCAGTGCGGATGTAGTCATTCAGAGCTCGCTCATTCTCCAACTGCTTTGTCAGCTTCTGGATCTTCAATTCCTGCTCATTGAACTTTTCCCGATACGAATCCCGTTCTTCTCGCAGTTGCGACCAAGACCTCTTTAATGTCTCATAATCAGTAGGTATCTGAGGAGGGAGGACAGTGGGAGGAGCCCCATCTTTGTCAGGATACTCAAGAATGATGGGTCTGACAGCTTCATATGGCATACCTAACTTCTGAGCACAGATGCGAACCCATTTGTAGTAGGCTTCCATAGGTAGAGAAGTCTTTGGCCCTAACTCTTGTGGGTCAGCTTTATGAACTTTGTCCCAAGCCTTGATGAACCTACGACGCAACTCGTCACTATCCACCCGAAACTCAAAACTGATGTGAGGCACCAACATCTCATGAGGCCCTGCTCTTCTGGCTCTTCCAAACTGACGGAGCGCTAGACATGGATTGTAGGAGATCCCCCCTTGAGTACCAATCAAAGGAACATTAGGGTATTCCCCGCAGCGATCAATAACGGCTACCTCATCCAAACCTCTGAAAGTCCAAACGATGTCTTTATCAGTGAGAGACATTAACCTATGGGCCCAACCTCTTCCTTCTTGGTTCTTCAGCACGAACTTAGGGAGGTGCGAAATAAACCACCTCACCAACAAAGGGATACAACACCATAGGGTTCCTCTTCTTCGGGTAGTACGAGCATAAAGTTGTTGCAGGATGTCACCCAAGAGAGTGGGCACAGGGTTCTGAGACATAAAGATCCTTATGGCAGTGACATTGATAAAGTTGTCAGGATTAGGAAACAATACTAGCCCATAGATTAAGAGAGCCAAGATGTCTTCATATTCCCTAAAGTCCAAGTCATTCCAAAAACTGTTAGCTTTACCAATCAGAAACTTGGCCAAGAAACCCTTAACTCCGCTTCTAGTCACCCAGTTGTCCATTACTTCTTGATGTGTCAAGGGAAGAGCTGCAGCAACCTCCTCAAGCCTGAGGGTCTTTTCCCAACCAGTGAAGGGAGTATGATCCAAGATAGGGATACCAAGCAAATTGGAGAACTCTTCCAGGGTAGGGACCAGCTAGAAGTCTTGAAAGGTGAAGCACTGGTACAGAGGGTCATAGAACTGGGTCAGGACACTCATCAACTGTTGATCCCGCTTTGCGGTGACTAAACTGAGAAGAGAACCATGCCTCTGGATGAAGGAAGTGGTATTCGGAATCCTGCTAACCAACTCTTCAAGCAACTCAGGTGGGTGAACAAAGTTGAACCGGATAGTATTCCTTCGCACAGGCATCATGATGTCCTACAAAACAGAGCAAAGGTGAAACCCTCCTGTCTTTGAAATGATCAGTCCTTATGCAGGATGCATGCAATGCTCATGATGTTATGATGTTATGATAAAACACACCACAAACATTTACAAAGGCAAACATGGTAAGGCACACAAGTCACACAAGACAAGCCCCTAAAGTTTAGGCCAGCATGAGGTCTAGGTATTACCCTCTTTCAGTTTGTTGGTTCATACCTGTCCTATCAAAGTAACCGGGTTCTTAGAGGATCCCAATATCACTGACTACCCTCAATCGGTCATAACTCCAGCATCACAATCTTTTCTTGCAGCCAGAACCATCACGAGAGTTTAGCCTCAATGGGCGTAGCATACTGCTACTGTTCTAATGGCCAAGTTGTGTCATTTAAGGTTCTAAGGTCTGTTGGTGCTTAATGACTCCTCAGAAGACCCATATTCTCCTCGTTGCAACACAAGGGATATCGGTACAGACCAAGGTGCCACACCAACGTAGCCACTGCTTCACCCGTGTCGGTCTACGCCGGACAAGTCCCTCACAACTTATGCTACCTAAACAGGGTATCCCCAGAGCCGGGTTAGGATCTATGTAACTCCGATGCAACCCACAATTTAAAGCAAACAAGTCAAAACAATTGAAAACACAGTTATGAACTATCCTAAGGTACACCTCACTTTAAGATGATCCCCAGCAGAGTCGCCAGTTCTGTGATCGATGGATCTGGAACTGACTATTTAACGCTGGTTCGCGAAATGTTGCGGAAGCAAGAGTCGCCACCGTCTTTTATTTTCTCCCAATGGAAAGGACAAAAGCACAGAAAAATTCCTTATAGAGATTGCTCTCGGTTCGGGAGGTAGATTATAGAAAGGGAAGGTGTTAGCACCCTTTCTATCCATGGTTATCCATGGGCTCTTAGATACTTGCTCATTGTGTATTCAAAAATGGTTTGTTTGCTTTCAACTGTGGGTTTTAAAAAGTTTCTTTGAAAATTTCAGTTCGACTCTTGTGTCAGTCCTCAAGAGTGTTTGAAAAGTTGCTTTCGAAAGCTTTTTGAAAAGTGTCGGTGTGAAAAGTATTTTTGATTTGTTTTGAAATTAGAGCAAGTATCTAGAGTCGTCTACCTACCCTAAGGAATTCGTCTGTGTAAATGTCCTTGAAGTAGTGCCATCCCACCATTGAGAGGTAGGTAGCACCACCATTGGAGGTGTTCGGGTCAATTCGAGGGTTCGGGACATGGTGATCACCGGAGCAATAGGAAGACACCTTAGAAGCTACCCTCATGCCATGTTCATGGACATGAGGACTTACTAAAACGTCCTCTACTCGACGACCACGTTTCGAGGGCAAGGCAACAATGAGGCGTACCCTAAGAGTGGTGTGTGAATTTGTGTGTTGTTTTCAGTTTATGTTTTATCTTGTACATGTATCATGGTGATCTACGCTTGTTTTTAATTTAGGCCATACATTCTTTCATGCAAATTATTAACAGTTAAAAAGATGCGGAATTAAAAAGTCCTACGCTATTACAAAGGCGCGGGTCCACATCGCCAAATTAATCCAGGACCCGATTTAAATAAAAAATAATGCGGAAAATAAATAACCTAATTGATCTATTACATAACTTTGGGAGAATTACATGATATTCGCAAAAAAGAAATAAAAGTAAAGTGCGAAAAGAAGTAAAGTCGGGAATGAGGGCGTTGGACCCTTTTAAAGGAATTGAATTAAAATTACGAAATTAATTAAATTAAATGAGAAAAGGAAATTATTTTTTGAGTTTTTTGTATTTATGGATTTTTAAATGAAATTAAAAGAAAAGTTAATTAACCCTAATTCTAAATTTGTTTTTTTATTTATTAAGAAAATGCTTTTAGTTTGACCTAATTTATATTAATTATTTACATGGCAAATTTTATTTACAAAATAATAATTAATAATTAAATAGGGTGAAAAAGAAAAAGGAATAAAAGTATAAAACCCTAATTCTACACTTATTTTAGTTTATTACAAAAAATATTAAAATTTAAACCTAGAATTAAAATTAACTTAATTGTTAAATTTATTTACAAAGAAAAGATTAAATAAAATATATTTATATTTTTTGGCTTTTTGATTTTTTGGTATTTTTTATGAAAATTAATTACTTTTTGTGAATTTATTAAAATAATTAAAACAAGATAAAACAAGAATTAAAATAAGAGAAGAAATTTAGAAAGAGATGTACAAACAGGGGGGGGGGGGTTATCTGGCCCTTTTGAAGGTAACATTGTAGCAATCAGGCCCAATGAATTAAGGCCTTTAGTTGACTTTTCAGTGCGCGTGTGGCATGGTCAATGGAGGTGCATGATAGACCTCTCATCCTGGCTTTTGGATTGATCTCAGTGGCCATGTGGCAAGTCTCAGCGCTGCGTGTTTGGTGGTCGTCTGGACATGTTGAGTACCTGATCATATTACAAGAAAAAATAGAAAGACATATGGGGGACCTGGGAATCGAACCCAGGTCCCAATGCTTGCAAACGTTCCTCTCCACCAACTGTGCCAACGCGTTTATTCAATAGCCTAATGGAATACAATGATTATAAGAAAAGACAAGAATTAGTGGTCTGAACCAATAAAAACGCGCGCCAACTTCAAATCAACCAACCGCTGGCTTACACCTCATCTTCTTCTCCACCCGTTTGCTTTGCCTGAAAAAAGAAACAGATGAATAGCGGGGGTTTTAAACCCCCACTAAATGAAGAACATGATAATAGCGATTAGCGTATGGTTGCTCATAAATTGAGCGCGACTAGTGTAATCAATTCGTATGGAGGTCGTGAGTTCAGTGGTCCAGGTCTTGTTGGCCAATTTTTCCAGAATAAGGAAGCCCCAAATTTACAGCTCTGAAACCCTAGCAAGCTTCAATGGTGGATTCACATACCGGGCACGAAAACTCAATTAAAGTACACCATTAGTTTCAGGAAGTGCATATTAGTACAAAACGATCATTAAAATGTATGAATATGGCATATAAATCAAAGCACGAATATGAGAAAAGTTTGAGAAATTTGGACTTCTATATACCAATTCTTGATGCGTGGGGACTGGAAAAGGATGCAGTTAGGTTCCTTGAAGCCTTGGCAAGCTATTGAAATTGGTTAGAAGCTTTGAATTGTCCTCTAATGCAGTTTTCAGTTTTGACTTTTTCACCAAAAATTGCAAAGTGTGTTCTTAGGTTTGGGCGCATCTTCCAGGTTCTCTGCATTAGGGTTAGGTTTGTGCTTGTATAAGGAACGATTTTGGTCAATAATCCAAGCCCAAAGCTTTGTCTTTAATGGTTTTCAAAATTTGATTTTTATGAATCTTTTTACAATCTTTTCCTCATGAAAAACATGCCAATTTGCACCAAATCTTTCTTTTTTTGATGTGCACGAGATCTTGAGTCTTTAAGGAGTCTATTAGCTGTATCACAAGATTCAAAACACATGCTTTGCTATTTTTGTCATATTTTATTTAATTAAATGAATTAATGGTGATTAAAAATTCAAATAAATAATAAAAAATGATGAAATAACTTCCCTTTGGGCCAATGGTCGTGCATAGCCTTTGGATGATGATTCTTGGAAGAAATTGTGGCCCACTAGCAATTTTAAGGCATTTGAAGCAAAGTTGACTTTTCAAAATTCCCAAAAATTTCCCAACTTCCACAAGGCATATCTTGCTCAATTTTTAAGCTTTGATCATGTTCTTGGACATTTTGGAAAGGTCTTGAAGTCCTCTAACCAATGCCTTTGGTCCCATGTCATTTTGATTTACCAATATCAAGTTATGGTCTTTGACTTAAAGTCCCTTTTTGTTGACTTTTGAAAATGACCTATAATGTTGAAATTGATAACTTTTTGTGAGAGCATTTATTGGACTTGAAGTGTGAAGAGGAGTTGTAGGAAATGTCTTTCTCTTCAAAATGAGCTTTGGATGGAATTTTTTTGATAAACCATGTGGAAGTTATGCCTTGGTCAAGTTACAGTTGACTTTTCAACTGTCCAAACATGGAAACTTTTGCATCTTGAGACTTTTTGAGCCATGCCTTGAGAATCATGATCAAGCATTGATAAAATGATGTTTGTGGCTTCAAAATGAGATGTTGACCAAAAATTTGAACTTTTGACTGTCAAATGACCATTTTGCCCCTGCAGTTGACTGTTGAGCAATTAGGGTTTTTGACTGTGCAATCTTGTGCTGTAAGTCTTGAAACTTGGCATATGGATGCTTGACCATGTTTGTAGGCATGTGGGACTTGATTGGACCCTTGGAAACTTCAATTTTTTTGCTAGAATCAAAACCCTAGTTTTTGACTGTTAGGAGGCCATTGAACTGTGCAACCCTTGGGGAGATTTTGAAGCATGCTCTTTGCAAATCTTGGAGAATATGGGAGGGAAAATTTTGGGGTACAACAATAAGCTTTTTCCAAAAGTGATTTCCCCAGTCAGAGAGCCTTCTAGAACTTAGTTCCCCTCAGAGTTAAGTTTCAGCATCCCCAAGCGGAGCCTTAAAATCTGAAAATCCGATCCCCAGCGGAGCTAAAACTTCCAACTATCAATCCCCAACGGAACCAGACTAGTGAACCTTCTCGCCACGGAGATACTTCCCACCAGATTGAAGATTCTCAATTTTACTTCTCCAGCTTAAGCCTACCAGGTTCTGGACTCCCCAGTAGAGATCATCAGGATCCTCATTCCCCAAGTCACCGAGGACTTTCAATCCCCAGCAGTGGTCCTAGGGTCCCTTAATAACTGAAGATCTTGCTCCCCAAGCAATCAGCAGTCAACAAGGATTTCTCACCCTCAATAACCAAAGGATTCTTCTATCCCCAGCTTCAGTTATGGGTTTATTTCCCCAACATTTGTCAAGGATTTATTCTCCAAAACAAATTACATTTCAAACTGATCGGTCATTCAAAAGTTCCTTCATCACCTGTTGGAAGTTACAATCGTCAAAGATCAAATTCTCACGGAGTTCAAGTTATGAAGCCCGGATTTGACCAGATAGTATCTTAATCTCTACAGCATATTGTGAAGCCCAGAGTACGACCAGATAACAATGCCAGACTACCGCCAAGCCTGGATTGCGACCAGATAGTGGTATCCCCTCAGAGCAAGCTATGAAGCCCATATTCGACCGGATAATAGTTTAATCCCCAACAAGTTTCTGTGAAACCTGGATTACGACCAGACAGCAGTCAAGAATACTACGAAGTCTGGAGTCGACCAGATAGTGGTATATCTTCAACACAAGCCGTGAAGCCCGAATTTGACCGGATAACAGCTTAGCAAGCTATTGTGAAGCCTGGATTACGACCAGATGACAATACAAGTTTCTGTGAAGCCTGGATTACGACCAGACAACATTCAAGAATACTACGAAGCCCGGAGTCGACTAGATAGTGGTACATCTTTAACACAAGCCGTGAAGCCCGGATTTGACCGGATAGCAGCTTAGCAAGCTATTGTGAAGCCTGGACTACAACCAGATGATAATACAAGTTTCTGTGAAAGCCTGGAGATCGACCAGATAATAGTTAAGTGTTATCGGAAGGAAGATTCTCATCCTTGAAACCTCAGAAGATTGGTATAATCCCAATTTCTGACCCTTAACAGAATGAAGACTCTCGTCCTGGAATCCCCAGTAGATTGGCATACAACCCAAGCTCCTGATTCCCCAACAGCAGTCCCAGGACTTCTCATTTTCAACGATCAAAGGATTCTCAATCCCCTGCAGCAGTCCAGGATTTACTTTCCCCCGACAGCAGTCAAAGATTTTGTTATCTAGGATCCGCCTTCCTCAGCAAGACAGCTCATCAACTTACATGCTCATCCATTACATTCATATCATAAACATTGATATAACATACATTGCATCATACATTTCATGCAACATAACTTTGTGTTTCAGCTAATATTTTACCCTTTTCAGGATAAGATTATTAAGCTCAAACTTTTGAAAACAGTTTACGGACGCTTCCCAACATGGATGATGCTCTATTGCTTATTCAACTTCAAGACTTCTAAAAACAGTTTACGGGTTCTCCAGACACGAATGTTAACCTATCGCTTGTTCATATTCTTCAACTTCTGAAAACAGTTTACGGATTCTCCAAACACGGATGTTAATCTATCACTTGTTCAGATTCTTCAACTTCTGAAAACAGTTTACGGATTCTCCAAACACGGATGTCAATCCATTGCTTATTCAAGATCCCCAGTTCAGAGATATTCCAAACATGGATACCTTTCTGATACTCGCTCACTCATCAACGACATACAGTTCAAACAAGCATTCCAGATGGCATCTTTAAGCCCATCCCCCGACAAGATTCTGTCACATCTCCAGATGGCATCTCTAAGCCCATCTCCAAATGGCATCCTTAAGCCCATTCCCGCATCCATGTCTAGACGAGTGCAAATTTACGGGCACTCTAGTGTCCAATCTCCTTTTACCTTCGAGACGCGAAAGGCAAACCTGCCAATCTAACTCTTCAGGTGCAAGAAGATTGAACAGGGGCAACTGTTGTACCCCAAAATTTTCCCTCTCATTTCATCAACATTTTCTCACCACAAGACCCTTGGAACTCAAGATCAAGTTAGGGTTTGCTCTGCTCAAGACCCCTCCTTGCACTGTTGACCCAAATTAGGGTTTGAGTTTGCACAAAGATGTTTTGACCTAAAATGCCCAAAGTTACTTTCATGCTTCATGTTGGACTCACAAGTTTATCCATATCAAGTTTCAAGCCTTGATTCCAACCTTTGCCCAGTCAATTGGATAGTTGACCTGGAAATCAGCTGTATTGGGGAAAAAGTCAACTGTGGCCAATTGACAGTCAAACTTCATGATTTTTGACCCACATCAACATTTTTGAACTCATATGGACCATTTGATCAAGTTTGGATCACAATTCCACAAGAAATTTGATCAGATCACCAAAAGGGCAAAATGATCATTTTCAGGGTTTTGACTGCACAAAGGCAAGTTTTGACTGTTTGACCTAACCAATGGCTAAACAAGCTCACATATGGAATCAAGAACTTAATGGTATTGTCTTGAAACATTCAACAAGTTCAAAAGATCTCAAATGCACAGGATTGACAGATGAATTTTCCAGTCAACTGATCAAAATTTGACTGTATACTGAAAAGTCAAACTTTGACTTTTTGGTCAAAATCAAGTGCCAAGATTCATTTTTCATCAAAACATGTCAAATTATGAAACTTGTTCATCAAGAAACCCAAAATTGCAAATTAGGGTTTAAAATGAAGAAATTTCATAACTTAGAAATTTTCTAAGTTATGAAACTTCCTTATTTTTTCCTAACTTTGTCCCATTTTTTTCATCAAGATACAAATGGATTCAAACAAAACTCAAAACATGAGAGTTGTAGTCCATTGCAAAATCTACAACTTTTATTCACAAATTTTCCTCAAAAGAAGCTTGTAGCTCAAGTTATGATTTTTGGAACAAGGGTGCAAAACATTCTTAACTTAGAAAGTTTTTGACCTATTCTAGGCAGGATTTTTGTCCAACTTCATGGCCACTTTTCACATGGTTCCACTTGTAATTTCAATTGGCATTACAAAGATGGATTGTATTACACATTATAAGATTTCCAAATTGTCCAAGAACTCATCCAACACCCTTGTGGTTAGGGAGAATCGAATTTGCAAAGTTGGGCAAAATTCACGTTTGTTCATAACCAAATACATGTTCATACATTGGCATTTTTCAAATCAGCTTATACAAGCTAGCTTGCAGGCCTCAAAACCAGTCTCACACACCATAAATAAATGCCTAACCATTGTGCTAAGTTGTTATTTTGTTCATTTGGTCATTACATGCAAGATTAACCCTTATTTGGAAAAAGCATATTTGCCATTTTGGAAAAGATGCACTTTATGTCAAATAACAAATCCAAGAGGCATGGGCCAGATCTTTGAAGCTAGCATTTGTACACAAATCCCTCTGATCAAGAACAAGAGGGGCAGCATACTTTAGGGCATTGTACAGGCCTGTGTTGAAACTTGCATTTTCTTGCTTCAAGTAGAAGAAAGCTTGCAAAAACTATGGATCTCTCATTCCTGTAAGAACCAACCAAGGCAAACTTTGCAAACATCTTTCACACTCCCTAACTGACCTAAAGCATGATTCCTTCATCACCAATACCTCCTCAAACACAAAAACATCCTCTTGCTGCAGAAACAGAGCAAGTTCTGCAACTTGACTTCCACAAACATTTCCACTCGTGCATTTTGACTAAAACCAGTTCAAACACATTCTATATTATCCACACAAACTATCCCAAGCATTAAATCCAAGCTGTAACATCCTTAACATAGTTTGCCATTTTTGCTTTTAAGCTGTGCAGGTGGACTTCCATAGCACGATACATGCAGTTTCAGAGCAAGCCAAGCATAGGAGAATCATCCTTGGACTTCAGGCAAGCTGTACCAAAGCTCAAACTCCATTGAAGATACCTCCATTGCTGTACACGACTCAAGCTGAAACAGGTAAAAACATGAACTTCTATCTCTCAATATAGGAAGAGTTAGGCTTAGGTTTGTGAATGAAACATGTTCTCCTCATAGCCCTGAAGCCATCCATATACTTACTTTTCATTTATATTGAGTATGCTGTGAGAATTTTGGCCATGAACATTGGAGAAAATTTAGGTCAGAAATTGGGGATGAAGAAATTCTCCCTCGTTTCTTGGAGTTAGGTCAAGTTTTTTTATATGTATGAATTCGTCTCTTCATGCTCTATAATGTTTGTGTTATGATTTTTTGTTAAAAGTCAAAGAATCAGGAGTTAGCTGTTGTACAAGAAGCGCACATTTTGGTTGTTCAAACATTGCTGGAGGTTGAAGAAGGTTGACTTGGGCTGGGCCTGAGTTGTTCCTGCTTTTTGCACCCTCTTTTCTAACTTACACCCCCCTGGCCCATTGTGTGAAATATTCATTATTTTTGCATTTTTCTTTTTGTTTCTGATTCTATATTTTTATTCAAACATGAAAAAACACTAAAAATATTTTTTCTCACATTTTTGCATTTATTTGGTATTTATTTGTTTCATTTAGCATATGTATATAAATAAATGTAATACTTTTTATTTAAGATATTAAAAAAATAATACAAAAATATATATATTTTCAGTCATTATTTTTTATTCACATTTTGAAAACATTTTCTAAAATATACTCATTTTTGTAAATAATTAATATTTTATTCTTGTATATATTTAGTATATTTAATATATAATATAAATACTTGTATATTTATTAGAATATTTAGGATAAAAATATGAAAATAATACATTTTTATTTTTATTAATATATGACACTAAAAAATACTTTTTTTTCACAATATACTTCTTTTATTATTTTTTTGTATAAATTAATGTATAAATATTGTATATAATTAATAAATAATTGCTATTTATTCAAAAATTAGGGTTTTGCCCTAAACCATAAAAATACTCCAAAATTGACCTTTTTATTTTTGTTTATATTTTACATTGAAAAATACTTTTACATACATAAAAAACCATTTTTGTGCATAATACATTTTGCATATTTATTGTATTTATTTAATTATTGTACAATTAAATAATTTGTATATTCAATATGGATGTAATAGTTTTAGATTTAATTTCTTGCTAAATATCCCCCCATTCAAACATTTGTATCCCCATCCCCATAATCATGTTGTAATAATTTAGGACTTTAAATTTCCGCATTTTAAAAGCTTTCAAATTATGCCATGATAGACTTAGGGTTTGTATGCAAATCAAAAATAACAAATATCTTGACCTAATTCAAAGACAAAAATGCATGAAAATGGATAACACAATGCACACTTGCACCCTTAGGGTTACTCCGCTTGTTGCCTTCAAAAATGGGCCATGTTGCATGTTGAGTGTCTTTGGCCAAACAAAAACAAATCAAATGATCATAGTCCCTCGATGACGCTTTCTCAAGTTTCCTAAAAATGATCAAGTCCCTTAAAGGAAAAATTGCCAAAGACACTTGGCACTATTGCATTCATGGTCTAAACGATGACCCGCGCCCGTCTCGTTAACATCCTAACGCAAGGTTGTTCACCAAATACAATGGTGAAACAACACTGTTAAAAGGGTTAAAACATAGGAAAGATCTTTGAGAAATTTAGAGTAGATAGCTCTTGGTTACTTGACCAACTTGCAAAACAAATCCTTGCCATTTTTTCAAAACACACTCCACAACATAACTTTCAAAACAACTTTCAAAAACCTTGAAACATCTTTTCAAAAAGACAAACACCTTTTGTAAAACATTCGAGTAAAGAATTGTTACAAGGGTTGCCTAGACAAGGCATCTTTTTCAAAACATTTTCAAAAACCACACACACAAAGCACCATTTCAAACAATTGAAAGCACCATTTCAAACAATTGAAAATGCAAGGCAAGTGATCTAAGCAAGTAACTAAGAGCCCATGGATAACCATGGATAGAAAGGATGCTAATACCTTCCCTTTCTATAATCTACTCCCCTAACCCATGAAAACATCTCAAAGGTTTTTCCTGTGCTTTTTAACCTTTCCTTAGGATAAAATAAAAAGTCGGTGGCGACTCTTGCTAAACCGAAACATTTGCGAAAACAAACGCAAAACCTCAAGTCAGTTCTCCCACCGTATCACATACATCATATAATATAAGACTAATGCCTATAGAAAAATGAGTTGCTCATGATGGTAACCCGACCTAAATGACTGAAGATCCCAAGAAATAGGTTCAATGGGTAATAACAATATGAGTAATATGAGATGATCATGCAAGTAAAGCATGAATCCTGAAGTAATAAGAGGATGAGATAATAGAAACTCTTAATGAGATATATACTCTGTATGAGGGAGTACCTAGGCTACAGGAGTACTCTTGATAGACTCACCTATGTGATTGTGGAACTTAGGCCGGTTCCTATGGAATTTTGAGGCAGAATTCCTAGAGCCTTCATTAAACTGGGATACACGTGCAGGGCCATTAAAGCACGAGCTATTAGAATACACCTTAAGAAAAGGTTGTGTGCAGGTTTGATGTCTGAGATAGAGTTCAAGACATTTATGTCACTCTTGTTGAATTGGAATCCTACTTGCTATGCAAAGGTTCAAGTTGTAGACACCTTTGTTTATGCACAATCTTAGAAATGTTTGACGTTACTTCTAAAATCAATTTTTTAAATTCAAGTGGGGGATTGTTGGAACATGTCCATGTTTCAATATGTTGAATTTAAAAATTTCTCAAGTCCCACATTGTTAGAATATTTTTTTTGGTTGAAAAAACCATTTAGTCCCACATTACTCATGTGATAAATATTAACTATCCTACTTCACTATATAAGGAGTGCATATGTTTCATTCCAAATCACACCAAAAACTACTTTATTAGTTTTTCCTTCCTCACTCTCATAACTCTGCGTCTCTCGAATTGTCGAAGCGTCATCTTCTTCCCCTTTCTTCATACTCGTTGAATTTTCCGAGTATTTTCTTGAATTCTCTTTAGAGAATTATGTTAATTTCTCCTTATTTGAGTTGAGAAATTTTCAAGTTTAATCTTTTGGATTCTCTTTGGAGAATTATTTGAATTTCTCTTTGTTGGAGAAATTATTATGAGTGGTCAGATGACCATTATTAATTTCTCTTTGGAGAATTATTTGAATTTCTCTTTGTTGGAGAAATTATTATGAGTGGTCAAATGACCATTATTAATTTCTCTTTGGAGAATTATTTGAGTTTCTTTTTGTTTAAGAAATTATTATGACTGGTCTTTGTACCAGATACTATGAATGGTGTTGATACCATATTTGAATGGTCTTGTACCATCAGAGGGTGTATTTCTAGACCGATTATCTATCATGCAAGTAGTAACCGTACAGTATAGAACTGAGCTGTTTTATCCTGGAGGCGGCGCGGTAGTTTGACTGCTTTGCATAATTTTTGAGCAGTGCCGCGAAACGTCTTAAAGAGAGTGACCTAGTCCGCGACTCAACCTGGTAATATCTTCGGTGGCATTTGTTTTAAAATCCAAAAACCAACAAGGATTTTGGGCTATAATTGCTTCATATGACTTTCAAACATCATTATGGACCCCTAAGATCACTCATGACAAGTTTCAAGCCTTGAACCACATTTTTGATCAATCAATTGGACAGTTGACCTAAAAATCAGCTGTATTGGGGAAAAAGTCAAACATGACCAATTTACAGTCAAACTTCATAATTTTTTATCCCCGTCAACATTTTAAGCTTACATGTGTCATTTGGTCAAGTTTAGATCATAATTCCTCAAGAAATTTGGTCAAATCACAAAAAGGGCAAAATGGTCAAAATTAGGGTTTGGACTGAGGAAGGGAAATTTTTGATTTTTAACCTAGAAAATGACCAATTGAGTTCAAGCATGATTTCAAGGATTCAATGGAATCATCTTGACTTAATTACATGGCTCAAAACATCTCAAATTCATTGGATTAACAGATGAAATTTATAGTCAACTGATCAAAAGTCAACTGTACACTGAAAAGTCAAACTTTGACTTTTTGGTCAAAATCAAGTGCCAAGGGTCATAATTCATCAAGACATCTCACAATATAAAACTTGTTCATCAAGAAATCCAAATTTGAAAATTAGGGTTTGAATTTGAAAATTTTCATAACTTAGAAATTTTCTAAGTATGAAAATTTTCTTATTTTTTCTCAACTTTAGGCCATTTTTACACCATGATGCATGATGATTCAAGTAAAGTTCCCAACATGAAAGTTGTAGATCTCCATGAAATATACAACCTTTCTCCACAAACTTTTCCCTAAAGATGCTTGGAACTCAAGATATAAATTTGTGAATACATGGTCATGAACTTGTTAACTTAGTGAAATTTTGCCCTAATTTAGGCAGGTTTTGGACCCAGCTTCATGGAAATTTTTCACCTAGTTCCAAGGGGTATCTCAAAATGAATTTCAAAGATGAACTATAGAGAATATTTCAATATTTCCAAAATGTCCAAGAACTCCTCAAGATCATTTTTGAGTAGGGAGAATCAAAGAGATAATGTTGGCATTTTCTCACTTTTTGTCCAAGCCATTTCATGAAGAACAAAGTTGCAAATCAATCCTATGCTGGCTAATTCATGCTGTACAGGTCCTAAACTTGTTACAAAATCCTTAATTAAATGCTTACTCAGTTTACAAAGCTTCTATCCATGCTTTAGAACCTTTATCCAACTTGTAATTCTATTTATGGCAAAAAGGTTCCATTGCCATTTTGAAAAAGAGCAACTTTTGCAAACTTTACAATCTTGAGCATTGGACCTGTCCCCTTGGCACATACAAGTCTCACAGGTATCAAGTAAGTTGTACAAACTAATACCAACCCTAAGCAAGCTGGTACAAGCATGTGAAGCTTTGTTTTATCATTTTGCTTCAAGTACAAGAAAAGTGGCAAAAAGGCTAGAGAGGGCACTTCTGCTAGAGGGTTGACATCAAACAATTTCAATACTAATATACCAACAATATACAACACAAAGCACGTAGAGAAAGGACAAAAAACACTCTAAAACTAAAAAACACCCAAAATCTGTTCAAACCTACAGTTTCTTCACAAGCACACCCATCTTCCATTTGGCTCGTGCGTTTTGAGTTTGGATCTTTCAAACACCTTACATACTTGATACCTAGTCAATCCAGGCCATCATCCATGTTCTGTAATCACTCCTCTACCATCTGCCATTGTTGACTTTAGAGCTTGCAGTTTGACTTGGCCAAGGAGTTCCAGCTACTTTCAGAGCAAGGCAAGGGTTGGAATACATCCAGGGAAGCTCAAGGAAGCTCAAGCAAGCATCAGGCCTCCATTAAAGTCACTCCATTTTCATACACGATTCCAACTGAAGGAGGTAAAATCTCAAACTCTATCTATTTGTACAGGCAACCATAGGCCATAGTTTGTGAATAAAAAATACAGTCCTCATCATAACGAAGTTGTACATACCATTATCTTGCATTGATTTTACTTGAGCTAAGAGAATTTGGAAGTTGAAATTTCTGAAAATATTAGGTTAAGATTTAGGGCTTTTAAAATTCTCTTTGATCTTTGATAGTTAGATTACATAGCTTCCATGGTTGGAATCATGAGTTCAAGTACTACAATTTTTCATGTTATGCATTTTCATTTTTATGGAAGTATGAGGAAGTTACAGGATGTCTGGCCAAAACTTGAAGAAGAAGATGAAACAGGGCATAGGGCGCGTTTTGTAATATGTTATTTTTGTTTCACTGAAGATAATGGATGTATGGCCACCCCAGTGGCAAAGCAGCGCGCTGGTGAGACCCATGCCCTGGGTTCGAACCTGCGTGCTACTTTTGCATTTTTCACATTTTTTCCTTTTCAGTTTTGTGACTTTTTTGCAGGATTGGGCTTAGCTTCTTGGGCCAGGATTTTTTGCTAACACCATCACCACTAATCTGCTGCATTACCCCCTTGCCAATTTCTCATAGTTTTATTTTTTATTTGATTTATTTTTATATTTAATATTTTAAATATTTTCTTAAATACATAAAAATCCCAAAAAAAAATGTAAAGTTAATCATATTGCATTTTTATTTTATTTTAGTTTATTTTGCACATAAAAATACATTTTATTTTAATAGTATATCATTCATTTTCTTAATAAACTTGTAGATATATTTAAACATACTTATTTCAATTTATTTTTCATTTCATACTTATAAATACTTATTTTTGCATATATTTAATTTTAATATTTATATACAATATTATTTATTATTTTTATACAAATGCACAAAATAATATAGAAACTTTATTTTCTCTTAAATAATAATTAGGGTTAAACCCCTTTTAAGAAAATTAATTCCCTTTTTTTTTATATTTTTAGGTTTAGATTAAATTTTCTTTTACATAAAAACAAGACACAAAAATCTTTTTTACATGTACATTGCATTGTATTTTAAATATTGTATTATATTCATTCTAATTCGTACAAATTCGATTTGGTTGAAATAATTTATTTAACTTTATATTCTTGCAAATTCCCCATTCAAATTTGTATTCCCCCGTCCCATAAATTGTTGTAATAGCTTAGAAATATTTATATTATGTAATTTATCGCTTTATATACCATGATTAGTAATTAGGGTTTGTATGACAAGAACAAAACAAAATAAAATAGAAAACCCTAAATACAAGACAAAATCAAAAGCATGAAAATGATACACTTGCAAACAAGCACCCTTAGGGTTTCTCCACTTGATTTCCTAAAACAAAAATGGACATGTTACGCATGCGAAGTATCTTGGCATAACAAAACAAATATAAGATCATAGTCCCTCGATGACACTATTCAAAGTTGCCTTACAAAATGATATTGGCCCCTTAAAATGCTAAGATACTTTGCAAACATTGCTAATCATGGTTATACAATGACCCACACCCGTCCCGTTTACATCCAAAGATAGGGTTGCTTACCAAATCAATGGTAAGACAACAATGTCAAAGGAATAGAAAATACATAAGAAAGACATTTGAGTAGGTAGATAGATTCTAGTTACTTGCTCCATTTCAAATAAAATCCTTGCTATTTTCAAAACAAACACACACACATTTCAAAAACATCTTACAAACATTGAAAACATTTTCAAAAGACAAATATCTTTGTATATATTCTTACGAACGAGAATCATTACAAAGATTGCCTAAACGAATGGCCTCTTTTACAAAATACTTTCAAAACCACATCAAACACCATTTCAAACAAACAAAAGCAAGTGATCTAAGCAAGTAACTAAGAGCCCATGGAAAACCATGGATGGAAAGGGTGATAATACCTTCCCTTTTCATAATCTACCCCCCGAACTCAAGAGAACATCTCAAAGGTCTTTCCTATGCTTTTTCACCTTTCCTTTTGGATAAAAGAAAAGTCGGTGGCGACTCTTGCTAACTGCAACATTTGCGATAAAACGCAAAACCCTTAAGTCAGTTCCCCCACCGTATCACAGAACTGGCGACTCTTCTGGGGAAATTTATAAAAGGGGGGTTACCTTAGGGTTTAGATCATATTTATTTGCTTACATTGTTTGACTTGTTTGCTTTACATTATGGTTCTTTGTTTGGGTTTGAATCCTCCACCCGGATTTGGGAAACATTATAGGTAAATAGCAATACATTGTGGAAACTATGCGGGGTATACCGACATGGTCTAAGCAATAGCTATGTTAGTGTGACATATTTGTTGGTACCGGTAGCCTTTGAGTCAATCAAAGAGAATACAGGGCCGCTGAGTGATGTCATGAAGCACTAATGAACTTCTAGAACCCTTTACTTGACCAACTTGGCCTTTAGGATGTAGTGAGATGACCGACTTTGGTGCAGTCCAAAGTTGGTAGATACTCGATACTACACTCATTTAGGGTTGGTTTATTGGGATATTCTGGTCGCCATTAAAGAGGCTTGAGCTGAAACAATGACCAAGGAAACAATCCAGTGATTTTGAGCTCCTTAGAACCCGATTACTATTGTTAGGACATGTTGAGCCAACTAAACTTCAAGAGGGTACTTACCTATAAAACCCCATGCAAGACTAAACTAAGAACTTGTTTGATTTGCTTGTATGTGCATATTTATACATGACACCATGGACATCATGAAAATCATATGCATCCACTAACCATTTCAAGGATTTTGGAGATTCATCTTTGTTCTTGTTTTGTAGGATATGGATTCGCTTCGTAGGAAAACTATCCAAATCAACCTTGTAAAAATTCTTCCACAACTCAAGGAGCTAGCTTCAAAGATCCCTGAGAACTCTCCATTCACCGAGAGGCATGGTCGTCTACTCAACTTGGTCACCTCCAACACATAAGAGGATATGGTGAAGGTTCTCTTCCAATTCTTTGACCCTTTGCATCATTGCTTCACATTTCCTGACTATCAGCTTGTGACTACTTTGGAAGAATTCTCTCAACTCTTGAGGATTCCTATTCTCAATCAACTACCTTTCAACGGTACGGAAAAAGATCCAAAGCCAGAAGAGATTGCTCAAGCCCTTCACTTGCACTCATCTGATGTCACAACTCATTGGGAAACTAGAAGTGGTGTCAAAGGTTTCTTAGCAAAGTTTCTGTTTGAGAAAGCCCAAAGCTGTTGGAATTCCTTAGTCTTGCAAGCTTTTGAGGAGATTGTGGCTCTTCTTATCTATGGGATGGTCTTGTTCCCCAATCCTGACTAGCTCATAGATGTGAGCACCATCAAAATCTTCATGTCACACAATCCAGTGCCTACATTACTTGGGGATATCCTACACTCTTTTCACACTCGTACAATGAGGAAAAGAGGTGTACTTATGTGTTGCACTCCCCTCCTGGCAAGATGGTTTATTTCTCATCTTCCCCAATCAGTCTTAAAGAATGAGCAAGGTTTGAGGTGGTCACAAAGGTTAATGATGCTAAAACATTCAGATATTCATTGGTGCTCCCGATCCAGGGAGAATGTTATCATTGTTGACCATTGTGGGAAATTCCCTAATGTCCCTCTACTTGGCATTAGGGGAGGCATCACCTACAACCCATGTTTAGCTCTAAGACAATTTGGTTATGCCTGAAGGGATGGCCCATGTGATATGCTGATTCAAGGCTTGGTTTTCGACTACGACAACGACGATCAATGTATTCGCCAGAGATTCATCCGAGCTAGGAGGATGCTAAACAAGGTGGATAGAAAGACTTTGGGACACAAGAATTCCATCCCTCTTGATCCTTACCTCAAGTGGGTACGAACCCGCGCTCAAAGTCTTATAATGCCTTATCCTTCCATTCTCCCAATGATTATTGAGCCTGTTAAGGAAGGAGAAGTTCCATACACTATCCTACATCCTGACATGCCCACAACTCTTGAAGACCTACAAAGGGATTGGATACAACTCAAAGGAGAGCGTGATACTTTCGAATACCAATTCTACACAAGCGAGAAGAAGGTTTTGGAACTCACTAGGCTACTTCATGAGGATCAGACTCTAAATACCTACATAGCACCAAAGAGGACGCGCAACACTTTTTTATCTTAGAATTTTGTATTATTTTGCCCAAGGGGAATTGATGTACTCAAATTCTAACTTATTAATATAACGTGTGTTTCTTTTTGTTTAAAACAAATTTGAATTTTTTAAATCCTTGAAAGCATTGCATGTATACATATCATTCATCATAACATAAACAGGTCTTTTGCAACAAGTTTCCTCATCTCTCTACTGTTTATTTCAGTAAGATGGATCTCGAACAGACTGTCAAAGATCTTCAGACTCAAAACATGCAGTTTTAACAGTTACTCACAACCCTAGCCAAGGGGAAAGAGGAGATGAAGACTCTGCTGGCAAAAGAGAAAGAGAAAAAGAAGAAGGAGAAGAAACCAGCCGGTGTGGTAATCATGGGAAGAAGGTTTCAAGGACAGGCTAGAAAAACCTTGGATTTTCCAGCAACATCTGATGAAGGAGAAAGAAAAGGAAAAGAAACAGCAGTTCCATCAGACTTTGAAGAGGAGGAGGAAGAGGAAGACTACTCTGAGAACAGTACCCTCCGGCTGATGATAAGTACAGACACTTGGAAGAGCGTTTGAATGCTATGGAAATACAAAGGGTACCAGGTCTAGATTTTGAAGAATTGGGGCTAGTGTCAGGAATTATAATCCCACCAAAGTTCAAAGTGCCGTTATTTGCAAAGTATGATGGGGTTTCATGTCCTAAAATGCACCTCCGATCATATGTCAGAAAGATTCAGCCGCACTCCGCCGACAAAGACTTATGGGTCCATTTTTTCCAAGATAGTTTATCCGGAACACAACTCGATTGGTTTTACCAATTGGAAAGGGCCGATGTCCACAACTGGGAAGAACTTGCCGCAACTTTCTATAAGCAATACCAGTATAATGCAGATTTGGCGCCTACCCATACTCAACTCCAGAGTATGGCTATGGCTTCAAATGAGGGTTTCAAAGATTATGCGCAGAAATGGAGAGATCTAGCTGGGAGAGTGCAACCCCCTCTGTCTGAAAGGGAGTTGGTGGATATGTTCTTGGGCACCCTATCGGGCCCTTTCTTTAACCATTTGATTGGGAGCTCATCTGCTGGGTTTACTGAATTAATATTAACCGGAGAAAGGGTGGAAGCTGGTATAAAGAGTGGACAAATTCAGAAGGATGTGTCTGCCTCTACAACTATGAAAAAACCTTTCACCGGGAAGAAGGAGGTATCTGCTGTTTATTCCCAAAGGAATCAAGGAAGAACTGAACGCCGACCAGTGGTGGGGGCCATTATGATCCCAAAGCCTACATCTGATCAGCCAAGAAATAACCAGCCGAGGGTGGAAAGGCCAGTCCGGCAATTCACCAGGATTAATATGACTCTAGCCCAGGTTTTACCGCATCTTTTGAAATTGAATCTGACAACTTTAAAGGAGGCCCCAAAGAACCTCAATACCGCGTCCCCTCATTATCACCCAAATGCCAGATGCGCATACCATTCTGAAAGTCCGGGTCACGACACTAACAACAGTTGGGCCCTGAAAAACAAAATTCAAGACCTTATAGATGCAAAAGAAGTTGAGTTTGACGCACCTGAGAAACCAAATGTCATTTCCGCTCCGACGCCTAGACATGGTCACAATGCCAATGCTATTGAGGAAGATTTGTTTATTGCTTCAGTAGATGAACTCTTAAATCCGCTCCCGATCATTAAGTTAAACTTGTTAAAAGTTGGTATATTCCCAGGTTGTAATAAAGATTGCCATCTTTGCTTATCCTCGTCAACTAATTGCCCTCTATTGAAGACAGGCATTCAATGCCTAATAGACAATCAAGAAATTTTGTTCGAAAATGCTCCCGTGTTACCTATTCCTGTTAAAGAAATCTCAATCATAACCATCTCCGCCAATCCTTCCAGGGTCCCCAAAAGACCCGTTAGGATTACATCAGTTCCAAAAACTACTCCTCTTATGATCACAATGCCTGGGCCAGTCCCGTATGAGTCAGATAAAATAATACCATGGAATTACGGTGGAGAAATCTATTACCATGGTATCAAACAAGATGAATTGACTGTCGAAGAAGTGAGCTCCAAAGAAGAAAACCCCGACATTAGAAATATTTCCAGAACTAGCAAGATTACCCGTAGTAGTGGAATCTTCTCTCCAGAGATTTCCCCTCCAAAGGCAGTTTTTGGACTCGTGGTCGTTCCGAAGATTACCTCTGTACCAATGATCATACCTGCAAGTGTACCTACCGACAAAGACGACACAATCCCTACTGTTACCCCTACCAATACCTCTACTGCTGAAAATCGAGGGAAAAGCATTCAAGAAGAGCCTGTCCAGACGAAGGCTCAATCACTAGCTATCCCCGAAACATCCAAGAAGGCAATGGAAGAGATCCTGAGGATAATAAAGAAGAGTGACTATGACGTGGTTGAACAGTTGGGGCAAACTCCCTCCAAGATCTCCATGCTAGCAATGCTGTTGTATTCTGAGGCACATGCGAAAGCTCTGGTAAAATTTCTGAAGACAGCCCATGTGCCACAAGAGACATCCGCTAACCAATTCCAAGATTGTATGGCCAGTTTAACAGCTGATAACAGCCTAGGCTTCTTTGGTGCTGATCTGACACCAAAAGGGAGAAAGCACAACGAGGCGTTGCATGTCTCTATGGAGTGTAGAGGAACGACTCTGGCCCATGTCTTGGTGGACACAGGTTCATCTTTGAACGTCTTACTGAAGAAAGCTCTTGAAAGATTGGATTACGAAAGGCTGACATTGAAACCCAGTAACATAGTTGTGAGAGCATTTGATGGCTCGAAGAGGATGGTCCACGGGGAGGTGGACATCCCGATAAAGGTGGGAATTCAGACCTTCAACTCAACCTTCTATGTGATGGACATCCGCCCCTCTTACTCCTGTCTGCTAGGACGGCCCTGGATCCATAATGCTGGTGCTGTTACCTCTACACTACACTAGATGCTGAAGTACCCGGTTCAAGGAAAGATCATAACTGTCCACGGGGAAGAGGAGTACATGATTAGTCATCTGAATTCTTTCCGATATATGGAGTTGGATGGTGAGTTCATTGAAACTCCTTTTCAACATTTCAAGGAGGTCTCTCAAGAAGTAGAGGTAACCAAGGCAGTATCCATGATTCCCAAGATCACAAGACCTCCGCTTCGGATGTTTTCTCTAAAGGATGCCAAGGCAGTAATAGAGGAGGGTGGATGCACCATCTGGGGGCAGCTTCCGGACATCCCGTATAAATCAAACAAGTTTGGCTTGGGGTTTACTTTAACTGCTCAGAAGACTGCGCCGTTCCCATGCTGGAGGGACACCTTTGAAGATTAGTAACCAAGAGGTCAACACAGTGGAAGATGTTGAAGAAGATGGCAGCTTGGAAGATTGGATATTTCCTACTGTCAATGGAGGACTTCGCAATTGGGAAGCCATAGACTTTGTCCCAATAACTTTCATCTCTCAGTAATTTATCTTTTACATTTCTGTTGGACTTGTAATATTCACGAACAATTCACACTTTAAAAACCTTGTGTCTTACCCGAGGCACAATGGTCCATTTGTAAGGGTTTTTATTTCATCTTCATATGACATTCAATGAATCATGGACGTTTTTCCACATACAAACTTTTTGTGCTCATTGTCTTTCTTTTACATTTTATTGTTTAAAGATGGCTATACCCTTACACACACCCACACTCACAAATGCAGGTACCCCTCCATTCCAGATCCCATGGGTAGCAATACTGCTATGGCCTTTAGTGACTCTGAAGATCCAATCTATTAAGCCGAATACAAAGGTGAGGAAGATTGTGAAGTGCTAGGGGAATTGGCCAGACTACTACGACAAGAGGAAAGAGCTATTCAGCCTCATGAGGAACTGTTGGATACAATCAACTTGGGTACCAAGGAAGATAAAAAGGAAATGAAAGTGGGTGCCAATCTAGAGCCGAGTGTCAAGGAACGCCTAATTCATCTATTGCATGATTATGTCGAGATCTTTGCCTGGTTATACGAAGACATGCTGGGACTTGATACAGACATCGTGGTACATCGTCTACCCACAAGAGAAGATTGTCCACCAGTGAAGCAAAAAGTTCGCCGCATGAGACCTGACATGTCAGAGAAGATCAAAGCGGAAGTCATGAAGCAGTTCAATGTTGGATTCTTGGCTGTCACTTCCTATCCTCAGTGGGTTGCCAACATTGTTCCCGTGCCTAAAAAGGACGGTAAAGTACGAATGTGTGTGGATTATAGAGATTTAAACAGGGCCAGCCCTAAAGATGATTTTCCACTTCCCCACATCGATATCCTGGTCGACAATACGACCCAACACAAAGTATTTTCCTTCATGGATGGATTCTCAGGTTATAACCAGATCAAAATGGCACCTAAGGACATGGAGAAAACTACATTTGTCACGCAGTGGGGCACGTTCTACTACAAGGTGATTCCGTTCAGACTGAAGAATGATGGGGCAACCTATCAGCACGCCATGGTGGCTCTGTTTCATGATATGATACATCATGAGATAGAGGTCTATGTAGATGAAATGATAGCCCGATCCTAAACTGAAGAGGAGCACCTTGATCACTTGCAAAAGCTGTTTGTAAGATTGAAGGAGTACAAACTAAGGTTGAATCCAAATAAGTGCACATTCGGAGTCCGGTCCGATAAACTCTTAGGTTTCATTGTCAGCAACAAAGGCATCGAGGTTGATCCTGCCAAGGTTAAAGAGATACAAGAAATGCCTGCTCCTCGTACTGAGAAGGAAGTCAGAGGATTCTTGGGACGCATGGACTATATTTCCAGATTCATTTCTCACCTAACATCTACTTGTGAACCAATCTTCAAACTGTTGAAGAAAGATCAAGTAGTCAGATGGAATGATGAATGTCAAATTTCTTTTGACAAGATCAAAGAGTATTTACAAGATCCTCCTGTCTTGATGCCACCAGTCGAGGGGAGACCACTGATCATGTATCTGACCGTTTTAGAGAACTCAATGGGGTGTGTATTAGGGCAGCGTGACGAGTCTGGCCGAAAAGAGCACGCTATTTATTACCTGAGCAAAAAGTTTACTGACTGTGAAACCAGATATTCACTGCTCGAGAAAACCTATTGCGCTCCGGTATGGGATGCTCGCCGGCTAAGACAGTATATGTTGACTCATACAACTTTGCTGATATCTAAGATGGATCCGATAAAGTACATCTTTAAGAAGCCTGCTCTGTCTGGGAGGATAACTAGATGGCAGATGATCCTAACAGAATATGACATACAATACACTACCCAGAAAGCTATAAAAGGCAGTGTTCTAGCCGATCATCTTGCTCATCAAGCTGTAGAAGATTATCAGTCCATGAAGTTTGAATTCCCGGATGAAGACATCATGACATTAGACAACTGTGAAGAAATCAGACCATATGACAGACCTGAACAAGGATCCCGATGGACCTTGTTCTTTGATGGGGCATCTAATGCACTTGGTAATGGTATTGGCGCTGTACTCATATCTCCGGAAGGGTGTCATACTCCATTTACTGCTAGACTTTGCTTCAATTGTACAAATAACATGACAGAGTACGAAGCATGCATCTTTGGTCTCAAGGCTGCCATATACTTGGGAATCAAATATTTAGATGTGTTTGGAGATCCAACTTTGGTCATCAGTCAGATCAAAGGAGAATGGGACACTAAGCACCCAAACCTTATCCCTTACAAAGAACATGTCTTGACATTGCTACCACATTTTGAGCAGATTACCTTCGAGCATTTCCCGCGAGAAGAAAATCAGCTAGAAGATGCTCTAGCCACAATGTCATCTATGTTTAAACTTAATTGGGATAACGAGGCTCCCCAGATCACCATTGAACGAATGGACGAACCAACACATTGTCACGAGATTAATACTGAAGAGGTAGTGGACCAGCCTTGGTTTCATGAAGTCAAGAGGTATCTCGAGGCTCAAGAATATCTAGAAGGAGCTTCGATCAATGATAAAAAGTTCCTAAGGAGATTCTCTGCTAAGGTATTCCTGAGTAATGGCATCCTGTACAAACGCAATCATGACTCTATTCTGCTTCGTTGTATGGATAAGATTGAGGCTGAAAAGATCATGGCTGAATTACATGAAGGTACCTTTGGAACTCACTCCAGTGGGCATACGATGGCGAAGAAAATCCTACGGGCAGGCTATTATTGGTCTACCATGGAAGCAGACTGCTATCAACACTCTCAGACCTGTCATAAATGTCAGATTTATGCTGACAAGGTGCACGTACCTCCGGTTCCCCTGAATGTCTTGACAGCTCCTTGGCCCTTTGCTATGTGGGGAATCAATATGATTGGGGAGATCAAGCCTACAGCCTCCAATGGACACTGTTTCATTCTAGTGGCTATTGATTATTTCACAAAGTGGGTCGAATCAGCTTCCTTCGCATCCGTTACTAAGAATGTTGTTGCCTGCTTCATCAAGCAGAATCTCATTTGCCAGTATGGTATCCCAGAAAGGATCATCACTGATAATGATACAAACCTTAACAATACTATGATCACCGTCTTGTGCGAGCAGTTCAAGATTCAACATCACAATTCATCCCCCTATCGGCCAAAGATGAATGGTGCAGTCGAAGATGCTAATAAAAATATTAAAAAGATCATACAGAAAATGACAGTCACCTACAAGGACTGGCATGAGATGCTGCCATTTTCTCTCCACGGGTATCGTACCACGGCTCGCACATCAACTGGGGAAACACCCTATTCTTTGGTTTATGGCATGGAGACTGTCTTGCTTGTTGAGGTTCAAATCCCTTCTTTGAGAAATATGAAAGATGCAGGTTTGAATGAGGACAATTGGATCCAGAATCGACTTGATCAACTAAACTTAATTGATGAGAAGAGGCTTACTGCTGTTTGCCATGGTCAAATGTATCAAAAACGGATGATCAAGGCTTTTAGCAAGAAAGTCAGACGCCATGTATATCAAGTCGGAGATCTAGTGATCAAGCGCATCATCTTGCCACAAAGTGATCCTAGGGGAAAATGGACTCCTTCATATGAAGGACCATTTGTATTCAAGAACATCTTCTCCGGTGGGGCAATGATCTTAACCACCATGAACGGTGATGACTTGCCACACCCTGCGAACGCAAACATAGTCAAAAGATACTACGCATAAGAGACCCGCTAGGTTGACACACCTAGAAAAAAAGGGCATCCCGGCGAACCAAAAGGTTCGGGCAAAAATTAGGGATAAAATAAAAAAAATTGTACACCCGACAAGTTGAAAACCCGAAAGGGCGACTTGGGCAAAAAAGGGTTTCCCGGTGGACTGAAAACCCGAAAGGGCGGTCTAGGAAAAAGTTAGGGAATTAAAGCGTATGACTATGTCCTGTCAGATCACTTTGAAGACAATCTCTTCACTAACAAACTCGGAGCTTCTGATCAATTTAATCATCTTCAGACAAAGCAATAGATAAACAAGATATTTGGAGATACGGAGGCTATAGCAGAATGGGAACCCCATGGGATTATCACAACATAGCTGTCTTTCTTTGTATAAATTTTTTTAATTTTACGGCACCATCCTCTTACTAGGATGTCTGTCTCTTTTGTACCATATACTTATTCAAAGTAAATACAAAGATATCTCTTTAAAGTATAGAAAACTATTTGTCCTTTTTCCTTTACACTTGTGTTTTATTTGCAAAAACGTCCAATGATTCATTAATGAACATATGCATTTGAACATAATCACTGTTTACAAATAAGCAAAATGAAAAAAGACAATTACTGACAGGTTGAAAGAATAGGAAAGCGTATTTAGGCTATTCCTTGAGCAATCCCCACAGTACATTGTTTAGTTCCTCAACAGAACTAAAACTCCAAACTATTAGTCCCCGGTGGAAACCATCCAATTTCTCCAAATTCCCCAACAAGTTTGTTTTGAATCCTGAAATCCAACCGGGTGACAATTGACTTCTGATACTCCCCAATGGAACAAAGACTCCCATTGTTAATCCCCAGTAGAAGTCATCAAAATTCTCTGGATTCCCCAAGCAGATTCCTCAAGCAGTATACGACATTGCTCTCGCAACAAGAATTTTTGCCTATACTCCAACTTCAAGACATGAAGAATCCACATATCCCCAGTAGCAGCCAAGGATTTATTTTCCTCGAAAATACAGCAAATCAGCTTACATGCGCATACATTACATCCACATATCATAAACATTGATAAAACACGTATATTGCATCATACATTTCATGCAACATAATTTTGTGTTCCAGCTAACATTTTACCCTTTTCAGGATAAGATTAACAACTACTGTTAAACAATGTGCAATCATGATATAGTTCAGATACGCACTAGATACGGATGCCATCCTTATACTCATTCAGTTTCAACTTTCAGATACAGTTCAAATACGCTCTAGATACGGATGCCATTATGTTACTCATTCAGATTTAGACTTCAGATACAGTACGGATACGCTCCAGGCACGGAAGACATTCTGTTACTCATTCAAATTCAGACTTCAGATACAGTTCGGATACGCTCCAGACATGGATGCCATTCTGATACTCATTCAGATTTCAAGTTCAGATACAACTCAAATACGTTCTAGACGCGGACACCATTCTGATTCTTATTCTTTCGACTTACAATTCAACAAACATTCTTGGATGGAATCAACAAGCCCATCTCCAACAAGACTCTATCACTTCTCCAAATGGCATCTTTAAGCCCATTCCCTCAAATACACATTGTCGAGTGCAAATTTATGGGCACTCTAGTGTCCAATCATCTTTCACCTTCGAGTCACAAATGGAAAAGCTCGCCAATCTAACTCTTCAAGTTTAAGAAGATTGAACAGGGGCATCTGTTGTACCCCAAAATTTTCCCTCTCATTTATCAAGACTTCTCTCACAAGGTTTCTTTTACTCAAGACTGGATTAGGGTTTGGCCAGCTCAAGGCATGACTTCTTGCACTAATAACCCAAAATTAGGGTTTGAGTTTTCAAAAGGATTTTTGGGCTATAATTTCTTCATATTACTTTCAAACATCATTATGGACCCCTAAGATCACTCATGACAAGTTTCAAGCCTTGAACCACATTTTTGATCAGTCAATTGGACAGTTGACCTAAAAATCAGTTGTATTGGGGAAAAAGTCAACCATGGCCAATTTACAGTCAAACTTCATAATTTTTTATCCCCATCAACATTTTAAGCTTACATGTGTCATTTGGTCAAGTTTGGATCACAATTCCTCAAGAAATTTGGTCAAATCACAAAAAGGGCAAAATGGTCAAAATTAGGGTTTGGATTGAGGAAGGGCAATTTTTTATTTTTAACCTAGAAAATGACCAATTGAGTTCAAGCATGATTTCAAGGATTCAATGGAATCATCTTGACTTAATTACATGGCTCAAAACATCTCAAATTCATTGGATTAACAGATGAAATTTGTAGTCAACTGATCAAAAGTCAAATGTACACTCAAAAGTCAAACTTTGACTTTTTGGTCAAAATCAAGTGCCAAGGGTCATAATTCATCAAGACATGTCATAATATGGAATTTGTTCATCAAGAAATCCAAATTTTAAAATTAGGGTTTGAATTTGAAAATTTTCATAACTTAGAAATTTTCTAAGTATGAAAATTTTCTTATTTTTTCTCAACTTTAGGCCATTTTTACACCATGATGCATGATGATTCAAGGAAAGTTCCTAACATGAAAGTTGTAGATCTCCATGAAATATAAAACTTTGCTTCACAAACTTTTCCCTAAAGATGCTTGGATCTCAAGATATAAATTTGTGAATACATGGTCATGAACTTGTTAACTTAGTGAAATTTTGCCCTAATTTAGGCAGGTTTTGGACCCAACTTCATGGAAATTTTTCACCTTGTTCCAAGAGGTATATCAAAATGCATTTCAAATATGAATTATATATCACATTTCAAGATTTCCAAAATGTCAAAGAACTCCTCAAGATCATTTTTGAGTAGGGAGAATCGAAGAGATGAAGTTGGCATTTTCTCACTTTTTGTACAAGCCATTTCATGAAGAACAAAGTTGCAAATCAATCATATGCTGGCTAATTCATGCTGTACAGGTCCTAAACTTGTTCCACACTCCTTAATTAAATTCTTAATCAGTTGACAAAGCTTCTATCCATGCTTTAGAACCTTTATCCAACTTGTAATTCCATTTATGGCAAAAAGGTTCCATTGTCATTTTGAAAAAGAGCAACTTTTGCAAACATTACAATCTTGAGCATTGGACCTGTCCCCTTGCCACATACAAGTATCACAGGTCTCAAGTAAGTTGTACAAACTAATACCAACCCTAAGCAAGCTGGTACAAGCATGTGAAGCTTTGTCTTATCACTTTGCTTCAAGTACAAGAAAAGTGGCAAAAAGGCTAGAGAGGGCACAACTGCTAGAGGGTTGACATCAAACCATTTCAATACTAATATACCAACAATATATAACACAAATCACGTTGAGCAAGGACAAAAAACACTCTAAAACTGAAAAACACCCAAAATCTATTCAAACCTACAGTTTCTGCACAAGCACACCCATCTTCCATTTGGCTCGTGCGTTTTGAGTTTGGATCTTTCAAACACCTTACATACTTGATACCTAGTCCATCCAGGCCATCATCCCTGTTGTGTAATCACTCCTCTACCATCTGCCATTGTTGATTTCAGAGCTTGCAGTTTGACTTGGCCAAGGAGTTCCAGCTACTTTCAGAGTAAGGCAAGGGTTGGAATACATCCAGGGAAGCTCAAGGAAGCTCAAGCAAGCATCAGTCCTCCATTAAAGTCACTCCATTTTCATACACGATTCCAACTGAAGGAGGTAAAATCTAAAACTCTATCTATTTTTACAGGCAACCATAGGCCACGATTTGTGAATAAAAATATAGTCCTCATCATAACGAAGCTGTACATACCATTATCTTGCATTGATTTTACTTGAGCTAAGAGAATTTGGAAGTTGAAATTTCTGAAAATATTAGGTTAAGATTTAGGGATTTTAAAATTCTCTTTGATCTTTGATAGTTAGATTACATATCTTACATGGTTAGAATCGTGAGTTCAAGTACTACAATTTTCATGTTATGCATTTTCATTTTTATGGAAGTATGAGGAAGTTACAGGATGTCTGGCCAAAGCTTGAAGAAGAAGATGAAACATGGCATATGGCGCGTTTTGTAATATGTTATTTTTGTTTCACTGAAGATAATGGATGTATGGCCACCCCAGTGGCAAAGCAACGCGCTGGTGAGACCCATGTCTTGGGTTCGAACCTGCGCGCTACTTTTGCATTTTTCACATTTTTTCCTTTTCAGTTTTGTGACTTTTTTGCAGGATTGGGCTTAGCTTCTTGGGCCAGGATTTTTTGCTAACACCATCACCACTAATCTGCTGCATTACCCCCCTTACCAATTTCTCATAGTTTTATTTTTTATTTGTTTTATTTTTATATTTAATATTTTAAATATTTTCTTTAATACATAAAAATCCCAAAAAAAAAATGTAAAGTTAATCACATTGCATTTTTATTTTATTTTTGTTTTTTACTTTGCACATAAAAATACATTTTATTTTAATAGTATATCATTCATTTTCTTAATAAACTTATAAATATATTTAAACATATTTATTTCAATTTATTTTTCATTTCATACTTATAAATACTTATTTTTGCATATATTTAATTTTAATATTTATATACAATATTATTTATTATTTTTATACAAATGCACAAAATAATATAGAAACTTTATTTTCTCTTAAATAATAATTAGGGTTAAACCCCTTCTAAGAAAGTTAATTCCCTTTTTTTATATTTTTAGGTTTAGATTAAATTTTCTTTTACATAAAAACAAGACACAAAAATCTTTTTTACATGTACATTGCATTGCATTTTAAATATTGTATTATATTCATACAAATTCAATTTGGTTGTAATAATTTATTTAGCTTTATATTCTTGCAAATTCCCCATTAAAATTTGTATTCCCCCCTCCCATAAATTGTTGTAATAGCTTATAAATATTTACATTACGCAATTTATCGCTTTATATGCCATGATTATTAATTAGGGTTTGTATGACAAGAGCAAAACAAAACAAAATAGAAAACCCTAAATACAAGAGAAAATCAAAAGCATGAAAATTATACACTTGCACACAAGCACCCTTAGGGTTTCTCCACTTGATTGCCTAAAACAAAAATGGCCATGTTACGCATGCGAAGTATCTTGGCAAAACAAAACAAATATAAGATCATAGTCCCTCGATGACGCTATTCAAAGTTGCCTTACAAAACGATCTTGGTCCCTCAAAATGCTAAGATACTTTGCAAACATTGCTAATCATGGTTATACAATGACCCACGCCCGTCCCGTTTACATCCAAAGATAGGGTTACTTACCAAATCAATGGTAAGACAACAATATCAAAGGAATAGAAAATACACAAGAAAGACATTTGAGTAGGTAGATAGCTTATAAAATCCTTTCTATTTCCAAAACAAACACACACACATTTCAAAAACATCTTACAAACATTAAAAACATTTTCCAAAGACAAACATCTTTGTATACATTCTTACGAATAAGAATCATTACAAAGATTGCCTAAACGAATGGCCTCTTTTACAAAATACTTTCAAAACCATATCAAATACCATTTCAAACAAACAAAAGCAAGTGATCTAAGCAAGTAACTAAGAGCCCATGGAAAACCATGGATGAAAAGGGTACTAATACCTTCCCTTTTCATAATCTACCCCCCGAACTCAAGAGAACATCTCAAAGGTATTTCCTGTGCTTTTTCACCTTTCCTTTTGGATAAAAGAAAAGTCGGCGGCGACTCTTGCTAACCGCAACATTTGCGATAAAACACAAAACCCTCAAGTCAGTTCTCCCACCGTATCACATATGTGATGTTATATACACATGTGATGCATATCACCAGGTTGAGTCTAAGGAGTAATTATTGTGCTTACTTGTGGTGATGGCATAATGACATCTCTATTTATTTATTTATGTTTGTCTTATTGTGGTGGCTTTTAGATTTGTTTGGTCGCTCTGATAGTGTAACACTAGGAAGGGATCTTCATGTTTTAATTGTGACATTATTTATTTGAATTATTGAATCCATGATATTTTGAAGTTAATTATGTATTCATGAATAAAGTTAATTGTTTTTACAATCATGTGTAACGCGTTGTAGTTGTGTTTTATTTTATAATTCATGTTGCATAAGTGTAAAATGTATGTTTTGGGGTTTAGGGTGTTATAAAAATGGTGAAGAACAATGACGAACGAAGAAGAATGAAGACAACTAATTTCTAAAACGGAAAGAGAGAGATAAATATTATGGTAACATAATATCTTCTCTTTGATTTAGGGTTATACTTGTTTTTCATGTTTTGCCCATTTCTAATTTATGGTATTTCTGGGTTTTCATTTTCGCCCATTTAGGTCTTAGATTTTGATGTTGATGTGTGTTTGTTAGCATATTATATCCGTTTTAGGGTATAACGTAAGTTTTAGGGTTTCTCAATGATTTAGCATATGTATGTATAACATTGGGTTTGTCAACTTGATTATTATGATGGTCCTATAGATGATGAGACTATAAAACCAGCTGATGTTATTATCCTTGATGAAGAAGATGTGACTGGGAAATTGGTTGATGAAGTTGTCAATGGTAAAGGATATGGTGCTGACTTGAATGTGGTTGTGTTGGCTAGAAATTTGACGTTCAAGGTTGAACAAAGACATTAAGGTTTTTGAGAGAAATCAAGAGTAACGAAAATGTTTTCGACGGAAGCAAATATTGGTCTTTCGACTGAAGTTTGATGAAATAATACAATTTAGAAACTAAGCGTTTTTGGTTGTTTTAAAGCGGGTTCGATAGGGATATATGAAATAAGGCTAAAAATTTGAACCTTGGCACTTATTTGTTCTTTTTGAAAAGAGACGCGTGGAAGCCTGCGAAGAATAGAACACATGCAAATGAGAACGTGTCTGTGATACGGTGGGAGAACTGACTTGGGTGTTTTGCGTTTGATCGCAAATGTTGCGGTTATCAAGAGTCGCCACTGAATTTTCTTTTATACAAAAGGAAAGGTGAAAAAATCACAGGAAAGACCTTTGAGATTATTTCTTGAGTTCGTGGGTAGATTATGAAAAGGGAAGGTAATAGCACCCTTTTCATCCATGGTTTTCCATGGACTCTTAATTACTTGCTAGATCACTTGCTTTTGTTTGAAATTATGATTTGTATGGTTTTGAAAGTATTTTTGAAAATAGGCCATTGTTTAGGAAAACTTTGTAATGATTCTCGTTCGTAAGAATGTATACAAAGGTGTTGATCTTTTAAAAATGTTTTCAAGTTTGAAAAGTGTTTTTAAAGTGTAGGTGTTTGTTTTGAAAATAGCAAGGATGTTTTTGTTTTGAAATGGAGCAATTAACTAGGAACATTCTACCTACTCAAAAGTATTTTATGTTCATTTCCTCTTTCCTTTGACATTGTTATCCTACCATTGATTTGGTAAGTAACCCTATCTTTGGATGTAAAAGGGACGAGCGTGGGTCATCATATAACCATGATTAGCAATGTTGCAAGATATCTTAGCATTTTCTTTATGGACTAAGATTATTTTGAAAGACAACTTTTGATAGCGTCATCGAGGGACTATGATCTTGTATTTTGCTTGTCTTTGCTAAGATACCTCACATGCGTAATATGGCCATTTTTGTAAGGCGACCAAGTGGGTTTACCCTAGGGGTTCTTGTGTGCAAGTGGATTGATTTGCATGCTTCATTTATCTTTGATTAGGGTTTTCTATTGATTGGTTTTAGTCTTTTCATACAAAACCCCAATTACTAGCATTTTTGTATATAAAGCGATAAATTGCGGAATTTAAAATTACTACGCTATTACATCATTTTAGGGGAGGGAGTATACAAATTTATAAATGGGGAATATTGCAAGAATTTAAATCTAAATAAATATTACAACCATATTGAATTTTGAATAAATGTACAAAATAAATAAATAAAGTGCAAGAATGCAAATGTAAAAAAGAAAATGTAATTTTTGTTTGGTTTTTTATGAAAAAGGGTTTTCTAACCTAACTAAAATAAAATAAATAACAAAAAAAAGAATATTAAGATTAAGTTAGTAGAATAAATTAATTTAAAGAAAAACAAGTTTTTTAGGGTTTTTATTTATGAAAAGGTTTTTAAATTAGTAAAAAATAATATGGATATTAATTAAAAGAAATCTAAGTTCTAAGTTGATTTTAAAAGAAAACAATATAAAAAAATAAACATAAGTCTAAATATTTATTAATTAAAAAAAAGGAAATTAATTTATTTAAGAAAATGTTTTTGTTCCTTTAATTTTATTAAAAGAAATGAAATAAATAAATGAGTGTAAAAGTAATAGAATAAATATTTTTTTGGATTTTTATTAATAATAATAAAAATAATATTAATGATAATAATAATAATAAGAATATAAAAAAAATATTAAAGAAAAAAAAGAAATAAAAACAAAAGTAAGAAAAAGAAAATAATAAAAGAAATTGGGTCAGAGGTGCATAAGTAAGTCAGGGTTAGTAAAAGCAAAAAAAGCAAGGCCCAATTGTTGGAAGTCCAGGCGCCTATTTCAAACAAAACAAAAAAAAAGGAAGAAAAATGTGAAAAATAGCAAAAGGGTACCACTGGGGCTCGAGCCCGGGTCCCAAAGGTTAACAGGCGCGCGTTTTACCACTGGGGTGGATATACATCCATTAACATTGGCACAACAATAAATATACAACATAAGTGCCCTGAATTCAACTTCATCTTCAACCTCCAGCCATGGATCCTGTAACTTGCTCATTTCTCAACAAAAATGAAAGATGCAATCATGAAAGTTGCTCCATTTTTTCATACGAATCCAACCATATAAATATCATAAGCTATAAATCAAAGATGAATGAGAATTTCTAAAAGTACCAAATTCTGACCTAAATATTTTAGAAAGTTCAAACTCAAAATTCTCCTAGCTCAATCAATATAAATGAAATCTATGGACATATACAACTTCAGGGTAATGATGTCTATATTTTATCTTCACAAATGCAAGCCTAACAATGCCTAAATATGAAGATAGAAGTTCAAGAAAAATACCTCAAAATTGGAAATCATGAAATGCAAATTGGCTTGATTCAAGGTGCTGCAATGATCAGGTTAGCTTTCTCAAGTTCCCAGGAAGCTAATGCAATGATTAGCTTGAGCAATGGGTAGCTGAAATGGTCTGGAGAAGTCAACTTGCAGAGCTCTGTTTTTGGTTATGGAGCTTGATGAAGATGGAGTTACAATTATGAAACAAGGTCAAGGATGGTTTGTATTTGATGCAAGGAAGCTTTAGGGATGAATTTGAGGGAAAATGCACGAGGGAATGAGAGATACAAGTTTAAGGTCACAATTGTGTATCAATGGAGTTTTTTGTGCAATTTCATGCTAGAGGGAGTTTGGGAATGTTTCAGGGTGCTTGAACTCGTGTCCTAGCTCACAAATAGTGACTCTATTTATAAGCAACAAGTTTGGAGACTTGTTGTTGATCAGAATTAAAAATCACAAGTTTATGCATAACATGTGATTTTTGAGAAATTCAAGTTTCAAAGCCTTGTGTACTTGCTAAGATAGAGTGGTTATGCTTTAAACATACTTGCTTATGAATTTGTGGATGGAGTGTGATCATAGGGAACAAGTTAGAGGCTCAAGAATGGACTTTATGCAAAAAGCTTGCTTTACAAGAATGACAATGTTAACTTTGTGCCATTAATGGAAATGCAACTTAGATAATAGCTCAATTGCTTGGATCAAAGCTCTAAAATCTGTGTAAACATTTAATTATGGAGTGACAAAAAAGTTTGAGCCTTTTAAAGCAAAGATTATGCGGCCTAGTATGGATTTAGTTCATGTGTTCATCAAAAATGACTTGTAATTCAAGTTTGAAAATCCTAACTTCCTCTCTTCGATTCTCCCTGCTTAAGAATGATCTCAATGAGTTCATGGAGATTTTGGAAAGCTTTTAATGTTCTCTATAACACCTCTTTGAATCACTTTTGAAAATTCCCCTTGGAACTATATGAAAAAATGTCATGAAGTTGGGTCAAAATCCTGCCTAAATTAGGGCAAAATTTCACTAAGTGTTTAGTTTCAAGAACATGACTTTATGAATTAATAACTTGAGATCCAAGCATTTTAGAAGAAGTTGTGTAAATAAATTTTGTAGATATCATGGAGATCTTTAACTTTCATGTTGAAAGTTTCTTTTGAATCATCTTGCATCATGGTGAAAAATTTGCTCAAAGTTGTGAAAAAACATGAAGTTTTAAACACTTAGAAAAATTTCTATGTTAGAAAACTTTGACTTTTCAAAATGAAATCTTGACTTTTGGATTTATTGATGAATAAGTTTCATTTTTTGACATGTTTTGATGAATTGTGATCTTTGACATTTGATTTTGACCAAAAAGTCAAAGTTTGACTTTTCAGTATACAATTGACTTTTGATCAATTGACTGAAAATTCACTATCAATCCAATTGATCTTGAGCAATGTTTTGGGTCATGCCATTAAGTCAAAATGATGCAACTGAAATCTTGAGATCATGCCTCAAACCAATTAACCATTTGCTAGGTCAAAAATAAAAAATTGTCCTTTCTCAGTCAAAACTCTAATTTTGACCATTTTGCCCTTTTGATGATTTGATCAGATTTCTTGAAGAATTATGCTCCAAACTTGATAAAATGATACATATGAGTTTATAATGTTGATGTGGATAAAAAATTATGAAGTTTGACTGTAAATTGGCCACATTTGACTTTTTCTCCAATACATTTGACTTTTAGGTCAACTGCTCAATTGACTGAGCAAAAGTGTGATCTAAGGCTTGAAACTTGACATGAGTAATCTTGGGGGTCCATAATGATCCATGAAAGTCATATGAGGAATTGGAATTTCAATTATCCTTGTGCAATCTCAAACCCTAATTTTAGTCATCAGTGCTTAAGGAGGTGTCCTGAGTTAATCAACCCTAGTGCAGTCTTGAACCAAGAGTAATCTTTGTGAGAAAATATTTGATAAGTGATAGGTAAAATTTTGGGGTACAACAGCTGCCCTTGTTCAATCTTCTTAAACCTAAAGAGTTAGATTGGCATATTTTCCATTCGTGACCTAGAGGTGGAAGATGATTGGACACTAAAGTGCCCAAAAATTTGCACTCGAGGATGTGATGGTTGACAATATAGGGAATGAGCTTAAAGATGCCATTTGGAGAGGAGATGAGAAGTTGTTGGAGATGGGATTGTAGATGCCATCTAAGATGATTGTTGAACTGTATCTGAAAGCTGAATCTGAATGAGTATCAAAATGGCATCCGTGTCTGGAGCGTATTTGAACTGTATCTAAAAGCTAAATCTGAATGAGTATCAGAATGGCATCTGTGTATGGAGCGTATATGAACTGTATCTGAAAGCTGAATATGAATGAGTATCAGGATGGCATTCGTGTCTGGAGTATATCTGAATTGTATTTGAAAGTTGAAACTGAATGAGTATCAGAATGGCATCCGTGTCTGGAGCGTATCTGAACTGTATCTGAAAGCTGAATCTGAATGAGAATCAGAATGGCATCCATGTCTGGAGCGTATCTAAACTGTATATGAAAGTTGAATCAGAATGAGTATCAGAATGGCATCCGTGTCTGGAGCGTATCTGAACTGTATCTGAAAGCTGAATCTGAATGAGTATCAGAATGGCATCCGTGTCTGAGCGTATCTGAACTGTATCTGAATGTTCACCTAGTCATGTAGATAATTGTCCCGGCTTGTTTCAGGTATCAATCTCTGACCTTTTTGTAAATTGTTGATGATAGCCATCGGCTGACTGATCTTTCCTGAAGAGATGAAAGATTAGTTGTATGCAATGTCATGATGTATGAAATGCATTGTATAATGATGTTATTAATAAAATGAATGCAATTATGTTGTATGCGTTCGTGTTATCAATATTATGACGTATGGATGTGATGTATGGGCATGTAAGCTATGCTGCTGTAATACTTTTGGATTTAGGGAAAATAAATCCCTGACTGCTGTTGGGGACGTGGAGTGTAAGTCTTCATATTTTGAAGTGCTGAAGAGTTGATGAGCCTTTATTGGTTAGAGAAATAAACTCTGTTGTAAGGGAAACACCGTGTATTACTTGTGAAATCCTGTTGGGGAATCCTGAGAAATTGGGCGACCTTTACTGGGGAGTGATAACTGGAAGTTTTGTTCCGGTGGGGATTAAGCTGCACACTGTGGGGGTTTTTATGGAATAGTCTAAAGATATCATCCTATTTCTTAAAGCCATTAGCGATTGTCTTTCTATTTTTTGTTTTTTTGTTCATTTGTAAACAGTAGTTACGTTTAAATGCATATGTTCAAAAATAAATCATTGGACGTTTTTGTAAACAAAATACAGGAATAAAGAAAAAACATATAGTTTTGCACTTTCAAAAGGGTATCTTTGTATTAACTTGAATAAGTATTTTTGTACAATGAGACGAACATTCTAGTAAGAGAATGTTGTCGTAAAAAATGAAAATTTGATACAAAGAAAAGATAGATATGTGCAATAATCCCATGGGGTTCCCATTCTGCTATAGCCTTCGTGTCTCTGAGCGTCTTGTCCATTTGCTGCCTTATCCGAAGTTGATTGGATTGATCAGAACCGCTAAGTTTGTCAGTCGAAGCCAAAGGTTGCCTGTAAGGTGATCCAATGGGACATAGTCATACGCTTTAATTCCCTAACTTTTTCCTGGACTGCCCTTTCGGTTTTTCAGTCCACCGGGATACCCTTTTTTGCCCAAGTTGCCCTTTCGGGTTTTCAACTTGCCGGGTGTACAATTTTTTTTTGTTTTATCCCTAATTTTTTCCCGAACCTTTTTGGTTCATCGGGACTCCCTTGTTTTTCCTAGGTGTGTCAACCTAGCGGGTCTCTTATGTGTAGTATCTTTTGACTATGTCTGCGTTCACAGGGTGCGGCAAGTCGTCGCCATCCATAGTGGTCAAGATCATTGCTCCACCAGAGAATATGCTTTTGATCACAAATGGTCCTTCATATGTAGGAGTCTATTTTCCATTGGGATCGCCTTGTGGTAGTATGATGCGCTTTATCACCAAATCCCCGACTTGATACACTTGGCATCTGACCTTTTTGTTGAAAGCCTTGATCATCCGTTTTTGATACATTTGACCATGACAGACAGCAGTAAGCCTTTTCTCGTCAATCAAGTTCAGTTGGTCAAGTCGAGTTTGGATCCAATCGTCTTCATTCAACCCTGCATCCTTCATGATTCTATGAGAAGGGATCTAAACCTCAATAGGCAAGATAACCTCCATGCCGTATACCAGAGAGTAAGGTGTCGCTCTGGTTAATGTGCACGCCGTGGTACGGTAACCGTGGAGAGCGAATAGTAGCATCTCATGCTAGTCCTTGTAGGTTACTGTCATTTTATGTATGATCTTTTTGATGTTCTCATTTGCGGCTTCGCCAGCACCATTCATCTTTGGCCGGTAAGGAGAAGAATTATGGTGCTGGATCTTGAATTGCACGAACAATGCGGTGATCATAGTATTGTTGAGATTCAAACCATTGTCTGTGATGATTCTCTCTGGGATACCATACCAACAGATGAGATTCTGTTTGATGAAC
The DNA here is from genome assembly GCA_948472305.1 of Vicia faba. Classification (NCBI taxonomy): domain Eukaryota; kingdom Viridiplantae; phylum Streptophyta; class Magnoliopsida; order Fabales; family Fabaceae; genus Vicia; species Vicia faba. Next base: position 1,036,764,523 of record OX451738.1, on the reverse strand, counting down.
CGGGCGACAACATTCTTGGTAACAGAAGCGAAAGAAGCCGCCTCAACCCACTTTATGAAATAGTCAATGGCCACCAAGATGAAGCAGTGTCCATTAGAGGTTATGGGCTTTATTTCTCTAATCATATCAATGCCCCACATCGTGAATGGCCAGGGAGCAGTCAGGACATTCAGAGGAACTGGAGCTACATGCACTTTGTCAGCATAGATCTGACACTTATGACAAGTTCGAGAGTGCTGATAGCAATCTGCTTCTATGGTAGACCAGTAATAACCTGCCCATAGGATCTTCTTTGCCATCGTATGCTTACTGGAATGGGTGCCAAAAGTACCTTCATGTAGATCAACCATGATCTTTTCTACCTCAACCTTGTCTACACAATGGAGCAAAACATAGTCATGGTTGCACTTGTAGAGAATGTCATTACTAAGGAAGAACTTAGCAGAGAATCTCCTTAAGAACTTCTTATCATTGACCGAAGCTCCTTTCGGATACTCTTGATCCTCGAGATACCTCTTGACTTCGTGGAACCAAGGCCGGTCCACTACTTCTTCACTATTAATCTCGTGACAGTGAGCTAGTTCATCCATTCGTTTGATGGTGATCTGGGGAGCCTCGTTATCCCATTTGAGTTTAAACATGGATGACATTGTGGCTAGCGCATCCGCTAGTTGATTTTCTTCTCGCAGGAAATGCTTGAAGGTAATCTTCTCAAAATGTGGGATTAATGTTAACACATGTTCTTTGTAGGGGATGAGGTTAGGGTGCTTCGTGTCCCATTCACCTTTGATCTGGCTGATGACCAAGGCTGAGTCTCCAAACACACTTAAAGACTTGATTCCCAAATCTATGGCAGCTTTGAGACCAAAAATGCACGCTTCATATTCTGCCATGTTATTTTTACAGTTGAAATAGAGTCTTGCAGTGAAGGGAGTGTGACATCCTTCAGGGTATATGAGTACAGAACTTATGCCATTGCCGAGTGTGTTGGGTGCCCCATCAAAAACCAGGGTCCATCGGGATCCTTGTTCAGGTCCATCATATGGCCTGAGTTTTTCACAGTTGTTTACCATCATGATGTCTTCATCTGGGAATTCGAACTTCATGGACTGGTAGTCATCGATAACTTGATGAACAAGGTGATCAGCTAGTATACTGCCCTTTATTGCTTTTTGGGTAGTACACTGAATGTCATATTCTATCAGGATCATCTGCCATCTTGCTATTCTCCCAGAGAGGGAAGGCTTCTCGAGTATGTATTTTATTGGATCCATCTTAGATATCAATAAGGTAGTATGGGTTAGCATATACTGTCTTAGCCGACGAGCAGCCCTTGCCAGAGTGCACCAAGTTTTCTCGAGCAGTGAATATGTTGTTTCATAGTCGGTAAACTTTTTGCTCAGGTAATAAATAACATGCTCTTTTCGGCCAGACTCGTCATGCTGTCCCAGCACACACCCCATTGAATTTTCCAAAATAGTTAGATACATGATCAATGGTCTTCCCTCGACTGGTGGTATCAAAACATGAGGCTCTTGCAAGTACTCTTTGATCTTGTCGAAGGCAATTTGGCACTCATCATTCCATTTAACTACTTGATATTTCTTCAGTAATTTGAAGATTGGTTCACAAGTAGCTGTCAGGTGAGAAATGAATCTAGAAATGTAGTTTAGCCGTCCCAAGAATCCTCTGACTTCCTTCTCAGTATGAGTAGAAGGCATTTCTTGTATCGCTTTCACCATGGCAGGGTCCACTTCGATACCTTTACCGCTGACGACAAAGCCTAGGAGTTTATCGGACCTCACCCCAAATGTGCATTTATTCGGGTCAACCTCAGCTTGTATTTCTTTAGTCTCTCAAAGAGTTTCTGTAAATGGTCAAGATGTTCCTCTTCAGTTTGAGATCTGGCTATCATGTCGTCCACATAGACCTCTATTTCGTGATGTATCATGTCATGAAATAGAGCTACCATGGCACACTGATAGGTTACCCCAGCGTTCTTCAACCCGAATGGCATAACCTTGTAACAGAAAGTCCCCCATTTGAAACAACCGGCTGAAAATCATCAAACAATGAAGTCGCCATCGAACGTCTTTTATCCCACATGTAGGGAAAGGTAAACATCGAGAAAACCTGAAAAGGGAGAAGTCACGGTCTTGCGACCGAGAGATCAGGTAAGGGAGTCTGTTACACGAGGGGAAGGTATTAGCACCCCACACACCAGTAGTACTCTACAGTATCCACTCTTGTTATCTATCTTATGGGTATGTTTAATCTATGCTTACTGTCTACTATACTACTGAAGGGAATGAATTCAAAATAAAGGAGAAAATAATGTAGGGAAAATAAAATTATGCTCACCTGGGCCCTACCCCAATGCCTACGTATCCTTTTTGAGGAATCAGAGCTACCGTAGTTCAGCTCTTTTGTTTTTGTTTGTTTGTTTTTTTTATGGACAATGTTAATTCCGCCTTCTGTCACAGCTCGACCTTTGGAGAATTATGCGTTGGCACAGAAGTAAATTAATCATATCCTTACCTGAAAAGGGTTTTTAGAGAAAGGTGCTTGAGCACACAAAAGGATTTGAATTGGTTTTGTGTTTTATTACCTTGAAAATGGGTTTAAGTATGCTTAGCATGTTTTTGATTTGTTAAGAAAAGAAGTTTTGTTTTAGATGCAAGGATGAAAAAAGAGGAAGAAAAGAGTCTACGGGAGACTAGCCTATTTATAACCTAGTGTTATCATGCAATGGTAGCTGTTGTACCCCAAAATTTTCCCTCTCATATTTTCTCAAAACAAGGCAAGGAAAATCTCCAAGTGACTCAAGGTTGCTCAAGAGTGGGTCAGACAAGTCATCTCCTAAGGCAGTCAACCCCAAATTAGGGTTTTGTGTTGCATCAATATCCTTGAGTCCAAATGACCTCAAGTGCTTTCCATTTTCCTAATATTCTCTCAAGATCATCCATGTCAAATTTCAAGCCTTGCAGAGGAAGTTTGCTCAGTCAAATGCTTAAAAGGTCCAAAAATTGACTGTGCTAGGGCAAAAGTCAACTGTGACCTATAAACAGTCAAACTTCAATATTTTTTTGTCAACATTCTCATTTTGAAGGATGTTTCATCATTTGATCAAGGGTTGATCATGATTCATCAAGGAATGCTCAAAATTCATCAAGACTCAAAAGTTGCTAAATTAGGGTTTTGTAGGAAAAGTCAACTCAACTTTGACCAAGCATAACTTTCTCATACTTTATGAGAAATGACCCATACAAATATCATTTTGAATAGGATGAAATTTCCTACAATCCATCTTCATACCCCAAGATCAGAAAATGAACTCACAAGAAGTTATAAATTTGGACATTATAGGTCATTTTTGAAAGTCAACAAAAACACCTTTTTTTACAAAGCTTATAAGTTGAGCATGGAATATCAAAATGAGATTATAAAAAAAGGGTTAGTTATAGGACATCTCAAGCTTTCTAAAAAGTCCAAGAACACCTCCAAAAGTTCAAAATTGAAGAAGTTACGCATTGTTGAAGTTGGACATTTTTGCAAAATTGCCAAAAGTCAACTATCCCCAAAACATCAAATTTTGTCAAATGGGCCCATTCTTTTCCACTTGATTTGAGCTTGTACTATTGCACACGTGTCCTATCTTCAGCCTTGTGTCCATTTATAAATTTTATTATTTTATTTAATTTTTTATTGAATTATTTCATTATAAATCAAATTAAATCAAATAAATCTCAAAACTTGATTACATAAGATTTTTTGCTATTCTCAGGACTGAATCATCATCATTAAGAGTATCAAATTTGTATCAAGCAATCCATGTGCAAAAAGATTGAGTTTTGACAATTTTGGAAGGTTTAGTAATGGTGAATCAAATCAAATTTTATGGCATTGATGTGGAAGGATTCAATCCATAATTCTCAACCTAATGCATTCTATAATACATAAGGAAGCTAGAGGGCACGAAAATAGAGCTGGAGGCTGCAAGAACAGAAAGAATAAAACTTGAAAAAGTGGTGAAAAAGTTTGAAACCAAAATCATACTTTGAGGCGTTTTCAGAAGCAAAGCTTGATACCAATCGATTGCTGGGTGTTTACTCAACCTTCTGGAATCCAAAGCAAGCTCTCATACAAACCAAAACGCGTTGTAAGTATCACGTCTCTCAAGCCTGTATTCAAAATCATAGCTCTCAATTCTTGCATCTTTCTGGCAAATCATTGATATATTTGTGACTCTCATGAGATTTCTAAGCTTTTGGCAATATTTAATTTCATTTATATGGACTGTAACCTCATAACCGCATGGCTAGGGTTATGTTTTGGATTTTAGGGATTTGTGTTTCAGGTGAAATTGGATCCCATGATAGGCATGGTTGCACTCAGGAGAGGGAGACGAACCTAACCATGCCTTTGGGGGTCGTTTTTATGGCCTGGAATTAATTTTTGGGTCAAGCTACGCATTTAGCTGCGGATCCAAATCCGCAGGAAATTTTACAGTGGCTGGAGGTAGGGGATGATGGCGTGTCGCCTCCCCAGTGGACCATTCAAAACACGCGCGCATTTTTATTTTTTTCTGGCATATGGCGCATTATCTCTTATTATTTTTATTGTTTAATATACTAACAACTGAAGCACAATGGCCTAGTGGAAGCAAGCGTTGGCAATCACCTACAGGACCTGGGTTCGAATCCCAGGTCCCTCTTTCTCTTTGTTATTTTATTTCTTCAGATATTCCAATACGCATAAGGAGCAACAGTGCATCATACACCATCATCTATCCAATGGACAGATGGCCAATGGCCATATCTGATGGATGGAGATGGAAGGACCACCAAGGCTTTGGTCAACGTGTCCACACCAAGTCCAGGAAAGTCAATACAGGGCCAGCTCGTTTGGGCCATGGAATTTGCTTCTCAAACACCTCCAATCAGGCCCATACCCCCTATCTCTCTCTATTTTATATTTTTTGTTTTAATTATTTATTGTTATTATTTTTATCATTTTATAACCAATCAAAATTTTTTCCTTTTATAAAATTAAAACCACAAAAATATTTTTCTTCATAAAATCAAAATTTTATTTTTATTTTTATTAACAAATATTAATTTAATTAATTTAGGCTTTAATTAGAAATAAATTTAATATATTTTTTCAATAATTAAAATTAACTTAGACATAATTAGGTTTTTATTAACATTGACCAATTCTATTTTCTTTCTTTAAATAACACAAAAATCCAAAAATATTTATTTTCATTATTTAACTTATTTAATATTGATTTAATAATTAACTTAGATTAATTTCTTTCTGAATTAAAAAACAAACAAAAAATCTTTTCTTTAACAAAAAGGGTAAAAACCCTACCTTGCGCTCAATTTAATTTTCCCGCACGCGATCCATTCATTCAATATTGTATTTGCTTCCGAAATGTAATAGATAATTAGGACCATTTAATTATTTATATCGCTTTATTTATTTTTCCGTATTTAAATTTTAAGGGTTTGTCTTTGGCGATGTAAATACCCGACGCCTTGTAATAGTTAGTTAAATTTCCGCAATTTATTTTCCGCAACTTATAACTGTTAGATGTTTGATAATAGGTTTGCATGACAACATTGAATGTTTTAACCTAAAATTAACTTAGATCACCCTTAACATGTACAAAGATAAAAATAAATTGAAAACGACACACTCGCACATGCGCACTCTTAGGGTACACCCCACTTGGTTGCCTTCGTACGCGGTCATTAAGTATAGGTTGTTTTAGAGGTCGCCCTCTTGTCCAAAGATCATAGTCGCCTCAAAACGGTTGCCTCAGATATTGTTGCCTCAAAACAAATGATCTAAGACATTAGGGTTACCGCTAAGGCGTCCTAACATTACTTTGGTGACCGTAAGTCCCTAATTCGAATTGACCCTTAAAACTCCAATGATGATGCTACCTACTCATTCATAGTAGGATAGCATTGTCTAAAGGAAGATAGCATAGAATGATTCCTTTTTTGAGTAGGTAGATTGTTCTTAGATACTTGCTCTTTAAAAAAACAAAAACTTTTCACACTTACACTTTTCGAACAAAGTTTTCAAAAACACTTCATATACTCTTGAGGTCAGAAGTAAGAGTTAAATCTAAGTTTTCAAAACAAACTTTTTTTCCAAACCCACAAGCACAAAGAAAACAATTTTGAAAACATTTGAGCAAGTACCTAAGAGCCCATGGGTAACCATGGTTAGAAAGGGTGCTAACATCTTCCCTTTCTATAATCTACCCCCCGAACCCAAAAAATATCTCGAAAAAGGAATTTTTATGTGCTTTTTTCCTTTCCTTGTTGGATAAAATAAAAGACGATGGCCAATCTTGCTTACCGCGACATTTTGCGAAAACAAACGCAAAACGCAAACCAACATTCCAAAAAACAGTCAGTTCTTCCCATATATCACAGAACCAGCGACTCTGCTGGGGATAGCTTAATAAGTGGGGTGTACCTTAGGAATAGTTCATAATGTTTTCAATTAATTGACTTGTATGCTTTACTTTTGTGGGTTTGTATCAGAGTTACCATAGATCCTAACCCGGATCTGGGGGATACCCTTTAGGTAAGTAGCAATAAACTGTGAGGGAACTGTACGGCATAGACCGATACGATTGAAGCAGTAGCTACGTTGGTGTGGCACTTTAGTATCTACCGATATCCCCTGTGGCGCAATGAGGAGAATATGGGTCTGCTAAGGGGTCATTAAGCACCAACTGACCTTAGAACCTTTAAATTGGCCAACTTAGCCATAGAACAGTAGCAGTATGCTACAATCATTGAGACTAAACTCTCGCGATGATTCCGGCCGCAAGAAAAGGTTGCTAAACTGGAATTATGACCGATCGAGGGTAGTCAGTGATATTGAGATCCTCTAGAACCCGATTACTATTTTTAGGACAGGTTTGAACCAACTGAACTGAAAGAGGGTAGTACCTAAGCTCCTTGCCAGCCTGAAATCTAAGGGCTCTCTGTGTGACTTGTGTGCCTTTACCATGTTTTCTATTTGTGGATACTTGTGGTGTGCTTTCTATCATGACATCATGACATCATAACATTGCATACATCTTACATTGGACTAACCTATTTCAAAGACAGGAGGGATTCATCTTTGTTCTGTTTTGTAAGTCATGGCACCTATGCGTAGGAATACCATCCGAATCAACTTTGTCCAGGTTCCCACTATGCTCAAAGAATTGGTTGCAAAGATTTCCGATACTACCTCCTTCATCAGAAGACATGGGCATCTTCTTAGTTTGGTCACCTCCAAATTGGAAGAGCAAATGATGAGTGTCCTAGTCCAGTTCTTTGATCCACTGTACCATTGCTTTACTTTTCAGGATTACCAGTTGGTCCCTACCTTAGAGGAGTTCTCTGATCTGCTCGGTATCTCTATTCTGGAGCAGACCCCGTTTATAGGTTGGGAGAAGATCCTTAGGCCGGAAGAGATTGCTTCAGCCCTTCATATGACAAAGGATGAGGTAATGGCTAATTAGGAAACTCGTAGTGGAGCAAAGGGATTTCTGACTAAGTTCTTGGTTAGTAAGGCTAATCATTTTTGGGATGGTCTAGACTTCCAGGCATTCGAAGATATTCTGGCTCTTCTGATATATGGCTTGGTATTGTTTCCCAACTCTGACTCCTTTGTTGATGTGAATGCGGTAAAAATCTTCATCTCTGGTAACCCTGTACCCACTCTCTTGGGTGACATTCTTCATCAACTGTATGCCCGTACTGCTCGGAAACGGGGAACCTTGATGTGCTGTGCTCCGTTATTGGCGAGGTGGTTTATTTCTCACCTCCCCAAATCAGTTCTGAAGAACAAAGAAGGTATGGGCTGGGCTTATAGGATTATGTCTCTCTCTCATAATGACATAATTTTGACTGTTAAAGGTATGGAGGAGGTGGCCGTTATTGATCGCTGTGGGGAATACCCCAATGTTCCACTGATAGGAACCAATGGAGGAATTACTTACAATCCATGCTTGGCCTTGCGTCAGTTCGGACGAGCCAGAAGGGAAGGACCTCATGAGCTGCTAATGCCTAGTATAATCTTTGATTTCCAAGGGGATAGTGACGAGCAACGCCGCAGATTCATAAGGGCTTGGGATAGAGTACATAGATCTGATCCACACGAGCTGGGTGCGAAGACTTCTCTATCAATGGAGCCATATCTCCGATGGGTTCGTATCCGTGCCCAAAAGCTGGGAATGCCCTACGAAGCCGTCTTGCCTATCACTCTTGAAGTTGTTGATGAGGAAGGGGTTCCTCCTACTATCTTACACCCTTACATGCCTACTGACATTGGGGCATTGAAGAGGTCCTGGATACAGCTAAGGGAAGAGGGGGATACTTATAGAGAAAAGTATCACGAGTGTGATCGGTGGATCTGGAACTGACTGTTTAACGCTGGTTCGTGAAATGTCGCGGAAGCAAGAGTCGCCACCGTCTTTTATTTTCTCCAAATGGAAAGGACAAAAGCACAGAAAAATTCCTTATAGAGATTGCTCTTGGTTCGGGAGGTAGATTATAGAAAGGGAAGGTGTTAGCACCCTTTCTATCCATGGTTATCCATGGGCTCTTAGATACTTGCTCATTTGTGTTTTCAAAATGGTTTGTTTGCTTTTCAACTGTGGGTTTTAAAAAGTTTCTTTGAAAATTCCAGTTCGACTCTTGTATCGGTCTTCAAGAGTGTTTGAAAAATTGCTTTCGAAAGCTTTTTGAAAAGGTGTCGGTGTGAAAAGTATTTTTGAATTTTTTTTGAAATTAGAGCAAGTATCTAGAGCCGTCTACCTACCCTAAGGAATTCGTCTGTGTAAATGTCCTTTAAAGTAGTGCCATCCCACCATTGAGAGGTAGGTAGCACCACCGTTGGAGGTGTTCGGGTCAATTCGAGGTTCGGGACATGGTGATCACCAGAGCAATGGGAAGACACCTTAGAAGCTACCCTCATGCCAGGTTCCCGGATCATGAGGACTTACTAAGACATCCTCTACTCGACGATCACCTTTTGAGGCAAGGCAACAGTGAGGCGTACCCTAGGGGTGGTGTGTGATTTGTATGTCAGATTCATTTATTTTTGTCTTGTTCATGTCAAAGTGATCTATGCGTTTGTTTTTATTTTCGGCCATTCATTCTTGCATGCATTTATTTAACAGTTAAAAAGATGCGGAAATTAAAAGTTCTAAACTATTACAAAGGCGCGGGTCCACATCGCCAAATTAAAATCCAGGACCCGATTTGACAGAAAGTAAATAAAGTGTGAGAAATAAAATGTCTGAGTTTACAAGGCTTTGGGAGAGGTACATAAACATTATAAGAAATAAAATAAGATGCGCGAATTGAATTGAATTTGAAAGCGAGGGCGTTGGACCCTTTTTAATGAAATTAAATTATGATTATTAAATTAATGAAATTAAAAAGAAAAAGAAATTAGTTTTTTTTTGTTGGGTTTTTTGTATTTAGGAAATAAAGAAAATTAAAATTAAAAGAAACTCTAATTCTAAGTTTTTTTAATTATTAATGAAAATGTTAAAGTTTAACCTAATTTACTAAATATTTAATGTACATGTTTATTTACAAAAATATTTAATAATTAATAACAATAATAATAAGAAAAAATTATTTATTAAAAAGATGATGAAAAGTTAAAAACCCTAATTTCTACATATTTTAATTTGTTAAGAAAAAGACTTAAGTTTTAAAACCTAATTTAACTAAATTAATTATTTAACATTTATTTACAAAATAAATTAATAGTGAAATAATAATAATTAAATATATTTTAGTTTCTGATTTTTTATCTTATGAAAATTAATTTATGAAATTAAAGAAAACAATTGAAAACAATTAAAAGAATAAAAAGGAAAATCAAATAAAAAATAAAAATGTGCAAACCATGGAGGGTATTCAGACCCAAAGGGAGGTTTTTTGTGAGAAATCTGGCCCATTAGACAAAAAGCCTTGTTTGACTTTCTGGCATCACGTGCGTGTTCATTGACTCCTGAGTACCGTGGTCTGCATTCTTTGGCCATTGGATTGGGTTTCATGGCCATTTGTGTTCTGGCTGTTGGCCATTTGTGTTCTGGCCTCAATGTTTCTTAATCTTCTAGGATGTCTGTCTCGCCATGTATTGGTGTCATGCATAAGTTTTTCTACTTTGGCCATTTGGCTTTTGACTTTTGGCCTTTTGGCTTTTGGCCATTTGGCTTTTGGCCTCAACGTTCCTTAATGAACCTGCATGAGATATTGTCTAAATCTGCAGTGTTGAATCTCACGAACACATTAAATAAAATCATAAAATGCAAATAAAGCCAATATATGAAGAAATTTAATGTTTAGACACAATATGGCATGTATGAATGATTATACCCTTTTGATCATGGAGATCAAATCAATCTTACCCTTACTGGAAAATTAGTGACCTGAATGCTTTTATGCCTTACTGGAAAATTAGGATCATGGAGATCAAGCCAGCCTTATCCTTACTGAAGAAGTAGTGAGGTGTTGGTTTGTAACTGTGATGGCTTGTTTGTAGTGAGAGAGGGATTTGTAATAAGGATTTCAAGGTTTTAGGGTTCTTGAAAGAGTTTGATATTCTAACAGTGTTGTGACAAGATTTTTTTTCTCTCTTCTTTTCTCCTCTCTTTTTTTTTCTCCCTCCGGTTTGTGTGAAAAGAAGGTGATTATATAATGGAAATTAGGGTAAAGCAGATGGGCTTTGAATGTGCAATTGAGCCTCCAATATTCACTTGAATTCGTCACTTTCCAGGCTAAATCGCAGGGACTTAAGTGCATTTCTTGAAGTTGAAATGTGAAAACAAAATGTAGCCGACATCGATAGCTAACTCCTGTCCGAAAATCGACTCAATCGGATAAACGGTGAATTAGTTATGAATTTTTGAAGTTTCAGCTCAGACAAACTTATTTTGGGCTCCAGTGTCGACTCTGACACGTTCTTCAATAAAAAACTGGTATTGATCGGTGCATAATTTGGTCTCGACTTTTGAAGCAAAGTTGTAGATCTACAAGTCAGGGACCTTGTGTAAAAATATGAGCCCAATCCAATAAAAATTGACCGAGTTATGAATTTTCGAAGTTTCGGCCCAGATGAAATAATATTCAGCATTCAGGATTTTCGGTGTGTCGCGCACTCTGAGCAAAAAACGAAGGCCTTTTGAATACCGTTTGAACTCAATACATTCTGTGAAAATGTAGCCAACTCAATTTGTGAAAGTTTGGCACCGGAACCAGCTCGATACGATGAAAATCGACCAAGTTATGATTTTCTGAACATGACGCAAATAAACTTCTGTCACAAATTTTCTGTATGAAAATACTTGATAAATCCACATTTTTGAAGACCTTCTGATCGAAATTGGCTTCCAGCCGTGAGAGATGAAAACGTAGATAACGTCAAGACGGAATTTTGGCCACCAAAACGGGTTCAAAACGAGTCACGATCTTCAAGTTATGAATTTTTTAGCGCGTAAAAACTGCACTTTCAGCACACTTTTTCACCATATTTCTTCAAGAAAACTCGCACATTCGGATACCTTCTTTAAAGAATTGACTCTTGAGCCGAACATGAATTTGAGAATATGTTATCAGAGATATCTTGGCGAAAGAATACCTGAATACGACGCGCCGGGTTGGACTTGTGAATTTTTCTTGAAATATTTTGAGAAATATGGGAGGACAAATTTTGGGGTACAACAACGAGTAAGAGAAAAAGATCCAGAAGTTGACAAGACAGTTGGAGAGGGAGCAAATCATCAACGACTATGTCAGCACTAAAGGAAAACGTCCATGGGAGCGCTGATGTTCTTTGATTATTTCCACTTTTTATTTACTTTTCAGTATTTCCTTTCTTGTAACGCCTTAAGGGCAATTTGTGGAACAATCAAATTTCAAGTTTATCTAATAAAAGTGTGTTTCCTTTCTCTCGATGTCTTTGAAATCATAGCATACACATTTCATTCCGTGCACCTCATAACAGGTACTCTTACAGGTTTTCTCATCTTCTTTGCTGTTTATTTCAGCATCATGTCTTCTGAACCATCAACTGAACAAGCAATCAAGGCTCTGCAGGCTCAAAACGCCCTGTTCCAGGAATTGTTCATGAATTTGGCTAAGGGTCAGCAAGATCTGAAGGCCCTTATCTTGAAAGAGAAGAAGAAGAAGAAGACGGTCCTCCTGAACATGGGCCACATGTTTGGGAACAAGCTACGAGATGAAGTCGATTTGACCACCTCATCTGGAGGGAAAGATCGTCAAGAAGAAAGGAGGGCTCCTAGCACTGTGGTTTCAGACAACGAGACAGACTTTGACGAAGACCAGTATCCTCCGGCTGATGATAGATACAAGCAACTGGAAGATCGTTTGAGTGCGATGGAAGTTCAGAAGGTGCCTGGTCTGGACTTTGGTGATCTGGGTCTGTCATCTGGGGTGGTGATTCCCCACAAATTCAAAGCACCAGCCTTTGCTAAATACGACAGAATTTCTTGCCCGAAACTGCACCTCCGGTCGTATGTAAGGAAGATTCAGCCGTACACCGCTGATAAGAACCTATGGATCCACTTCTTTCAAGACAGTCTCTCAGGGACTCAGCTTGAATGGTTTTACCAACTAGAAGGAGCCAGTATCCGTAGTTAGGAAGATTTGGCTGCTGCTTTCTACAAGCAGTACCAATACAACACCGACCTCGCTCCCACGCGTACCCAACTCCAGGGTATGTCAATGGGTGCGGGCGAAGGTTTCAAAGATTATGCTCAGAAGTGGAGGGACCTCGCTGGAAGAGTGCAACCACCCTTGGCTGATAGGTAGTTAGTTGATATGTTTCTGGGGACCTTGTCTGGTCCATATTTCAACCATCTAATTGGAAGTTCTTCGTCCGGGTTTACGGAGCTGATTATGACTGGGGAGAGGATTGAGGCTGGTATTAAGTCTGGTGAAATACAGAAGGGTGCTTCATCAGGCACCGAGAAGAAGCCTTTTAAGAAGGAGTCCAGTGCTGTTTACAGTTCAAAAAGCCAGAATAAACCTGAACGCTGCCAAGCTGTTAATGCAGTTGTTATTTCAAGACCTGTTGGTGCTCCTCAGCGCAACAATCAGCCTAAGACCGAGAGACCTCGAAGATAATTCACTCAGCTCAACATGACTTTTTCTCAGATTCTGCCGCAGTTATTGAAGATCAACCTGGTGACTACGAGGGAGGCCCCACAGAATCCAAACACAACATCACCGAAGTACAACCCTAATGCCCGCTGTGCTTTTCACTCTGATAGCCCGGGGCATGATACAAATGATTGTTGGGTTTTGAAGAACAAAATACAGGACTTAATTGATGTGAAGGAGATTGAGTTCGAAGCACCTGAAAGATCTAATGTTGTGACTGCTCATATGCCCAAGCATGGAGTGAATGATATAGATGAAGACTCGTTTGTGGTTTTTGTGAACGATATTGCTACTCCATTGATGACTATGAAAAAGAACCTTTTGCTAGCCGATTTATTTCTGGGCTGTGACGAAGGTTGTCGTATGTGTTCTGTCCTACCTACCAGTTGCCATCTTTTGAAGTCAGGTGTCCAATGCCTGATGGATAATAAAGAAATTCTATTTGAGAAGACTATTGTTCCTTTAGTTCACACTGAAGAAGTTTTCATTATCACCATTTTCGACAATTCTTCCAAGGCTCCCTCGAGGAAGCCTGTTAGAATTACATCTGTTCCAAGAATCGCGCTGTTGATCATCACTGTTCCAAGGCCTATCCCCTATACATCTGATAAAGCCGTCCATTGGCACTACGGGGCTGATGTCTATTATCACGGAGTTAAACAAGATTTGGATGCTGATACTGACGTCAGTAATATTATTGGACCTGCCAAAGTCACCCGCAGCAAAAGACTTTTCTCCCCTGATATCTCTCCACCAACTGCCTGGAAACCTGTTGTTATTACACCTGCCAGTGTACCTGCCACTATTCCTGTTCAAGTTCCCATTCTTACCCCTGTTGCCGAGTCATCTGATACTCGGGGCAAAGGGACCACTGATGAGCCTGCCTGGACGGAGGCACCAAAGACAATTACTGTTGAAGCCTCTAGGCAAGAGATGGAAGAAATTTTGAAGATCATCAAAAAGAGCGACTACAATGTAGTCAAGCAGCTGGGGCAAACCCCATCCAAAATCTCTATGTTGTCACTGTTGCTATGCTCAGAGGCCCATGCCAAGCCTCTGATTGCATTCCTGAAGACTGCACACGTACCGCAAGAAACATCAGCTGATCAGTTTAAAGATTGCGTGGCTAGTCTGACTGTTCATAATGGGTTGGGTTTCTCTGACGTCGACTTAACTGTTAAAGGGAAGAATCACAATGATGCCCTGCATGTCTCCATTGAATGCAGGGGCACTACTCTTGCTCATGTATTAGTGGATACTGGTTCCTCATTGAACGTTTTGCCTAAGAAAGCTCTAGACCGGTTAGACTGCGAAGGGTTGGAGCTGAAACCAAGTAATATTGTTGTAAGGGCCTTTGATGGGTCTAAGAGGATGATGCACGGAGAAGTGGATATTCTGATTAAGGTTGGTTCTCAGGTTTTCGCCTCTACTTTCTATGTGATGGACATTCGGCCATCTTATTCATGTTTGTTGGGTCGTCCGTGGATCCACAAAACTGGGGCAGTGACGTCTACGCTCCACCAGAAGCTAAAGTACCCGGTGAAAGGGAAAATTGTGACAGTACAAGGAGAAGAGGAGTACATGGTGAGTCACCTCAACTCTTTCCGATATGTAGAGATGGATGGGGAGTTCATTGAGACCCCGTTCCAACATTTTGAAGAGGTTCACCATTTGAAGTGACAAGTACTGAGACGAGAAGACTTTTTGTTCATTAGAATTTTCAAGTTGTAATTTTCTTTTGATTGTTCGAACATTTATTCATGTCAAACTTTATTACTTTATCAATGCATTGCATATGTCTGTTTTGAATAAATCCATTCGTATTTCACTATATTCAAATTGCTTTCATTTTTTGTGATGATCAACTCTCGATTAAAAAATTTTAAGCCTTTAGAGGGAGGATGACGAAAATGATATCAAAATCTCTACAGTATGCTTTTGAACAGACCCCGCTGACGAGGTACAGGCATTGTTTCAAATCCTAAACAGTGGAGTTATTAGGAAGATAATCCCTAGTCAACCCCTTTGAGCCAAAGAAGTCGGAGTTTTTCTTTTCACAAATTAAAACCCTTAATTATAACCTGGGGCAGGGTAGTTTTCTCAGTTGATCCAGGTGCACAATGAATGGCATCAAAGAAGTCCTTCCGAAACAAAATACGGTGTTGGTTCTGTATAATCGTAAGGACAAGCAGTCATTATCTCTCAAAATAAGAGCCCAATAAGTCAAAACCTGTGAAGGAGACTTAAGAAAAACTGGGGCATCCCGCTGACTGTAATCACAAAAAGAAACAATTCATGCAAAAAACAGGGATAATAAAAACCAAAAGGGAAGAGATCCTGCAAACTCTCAACAAAGTGACTGCCTGTTCAAAATAAATTGTCAGTATCCGAACCATCACTGGTATATCAGAGCAAAGACTCAAACAAGATCTAATACACGATTAGCTGAGTTTAGGATTGAAGAACATCACGAAGAACGGGTGGGTACAAATAAAATTTGAGCCTTTATCCTTTGTTTCTTAAACCGTGAACCAGGCTACGTTATAATCCTTAAAAAGTCCTAGCTGAAGCATGGGTTAGTCTGAAAGCATATTGTTACAAAAGGTATCATGACTCCTGTAGGGCTTGCTGTAAATCCTGAGTTGACGTCACATTTTACAAAATTTTCCCATCTTACTGAAAAAATGCATTTTCAAAAACTTCAAGACAGACATAAGCTTTGAATTCTTAAAATAACATTGTTTTCATATGACTATTTGTTCAAACAACAGATAAATTCGCACGACGAATATTTAGTGAACAAAAACCTTTTCAATAAAAAGGGTCACCTCAAGTGGAAAAAACACCTCCAACCAAGGGGCACGGCATGAGCATTGTCCATCATCTGGGGCAGTTAAGTCAAGATTCAAGGAGTCTCTCAAAATGCCAAATAGCCAGGGGAAAATCTCCATTTGAATCACTTGAGGCATTGGACATAAATTCCAGCAACAAATCTTGCATTATCAAACAAACATCTTCTGGTAGTATGGCATTACAACACTACCGACAGTGACAACTCCCTACACTCCAAGAGCATGGACATAGTCAAAAAAGTACTACGCATAATCAAAGACCCGCTAGGTTGACTGGCCTAGGCAAAAATAAGGGCTTCCCAGCGAACCAAAAGGGTTCGGGCAAAAATAAGGGATGAAAATGAAAAAAATCTGTACACCCGGTAAGTCGAAAACCTGAAAAGGCGGCTTCGGCAAAAAAGGGTATCCCGATGGACTGAAAACCCAAAAGGGCGGTCCAGGCAAAAATTAGGGATTAAAGCGTACGACTATGTCTCGTCATCTCGTCACTGGCCTACCAGAAGAAGACTTGTCATTTTGACCGAAAGATACCAAGCACCTCATAGGTGGGGATAATACTCGATCCACAGGGCCTCCGCAGGCACCTTCTCCCGCAGAAACATGGGCAAAAAAGTCTCGATGCAAGCCATCTTCATATCCTTAGCACGCGTCCCCGTAACATTCACTCCCCGCAGAGTAAGACAGTAAAGATATCTCTCCCCAGCTGAGGCTTGCAACTGTGAATGAGTCGGTAATATTCTCCCCAAGCAGAGTTTATCTACCATCAACACTGAAAAGGCTTAATATCCCCTCGGTCTTAATATTCCCCAGCGGAGTATAAGAATATTCCCCGGCAGAATACAAGATATCCCCAGTGGAGTTAAAAATTTCCCAGCGCAGTCTGAAAAAGCTTCCCCAATGGAGTTGAAGAATCATCCCAGTAGACTCCAGAAGTTTGTCCCTGGCAGAGTATAAAAATAAGTATCCCCAGCCAAGTTCAGAGGAAGATTGCCCCCAGCAAAGCTCAAAGGATTATCCCCACAAGAGTCTAACAGGTTATCCCTAGTGAAGTCGCAACTGAAAGATCATCCCCAGCGGAGTTTCTTTCCTTTCGCAAACAGGAATTCAATCCCCAACAGGATTCAGTATCACCAACAATGGTAATTCGTCCCCAACCGAATTTATCAGCGGAATCCTCAGCAGAGCATCTCTTCCCCACAGAGTAATCTCTTCCTCAGTTTATTCCCCAACGGAGTTATCCGCTCCTGCAGGTCTATCTTCGTTCGTCATCCCCAACAGAAACAAAGGATTCAACTCTATTCTCCAGCAGCTATCCGAGATTTATTTTCCCCAGCTAAAAAACATTACATTTCCATACATCATGATACATGCATATACACATCATACAACACGATCTCATTTATTATGAGAACATCATTGCTTGACCTATATCATGCATTGCATATGACTGACCTTTACTTTTCAGGAAAGATACAGTTAAATTTCTCAGCCATGTCGAAGACCTGACCGGTTCTTAAATCTCAACTGAATTATCCTCGATTAAATTTCAGATAAGGTTCTCAATCTCGACAATTTTCCTCCGTCATAGTGTGGACGAGTTCTACAATCTCAACAGTACACTACGTTGAAGACCAGACAGTTCCTAGATCTTTATGAAGATGTTTCCCTCCGTCATAGTATGGACGAGTTCTATAATCTCAATGGCATACTACGTTGACCAGACAGTTCCTAGATCTTGATGTTTTCCTCCGTCATAGTGTGGACGAGTTCTGCAATCTCAACAGTATACTACGTTGAAGACCAGACAGTTCCTAAATATTGATGAAGATGTTTCCCTCCATCATAGTGTGGACGAGTTCTGCAATCTCAACGGTATACTATGTTGAAGACCAGACAGTTCCTAGATCATGATGTTTTCCTCCGTCATAGTGTGGACGAGTTCTGCAATCTCAACAGTATACTACATTGAAGACCAGACAGTTCCTAGATCTTAATGAAGATGTTTCCCTCCGTCATAGTGTGGACGAGTTCTGCAATCTCAACGGTATACTACGTTGAAGACCAGACAATTCCTAGATCTTGATGTTTTCCTCCATCATAGTGTGTACGAGTTCTACAATCTCAACGGTATACTATGTTGAAGACCAGACATTTCTTAGATCTTGATGAAGATGTTTCCCTCTGTCATAGTGTGAACGAGTTCTACAATCTCAACGGTATACTACGTTGAAGACCAGACAGTTCCTATATCTTGATGTTTTCCTTCGTCATAGTGTGGACGAGTTCTACAATCTCAACGGTATACTACATTGAAGACCAGACAGTTCCTAGATCTTGATGAAGATGTTTCCCTCCGTCATAGTGTGGACGAGTTCTACAATCTCAACAGTATACTACGTTGAAGACCAGACAGTTCCTAGATCTTGATGAAGATGTTTTACTCCGTCATAGTGTGGACGAGTTCTACAATCTCAACGGTATACTACGTTGAAGACCAGACAGTTCTTAGATCTTGATGAAGATGTTTCCCTCCGTCATAGTATGGATGAGTTCTACAATCTCAACGGTATACTACGTTGAAGACCAGACAGTTCCTAGATCATGATGTTTTCCTCCGTCATAGTGTGGACGAGTTCTACAATCTCAACGATATACTACGTTGAAGACCAGACAATTCCTAGATCTTGATGAAGATGTTTCCTCCGTCATAGTGTGGACGAGTTCTACAATCTCAACGATATACTACGTTGAAGACCAGACAGTTCCTAGATCTTGATGAAGATGTTTCCCCCAGTTGAATTATGGACAAGTTCTTAAAACTCAGTAGAGATGTTCTCCCAGTTGAAGTACAAGCAAGTTCCTAAATCTCAACAAAGTTAGACTTCCCCAGCGGAATCTTCTACAACAATAGGTATGCAAGTTCTCGCTAAGGAATCTCTTATGCGATTGACACTCCTGCAGATGGCATCTTTAAGCCCATCCTCCTACCAACAATCTCCAAATGGCATATGTAAGTCCATTCCCGACATCACAAGGCTGATACCACTTCATGCGAGTGCAAATTTCTGAGCACTCTAGTGTTCAATCATCTTCCACCTTCGGATCACGAAAGGCACAAAAGCCAATCTACATACTCAGGTTTAAGAAGATTGAACAGGGGCAGCTGTTGTACCCCAAAATTTTCCCTCTCATATTTTCTCAAAACAAGGCAAGGAAAATCTCCAAGTGACTCAAGGTTGCTCAAGAGTGGGTCAGACAAGTCATCTCCTAAGGCAGTCAACCCCAAATTAGGGTTTTGTGTTGCATAAATATCCTTGAGTCCAAATGACCTCAAGTGCTCTCCATTGTCCTAATATGCTCTCAATATCATCCATGTCAAATTTCAAGCCTTGCAGAGGAAGTTTGCTCAGTCAAATGCTCAAAAGGTCCAAAAATCGACTGTGCTAGGGCAAAAGTCAACTGTGACCTATAAACAGTCAAACTTCAATATTTTTTGTCAACATTCTCATTTTGAAGAATATTTCATCATTTGATCAAGGGTTGATCATGATTCATTAAGGATTGCTCAAAATTCATCAAGACTCAAAAGTTGCTAAATTAGGGTTTTGTAGGAAAAGTCAACTCAACTTTGACCAAGCATAACTTTCCCATATGTTATGAGAAATGACCCATACAAAGCTAATTTTGAAGAGGATGAAATTTCCTACAATCCATCTTCATACCCCAAGATCAGAAAATTCACTCACAAAAAGTTATAAATTTGGACATTATAGGTCATTTTTTAAAGTCAACAAAAACACCTTTTTTCCAAACTTATAACTTGAGCATGGAATATGAAAATGAGATGAGACCAAAAGGGTTGGTTAGAGGACATCTCAAGATTTCTAAAAAGTCCAAGAACACCTCCAAAAGTTCAAAATTGAAGAAGTTATGCATTGTTGAAGTTGGGAATATTTGCAAAATTGCCAAAAGTCAACTATCCCCAAAACTTCAAATTTTGTCAAATGGGCCCATTCTTTTCCACTTGATTTGAGCTTTTACTATTGCACACATGTCCTAGCTTCATCCTTGTGTCCGTTTATCAATTTTATTATTTTATTTGATTTTTTATTGAATTATTTCATTATAAATCAAATTAAATCAAATAAAATCCCAAAACTTGATTACATGAGATTTTTTGCTATTCTCAGGACTGAATCATTATCATTAAGAGTATCAAATTCGTATCAAGCAATCCATGTGCAAAAAGATTGAGTTTTGACAATTTTGGAAGGTTTAGTAATGGTGAATCAAATCAAATTTCATGGCATTGATGTGGAAGGATTCAATCCATAATTCTCAACCTAATGCATTCTATAATACATAAGGAAGCTAGAGGGCACGAAAATAGGGCTGGAGGCTGCAAGAACATAAAGAACAAAACTTGAAAAAGTGGTGAAAAAGTGTGAAACCAAAATCATACTTTGAGGCGTTTTCAGAAGCAAAGCTCGATACCAATCATTTGCTGGGTGTTTACTCAACCTTCTGGAATCCAAAGCAAGCTCTCATACACACCAAAACGCGCTGTAAGTATCACGTCTCTCAGCCCTATATTCGAAATCATAGCTCTCAATTCTTGCATCTTTCTGGCAAATCATTGATATATTTGTGACTCTCATGAGATTTCTAAGCTTTTGGCAATATTTAGTTTCATTTATATGGACTGTAACCTCGTAACCGCATGGCTAGGGTTATGTTTTGGATTTTAGGGATTTGTGTTTCAGGTGAAATTGAATCCCATGATAGGCATGGTTGCACTCAGGAGAGGGAGACGAACCTAACCATGCCTTTGGGGGTCGTTTTTATGGCCTGGAATTAATTTTTGGGTCAAGCTATGCATTTAGCTGCGGATCCAAATCCGCAGGAAATTTTACAGTGGCTGGAGGTAGGGGATGATAGCGTGTCGCCTCCCCAGTGGACCATTCAAAAACACGCGCGGGTTTTTATTTTTTTTCTGGCATATGGCGCATTATCTCTTATTATTATTATTGTTTAATATACTAACAACTAAAGCACAATGGCCTAGTGGAAGCAAGCGTTAGCAATCACCTACAGGACCTGGGTTCGAATCCCAGGTCCCCCTTTCTCTTTGTTATTTTATTTATTCAAATATTCCAATACGCATAAGGAGCAACAGTGTATCATACACCATCATCTATCCAATGGACAGATGGCCAATGGCCAGATCTGATGGATGGAGATGGAAGGACCACCAAGGCTTTGGTCAACGTGTCCACACCAAGTCCAGGAAAGTCAATATAGGGCCAGCTCGTTTGGGCCATGGAATTTGCTTCTCAAACACCTCCAATCAGGCCCATACCCCCTATCTCTCTCTATTTTATATTTTTTGTTTTAATTATTTATTGTTATTATTTTTATTATTTTATAACCAATCAAATTTTTTTCCTTTTATAAAATTAAAACCACAAAAATATTTTTCTTCATAAAATCAAATTTTTATTTTTATTAACAAATATTAATTTAATTAATTTAGACTTTAATTAGAAATAACTTTAATATATTTTTTCAATAATTAAAATTAACTTAGACATAATTAGGTTTTTATTAACATTGATCAATTCTATTTTCTTTCTTTAAATAACACAAAAATCCAAAAGTATTTATTTTCATTAATTAAATTATTTAATATTAATTTAATAATTAACTTAGATTAATTTCTTTCTAAATTCAAAAACAAACAAAAAATCTTTTCTTTAACAAAAAGGGTCAAAACCCTACCTTGCGCTCAATTTAATTTTCCCGCACGTGATCCATTCATTCAATATTGTATTTGCTTCCGGAATGCAATAGATAATTAGAACCATTTAATTATTTTTATCGCTTTATTTATTTTTCCGTATTTAAATTTTAAGGGTTTGTCTTTGGCGATGTAAATACCCGACGCCTTGTAATAGTTAGTTAAATTTCCGCAATTTATTTTTCGCAACTTATAACTGTTAGATGTTTGATAATAGGTTTGCATGACAAGACTGAATGTTTTAACCTAAAATCAACTTAGATCACCCTTAACATGTACAAAGATAAAAATAAACTGAAAATGACACACTCGCACATGCGCACTCTTAGGGTACACCCCACTTGGTTGCCTTCGTACACGGTCATTAAGTATAGGTTGTTTTAGAGGTCGCCCTCTTGTCCAAAGATCATAGTCGCCTCGAAACGGTTGCCTCGGATATTGTTGCCTCAAAACAAATGATCTAAGACATTAGGGTTACCGCTAAGGCATTCTAACATTGCTTTGGTGACCGTAAGTCCCTAATTCGAATTGTCCCTTAAAACTCCAACGATGATGCTACCTACTCATTCATAGTAGGATAGCATTGTCTAAAGGAAGATAGCATAGAACGATTCCTTTTTTGAGTAGGTAGATGGTTCTTAGATACTTTCTCTTTCAAAAAACAAAAAGTTTTCACACTTACACTTTTTGAATAAAGTTTTCAAAAACACTTCATATACTCTTGAGGTCAGAAGCAAGAGTTAAATCGAAGTTTTCAAAACAAACTTTTTTTTCAAACCCACAAGCACAAAGAAAACAATTTTGAAAACATTTGAGCAAGTACCTAAGAGCCCGTGGATAACCACAGATAGAAAGGGTGCTAACACTTTCCCTTTCTATAATCTACCCCCCGAACCCGAGAAATATCTCGAAAAAGGAATTTTTCTGTGCTTTTTTCCTTTCCTTGTTGGATAAAATAAAAGACGGTGACGACTCTTGCTTACCGCGACATTTTGAGAAAACAAACGCAAAACGCAAACCAGTATTCCAAAAAACAGTCAGTTCTTCCCACCGTATCACAGTAGCCCTATGTCAAGGATGAAAGGGGAAGTTTCTACCTAATATTAACATGCATGGTTTACAACCTAAGGTCTAACTCGCATCCGAACGGAGCAAACGCATCCTAAGGGAACATGGTATGTACAAGGATAAAGCAAGCAAGCTAATAAGCTCAAGAGAGCACACCTATAGAGATCCTATCTAAGTTAGCATGCCAAAGAAGGTCTAATAAAACTATCCTATAGGGGACATGCAATGAGAGCGAAGTCGTGATCTCAATTTCTAAATTGAGTGACTCATCGATCAACAAGAAAGAAAAGAAATCGATAAAATCCTATAGGGAGCATGCACTGAGAGTGAAGTCGTGATCTCAATTGCTAAATTGAGTGACTCATTGATCAACAAGAAAGTAAACAAACACAAGCACAACACATATGGCAAATGAAGTGCGGAATGCCTGCTACAGGTCTTTAAATAGCGACTTCAAGCGCACACTCTTTATTTCCTACTACACATGATATCTAGAAAGCGATAGCGAAATGCAATAAAGTGTGAAGGAGTACAAGGGTAGTAGCGGAGGCTACCAAAGAAAGAAAGTCGTCAGGAGTAGATGAAAGTACTGAAAAAGCAGGGAATGCGTGTCGAACAAGCTTCATCATGAAACAAACAAAGTCAGAAACAATATCTAATTAAGATAGAGGCAAACGCGTATTGCGAATGCAATGCATAATCAGAAGTTCCTTGCACAATGAACAAACGCGTAAAAAATAACAAGGCAAAGCAGTGTAAAATATGAACAAAAACTAAAAGAAAAAGTATTTTTATTGGTTTTTTATGTAAAGAAAATTCTAGAAAATTTAAAGAATTAATTCCAAAAATATATTATATTCTGCTATTTTTTTATTAATATTTATATATATTTTTTTTTGTTTTTTTATATTTATTACCGTATGGAGAAAAAAATTAAACATATAGAAACAATTAGTGAAATTAAAAGAAAAACCATAGAGGGACTCATG
Source organism: Vicia faba (assembly GCA_948472305.1). NCBI lineage: Eukaryota > Viridiplantae > Streptophyta > Magnoliopsida > Fabales > Fabaceae > Vicia > Vicia faba. The sequence goes on along the minus strand of OX451738.1, from coordinate 1,036,740,597 downwards.
GGGTGAGAATTGAAGTCAAGAGGTGATGCAGGAGCAGGGCGCTAGGCCCATCAGAATGAAATCCAAGAGACCGTTTTTGTTTGCAATGCCTCAAGCTCCAAAAATGATGCGTAGCATGGGCCTCTCTAGGAGGTGCAAAAAGCAAAGTGCTTCAGGGCCCAGCGAAATTTTTTATTCAATTATCCAGCATAAAAAACAAAAATAGGCCTAAGGACAGCCCGACATCATCACCCAGTCCATGTTTTTTTTTAATTAAAAAAAAGAATCAAATAAATCCATTGTAAAAAAAAGGAAAGGGATTAGGGTTAAATATTTTGTGATGTTTCAGCTTCTCTAAGCATACAAACTCTCCCTTTCTCTAAACACTCAACGGCAGCTACCTTCCTCACCACATCCGATCTCCCAACGCCGTAGTCCCACCGTGAAGGATCATACTACTTCGTCTTCAACTTCCCGTCTTGTCCTCTCTTCTTCTTCCTCATCTCACCCTCGACACCTCCTTCTCTCTGATCCATCTTCTCAAGTCAAACCTCATCCTTATCTCTGATTCGGTCCTTCTTCGTCAGCGAACACTTTGCCTCTGTCTTTCAACTCCGGCGACCTCTTTCTCCTTCGATTCAACTCCGTTTTCATCGCGACAACACCTTTCAATCATCACAACCCGTTGCTCATCCATCACCATCTACGACCTTGAAGATCCATCAACCAACTTCGATTTGCAACGGTATCCTAATGAAATGAAAGGAAGACAAGGCAATAGAATTTTCAATGACTTACTTGCAAAGCCGTTTGGAGTAGTGAATAGAAAACCAGCGAGGAGTATGAATCAAGTACACGATATTCTTCTACTTCTTCATGATTGCCTCTATTTGCATCTCTTATTGCAATTCTCAAAGAATTTTGATATCGCGATTTTGTTTCCGTCCCTGCAGAGATATTGTGTTGGCTGCGATAAAATTCACATACTGAATCATGGATGACGAGGACTCACTAAACAAGCAGAAGATGACGATTCAATGACGAAGCCTTGAATCATCTGAAGATGAAGGTCGAAACATTGAAGAAGAACGAAAATCATTGAAGCTTTAGGGAATAGGAAGATGGTGATTCAGAATTCTTGAAGATTGGAGGTGATGAAAGACCAAGCTTGAAGATCGGAATCAGAATGGAAGGTTATTGAGAATCTTGAAGGGGAAGATGAGAATTCTTCTGAAAAAATCTCAGAGAAATTTAGAGGTGAGTCTTTGAAATTTTTTGTTATCTTCTCGATAATGAATCCTCTCTCACCCAATTCTATTATTTTTGTTATAGGTCGTTTGAGCTGTTAGTTTAGGAAAAGTTAGTTACAAGAGAATGAATCTCGGCCTTTGGATAATAATTTTTCTGTTATATGATTGAATGGCCATATTTTGTTTGAAATTTATTAAGAGCTTGTAAAAATTCTGTTATGCCCCTTTTATTTGTGTTTCTGATTTATTTTTTCCTCCTTCTGATTTCTCACTTCCTGATATAGTTGAGCTGGAAACTGTTTTTTATGATATTTCCATGGTCTATAAATAGTGTAGCCAACTTCTTATGACCAGCCAAAGCATGCCTCATCTTCATGACATCAGGCCATCGGAAAGCAATCTTGGATGGATCCTAATGTTGAACTTTGTTGCAAAAGTCCCATACAAATACTAACCCCTTTCTCATGCAATACAGGTCCAAGAAATTCTACATATTCTCCAAGTAACGCGTGACACTAAATGCAGTATTTTCCCCTTAATTGTGTAACTAATTTGAATGTTTGTGATGAAATAATCTTTGACATTCTCACTAGATTCTATTTCTCTGCTGCTAACATTCTCTGTCTCAATATCAATATAGACAGATTCCCTTGCATCTTCAACAACAGATGCATCATTGATAACCATTGGTGCCATTTCTAAAAGCAGCCAAATGGCTACCTCTTCATTGTTGGTGGATTGGTATATTTATGGATGAACATGCTTTGAGAGGTACAACTATTTTGACATGGTGAATTAGTGCATATGAACTAGATCTTGAAAATGTGTTTGGATGCAACTCTAGGGTGTATGTATGTGTATTATGGGCTGTTTTATTTTGGCTTAGCTTTCGAAGAACGTTTAGCTGGTAATTCTGATCATCTCTAGTACTATGTAGTGGATTTTGTGTACTGTTAGGTAAAAGTAAGCAATTATGTTCTGCTAAAGCTGCTATTTTGCTTCTGATTCATGCATCATGTTTCTTATGATGGCCATGAAGTCGTAGCTTGCTTAGGAGTTAATCTTTTTGTTTTATTTTCCTTGATGTATTGCAACAGGGTCTAAGCGACCGCGAGTTGCAGTTTTGAAGCAGTATTATTAAGGCATTGTTGCACCATATCTTGATTTTCCCGGATTATGGAACATGAAGTATGAATGCAAGTTGGTTTGGTGAATGTTGGTTCTAGTTTTTGGTCTTTGCAAGACATGATTAATCTTGTAATGATTTGGAATATAGTAACTTGAACTTGAATGATGTACTTATTCCCACTTTGTAATCCTTTGATTTTAATGATAGTTTTTCCTTTTGATGTAAAGTAACACTTCTATTTCAAAAGAATTTATACTTACAATCTTCCATGACTTTGTGTTTTATGTACCTCACACGTCATACAAAGCTGCATATCACAAGATATAAGCGCTTCCTCTATTTGAGTGAATCTTGGCTTCTTTAAATCAATCGATCTATAAACTCCAATGCTCCATAAAACTTTAAGTTTTAGTCTTGAGACACTTGAATGAGATAAAAAAAATAAGACTTGCATCCCAAGTAAATTATCTAACCAAGTGAAGTGTTTTTGCATCATAAAGTACACAAATCCTAACCTGTGAAGATAAGCCAATTAGAACTATCTTCCTCTCTTGCATATAGCTCATGACCACATGGCTCGAGATTCAAGTAATAGATACCCTATTGTATGATGAAGAAAGAACATTAGAAACTCTAGCTTATAATGCATTAATACATACACCAAAATTTCCTTAATGACTTGCATTTTGAGCAATGATAGAATCCCTTGAATGACGACTTCCACTGATGAACCCAAGGCTTCACAAAGAACTGCTCTAGAATAGCGATAAGAGAAATAAAACCTTATCAATTGATGATTGTGAACATAAGAAGATGATGTTTGTAAAGTCTCCATGCCCTCACGGTCTCCTGCATGCCACATTATAGGATGCCTTGCATTCTAAGCAACCATGAAGCCACGTTACATATTGAAGAAGACCAAGAAAAGTCGAGAATAAGGAACTCTGAGGATGATGTATAACCAAGTCTTTGTATTCATCAAATGATCCTGAGGATAAGGGATAACCCTAATTCACGCTCCATGTATCTTTGATTGAGACAAACCTGCAAAAGAGATGAATCCATGATGAACTATGTGAAGCCCTAATCCCATGATCATTGATCCAAGTACCAAACGTTATTGTTAGTGAACCCGTGCAATGTTAGATGACCTAACAAAGTATGTACATGAAGAATGAGAGATGCGTAAGCCAGATTATCCTTATAAAGAGGTAGGACAAATTTGGGGTATTACAGCTGCCCCTATTTAATCGTCTTAAACTTGAAAGTGCGATTGGTGCATGCCTTTAGGAAGTTCAAGGTTGAAGATGATTAAATACCAATGCCAAAAATTTATTATGGGAGATAGTGTGAGTATTTTTTATTTTCGTGATATCTGCTGGGGAAAGAATTTTTGTTTTTTCAATGAAGAGGCGGAGATTGGACTTGTAACGTGGCGTGATGCCAATACAAGGAAGGTATAACACGGACGAGTGTTTGAGTCAATACGGACGAGTATTAAAAGAAGATACAGACGAGTATCAAAGGTTAAACACGGACGATTGTTTGAATCAATACGGACAAGTATTGAAGGAAGATACAGGAGAGTATAAAAAGGTTTAAACACGGACGAGTGTCTGAATCAATACAGACGAGTATTGAGAGAAGATACGGATGAGTATCAAAAGGTTAAACACGGACGAGTGTTTGAATCAATAAGGACGAGTATTGAAAGGAGATACAGACGAGTATTAAAAGGTTAAACATGGACGAGTGTTTAAATCAATACGGATGAGTATCAAAAGGTTAAACACGGACGAGTGTTTGAATCAATACGGACGAGTATTGAAAGGAGATACAGACGAGTATCAAAGGTTAAACACGGACGAGTGTTTGGATCAATATGGACGAGTATTGAAAGGAGATACGGACGAGTATCAAAAAGTTAAACACGGACGAGTGTTTCAATCAACACGGACGAGTATTGAAAGGAGATACGGACTAGTATCAAAAGGTTAAACACGGACGAGTGTTTGAATCAATATGGACGAGTATTGAAAGGAGATACAGACGAGTATCAAAGGTTAAAAATAGACGAGTGTTTGAATCAATACAGACGAGTATTGAAAGAAGATACGGACGAGTATCAAAGGTTAAACACTGGCGAGTGTTTGAATCAATACGGACAAGTATTGAAAGAAGATACAGGCGAGCATCAAAGGTTAAACACGGATGAGTGTTTAGGAAATCTGAATTATTTATCAGGCAGGAGTTGGCTACCAGAAGAAAACTGGGTCTAGGATGACAAAGTGTATTTCTTTTGCTGGGCATTTAAAAGGTGAAGGTCATCGACTGGGGATTTTGGGCATGTACCCTCCTGTAGGGACGTATTGTTGTCCTTGAATGATTCAGGTCTTTCGTGTAAGGTACCCAATCTGGTTTATGCTTCATATGCATGTTTGAACCTTTTTTTTTGCCGCAAAGACCCACTCTGATGGATCAGCTACGCGCTTTTGAAGATGCAATGTTATGTAATGATAACTATATGCAATGCAAAGGAAAAGACTTCATGGGGATAAGCGAAAGATTGTTGGGAGCTATTGCTCATCACTGGGGATATCAATACATATCGGCGCTGGAAGCCTGCAGTATTAAAGGTTGTTGGGGATACTGATAAGAATTCGCACTGGGGAGCTCTTGAAGATCATAGGTGACTCAGTCGGAGATTGGGTTGCTGACGAAGCGAGTCTTTAGATAAGCCGCTGGATTCTGAATCATACCATTGGGGAAGGGATAATCTGGACAAACTTCCATATATCCTGAACTGTCGAGGGGATGATAAAATAGAATATTCCGAAGAATGGATACTGAACACCATGTAAATTTCTCCGAATACATGCCCCAAGTCTACGCACACTGGGGAATTATCTCCTGAATCATTTGGGGATAAGAGATGGGCATGGACCTACGAATTCCCCGGTTTATCTCTTTGAATGCCCCGGATTAGCTCTGCGAATGCCCCAGTTTAGCTTCACTGGGGACGTTCTTGATTAATTCCACTGGGGATGCACTTGCGCGTGCTGAGTCAAATGACGACTCTGAACTTTCTGAATTCACTTGGGGAATCAAGTTTGATGTTGTCTGTAGCAGATGAAGGCAGCTTCGTGCGCTGGCTAGGTCAGGGTGACCATTACGAATTGCTACCTGCAAGGAAAAACAACACTTGGAATGCATACGACATTCCCACATGGTTATACATCGACGTAAAGTTAAGTTTTATCCCGGCTTGAGAGTTTTTATTCCCTATGTTTCTAATGCCATGTTTAATAACAAATAAAACATATTCTGCATAAAAAGACATTTCATGATAATAAGAGACAACTTTGATGAAAGCAGATTTTATTGATTGGCCTGTGAGTATGCATTTGTACAAGGAAGCAACTACTATATGAGGTAGCTATGAAACAGAAATGAAAAATACAACACGTATAAATGGCAATGAGAGATGCTCGAATTTCCATTAAAATTGGTATTGTTACAGTTCCCATATCCTAAGTTGTCTCAATGCCTTGCCTCCGAAGAGTAGTAGTTGGACCGGTCAATTCGCTGCCAAGGTGCTATAGATGTGCACGTGTCATTCATGAAGAACATTCAGACTACAACCTCTCGCTTAAGATCCCTAATTTTTGCTTGGATCGCCCTTTCGGGTTTTCTACCCAACGGGATACCCATTTTTGTCTAAGTCGCCCTTCCGGGTTTTCAACTTAGCGGGTTGTTATTTTTCATTTTATCCCTAACTTTTTCCTGGACTCTCGTGTCCACCGGGATGCCCATTTTTTTTTGACTAAGTCGCCCTTTCGGGTTTTCGTCCTAGCGGGTCTCTTCATGCGTAGAATTTTTTGACTGAGTCTGAATTGACTGGGAGTGGAATGCCTTCCCCATCCATGTCTGTCAGGATCAAGGCACCTCCCGAAAAATCTCTCTTCACGATGTATGATCCCTTATAATTGGGAGCCCATTTGCCCCTTGGGTCGGAATGGCTTTGCACGACAACCCTTCTCAAGACCAGATCACCAGGATAAAACTTTCGAGGACGAATCTTTTTGTCGAATGCTCTTTTCATCCTTTGTTGGTACAATTGGCCATGACAGATGGTCGTCAGACGCTTTTCATCAATCAAATTAAGTTGGTCGAACCATGTCTGAACCCATTCTGCCTCATCAAGCTTGGTCTCCATCAGAACCCTCAATGAAGGAATTTCTACTTCGACAGGAAGCACGACATCAGTGCCATAGACAAGCGAAAATGGAGTTTCCCCTGTTGAAGTGCGCACATACGTTCTGTAGCCATGTAGAGCACAAGGCAACATTTCATGCTAATCTTTATATGTTCTGACCATCTTCTGGATGATCTTCTTTATGTTCTTGTTAGCAGCTTCGACTGCACCATTCATTTTTGGTCGATACGACGATGAATTGTGATGTTCAATTTTGAACTCTTCACACAATTCCTTCATCATGTTGTTGTTAAGATTAGAACCATTATCAGTGATGAATCTATGAGGGACTCCATAACGACATATGATTTCCTTCCTGATGAAGTTGGTAATGACCTGTTTGGTTACATTCCTGTAAGAAGTTGCTTCCACCCATTTGGTGAAATAGTCGATAGCCACTACGATGAATCTATGACCATTCGAAGCACTTGGTTCAATACTTTCAATCATATCAATTCCCCATATCGCAAATGGTCACAGGGAGGTCATAACATTTAGAGGAGTTGGAGGAACATGAATTTTGTCTGCATATACTTGGCATTTGTGGCACAATTTTGCATATACACAACAATCACTCTCCATTGTCGTCCAAAAGTATCCTACTCATAGGATTTTCTTCGCCATAGAATGCCCGCTCGAATGAGTCCCGAAATAACCCTCATGGATTTCCTTTATGATCGACTCTACTTCGTGTCTATCCATGCATCTGAGCAGAACCGAGTCATAATTTTGCTTATATAGGACGTCTCCTGATAAGAGGAACTTGGATGCTAACCTTCTAAGCATACGCTTATCATAAATTGTAGCATTTCCGAGATACTCTTGCTTCTCGAGGTACCGTTTAATATTGTAATACCACGGCTTCTCATCAATCATATCTTCGGTTGAGAGACAATGGGCAGGAAAGACATGTGCCGGCTCTTTGTACCTGAGGATGCGTATATTAGGCGCCTGATTTAGAAAGCTCACTGAAAACATATATGCTAGTGTGGCTAAAGCATCAGCCAGCTGGTTTTCGTCTTTGGGAATATGTTCAAAGGTGATTTCCTCAAAAGCGGGTATTAACTGCAAGATGTAATCTTTGTACGAAATCAAACTGGGGTGTTTCGTCTCCCAATCACCTCGTACCTGATGTATGACCAAAGCAGAGTCTCCAAAGACTTCAAGGATTTTGATTTTAAGGTCGATAGCTGCCTCTAGACCCATTACACATGCCTCATATTCTGCCATATTATTTGTACAATCGAAACATAATCGGACCGTAAATGGTGTATGAGTATTACATGGAGAAGTCAGTATTGCCCCAATGCCATGGCCTGCAGCATCCGAGGCACCATCAAACGTAAGAGTCCATCACTCTTCTGGATCGACCCCATCATAATCATCAAGCTTCATAACATCTTCATCAGGGAAGTCAAATTTCATTGATTGGTACTCTTCCAATGGCTGATGAGCAAGATGATCCGCAAGAATGCTACCTTTGATAGCCTTTTGTGTAACATACTGAATGTCATATTCAGATAAAAGCATCTGCCATCGAGCAAGCCTACTTGTGAGTGCTGGCTTTTCAAAGATATACTTTATCGGATCCATTTTTAATATTAGAAAGGTCGTGTATGTCAGCATATACTGCCTCAGACGTCAAGCAGCCCAAGCAAGCGCACAAAAAGTTTTTTCAAGTAAAGAATACTTG